>OZ010799.1:123312967-124040467 GCA_963932465.1 Maratus speciosus | reverse complement strand
AGATACGGTATAAATACGGGTCCGCAGCCGCGATGAGCTATCATTTCTCTCAGAGAATCGCTCCGTGTGGATCGCTCCGTGTTCCTGACCAGTTTTTTTCTGAGTTTCGCCTGCCGAGTTTTTTTAGTCCGAAATTATATTGATCGTCATGCCTGCCGCAATTTGTCCCATATGTTTGGAGGTTACGACGAGTAAAAGATTTTTCAAAGTAAGATTACATTGCACACACGTGTTTCACAGTACATGCTTATACGAATGGATTGATGAAAATTCAACATGTCCTGTTTGTAGGGGCAAGTTAAATAACTTGATGAGAAAACGGATAACTAGAACGTACCACAGATATATTTGTGGTAATACGTTTATTTTGCGATAACCATGTAACTACTATGGGGGTCGTAGACCACATGGATAATCTTGAACTGCAAAATAATTATGTACAAAAAAAAACGGGTCGAACGAGGTGTGTGAGGAGAGATATAAAAGTCTTTCCTTACACGCCTCGTTCGACCCGTTTTTTGCGTTAAATATACAACCAATATTGAAAAATTATTCAGAATAAAACTTGTACGTTTCGAAACAAAATGTTATAATGACGTATTTGATGATATTGCGCCGCGTAACACTTGGCTTTTCCCCGAGTCCAGCAAAGAAACTTTACTTTTTTCATATACACCAGTTTCTCGATTATTTTTTCACAAGTTATCCTTCTTATATAAAATTCAAAGTTAAAAAAAAAAAAAAAAAAAAAAAAAAAAAAAAAAAAAAAAAAAAATAATAATTTTTTTTTTTTTTTTTTTTTTTTTTTTTTTTTTTTTTTTTTTTTCATGTATGATTTTTACGACTAGGAAATTTTTTCGAAAATAGTTTACAATTCTAAAACTGTGAAGGAGATTGAAAATTTTACAAGTCCAAAACTGTGGACGAGATTGCAAATTTTACAAGTCCAAAACAAGTCAAGAACGCCATGGTAAAATGTATATGAAGAAATCTTTAAGTTTTTTCCGAGGGTTATATTCCCAAGCATCTTTTTTTTTTTTTTTTTTTTTTTTTTTTTTTTTTTTTTTTTTTTTTTTTTTTTACAACTCGAATCGGTATATTAACGGATCGACTGTTCGCCTGTTTGTCTCCGTCAACTTCTGGTTCTGTCTCGACACACGTTGACAACGTCTTGAAATTTTCGCATCATGTCGCCGAGTCGAAAAAGTGAAGATTCTGAATCTTTGGAAACTTACGCGAAAAGTATCTCTGAAAATCCCGAATATTTCTCGTGTTCTCATTGCGAAAGCGTCCTTTTACCCGAGCAGTTTGAACATCATTTTTTTCACCGCCACCTATTGGACCATCGAACCTGTTGCGTGTGGTGTCTCGGGAAATTTTCTTGGAGCTGCGAAAAACGAAAGCCCGAGCACGTCGATCACCTCCTTTCCTGTTTTCAGAAATTCGTGAAATCCGGGGGCTTCGAAAGTCCACCGCGAACACCCGACGGTCGTACGCCGGAATTGGGTCGTTCGTCTCGCCTGGCCAAAAAAGTGGGCCGGCCAGGGTCGGATTCCCGGTTTCGATCGGGAACCGGAATCGGCCCGTTTAAAAGAAACGCGCCGAAAAAATCAGGAGCCGTCGGAAGTGGCCGACGAGGAAATTGAGAAAATCGAACCGGAAAGCTCGTTATGAAATGTATCGAATTATTCATAAAAAATTGACAAGTATAACCACAGAAAAACGTTTGAAAAATTCTTAGCTGTGGTTAAAAAAAAAAAAAAAAAAAAAAAAAAAAAAAAAAAAAAAAAAAAAAAAAAAAAAAAAATTTTATTTTTTTTTTTTTTTTTTTTTTTTTTTTTTTTTTTTCACATATGGTTTATACCACTAGAAAATTTCTTTCAAATATTACAAGTCCAGAACTGTGGGCAAGATTGAATAGAAGATACAAAACAGAATACAAAAGTCGAATGCATCGAATGAATCTATCGTGAGATATCTTTACTATCGAATTCCCGTTCATGGATGTTATACAGAGTACCGTGAAAACTTACTTTCTATGCTTGAAAAAGTCCAAGAGTCCAGTTCAGAAAGATCTTTTTATGTAAATTATATTCTTTTCTGTTTCGCTGAACAAAAATCGCAATAGTAAATATTTTCTTGTCTTGAACTTGTGCTTTTTCTCAAAACTTTTACTTTTCTGGTCATCATCGAAATCTTTCCCACTCTTTTTATGTAAATTATATTGTTTTCTGTTTCGCTGAACAAAAATCGCAATCGTAAATATTTTCTTGTCTTGAACTTGTGCTTTTTCTCAAAAATTTTACTTTTCTGGTCATCATCGAAATCTTTCCCACTCTTTTTATGTAAATTATATTGTTTTCTGTTTCGCTGAACAAAAATCGCAATCGTAAATATTTTCTTGTCTTGAACTTGTGCTTTTTCTCAAAAATTTTACTTTTCTGGTCATCATCGAAATCTTTCCCACTCTTTTTACGTAAATTATATTGTTTTCTTTCTATGTCTGAAAAAGTGCAAGAATCCAGTTCAGAAAGAAATATTCACTCTTTCGAACGGAAAGAAAATATCCAGGAAAATCGGTTACCAAGAATTTTATTAATTGTCGCGTGCAAAAACAACAGTTTATTAAAAGCAGGTAAAAATAGGAGTAAATCTTTAAGTTTTTTCAAAGGGTTATAATCCAAAACAATTTCTAAGTCTAAAAAAAAAAAAAAAAAAAAAAAAAAAAAAAAAAAAAAAAAAAAAAAAAAAAAAAAAAATTTTTTTTTTTTTTTTTTTTTTTTTTTTTTTTTTTTTTTTTTTTTTTTTTTTTCATGTATGGATGAACTCGGAAATTTCTTTCAAACATTACAAGTCCAGAAATCTGGGCAAGATTGAACGTTTTCATTTTTACGAGGAGTAAACCTTCGAGTTTTTTAAAGTTTCGTTCGTCGGAATTTCACAATATTGGCGCCGCGTCCGATGCAAAAAACGGGCCGAACGAGGCGCGTACGGACAAAGACTACAAGTCTCTCCACACGCGCGCCTCGTTCGGCCCGTTTTTTTATTTTTTTTCATTTTTCGGTCAGAGAGATCAGGACAGTCCGTACTCGAATTCCTCTTAGCCGAAACGAATCTCCGCTTTCTTCGCGGCAGATTCCCTGGCCGCGGTCTCGTACATCTCCGCGGTCGCGCGCTTGAATTCTTCCAGGAATTCCTCGAAGCTAGGCGAGTTCAGATAGTCTTCGACGCCGATCTCGACGTCCCTGGCTTTTCTCCTGTCGGTGCAGGGCGCGGCGGGCTCGTCCACGGAAACTCTCGGTACTTCGGGATTCCGGAACCAGAATCTGATCATGCGGGCGGATCTCTCGCCGCAGTCTCGGAGCAGATCCAGGGTCTTTTCGACGGAAAATATCCTGGTCTTGAGCGCGGAACGGGGCAGTTGCGTTTTTCTGCGAACCACGTCTTTCACTCTGAGCGGTTTCTCGTTCAGCTCGCGGACGTGCTCGCGGCCCAGGATCCGGGCCACGTCCATCGCTCTCAGGAAAAGACGACCCTCGGGAGAGACGAACATAAGGATCGGAACGGGCAGGCGATGGTGGCGGAGTTGAAAAAACATGGCGAATGGGAAAAATTGACGGCAGCAAACTGACAGCGAAAGTAACGGCAGTCTGGAGCAGAGTGATTTTCGTTTCGCCGCGAGTCCCGCATTTATACTCGACCGCGCGCGTGATTTCCTTCCGAGACGAAAAGAGATCGGCTGCGCGACGCGTGATTTCCGGGCACGCTTCCGAGAAAAGACCGCGCGGGAACTTTTTTCCGAGACGAAAAAAGATCGGCCGGTCGCGCGACGCCTGGTTTCCGGGCACGCTTCCGGTGACCTCGACGAAGTATTTTCGGCCGCGAGCGTGTTTGTCGTGATTTTCAGAACGAATTTGGCCGAGATCGGAGACGAGAAAGCTCGAGGTTGAAAACGTTTCTTGTTCGGTCTCGGATAAACGTTTGAGAAATTTAACCGAGATTCGAAAGCGTAAAAAATATAAACCAACTCGAAATAAAACTAAACTGTCCAAACTCGAAAAAAAAAAAAAAAAAAAAAAAAAAAAAAAAAAAAAAAAAAAAAAAAAAAAAATTTTTTTTTTTTTTTTTTTTTTTTTTTTTTTTTTTTTTTTTTCGTACGTTATTTAGACCCGCATATCTGCCGATGCATTTCAATTTTCCGCAGACATGCTGTTGTACGCCGAGGCTGTTTTCAGGACTTGTGGAAACGGAAGAAAATTTCCCCTGGAAATTGCGTTTGCAACGATTGGAAAAGAAGTTTACGTTTTCACGATACCGCCGTTAGAAACTTGTTGGAGCACCAGAAGAGACACGGTCGTCACCCAATCTAGATTTCTATCTCCAGATAGATTTTACCAGTCCAGAATCGAAAGAGTGCTTTCGTCGATCAAACCGGTTGCCGAATACGTACTCCATATAGGCGATTGGTCAAAGGAGTTGCAAAGTTTCGTATCCGATACGTTTCCGGGCGAAATACACGTCCGTGTTCGTGGTGGTTCCCAACGCAAATTTTTTTCGAAAATTTTCGGTTTCGAAAACGTGTCTAAAATATTTTTGAATCCCGGAATCGACGTCGTGGATTGCGATCACAAACACAGTCGTAAAATATTCGAGTATCCCTGTCCCGGAATCGAAGTTGCGACAATGGCGAATTATCATAATTTTATAAATTACATTTGCAGCTTGTCGGACCCGCTCCCCCCGCCAAAGAGGTTGTGCACCCGGAAGGTTCGTACTCGGTCGCCTGTTTGATTTCGATGGAAACTTGAACGAAAAACCTCGTCGAGTCGAAATAATCATTAACGATTGGAATGTTTAAACTTGTTTAAACCGAAAAGTTAAAGTTGATTTTTCTTACATTTATTTTTTTCTCCAACGTTCCTAAAAAAAAAAAAAAAAAAAAAAAAAAAAAAAAAAAAAAAAATTTTTTTTTTTTTTTTTTTTTTTTTTTTTTTTTTTTTTTTGGTTACGTAATCCCGGGGTATAAATACAGGTGTGCGAGCCACATTCGTTCATTTGTTCGTCGGTGCCAAAGGAGTTGCTACCAGAAGTTCTGCTGGACGGAAGATGGACTCGTGGGTAAGTCGATTTCTGATTATTTCTTTAATCGTACTTTGAAGTTTTTGCCTCGCGCTCTGGACTTGTAATTTTTTTCAGTTTTGATCTCGCAGTCTGGACTTGTAAAAATTTTCAGTTTTGATCTCGCAGTCTGGACTTGTAATTTTTTTCAGTTTTGCCTCGCAGTCTGGACATGTAATTTTTTTCAGTTTTGCCTCGCAGTCTGGACTTGTAAAAATTTTCAGTTTTGATCTCGCAGTCTGGACTTGTAATTTTTTTCAGTTTTGCCTCGCAGTCTGGACTTGTAAAAATTTTCAGTTTTGATCTCGCAGTCTGGACTTGCAAAAATTTTCAAAGAAATCTTTTCGAAAAAAATTTCATCATTACCCTCTAGTAAAAAAAAAAAAAAAAAAAAAAAAAAAAAAAAAAAAAAAAAAAAAAAAAAATTTTTTTTTTTTTTTTTTTTTTTTTTTTTTTTTTTAACGTTGAAGATTTGTATACTTTACACTTTTGAATCTTAGTTAAATTTATTGTAGCATTCTGGACTTGTAAAAATTTTCAGTTTTGCCTCGCAGTCTGGACTTGTAAAAATTTTCAGTTTTGATCTCGCAGTCTGGACTTGTAATTTTTTTCAGTTTTGCCTCGCAGTCTGGACTTGTAAAAATTTTCAGTTTTGCCTCGCAGTCTGGACTTGTAAAAATTTTCAGTTTTGATCTCGCAGTCTGGACTTGCAAAAATTTTCAAAGAAATCTTTTCGAAAAAAATTTCATCATTACCCTCTAGTGAAAAAAAAAAAAAAAAAAAAAAAAAAAAAAAAAAAATATTTTTTTTTTTTTTTTTTTTTTTTTTTTTTTTTTTTTTTTTTTTTTTTGACTTGCAAAATATTTCAATCTTGTTTCGAGTTCTGGAGTTGTAAATATTTTCGAACAAATTTCCTAGTCATAGAAACCATACAAAAAAAAAAAAAAAAAAAAAAAAAAAAAAAAAAAAAAAAATAATTGTTTTTTTTTTTTTTTTTTTTTTTTTTTTTTTTTTTTTTTTTTTAGTTTTCCTTCCACGCGTTTCGAGAATCGAGTTCAAGTTTTCTGACGCAATATCTCTGGAAGGTTACGCAATCCCGGGGTATAAATACGAGCCACATTCGTTCATTTGATCGTCGGTGCCAACACTTCAAATTTGAGAACACTTCAAATTTTCCGTTTAAGATTTCTCTTATACAGCCACGATGAATTCTGATTCAACAATGACCTGTGCGATTTGTCGAACGCGAATGCTTAAAAAAAATTTAACTGTTACTTTAAAATGCTCTCATAAATGGCATTTCAACTGTATTTTCAACTGGATCCAAACGAATATCATCTGCCCTATGTGCCGCACCGAGATCCACGAGACGGACATGATGCTAATTTACAGAAAACATCACACCCAGACGGCTCGCCGATTCATTAGATAAAAGAAGAAAAAGGATGAAGACAGAAAGTGCAAGACTCCCCGTTATAAAGTCTCCGATTTAATATTTCAAAAACATGTATCAAAATAAACTATGTATCAAAATAAACTATGTATCAAAATAAAGCTTATATATATTTTACAATATTGGCGATGCGTCCGATTTAAAAAAACGGGCCGAACGAAGCGCGTCCGGGTCGAAAAGACTCGCGTCTTTTCACCCTTCGCGCCTCGTTCGGCCCGTTTTTTTCTTTTTTTTCAAAGTTTTTTTTTTCACTCTCGTTCCAGCCGGTCTCTCGCCCACTCGGCGAAGAAGAAACACTCGACTTTAGCGCAGTGAGCCGCGGCCCCTTTCCCTTTCAGTTTTCCGTGGTGTCCGCAGTCTCTGACCGCCGATTTCATGGGATGCAGCAAGTCGTCGAATTTCGGGCATCCGAAATTTTCCAGGTTCACGCAAGGTATGCCCAGTTCTTCCAAGACGTCCTTTTCGACGTGGCCCCCCTTATACGCGACCAGGCGCTTTTCCACCGTGGCGTTTTCAAAGTATACGATACGCAGGAGGATTTTCAGGAAATCTTCGTCGAACAGGTCCGTTTCTCCGGGCAGGCTCCGGAGCGACATTCCGTGTATCCTGTCGGTGCAATAGCGGATGCTCTGCCATTCTTTTGGGGTCGGGGTCAGATGGTCCAGCCGGAACCTGAAACAACGACAGTCGTTTCTGGTCAGCGATGCGAATCCCATCTCGCGGGCCCGAAATTTCTTGTCGATGCGAAATCCGTCGAGGTCCAAGACCATGCAGACTTCGGACAGGCTCATGGCGGCTTGTTTTTCGAGAAAAGACAGCAGAGTGATGCGGAGAGAAAATTTTCGACGTGTCCGCTGGCGAGAACAGAAATTCAGAATGATTTTCTCTTCCCCCGGAGACACGCATTTATACGCGCGATCGACCTCGATCGGTTCCGGAAAGGCGCGTTCGCAGAAAAAACACCGGGCCGCGTGATTTCCGCGCGAGATAAAAATAAAAACGTGTCCGGTCGCGCCTTCCGTATTCGTTGCTTCGAGGAAAAAGATTGCGCAACTTCCCGTGACCCCGACGGCTTGTCGCTACCGACCGGAAGTTCTGGAATAAATCCGGCACGAGTTCGAAAGCGTAAAAGATACAAACCTCGTTTGTATCTTTTACGCTTTTGAATCTTAGTTAAATTTATCGTAGCGTTCAGGACTTGTAAAATATTTCAATCTTGTTTCGCGTTCTGGACTTGTAAAATATTTCAATCTTGTTTCGCGTTCTGGACTTGTAAAATATTTCAATCTTGTTTCGCGTTCTGAACTTGTAAAAATTTTCGAACAAATTTCCTAGTCATAGAAACCATGTATAAAAAAAAAAAAAAAAAAAAAAAAATTTTTTTTTTTTTTTTTTTTTTTTTTTTTTTTTTTTTTTTTTTTTTTTTTTTTTTTTTTTTTTTTTCAAGGATGGAGGTTTGTATCTTTTACGCTTTTGAATCTTAGTTAAATTTATCGTAGCGTTCTGGACTTGTAAAATATTTCAATCTTGTTTCGCGTTCTGGACTTGTAAAATATTTCAATCTTGTTTCGCGTTCTGGACTTGTAAAATATTTCAATCTTGTTTCGCGTTCTGGACTTGTAAAATATTTCAATCTTGTTTCGCGTTCTGGACTTGTAAAATATTTCAATCTTGTTTCGCGTTCTGGACTTGTAAAATATTTCAATCTTGTTTCGCGTTCTGGACTTGTAAAATATTTCAATCTTGTTTCGCGTTCTGGACTTGTAAAATATTTCAATCTTGTTTCGCGTTCTGAACTTGTAAAAATTTTCGAACAAATTTCCTAGTCATAGAAACCATGCATGAAAAAAAAAAAAAAAAAAAAAAAAAAAAAAAAAAATTTTTTTTTTTTTTTTTTTTTTTTTTTTTTTTTTTTTTTTTTTTTTTTTTTTTTCGAGGTTGGAGATTTATATCTTTTACGCTTTCGAACTCGATGAGATATTTTCGTCGAGGTCACCGGATGTTATGCCGTCTTTTCCTCGAAGCGACGAATCCGACAGGCGTCGCGCGACCGGATGACCTCGTTTATTTCTGTCTTTCCTTCTGATCGTTCTGGAAATCCGGTTGCGCAACTTCCCGCGGCCCGAGCGTATAAAAGCCAGAGCTTCGGGCCGAAAGCATCATTTCGATTCTTCATCGAGACCTGCGTGCCCGACCGCCGATCGTTTCATTTTTCCTTCGTGTTTTTCGAAAAGCCATGAACGCCAAGAAATCTTTCAAGGGAACGGACGTGTTCCCCAAACGCCCGTCTACGTCTGTCTACAGACTCCAGTATCCCGAAAAAAACTTCAAGTGCTGGACTTCCAATAAGGACGTGAAGGTTTTCGTCCCGTTCATGAACGAAGACCGCAAGATATATTTCTGCAAGCACGTAGGCCACGACGGAAACATGTCCAGCGTGCAGTACATGGGAAAAGAATGCCAGAGATTCGACTCGTTTCACCCCGAGAGCATAGACTGGTCCCTGATCGCCACCAGGTACAGGAGAAACCCGAGGCAGGAATTTCGGAAGAACGCGGACGTGAGGATGAGCTTCAAGATGGAAAATCAGTTTCTCGTGAAAGCTTATTTCACGTTCGGCCTGAGAACCGTGACGGAAGGCACGATCCATCTGATCCAGACCCTGAACGTGCCCTTGCTGTTTTATCTGCTCCCGAGAACGATGGGGAGAAAAGAACTGAGCCGCGAAGACAAACTGTTTCATTACGACAACGTCCATCTCTTCGACAGGAGAATTTTGCTGGCCGACGGCGCTTACGCCGTTCCCCCTGGAACCACGTACATGCTTTTCACGACTCAGAAGAATTTTTTCTCTCTGGATCTGTTGGCGAGCGATTTTCCGATTCCTTTCCGGACGACCGATCCCGTGGCCCAGCGAGTCACCAGACTGGAATGTTCGATGGATTTTCCACCCCAGACCCCGTACATCGACGACGAAAGGGACGAAGACGAAGAGCGGGCCGCCATGCCGCCGCCTCTGCCGCAATCGGAATCTAGTACTTTTTCGTATTTCGAACCGCAGCCCGGCCCTTCTTCGGCTTCTTCGTATGTCGAACTGCAGCCCGGCCCTTCTTCGGCTTCTTCGTATTTCGAACAGCAACCCGTGACTTCTCCTTACTTTCCACCGCAACCTTGCACTCCGTCTTACTTTCAGCGGCAAAAGCGGGCCAGGACCGAAGCGGAAAGCGATTTCGACGAGTTTTTCGTGCCCGAAGAACCGCAGCAAATGCCAGAAGCGCCGCAGCAAATGCCAGAAGCGCCGCAGCAACAGATCACGTACTGGCTGATTCCCAATCCGCCGATTCTGGAAAGGCGCGTGGTCACGGCTTCTCCCGATTTCGTGAAGAATTACCAGATCTTGAACTCGAAGGTCTTGGACGATCCGAAAGCGGTGGTTTTTCGCAGCGAAGAACCGGATCCGGAACCCTTGGACTTGACGATCCGCCGGAACGCGGAATGCGTGGATCTGACGGGAGAAATGCACGAAAACTCCGACGGTTCGAATCCAGAAACGCCCGATTCGGAAAACTCTGACGTTTCGAATCCCGAGAATTTCGCAGACTGCCCCCAGGTCGACCGATCCTATTCTCCAGAAAAAGAATTGGATCTGGATGCCATGTTGGACATGCCCTTCGATCCGAAAGAAGACGTCGCCCTGGACAGCATCATTTCCGACCTGTACAATTCTTCTCCCGCCATGAATTATGATCTGTGTCCTTCTGTGTTGTAAAAAAAACTCTTGTAAAAACTCTTGTAAAAAAATATTTGTGATACTTGTAAACCTGAACAAAAAAAAAAAAAAAAAAAAAAAAAAAAAAAAAAAAAAAAAAAAAAAAAACGGGTTGAACGAGGCCTGTGAGGTATCTTTCCTCACAGGCCTCGTTCGACCCGTTTTTTTGCGTTAAATATACAACCAATATTGAAAAATTCTTCAGAATAAAACTTGTACGTTTCGAAACAAAGTGTTATGGTGACGTATTTGATGATACTGTGCCGCGTGACACTTGGCTTTTTCTCTAGTCTAACAAATAACTTTACTTTTTCCATTATCCGACTGTTTTCGTATACACCAGTTTCTCCGTTATTTTTTCACAAGTTTTCCTGCTTACATAAAACTCTATAATGTAAAAAAAAAAATTTTTTTTTTGTATGGTTTCTATGACTAGGAAATTTGTTCGAAAATTTTTACAAGTTCAGAACGCGAAACAAGATTGAAATATTTTAGAAGTCCAGAACACGCTACGATAAATTTAACTAAGATTCAAAAGCGTAAAAGATACAAACCTCCATCCTTGAAAAAAAAAAAAAAAAAAAAAAAAAAAAAAAAAAAAAAAAAAAAAAAAAAAAAAACGCGAAACAAGATTGAAATATTTTACAAGTCCAGAATGCTACGATAAATTTAACTAAGATTCAAAAGCGTAAAAGATACAAACCTCCATCCTAAAAAAAACGAACGGAAAGAAAATATCCAAGAAAATCGATTTCCGAGAATGTTATTGACTGTCGCGTGCAAAAAACAACACGGTTTATCAAAAAGCTGAAAAAAGTTATAACTGTCGAACTGTATCTTATATAATAAAGTGCAAGAATCCAGCTCGGAAAGAAATATTTACCCTTTCGAACGGAAAGAAAATATCCAAGAAAATCGATTTCCGAGAATATTAATGACTGTCGCGTGCAAAAACAACACGGTTTATCAAAAAGCTGAAAAAACTAAAATATTTTACAAGTTCAGAACGCTAGCATAAATCTGATCAAGATTCGAAAATCTAAATTATATAAAAATCTCAATACTAAAAAAAAAAAAAAAAAAAAAAAAAAAAAAAAAAAAAATTTTTTTTTTTTTTTTTTTTTTTTTTTTTTTTTTTTTTTTTTTTTTTTTTTAGTTGAGAAAATATCAATACTACGACTCGTGAAAAAAATTAAATATATTTTTCGATGCGATAGTTTTCGAATCTCGGCCGAATTCGTTCTACGACTTCCTGTCGCCGTTTCGGCCGAATCGATTACGCAACTTCCCGTGACCTCGGTCGGTCGCGTTTCGTATGACCGCGGATGAAAAAACACGCCTTGGCCTCGGTTTCTGATACGTCTGGTTGCGCAACTTCTCGCGATAACGAGCCGTTTCCTGTCGTTCCGCGTATCGAGTTGCGCAACATCCCGCGTCCGAAAGGAAATCGTGGGAAGATAAACACGTGCCGACCCTTTTTTTTCTCGGAACGGGTGCGGCGACCCGCGAACTCGACGCGCTATCGAGTTCAGGCCGGAAAGATTTGTTTTTTTCTGCGAACCGGATTGCGCAGCGTCCTTCCCCGGGGGCTTTTTTTATCTGCCTGAAGGAAACTTTCGGATAATTTTAGATCAGTTTCCTGTCGTTCTCAGAACCGGTCGGGGCCGCGGGAAACGCGCGACCTCGATGTTCCGTATAAAAGGCGAAGATATTCTGATAGAAATCATACCCTCCTGAGTTTTCGTCGCGCACTGTCGCTGTTGCTCCGCTGATTTTCTTTACTCGTTGCCAGAGTCTTTTTGAATTGGATAGATTTACTCGTTGCCGGAGTTTTCCGATACGTTTGCTCGGACGAGATGGCTCTCAGTTTCGAAGACCTGGAAGGACTGATGGAATTGTATACCGAACAGTGTTCCGGCCAGCCCCGAGTCTACGATCCGTACAGCACGATGCTGCACACGCCGCTGGTCAGTTACGAAGACGATCGTCCTTGCCCGCCCGCTCCGATGCCCGTTTCGTCCGGAGGGGAAAAGTTTTCCGAAATTTTCGCCCTGGAAGAACCCGAGACCGCTCCAGTTTTCTTGCCGCCCGAGCCAGAAAAAATAGCCGTCGTTCCGAAGGTCCCTGCTGTTTTCTTGCCGCCGAAGCCAGTGCCGGAAAAACTCTCTCCCGTGCCGCCGAGAGAAAAAAAACCCGTTCCTGAGAAAAAGGAGCCGGCGAACCAGAAACTGAAAAAAACAGCTCCAGTCGTCGAGATTCCTGTGAAATCCGAGCCGCCCCGAGAAAAAAAAACTGTTCCTGCCGAGATTCCTGTGAAACCCGAGCCCGTGAAACAGAAACTGAAAAAAACGGCTCCCGTAGTCGAAATTCCTGTGAAACCTGAGCCCGTGAACAAGAAACTGAAAAAAACAGCTCCGGTCGTCGAAATTCCTGTGAAACCTGAGCCGCCCCGAGAGAAAAAACCTGTTCCTGCCGAAATTCCTGTGAAACCTGAGCCGCCCCGAGAGAAAAAACCTGTTCCTGCCGAAATTCCAGAGAAACCAGAGCCGCCCCGAGAGAAAATCCCTGTTCCTGCCGAAGATTTTCGGAAAAGGAAATTTTTCGAAGCCGTGGAGGCCTCCAGAGCTAAAATTCGAGAGGGGTTGAAACACTTCAAGATCCCGAAGAGAACGCCGGTTCCCGAAGAGAAATCGAAACCGATTTCTCGCGAAAAGATGGTTTCGGAAGCTGAGGAGCCGAAGCGGAAAAATCTTCGAATTCCTCGGACGAAGAAAGAGGAAAGGAAAGATAAATCCGATCCCAGAAAAAAGAAAGTGTTTCGAGCCATGGAAATTGCCGCCACCCAGTTGAAAACGGACAAGGAGGTTTTCAAAATACCATTTCCTAAAACTAGAGATCTTCGGAAACACGTGACGAAGTTCGAGCCTTCGAATTTCACTTTCGACTCGGATTCTATCCTGATTCTCTCGCCGGATGCAGAAGATTATAAGTACATTTTTAATCTGAAAGGTAAAAGCTTCCTGAAATTCAAAGAGCAGTACGAGAAAAGCTTTGTGTGAAGGACTTTTTTTCAACTGATATTTCGAAGATCTATTCGAAAAAAACTTTCTGTGAGAGACATTTTTTCCACTTGACGTTTCGAAGAACTGTTCGAAACAAAAAACTTTGTGTGAGAGACTTTGTTTCACCTGATGTTTTCCCCCTTTCTTTTTCGAACGGGTGAGAAAAATTGTTAGAGGTGAAAGTGAAAAAATGGGTCAGAGGCGGGTTTATACCCGCCTCTGGCCCATTTTTTTGCGACGCTTCGTTTGCCAATATTGACGAAACGTAAAAGTTTCACTTGTGTATTTTTCTTCTCGAAACGAGTAATAAACGGAATTACACCCTGTGATGTTTTGTCGTCTGTGTTTGTTTCCTGAGGGTCGGTAGAAGTTTGATCTTTGCGATTCTATGAAATCAATGGAGGAAATTTAGAATTTAAAATTGTTTATTGGCTTTGGAATGCGCGATGTGTGAATGATTCGGTGGAACTGCTTTCGATTGTCTCGGTTTTTCTTCTCGAAACGGAACTGGAAGAGATTGTCGATGAAGGCGATGGGTCGACGGAAGTTTGATCTTTGCGATTTGATTCTGGATGGGATTCGATGAAATTAATGGAGGAAATTTAAAATTGTTTGTTGGCTTTGGATCTGTGGATGATTCGGTGGAACTGCTTTCGATTGTCTCGGTTTTTCTTCTCGAAACTGAACTGGAGAGTTTGTCGATGAGGGTTGGTAGAATTTATTATGTGATTCGATAAAATTAACGGAGGAAATTTAGAAATTTAAAATTGTTTATTGGCTTTGGATGATTCGGTGGAACTGCTTTCGATTGTCTGGGTTTTTCTTCTCGAAACGGAACTGGGAGAGTTTGTTGATGATGGATCGACGGAAGTTTGATCTTTGCGATTTGATTAAATCGATGGAGGAAATTTAGAATTTAAAATTGTTCGTCGGCCTTGGAATGCGCGATCTGTGGATGATTCAGTGGAATTGCTTTCGATTGTCTCGGTTTTTCTTCTCGAAACTGAACTGGAGAGTTTGTCGATGAGGGTCGGTGGAAGTTTGATCTTTGCGATTCTATGAAATCAATGGAGGAAATTTAGAATTTAAAATTGTTTATTGGCTTTGGAATGCGCGATGTGTGAATGATTCGGTGGAACTGCTTTCGATTGTCTCGGTTTTTCTTCTCGAAACGGAACTGGAGAGTTTGTTGATGAGGGTTGGTAGAATTTATTATGTGATTCGATGAAATCGATGGAGGAAATTTAGAAATTTAAAGTTGTTTTTTGGCCTTGGAATGCGCGATGTAGTCGTGTTGGGAGAAATGTTTTTCTTTCCATTTTTCTGTTTCGAATGGGGAAGGGAAAGACGAATTGCTCGAAGGCGAAAGTGAAAATGGCCGCCTCTGGCCCGTTTCCTCGAGACGCGTCGTGTACCGATATGGATGAATCGAAAAACTTTTACTTGTCGTTTCTGACGCGAAAGAAACTAGATTATTACCCGATAGTGTTTATTTCTCGAACCGTTCGTTGTTGATTTTTTGTTTCCCCCTCTCGCCCCCCTCCCACGCGAATTAATTTTTCCCGACCCGTGATTCGACTGTCGAGTTCCGTGTCGAGAGTTTAATTTTTACGCGTTCCCCGTACGAATAATCTCGAACCCTTCGTCGTTACTTTTTCCCGTTCCGTTTTTGCTTTTTTCCGGATTCGGAAAAAACCCGCGGGGGTCAGAGTGCTCGAAGATTAAATCGTCCGACTGTAAGCATTCGATTCATAGAAATATTTTATCACCAAGAGAGCAGCTTATGAGAAATATTGAAGATTCGAGTAGACTTTTAGAGCAGTCCTTACGGAAAGGTAAAGAAAAGGGATGGGATATTCCTAATATTGATATGGAAAATATAGAATTCAGCAGCAACAAAACCGGGAATGTGGGAAAATAACTAATGTAACTCTCATGTTAAGATTGAAGGTATACAGTAGAGTCTCGATTATCCGAATCCCGCTTAAGCGAGTTTCCCCTTTAACCGAGTTATTTTCTTCCGATGAACTGATGGCTTTCATTATTATGAAACAGCCATTATAAATGAAGTGTTAGGTGAATATGAAAGATGAGTCGTAAAAAGTTAGAACTCTGATTTTCTGGTCAGAATGAAAAAAAAATGACCATATTTTTTTTCCCCCATCTTTGTTTCCTATTCTGCCAGAAAAAAAAAATTATGGCCATTTTTTTTTCATTCTGACCAGAAAATCAGAGTTCTAACTTTTTACGACTGCTCTTTCGTCTTCACCTAACGCTTCATTTATAATGGCTGTTTCATAATAATAGAAGCCATCAGTCCATCAGAAGAAAATGATCCATTCCAAAGGTATCAGTTCGATTGAAAAAGACTATTTAATACTTTAAGCAGAAAGAACATGCTACACCTGCAATTTTTATGACACTAATAGAATCCCATAGTTGTCAATTTGTACGGTTTTGTTACCTCTAAAATTTAATAAAATTTTTTGCCGTATTTAATCGTTGACAATTGTTAGATTTCGGCGTTTGAATTAGGCAAAATTTATAGGTAAGTTTTAGTGGTAAGAAAAAATCTTAGAAATTGGTAGCTATACAGTAGCGTAATACTGCAGCAAAATTGCCATTCAACAAACAAAAACTATCAAGGGCTTTTTCTATTAAACGATTTTATTCCCCGTTTTTCTTAAAAATAACAGAAACGTACATAAAAAAATTGTTACTAGTACCAGAAAAATTAATCAGTTAAGTGAAAATTTATATTTCACCTCCTTACTTTGTAGCGATTTGTGTAAATCCGGTTTATCCGGGTTTTTTGCTTATCCGAGGTGAGCTTGGTCCATATTAACTCGGATAATCGAGACTCTACTGAATATGCACCTGAAGACGAGTTTTACATCTTAAGTTTCATTTTTGTTCATGTGTCGTTCTCTTTTTATTATGCATTACTTTTGTAATTTTTCTTATTGAATTATATATATTTTCACTTTGATATACTACGTTTTGGATAATGCACTATTTGGATTTGGTACTATCAATGATTTCGTTTTTTTCTGGTCATTTTTCATTTGTCAAAATGTTTTAATTACAAGGAATTTGATTACATATGTCAAATATTTTTATTTTCTAATGTTTTTTATGCATTCAACTTCCAGTTCATATTAATCTTTTTTCCAAATTTAACATTTATAATCATTGAATCTTATTTTAAAAACTCATTTATAAATGTTTAGATCTTGTCTTAAATCTTCATTTACAATTACTTCCTTCTATAATTTGTTGTTCCAAATTTAAAATTAATAATGTTTGATTCTTATCTTAAAAACTCATTTATAAATGTTTAGATCTTGTCTTAAATCTTCATTTACAATTACTTCCTTCAATAATTTGTTGTTCCAAATTTAAAATTAATAATGTTTGAATCTTATCTTAAAACTTAATTTATAATTTATATATTTAATATAGATGATAATTTGTAATATTTTATAATAATTATACATATATATAGTCTTATATAGCTTTGATATGTGAGAGGCCAAAGTAAAGGCTTTTCAATTGTATGTAATAATTCTATGCGTGCCATTTCTTGTTTATTTTATTTACTTATTATATTTTTAATGAATTAAAGATTTCTCTAACGTAATGTTTATTTCTTTACAAGAAAATATCCTGTGTTAACTGAATAAAAGCTATGTGTTGATCTATTTTCTCAATCTTCGTACTTGGATTTAGCATATTATTCTTCACTGTTAACCCGTCAACACATGCGCTGGGATAAAATCTACCCCAATCACATTTCTTCTTCTTCTTAAAAAAAAAGGGATTATTTTTTTAGGACACTTCTGATCTGCCTTGTACCGTTCAAGATCAAGGTCGAGAAGGGATGGATGAAGCAATTTATTTTCTTTGTTTGCTAGGAGAGTAGAAATATACTCTTGGAACTAAAAAATCCCGCGCGTGTAGAAACGTTTCATTTTTATACTTTCATTTCTTATAGGATAACACACACTAAAATAATTTTAATGAAAGACTAACATAACAGCTTCTTGAATATATTGATGAAAGGATATTAAATGTAATTAACATAAATTTTGTGAAATAATTCATCTTTTAAGGTGTAAAACAAATCGTTTGCATATTTTCTAAAAAAAAACTTGATTTTTACAGAAACTGCTACAAAATCTGAAAGTAAATATGAGAAGCATCATTTTTTCCCTAAAAGAAGTAGCACTGATCATTTTACAGTATAGAGCAGTAGATTTGTTTTAAAATGCATTTAGCCAAAAATATAATGGGAGACAAAATGGGGTGAGATTTATCCCACGCGTGTAGTAACGTAATAGAAACGGGCGCGTGTGCTGACGGGTTAAATATTTTGACCTTGGTTTAAGGGGGTCCGGGCTCAAAATTCTACTTTTTTTTTATTTATAGAAATTTGTTATGAATTTTTTTTTTCTGAAATGTGTTTTAATATAATAATAATATTGCATGTAAAAAAATTCTGAAAAATTTTAAATATTTAAAAAAAAATTTTAATTTTAAAATTTTAAACTTATTTCACTGTCAAAAATAATTTACTTAAAAATGAGAACTTCCATGTACTCGTATTTTCTAAGTACAATTCTTTCAAAAAGAAGTACATTGTTAAAAATAATCTACTTAAAAATAAGCATTTCTATGTACTCATATTTTTTAAATACAATTGCTTCAAAAAGGAGCATTAATCTACTTAAAAATGAAATTTTTTTTGTACTCGATTTTTTTAAGTACAATTAATTCAGAAACGAGTACATGATAAAATTTTAAACTTATTTCACTGTCAAAAATAATTTACTTAAAAATGAGAACTTCCATGTACTCGTATTTTTTAAGTACAATTCTTTCAAAAAGAAGTACATTGTTAAAAATAATCTACTTAAAAATAAGCATTTCTATGTACTCATATTTTTTAAATACAATTGCTTCAAAAAGGAGCATTAATCTACTTAAAAATGAAAATTTTTTTGTACTCGATTTTTTTAAGTACAATTAATTCAGAAACGAGTACATGATATTTTGAAGTTGTGTATACTTATACTTGATTTATAAATGTATGCAAAAGTGAATACATATATTTTGTATTTTAACTCTTAATATTCATGTTTAAATCCTATGTGCTCAAAAATATGAGTTTTCTGATAAACCCTTTTCTTATACCGAATTGACAGTGGGGATTTCCAAGCTTTTATTTAAAGATATGTCTATCTTTGTTATAATTTTTAATTTATAATACACACTTTTCAAATTTATTTACAATTTCATTAGAAATGTTAAAGAAGAAAATTTAGTTTAAAAATTGTTTTATTAGAAATTAAAATATTTAAGAAAGGGAAAATTCATCTCTGCTGTTAGCAATCTTCCGTTGCTGATTCATAAAAGGTGTCATTTGGAAGCAGCTGGTAACTGCTCTTATAGCACAGTCAGTTCAATACTGATCTCCCACCTAGAGGACTCGGGTTCAAATCACGGGGCGGCTCGTACACAAAATTTCAAGAATTAAAATAGTAAATTTCGTTGTTCTTTATTCCAAAAATTGTAGTTCTTCGCAATTAAAAATGGTGATTTGTCGGTTCTCTGTAATTTCGCTTTTTTTTTTCCTTATAGTGTATGTGTGTTCCTATACATACTTATTTTCGAGTCCCTGTATGTACTCAAAATAATGCGTTTCTCAAATTTAAGAGTTAAGTACTCGGAGCTATTATAAGATCGGAAAGTACTCAAAAATGAGTACATTTTACTTATTTTTAAATATCCAGTTTTAACAGTGTTAATTTTGATATAACTCTGGAAGTACTTACGCGATGTACAAAATTTTTACACTTTTGTGTACAGAAAATGTGTCATTTTAATTTGTCTTCAGGATTTCTTAAAATATTGATTATGAATTTTATAAAAAAAAAAAAAATGTAAGTAAAAAAATGAAGTTTTTTTATGAGTGAGTTTTGCATTAATTAGCATATTTTCACAATTATCACTCAAAATTAAAAATCTTGAAGACAATTTGTTGGAAATATACCATAAGATCTCTGTTTAAAATTCCATACATATATCTTGCAAGGAACTTTAGATATATTCTTTTAAAGTTAACAAATCGTGAAAAAATTCATTCTGAGATAAATGAAGTTAAAGTTCTCGTTAGAGGGCACCTGATAAATCGCTTCTCAAGGCAAAAGGTGTTATGTCTCTGGATCTAATGAAGATAGAAGCATGCGGTTTGCGGGCATTTTGTGGTATTTAACGCCAAAAACTCAGTATTTTTTTAAGCCAATAAAAAAGAATTGCATTTTTTGAGAATTTTTAGCCCTGGAACAACTTAAAAAACTTTTGTTGGTGCAGTAGCTGAAATCTCGTTACAATGTTTGGAGCTATGGTTAAAACGGAGCTCAAACTGTTAGAATATTATTTCACTATAATATAGTTGCAGCTACTGCATCACTAAAAGTTGGTTCAACCCAGCACAAAATTTTTAACACTTGCATTGTAAAATGTACACACAATCCAAGAAGCCTACTAAACACAAATTTGAGATAATTTTGTACAGCCCTGCATTTACCTGCTACATTTTTATACATGTCACATATTAACTCCTTGACCACCAGGCCAGGGTTTAATTTCTAACAGTTAAACAATCGCAGCCCTAACAGTCTGCAATACTACCAACCGCAGCGCGCCTCCCTAACCCGCCGTCATTCCAATCTGCATATTTATATTTCATACATTATTTGCAAAGTTTAAAGCATTTTTTTTTCTTTTCCAAAATAAAAACTTTAAATATATCTATCAACATATACTTAGATGTCAACTATTCCATTTTTTAGTTATTGGTCCTGCAAAAATATTTGCCGAATTTTATGTTAAGTGCAGAAATCTGCAATTAAATATGGTAAGGATTGTTATTCGGAAATAGTGTTAAACACAAAAAAGTAATAGTTTGCAGCTATGCATTTTTATGAAAAAATGAATGAAATTTACACGAATTAATATTTATATGCTGAATAATGGAACCACGTTTTACAATTTCCTATAAAAGCTGCATATTATAAATTATAATCGATCCCTTCCGCCTAACAGTCTTTTGTGGTGAGTCCCTGAAAATCAGATTAAATTAAAAATTCGACAAAGTTGTCGGAAAGATTCGATGCTTTTATAGAAAAAAGGGGAAACACTGTTCGATTGCTTTCTACCAGAATAATACATGGCATTTATATCTACTTACAAATTAAAGTGACTTCGTAAATGTGCAGAGCAGCGCCATAGCACGGACATCGTTCATGATACAAAATAAATAGAAAAATCACTAACAAGAATTTTACACTCGTACACAATAGAAGACCTTAAACAACCAAAACCTCAAGCAGACGCTCGGTGACTAAAAATGGAAAGTATTCTTTTCAGGATAGCTATGTAAATAAAATAAACCAGCCAATTAAAAATTATCCTACTGTCACAAAAGAAAATAGAAATGAAAGCAAATTCATTGTTCAGTCTCTTGAGTGGCACCGTATCAACACGTCGCCGCCATCAATGACAGACAGAAATTTCTAAAAATCTGTAGAATAGAAAAACTCTATTTCCGTTTTTCCCTTTAATCTGATCACAATAGCATTCAAAAGATTTGAAATAGAATAGGATATGTAATTTTTAAGGAGGAAAATTTTTTTTCTTCCCATCTATAATAATAATAAGGAAAGAAGTTTGTGTGTGAGTGTGTGAGTGAGTGTGTCAACGGTGTTCTGAAGTGACCGCTGCACGTAGAGCTACAAAATTTGGGGAAAAGGTACGTCTATATATGAAATTTTGCCCCTCGAAGCCCGATTTTTTTATTAATTTTTTTAATTTAATTTTTTATGCGATTTTTAGCGCTTTTTTAAGTTTTGAGGCGATTTTTCCACATTAGTGAAAAGAATACCGTTTCTTTCTTTTAACCCAATATAGTAAATTTTGTTCTCTTTTCAAAAAAGTTTATTCGGAATTTGTACAGCGATTTTTGAATTTTCAGCGCATTTTTTTGCGATTACTGAACAGCAGTTAATGCATCTTCATACCTATAAGGGGTGTAATCGTAGGGGGGGGGGTAGTTCTGTCGCCAAATACCGCCAAGTTTGTCGTCAACTTGGCGATATCTCTAATATTTCTCTAAATTCCCATAGACTTCCATTGTAAGCCAATAGTGATTACTTGCTTACAGAAAATCAACAAATTGAGATATTTTAATGCAACAAAAACTAATATAAACTTAAGGGATTATATTAATTAAATTTAAGGGAATCCAGGTAAATTAAATCTATAATAAAAAGGTCCGTCTATACATGAAGTTTAGAAATTCGAAGCCCGATATTCGATTTTTTTAATTTAATTTTTTATGCGATTTTTAGCGCTTTTTTAAGTTTCGAGGCGATTTTTCCACATTAGTGAAAAGAATACCGTTTCTTTCTTTTAACCCAATATAGTAAATTTTGTTCTTTTTTCAAAAAAGTTTATTCGGAATTCGTACAGAGATTTTTGAATTTTTAGCGCATTTTTTATGTGAATATTGAACAGCATTTAATGCATCTTCATACCTATAAGAGGGTTACCGTAGGGGGGACACTGTTCTGTCGCCAAATGCCACCAAGTTTGTCGCCAACTTGACGATATCTCTAATACACTATGACGCAAAAGTTTAGACAATGAAGAAATTCTTACATACTTTGAAAAATATTTATTCAATTTTCAAATCACTGCTTGAAATTAATGTGCTGTACATATAAACAATATTTATAACAAAGAAAAGTGGAATTGTGCATATTGCAATAAATTAAATGGTAACAAAAATAAACTGCTGTCTCAAAAGTTTAGACACAAATTAAATAAAATCGAAATAAACAATTTTTAAAACCTGGTTGCGCATCCATGCTTATGTATTACGTCATATACACGAGATTGCATGGAAGAAACTAAATCTTGCATAGTTTGTGGATCGATATCGTACCATGCATTCTCAATAGACGTCTTAAGTTCCTTTTCAGAAGAGTATTGTCTAGCGTTGCTATAAACTTTGCGACACATGATGCTCCAAAGGTTTTCTATAGGGTTAAGATCTGGGCTACATGCTGGCCAGTCGAGAACTCTTATATTATGGGAATTAAACCAAGATTTTGAATGTTTTGCAGTGTGAATTGAAGCATTGTCTTGCTGAAATTCCCACTGAGGACCCCTAGAAGCTCAGCAAATGGCAGTAGGTTTTCTTCTAATGTCTGTGTATAATGCTGTGAAGTTTGACGACCACTGGTGACGGTCAGAGATACTTGTCCATTATAGCAAAAGGCTGCCCAAACCATCACCGAGCCCCCTCCTTGTCTGCGACTAAAAAAACGTCGAGGTTCCTTCCGCAAGTCATGCCAATACGATAAACAACCATCTGGACCATCCAGATTCCACTTTTTTTCATCGCTAAATATGACTGACTGCCATTTCTCTCCATATGACATATGCTTTCGAGCCCACATAAGTCTTTGTAACTTATGATGTGGTTTCAGAGCTGGTTTCTTCTGCATTTTGCTATAAACGATTGTTCCTTTTTCCAAAATTCGTCTACGAATCGTATCCTTTGATACAGAGAGTCTCGATGAGCTTTGAACTCCACGTACGCTCATTTGTTGAGTACTCGCTAGTCTTTGTATCAGGCGATCCTCTCGTACATTTGTCACACGTGGCCTCCCAGACCGACATTTTGCTTTATATTCGGAACCACTCGATAAAACTCGATAAATAGATTTTTTTGACCTATTAATAATAGCAGAAATTTCAGAAACGCTCTTCCCTTCACCTTTCAACTGCCAAATCCTTGAAACCTCATTCACTTGAATTTCTTTAGCTCTCGGCATGTCGACTATGAAGCGCAATCGTTTGCAGAACTTAAGTACTCCAAATTTGTGACATCATCGATTCTAAATTTGCATATGCCAGCGAATATTCAAAGAAATTTAGAATAGTGTCTAAACTTTTGCGACAAGCACATTTGAATTTTTATGAAAAAAATTAGTATTATAGCAAATAAAACGACTGTCTTTTGTACATAGCATTTTAAATCAGTTTTTGAATATATTTACAGGTTTTTGTAATTCTGACGTCATAATTCTACATTTTAAAGCTGAATGACGTCATTGTCTAAACTTTTGCGTCATAGTGTATTTCGCCAAATTCCCATAGACTTCCATTGTAAACCAATAGGGATTACTTGCTTACAGATAATGAACAAATTGAGATATTTTATTGCAACAAAAACTAGTATTAAGTTAAGGGATTATATTAATTATATTTAAGGGAATGCAAGTAAATTAAATTATGAATAAAAGTAACATGATACAATGGTTAGCATGCTTTCCCAAACATAAGTTTTAAGAGAGCCCGCAGGTCAAAGGAATTAGATTTGAAACTTTTATCCAATTACAATAAATTTTGACTTTCGTGATTTTTGAAATTTTTGTGATTTTTAATTCGATTTCTACGTTTCTTCGCGATCTGCTGCAATTTTTTGACATTCCGATTTTAGCCTATAATACTAAAGTAATTTCTGCCCTCATTTCAATAAAGTTTATTCAAATTTCGTATAGCAATTTTCGGGAATTTTGTATGTGATTTTTAGTGTATTTTAGCGATTTCCTACCATTTTTCCACATTAGTGAAAGGAATCAGCTTTCAATCTTCGAACACAATATATATATTTTTTTCTCTTTTCGAAATTTGTGCAGAAATTAAAAATTTTTTCGCGATATCTTATTGTGATTTTCAGAGCTTTTTCGCAATTCGAGTTGTTTTTTGACGTACCCGGGCAACGCCGGGCAAGTTATCTAGTTAATGAGTGAATAAATTTTTGAATGTAAGCCAGATTGAGTTCAAGCCAGCTCAAGCTCAAAACCTGATATAAAACTTGAGTCAGTTTCATCTCCATCTCCTAAGTGTGCGACACATTACGTCACATATAAGTGTTTTGATAAAAAAGAATGCAAAAGCTTGGAGATGGGAAGTAAAGGAAAGGGTAATTTAGGCTTTGGTGTTCCGGAAGCGCTATTGCACTGGACTCCGGACCCCTGTATTTATGAGCTCCGGTAAATTCCGACCAACATTTAAATATTTGCTAAAAACAGAGAAATACCGGAGCTAGTCGGCTCCGGCGCAAATTAAGCCCTGCTGCTGGCTTAATTTCGCCGGTGAAGGGCTATATGTCAGGCTATGTGGTGTAAAATGTCTGGGTCACAAAACTCACCTTCGACCAGTGCCCTGTTGTATCATTGCATACCATTGACCAATTCCGTTCAAATATGCAACCATTACTATGTAGTTAACGACGTATGGGGTGCACATAAGGGTCGTTGATTGCTGAAATGAAAGGTCGTAAGCAGCGTACGTCCTGGCGGTCAAGGGATTAAGGCTAAAACAGGCTTAAAACTACTGAACTCACGTTTTGAGCAATTCTCATCAATAGGCAGCTATGTATCAAATTCTTTGCATGGCCGAGCGAGAAATCAGTAAAGATTTCTCCCTTAGGTTTCATATTATCGGTCGAGTTTCTTCGCGTGACAAGTGTAAGCTTTTATAAGCACCTTTCCCCTACAATATAGAAAGTTTACGCTAGCCTCTAGATTAATTTTCGAGTTTATCAATAAATTGCTCAATATCATTAACAGCCGTTTGTCCGTTAATACTTATCGGCATTTTCTTCAGGGTATTTATAACTCGAAGATAGAATACTTTATGCTTTCATTTCCTATCATTTCTACTTATTTATTCAGCACTGGTGATTCATTTTGAAAATTTAAATGAATTGCTGATTTAATACTAATACATTATCCATAATAATAAATGAAATCACCGAGGTGTTATTTAATGAAAACAGATTCCTTATCAAATAGTGGCACGAGGAGTGAGAAATCGTGTTTAAATCGATCTTTAAGGGATTTCAATTTGAATTCAGTATACCAGAAAGTAGATTATTCAATCATTTGCAGAAGAAGTTTTCAAACATACAATCTGATAAATTATTATCATAGATGCCGATTCAGTTTGAATAATTTTTCTCATGGATCTAAATTAATTTCTCACGTAATGTGCATAGGGAATGAATTAATCTAAAAATAATGATCCATGTTTCATGGAAAATGTTTTCACAAAATTGATTCCATTGAAAATAAAAAGACAAAAAAGAGTTTGAGAGAAAACATTTAACACTAGAACGCCCGGAAGGAGTCGATTCGACTCGGACCAGATGATTAAATGTCAATTGGAACCAGAAATTCTTTCACAAAATAAGTTAAATTTTAAAAAAGCAAATTTACGTTAAATAAATCAGTCAAATAATTTAAAAAAAATTCTGGTGTAAAATATTTGTATGAAACTTGAGTAAAATTTCCGGGCGTTCTAGTGTTAAAGGAATTTCAAGGTGTCTGCGGATTAATAATAATAATAATAATAATAATAAAACTAATAATAATAATAATAATGATAAACCGTGTCTTTTGGAAGAATTTATATATGTTTCAGAATGTTTAAAAAATATACTGTTTAGTTTTTACATTATTTAAGCTGAATACTTTGTATTTAAGGCTGTTCTTAACTGCTCTGCTCAACAAGCGAAAAACGTGTTGACATATTTACAAATTCATTTTTTAACGGAAAGATATAGGATCGGAAAGACTGGCCATGGAAGCGATTTGAAATGGAACTGTTTTTTCCATTTTTTGATCAATCAATTATCTATGGAGTTATAAGCAAAATCGATCACGTGACAAACCCGTTTTTCGCCCGCTCTTGTGTGCTCTTTCTCCCTTCGAGCGGAAATTTGGTTTAAAACGCCCACTTTGACGTTATTTTCTGAAAGATCTATTGTGTTTGCAAAAAAAAATGGAAAAAACAGCTCAATGACATAGTTTCTGAACAACAACACCAGCTCGTTTCATGCATTTTCGAACAAAAATGAATTAAAACTTATGTCAGAAAGTTATCCTTTTCGATTTGAGAACACCCTTAATACATAATCCCAAAATTTACAGCATTCTTCCGTTATTTAATAGACTGACAAACGTACATCTTTATACTTACACTAGGGGGCTCTGCCCCCTACAAGCTATGCTCGCCAACCCCCATTCAGACACCGCAGAATCTAAAAGCACGCTAATTTGATCGGTTTTAAAAAGATTAGAGAAGATTGAATTATAATTGAAAAAACCTATAGCGATCTCCCTGTAAACGGGTTTCCATTCAATTCCCTTTGATTGCAAAAATTTAAGGCCGAACCATTTGCTATTAAGACATCCAACGGTTGTTTTCGTGTTTGATTAAAGAAGACCAGTTAAACATTTGAAAGGAAGCTAAAATAAAATGAATTAAGTAAACAGACTCTTTGCCTCCCGGTATTTTTTAACAGCGTTATAAAACGATTGACATAATACAATTTACTACAATTACTACAGTTTACCGCTTTAACCCCTCCAAGGGTGGTAGTTCATTTTTGGACCACTTAATTTTAATTCTTAAATGCAGCAGAATATTGGAATGAAAATTTTCTTTTTATTATTAAGTGAACAAAAGCATTTTCATATTTCGAAATTTGTTTGTAAATTCTGGTGCCATTTACTGATTTCAACATTTTACGAATAGAAGTACCTTGCCCCTGAAAGGGTTAAACGCATATTAATGTATTTATTATTTTAAAGTTTCTTTTCTCTTTTAATATTCACGTATAAATACAATTTTCAATATTTTCCTGCTTGTAACACGTACTCATTTAATAGTAATTTTAAAGGGGTTTTTTTTTTCTGTTTTTAATAGTCACGTGTAAATAAATTTTTAATCGTTAGGAAATATTATTCTTTGCCCTGTTTTTAGAATTGAAAATAATCTCTATAATAATATCCTAAGTCATGTGACTATTATCAACAATTCTGGGCGGATTCCTTCGCTTTTTATATTCCAGGCGGTCATTTTGGTACTTTAATGTTAGCCAGACATAGGCAATAAATCGCCAAATATTATTCTATCGCCATGATTTCACTTATATTACAATAGTCCAAGTCATGTAACTGCCATAAACAATTACAACACTTCGCTTTTCCTAAGAAAGGATTCCATTTTGATTAAAGAATCAAAGTTATTTTTTCGAATAAAACTAGATAAAAGATGCCATGATCACAAAGAATTCTTGATACTTTTATGTTAGCCGGGTGAAAATCTCGCCAATAGCTTTTTTTAACTCGCCAGTTAGCATTTTTTTATTTTTCGAATGGTAAATTAAAACGGTACTACTTGGTTATCCCATCGCCCAAAAATCTATCGCCAGACTAAGATTAAATGCCGATAATGGTTGATCGTAAATGTCACATTCACTTGACTGTAAGGAAGTTACACTTGTTTACGCCACCAAGGAATTTTTCCGACGGCAATTTGGCGAAAACATCAGCACCATAAACAACAACATCCGGATTACCATATCAAGCAAAATAACTATACTTTGGCGTCAGTTAACCTTTAACCGGAATCGCTAAATTGTTCCACATTAGTGGAATCTTATGTCCAAAAGGACCCTTTAATTAAAATCCAAACTATTTTCTAATATATATGAAATTACCACTTAGATGGGTTATAAGCGCATTGAAAAAAGTTTCATGTACTATATAAATCAACTTTTATTCATATGTATATCTTGAAATTATATATATTTTTTTAAATTTAGTTCTTTAAGTGTTGATGCGCGCGTTTCAAAATTAAACGGTTTTTTTTTTTTTTTTTTTTTTTTTTTTTTTGTCCGGTCAAAATGGACCCACGATTCCGGTTAAGGGTTAAGTACCTTTGCGTATACGACATTGGCGTCAGAAAAAACCGCGCCAATATCATCGCGTATATGACATTTGTGCTTTTATTTATGCTTTCGTTATTTAAAATAAAAATTACGTCAATTTGTATAATTTTGTGAGTGCTTTGGCGATTTATATAATTTGGCGAAATTGGTCGACTGGAATAACTAAGAGTACATTTAAAACATTGCTTTGAATCTGAAATTAAATGTCATGATTTCTTGCAATATTTTATCGGGTTTGGCGTGTTTTTTTTTACGACAATTTGGCGAAACCTCGTTTTCGAATACCAGTTACATATGTATATGTATTTTTAAATTATTTTCTATTATTTTTTAAATGAACTAATAATAAATAAAAATAATTAATTAATAACTATAGAACAAAGCAATTTATAACTTTTTTTTTGTTTGTTTTAAATAAAAAGAAAATAAAGGTAAATAAATAAGCAACAGTAGCCGAGTTACCATGTCAGGCAAAACAACGCCCTTTGGCGCTATTTAGGTAACCCGGTGCGTATATGACATATTTTTCTTTTCGTTTTGTTTTAAAAAAAGAAAGAAGTTAAAGCCATTGATTTTAAATTTTTCAGTTTGAAATGAAAGCTTTGTATTAAATAAAATAATAATGAAAAAAAAAACATTGTTCTTAGCATAGATTCAAGTGAGGCCAAACTGGTCACAAATTAATTAAAAATAATAACCCTTTCTGAAATACGAATAGAAATATCAGTTATGATTAAAATTTGAGTTCCCATCATTAGAAAAATGTATATAAAATTAGAAAAAAATTAATATTTCGAAAACTAATTCGAATTTAAAAATTATAATACCAGTTTTGAAATCTGCGGATCAATATTGATTTTTGGTGTTAATTTCATTGCAGAGTATTCCATAGTTTAGGAGAAATCGCCGTGAAATATAATCAGTTGTTTAATCAGTCCATTCATACTTGCGTTTCATACTTCCATTACATACTTCCGTTTCATAAAACGCGTTTCATTAGGATTTTATATATACGAATTGGAACCCGTCGAAATTCGACGAACTAAAATGTTTGGAAAGAAACTGTTAGATCAAATTTATGATAAACCTGCAAAAAACCTGCAAATAAACCTACAATAAAAAATTCTTCTTACATTGGTTGTCTAACTCTTAAAACAAATAATATTTTTACCCTAAAATTAATAAAATGTTATTTCCAAGAACTTGAACTGCTTAAATTATTGAAAAATTAAACTGTATTAGAATACGTAATCAAGATGAATAATTGTGATGAAGCTATCGATTGAGGCTCTTACGTTTATTTTTACGGGATGAAAAATCAGTAAAAAGGATTTTGCTTTGTCACATCATAAAATTTTCATCCATAAAATCTAAACTGTACGTTATTTTCCCTTTCTCAAAATTTACATACGCACCACTCAAGTTCACAATTTAAAAGTATTTTAATGCGCAATAGATTATCGATGAATGTATTTCCTAACTTAAAGTCATGTTTGTCCGATACAACTTTCCATGTGAACATTCTCACAAACTTTAAGTTCTAATCTCAGTACCCGCGAATAAAACATTCAGAAATTTGCCTTTAGTTGTCATAGTATTGGCCATTTAGTATTAGTCAAATGTTTAGTTTTATCAAAAAAAGTGATCGTTTTGTTTTAAATATGACATCATTTTTACACACTGAATCATTTTGCCTAGCGTCACAAACTCGGTATCAGCGTAATGTAAAAATATTGAAATGAAACTGATTTATGAAGAAGAATGTGTGTGTTTTTTTAATGGCTGACGTCATTTTCTGTTCAAAAATTATAAAAAAAAGTTACTTTTATTTGTAATGTGAAAATGGCATCAATAAGGATATAATCAATAAAAATAAATAAACCATGACTGTTTTTATTTTCCCTTTCCCTTTAATAGAAATAGTGTACTTCAGCTGCCACAATTACAAAATTGGCATTAAAAACAATAAAAAAAATTAATATCTCAAAAATAAATTGAGATACAGCTTTCAAACAAATTGCATTTAAAAGAGCATTTTTTTCCTTATACGACGGTGTAAAAATTTAAAATATGCGATGTTTAGAAGTTTAAAAATTTTCAGTAGCGAAAATTGCAAAACCGAAATTTCATTTCAAATTTCAGAGTGTTGCCATTCGCAGAATGACGTATGCGTTACGCACAGATATGTTTGTCCTTTATAATATAGATAGATAGGGTAGATTCATCTTATAATACGCACACAACATTTGATGCAACATTTTTCAATACGTATAAAAAAAGACAAATATTAATACTACTCGTCATTTTCTCCAGGGTATTTACAACTGAAATAATAGCCCTATGCGATCATTTTGCATCATTTCTACTGATTTATTCAGCACTGATGATTTATTTTCAAAATTTAAGTGGATTGCCGATTAAATACTAATACGCTATGTATAATAAATGAGATCACGAAGGTCTTTTTTAATGAAAATGGATTCCCTATCAATTGGAGGCAAGTGAAGTGAGAAATCATGTTTATATCGATCTTTAAGGGATTTCAGTTAGAATTCTGACTGACAAAATTTCGATTATTCAATAATTTTCAGAAGTTTGTAAACACACAACTGTATTTACTATTATCATGAATGCCGATTCAGATTGAATAATTTTTCTCATAGATCTGAATTAATTTCTCACGTAGTGTGTATAGCGAATGAATTAATCTAAAAAATAATGATCGATGTTGCGTGGAAAATCTTTTCACAAAATTAATCGCATTGAGAATAAAACTGCAGAAACTAGATTGAGAGAAAATATTAAACGGAAATTCCAAGGTTTCAGCAGATTAATAATAATAATAATACAACAATAATAATGATAATGATGACAACAACAATAATAATAATAATTAAATTGTAGGATTATTACGTCTTGAAACTAAAAGCTCAAAAATAATTAAAATTTTTTTACTAAAAGACATACTACATATAAACAGTTTTAAAACATTAAATAAAAGTTTAAAAACCAACAAGTTTCGGCCACCCTGTGGCCTTCATCAGGGTCATATTTCAGTGTAGGAGAGAAAGAAACTTATAAGTCCGTAAAAGTAAAAAATAAACATACTTTGTTAAGCACGCCTCAAAACAGCATTGCTCCAAAACATCTTTATAACTGCATCCCAACCATCCAACCACAGAAGAGAAAGAAAACTTGAAAAAACTAGATTATAAATGTCGTTAATGACGTCAAACTTCTTCAACTTTAAGTTGAATTCCGCCTCAGATAGTCCAACCACAACTTATGAATGCCGTAAGAAACACCTTCGTTACATGCCTCATTATTCCTCTATTCAATATCCACGGATTCCCTAATTGAACTTTTATACGGATAGGTGCACGGCCAAATGATCTTTGAGTTGTCATAATCTATAGCTTTAATCTGACTTCTAGAACAAGGGCTGTGGTTTGTCTATTATATTTTATGTCAGCTTTATGTTCCGTCAATCTTGTAACAAATTTCCTTTTTGTCATACCTATGTAATAAACTTTCTCCCCGCTACCTATTGAATTGAGGAATGATGAGGTATGTAGCGAAGGTGTTTCTTACGTCATTCATAAGTTGTGGTTGGACTAGACTATCTGAGGCGGAATTTAACTCGAAGTTCAAGAAGTTTGACGTCAGTAACGACATTTATAATCTAGTTTTTTCAAGTTTTCTTTCTCTTCTGTGGTTGGATGGTTGGGATGCAGTTATAAAGATGTTTTGGAGCAATGCTGTTTTGAGGCGTGCTTAACAAAGTATGTTTATTTTTTACATTTACGGACTATAAGTTTTGTTGTGATGTTTCGGAATTCAAATTAAGGGGTTTTCGTAAACATACCACTGCACCCCAAAGGGTTAAGACTGCTGCTTTCATCCTTTATAGCCCTTTCTAGTCTTTCCCACAGTTTCTATTTACCTATTGTAAGCAATATTTAAATGGAAAAAATTTCCTATCAACTTTCCCATTTTCAAGCAATTTTTCACATTTCTCTATAGTCAGTTTTAAACATTCTCTTTTCCATCACACCATTTTACTGAAGCTTTACAGAATAAATTTACGTTCTTTTATGTATATACCATTAACTTTTCACTATGCACAGTGTATAATAAAAAGATTTCTAAAACCACTTAATTAAGGGAGCTTTGAGCATCTGGTCAACCCTCCTTCACATTGACTGGGTCAAGCCTCCCTACATAGATCTTTTATAAAGAATACCACATTGTTATGTTAAGCCTAACTTACTGTCTGGAATGAAAGCTCGATATTTCTGCATTACTTAAAACCCACTTAAAATTCTGTGATATAATTTTTTTGAAAAAAGCTTACAAAATATTTCTAAAAAACACAACTTTTAAGTTGAAAACGCCTCACACTTCATTTTTTCCACACCTATTTCGATTACCTCTATGAAACGAAGACTGTTGTTTGAGCATTCCAGTAGCTTTGGTTGACACCTATTGATAAAATTCTGAGATTCTTTTAAATATGAAAATTGATAGGTGGGTCAAGCCTCCCGTATGGTCAACAGTCTCTAGTCTCCCCTATATCTAATTATATATATAAAATCCAAACGGAAATTTCGTTCCGAACCTCTATATTTCGAGCTCTACTGCATGGATTTTGACGGAATTTATACCGTTAGATAGGTATCGTTTCAGGGAAGGTTTTAAGCTCTAACACATCGTTCTATGTAGATTAGTTATAGAATTATGACGGAAAGTTCTGTTATTTTGAATGGATAAGGTTACCATTTTATTTCTTGGAGAAATTTTTCGTTGATAAAAAAATGAAACGGCTATTACACCTCGAAAAATAAAAGAAAAAACTGTTACTAATTTTATTTAAAAGGAAAAAAAGAAGAAAAAAATCCGTTTTAATGAGTGATAATATTAAAAAACGAAAATATTTAATTTAAACATGAAAGGGAATGGTCGCAATGCTTAAAAAATTACTCAGTTAAAATATTGCAATTGAAATAAGATTTGACTATTTATCTTTTGTGTCATGTTAAGAAAAACGCATCTGAAAAATAATAGGATGATATCAAGGAAGTTTCCATAAGCGCATGTTCAGAAATATATGAAAAAATACCTTCTCAAGAGGAATATGTAGAATATTCTTCTCATGACATATAATATGTTTATAAAAAAAATCGGCAGAAGCTTGATTTAGCGTTCGTAAAAAAATAATGAAAATTTTAATTTTTTTTTTTTTTTTTTGGCGATTTAATGCTGGTTGGCGACACAATAAAATGTTGAATGATACTTTTTTTTAGGATAAATAATTTTTAAGTAAAACCTTTTTCTACTCTTCATACGAAGTTAGTTAGATTAAGTTTAACTTAAATAAATACATTTTTATTACTGTAGTTTTTTCATATAACTTTATATGTGTATATATTAAAATTTTACTACCGTAATTATACGGTTTAAAACAAAATTTAAGTTCATTAAATTTGTTCCAAACTCAGAATTAATGTCCGATTCTGTTGTTGCCATGGATACAACTACTTAATATAAAAATGTTTAATGATAGCATTTTTAATTAGCCAGCTACATTTAAGGCGCTCAGGGATTGAAATTTTTTAAAAAATCGATTTTTCTTTTAGTATCTATTTTGATTATTTAATTAATTCTGAAATCATCGCAAAAAACCGCATAAAAATATTTGCATTTTAAACGGCGTTATGAGCATTTATGTAACAATCGTTACAAAGCCGCACCCATTTAATTGCGACTTTAAGTCGCGTTTTCTCAAAACGTGATTTTTGACGACTATCCGTAAGATTAAAAAATAAAATAAAATAAAGCATTTTAACAAATTACAATTACAAACAAGTATACATAAAAACGCGCTCTACATTTTCGCCATCGCACATCACCATTTGTATTCGATGATTTTTTCCATTTTTCATATGCATTGTATTTGTAGTTTCTGTTGTACATTCTGATGACGACTCAGTGAAGGAATTGAAACATGCCAATATAGGTTCTTAATTTACTTTTAATGTGTTTTTAGTAACGTCTTTTAAGCAACTAAATATTTTAATATATGTTTTGACTTTTCCGTTTGGAATACATATTGTGATATGGTTATTAGTGGAAGTAATTAAGGCTTATTACTCGTACCTACTTACATTTTATCTTTGAATACGTATAACACACTACAAAAAGTAAACAAAAGTTGCTTAATCTAATAAAATACAATATAGCGGCGAAAGAAATATACAGTAGAACCTCTAATTAAGTAACTTCTATTTTGCGAATTTCTCTATTTTGCGAACTTTTCCTTGGAACCAAGAATATTTTGCGAACTTCTTCGTATAATAACCTCCAAATAGCGAAGTGCATTCTCTATTTAACGAACTTTTTCTTGTAATCAGAATTTTTTTTTCTCCCCATTTATCAAAATATTTCTGGACATTTCAAACTTATTCTTTCTTTAAACACATTTTGTGATGTTCAATGGCCTTGAACTGGTTTTACCAGGCGCCTTCTTTCTCAGCAGTGAGAATTCGGTAAGTACGGAGGACGAAGACGATAATTCCTTAGAGTAACTTTAAAAAATGTGGATACAGTGAGAAAAAAAGAAGAAATTAACCATGATGTGCTGATTGATGATTCTATTTCACTTAATTCTGAAATTGAGACATTTGAAACACTATCCGAATTGGATATCTTTGACAGTGTGAAAAATAAAAACAATACAGCAATGAATTGCGATGAAGACGAATAGGATGGTGATGGAAATGGTCACTATGCAGGAATTAACAAAACTTCGTATGATGAAATGCTAAAATCATTTGAAACAATCGATGCGAATTATAGTTAGAAGAAAATACGCATGAAGGGGTTTTTGGTGCATTGCAAAGATGCGAGACGTATTATAAGAAAAAGCACTTTTCAAAATAAAAAACTCAGGCAAAATTAACAGAGTTTTTCAGAAATTAATTTTAAATACGCATATGTTAATGTATGGTTAAAATTATTTGTTATAATAATAATAAATACGATAATGTCATTAAAATTCGTTAATTTTAATGTAAAATTATTTACTTTAAACAGAAAATACAGTGTATTACCGGTCAATGTTTTGTTTTACTTGCAGATTTCAAAGATTTAAACACATAGAAAAAATGAGTTGATGATGGATATTGGTGGGTAAAATAAATAAAACAAATCGATATAATTTATTTTAAAAAAATGTGATTAAATACTTTTAGTAAAAATATTTAGTGTTTATGAATTTAAAATCTGTTTTATGTAGTTTAAAGTATTTTAAAAGGGCGAATCTCTATTTAATGAATTTTCCGTATAACGAACTTTTTTCCGGGATTTAGCGACTTCGTTAAATAGAGGTTCGACTGTATAAAATAAACTCTTCCGATTTAAGAACAATTCCGAAAATCATTCTTTATCTCTGGAAACCTCAAAAACCAGTATATTTTCGACATTTAAAGAAAGACGAAGTTTATTTTACTGCCACTCATTTTCTGAAACATTTCCGAGTAGTTTTTAAGGATTATTAATATGTTTTTTAACCCAGAATATTGGTTTCTCGGATGTTATGTATTCTCAAGTAAACATTTCCAAGTTTTACAGATAAACATGATAAATTAACAGCATTAAAATTAATATTATTTTGTTGATTCAATTACGCATCTGAAAATGTTTAATTGAGAATAATAGCATCCGAGAAACCGACATCCCGGTTTGAGTAAGTTAATTAGGCCATTCCCTGAAAAACGGACAAAATCTCCTGCACGTGACACTTATATAAATACCTATATCTATTAACTTATAAGTTGTTATAATATAAACTATACATTAAAAACAAGTATAAATTAAATTTAAAAAAATCAAAAAAACCCGACTGCGCAAAAAGCAAAATAATTAATTATTTTTCATCAATGTTAAAATATTTTTTATAATACTTACCTATTTTTTTTTATTTACTTGTATTGACGACTTTTAAGTTTTGTTTAATTGTTTGTTCCTATCTATAAACACTGTTTGGATGAGGCCTATAGATGTCTATGAAGTTTAGAGTTGCAGTAAGCTGGAGATCCTGTCTACACAACTTCCATGTTGTGTAATATTTAAACGGAGCTTTTGACTGTAAAATAGTCAATGAAACGCCGTCTTCATTTTGAAAGACCTACCCAATGATATGCCACTCAATAGGGTGAGCAAATTTCTTTCATCTCTACCACCATTTTGTATTTTACGGCCGCCATTTTGAATTTATAAAAACAAAACCTAGCCTATAACCATCGGACGGTTAAGACGAATCGATAGAGTCCTCATTCATTAAAATCCATCCAGCCGTTTGGATGTTTCGAGGGTATAAAGAAATCCACATACCCAGATACGCGTGAAACACATAACCCTTATTGACAGTCAGGTAATAACAAAGCCCCCTAGTTTTTCATATTAGCATAGTTGTTTTAATTTGAGGATACAATAGATTATTAAAACCGCAGTAATATGTATAAAAGCTGACTCCTCATGTGATTTGGAATGACACTTTAATAGGTTAAAAAATATCCACATTTTAAATCCTAGATATAAGTAAGCTGGACGTTTCAGGATCATTCCATGAATAACAGGTAAAATGTCCTGCGCCTGACATTTGCATAAATACCTATATGTGTTAACTTATAAGATGTTAAAATATAAATTATACATTAAAAGTAGAGATCAACCGAAAATTCGTTTTCGTTTTCGACCCAAAATCTGAGTTTCTCTGAAAATTCGTTTTTCGCAAACATGCGGCTGAAATTTCGGCCGGAGCGAAACTATGAGTATTCCAAAAATCTCGTTTCTTCCTTCGGAAATTTTCAGTATTACTCATCGATTTGAGCTGTATCAGCTCAAATGAGACTATTTATTGCTGCGAACTTCGTTGTTTATAATTATCAGTCATCACTGACTCAAGACGTGAATGCAAATTATAAAGCAAGCAATGCATATATAACTCAACTTTTTCACGCGCTCATTAAAAGCTGCAGACATAACATTAATAGAAAATTTTCCGTTTGAAACCGCAGAAGTGTTTCGAATACTCTTTGAGAATGTTCTAGTATAACAGATGTCAGATGATCATTTACAAAAATCATTATAAAAGATAAATCTAGGTGTGTGTATACATAAAACTAGAATATTTTTTAATTAAATGATATTCGTATAATTAGATAATCTTTCTGTGTCGTTGATGAATTAATTACGTTTCATTTTATACACTGTTAAATATTTTGCAGCATTCTGGCAGGACATTCAACCGTTTGTTGAAAAAACGGTTTCATAACCATAATTTAACTATATTCTAACCATAAAATGGCCAATAATATGGTCAGAATAGTGTTAAAATTACGGTTGTGTAACCGTTTTCGGAAAAAACAGTCAAATGACCTGCCAGAATGCTGCAAATTTTTAACAGTGTATGAGAATAAAAAGTTTTGGATTTAAGGCACGGAGAGCTCACCTAAGCCACACGTATAATTAATTAATAGTTATGTATATTTAATAAATACGCATAATTAATTAATGATTATGGATATTTAATAAATACGTATAACTAGTTAATAATACTGTATATTTATGTATGTATTAATTACTTAAAAAAAATTTCGGCATTTTCGTTTTCGGGCGAAAATAGGAAGATCACCGAAATTCGGTTTCAGTTCCGGTCCTAATAACCTGTTTTGGTCGATCCTTAATTTTAAGTTTTAAAAAATCTGATAGATTTTCATATTAGCATAATTGTTTTAATTTGAGGCTATAATGACATTGTTAAAACAGCAGTAATATGTAGAAAATCTGTCCCACACTTTGCATCGAATGGACAGTTAATACATTACAAAAATTACTAGTAAACGTTACCGAAAAACAATAGCAGCAAAAGAAACTTTGTTTTTATAAATGCTCTTTAAATATCAAAAACATATTATTTACTGGGGTTTCTATAGATAAAGAACGCTTATCGGAATCATGGGCAACTCAGAAGAGGTTATTGTATATTTTTGCTCGTGGTTGTATTATATTTTCATAGATTGAGAAATATTCGTCTTTTTTCAGTGCAGATATAGCAAATATTTTTTCAATTAATGAAAGTAATCGTACTTTTGGAACGAATTTTTACCCGACTGCAAAGAAGGGTTGTGTGTTTCACGCGTATCTGGGTATGTGGATTTCTTTATATCCTCGAAACATCCCAACGGTGGGATGGATTTTAATTAATGAGGTCTCTATCGATTCGTCTTAACCGCCCGATGGTTAAAGGCTAGGTTTTGTTTTTATAAATTCAAAATGGCGGCCATAAAATACAAAATGGCGGTAGAGACGAAAAAAATTTTTTTACGCACCCTATTGAGTGGTATATCATTGGACAGGTCTTTCAAAATGAAGACGATGTTTCATTGACTATTTTACTATCAGGAGCTCCGTTTAAATATTACACAACCTGGAAGTTGCGTAGGTAGGATCTCTAGCTTTATTGCAACTCTAACCTCATCAAAACAGTGTTTATAGATAGGAACTAACAATTAAACACAACTTAAAAGTCATCAATACAAGTAAATAAAAAAAATAGGTATGTAATATAAAAAATAGTTTCATGTTGATGAGAAATAATTAATTAGTTCGCTTTTTGTGCAGTCGGGTTTTTTGATTTTTTAAATTTAATTTATACATAAACTTTATAGAACTAAAACTTAACCCTTAAATACCTGACTTTTCAAAAATCATTGTAATAATATTTTTCGGGTATCATTTTTTAAATAAATCATGGGAAAAATACTTTAAAAAAATCATCTTTTGTTTTAAGTATGGTTTACGGCTAAAAAACAGTTTGTTACTAATCGGCAATACTGGTCTTTAATTGAAAAAATAATTTTCCTTGATAAAATTCTATAATATTAAACACACAATAATTTTAGGAACTATGATAAGAAATAAATTTTACTTGCTCACTGCAGAACAAAATAGGGTATTTCGCAAGCTTCCAAACAAAACCAGGGCCGAAACTAGGGGGGGGGGGGGGAGAGGGGGCACGTGCCCCGGGCGCCGCTTTAACAGGAGGTGAAGGGGGCGCCAAAATGAAGATTTTGTTTGACGTTTGACACAAGAATGTATATATATATATATATATATTATGAAATTTGTATAAAAATGTCTCGCAGCTGGAAAATTTAAAAGGAAAACTGAACCAAATGCATTAAACTTTACAAATAGATAAAAAGATTCATTACAATACAAAATTTCAAAGTATCATGTCTATGCGTTTGCTTTCTATCTTTTAAATCACTTCCTGTGAGGAGAATCCGAGGGAGAATCATTACCGTTTTTTAAGGTCAGTCACTATTGTGGGACACTTTACTGTCCACTACGGTTAACTACCAAAGGAGAAGTGACCCCTCAGTCTGATTTTTCTTCTAGATAAAAAAATTCCATGAAAGCTGTTTGTTTTTTTTCCGCTGAACAGTGTTGAACTTCCTTTCTTTCTTTTTTGTTTTTCCGTCTTGCCATGGGCGCAGGCTGCCCAGGACAACGGGAAGGGGAATGCACAGAGTAAAAATCTTAGTAAAACCTTTCTTTTTTAGATATCGACCTCATTTAGACCAAAAAAAAAAAGTTTAAAAACATTAAAATGCAATTCTTTTCAATAACTTTTCAAATAACTTTTGAAAGATTTTAATGGATCAATGTTTGACAAAGCTGATTACGTAGTTCAGTTTTATATATTTTAAATTTAAAAATAAGTTGTCTGTTAGATATTTAGTAACATTCTTTTTTGTAAATTTACTTTGTGGTGGAGGGGGCGCCAAAATCCATGTTTGCCCCGGGCGCCAAAAAGGCTAGTTTCGGCCCTGAACAAAACAAAAAGAACAAGTAGCAACAATTGATAAAATATCGATAATATAAATCTTTATTCTTCAACAGCACAAGTGTTGCCATCTACATGTTGAAAATCGATTTGATAATATTTTCAGACTGTATTTTATTGGCAACATTAGGCATTATAGCTTCAATATTATTCTAATAGTATTTTAGAGCCTAAATTGTGTATGTTGCCGAAAAGCAACACCCGGCATTTAAGGGTTAATCTATTAGTTTGATGGAGAAGTTGGTAACGCTTAATTTGTTTTTCACGAATAGCATATAGAAAAAAAATACATAAGAGATACACCCCCACAATACAATGCTTTCTTTTCATGATCTGGGTTATTCTAAAACAAATAATGCAATGTTTCACCATAGACCGGGAGGAGACTGAACATATCGCTCACCCGCAAGAAAAGTGAAAAATTCATTTTGCATTTTATTCCATTTATTTATTTGTCATAGGTGTCTCTTGCTACACAAACAGTTTCATAAGTGTGCAGGGCCCGACTAAGACTATGGGGGACCCCGGGAAAGCATCATTCTGGGGTCCCCCTTGTATATATGTACAGAATTCTTTTGAAATAATGTGGAAGTGGCTAGTATTGTGGCTAGTATTGTGGCTAGTACTTCATGCGTATTGTATGTATGCATAAATTTTGTACCAGGTACTTGCTCTCATCTGTAAACAGGGTATCACAAAATAATTGTCACAACTTTAAGAAAAAATACTAGTAGGATAATAGTAGAAAAAAAATGATATATTGGTTGACACGAGTATTTTTTTGGAAACTTTTACTTTGCTTATCTACGTACGTTATAAGATGTCTAAAAGAAAATGCCCCAAATTGATCATAATGAATGGTTTTAACTTCCCACATTGCGAGGAAAACGTTAATAAAGAATTTCTTTTGAAAACAATAGAATACTAAGTTGTCATAATAAATTTTTAATCATTAGTTTTTTAATCATATAGTTTGTTTTTTGCATGGGTGCAGGGGGTACTGGAAGTAGAGAGGGGAAGGGGGACCGCACTTCTTCCTAAATGTTTGAAAATATAGGAAATTCGGTCACTTTTGGCTAATTTTAATCATTTGGCACCTTTTAATGAAAACCCTGATTAATCTTATGGGGGGCCCGTTAAGAAGGGGGGCCCGGGGCAGCTGCCCCGCATGCCCCTGCATAAGTCGGGCCCTGTAAGTGTGGTTATACGGAAACTCCCTTTATTACGCTATAGGTTCATTTGTGACCACAGAAGAGAGGTGGATTGTGTGAAGAGGTAAAATGACCCAACACTCTAAACCTCACCCTCGTCTTCATTCTTAAGAGTTTTATTCTTTTATACGCGTTTTTATTCCTGCATGCAGAGCTAAGTGCTGAAATTTCATTTTATAGTAAAATTATGCAAACTTTCCCCCTTTTGCCTCACCTGTGAAATTTACTTTTGTCGAGATGTGTCACTTTTCTCGCGGGTGAGCGATATCATCATTTCATAGAGATGACGGCTGAAATTCCAGGATTAGATATAACTCGATTCGCATATTAAAATGCAACTGGTCTGCCAAGTCCTGTCGTGGTGGAAACCACCTACCAAACGCAATTTACTGAATGATCGGTAGGTTTATCATTGCGTTTTCCTGCACCCAAACATATGAAAACCATGGAGTACTGGGAGCAAGAAAATACAATGGTAAACCTACTAGCCAACCACTAAAGTTCGGTTCGTAGGTGTTTTCCACCAAGATACGACTTAATAGAACAGTTGAATTTAATATGCGAATCGAGTTTTAACTAATCCTGTAATTTCAGCCGTCAACTCGCTTAGGTACTGGTTTTTGCAATCATCTCCCGGCCTATAGTGAGTGTAAATAAAAAACAACTCTGCCATTTAAAAGACTCTAAATTAAATAATATATGAATTATTTGTTCAATATTAACAAGAACGTAAAATCATGCGTCCACTATAGATTATGAAAGACCTTCCAAAATATTCAGAATAATGTAACATAACTTTACAATTTATTACGGTGGAAGATGTCCAAATAAACAATTTAGAAAATGCAAAACGCATTTGAAAACTCGATTTCAAGAAATTACCATGAACAGAAATTTTTTTTGAAAAAAAAAAAAAAAAAAAAAATTGTGGCCATTTTTTTCTTCATTCTGACCAGAAAATCAGAGGTCTAACTTTTTATGGCTGCTCTTCATCTTACCTAACACTTCATTTCTAATGGCTGTTTCATAATAAGGAAAGCCATCAGTCCATCAGAAGAGAATGATCCATTGTAAAGTATAAGTTCGATTGGAAAAAACCTATTCAATACTTTGTGCAGAAAGAAGAGGCTACACTTGCAATTTTCATGAGACTAACAAAATCACATAGCTGCCAATTTGTACGGTTTTGTTACTTATAAAATTTAATACAAATTTTTGCCATATTTATCGTTGACAATTGTTGGATTTCGGCGATTGAATTAGGCAAAATTTACTGTTAAGTTTTAGTGGTAAGAAAAAATCTTAGAAATTGGTAGCTATGCAGTAGCGAAATACTGCAGAAAAAAAAAAAAAATAAAAAAAGTAGCAAAATTGACAATCAACAAACAAACAACAACAACAAAAAAAACTCTCAAGGGCTTTTTAAAAAACAATTTCATTCCCCGTTTTTCTTAAAAGTAACTGAAATGTACATCAAAGAAATGTTACTAGTAGCATAAAAATTAATTAATTCGGTGAAAATTTATATTTGATCTCCTTAGTTGGTGATGATTTGTGTAAATCCAGTTTATCCGAATTTTTTGCTTATCCGAGGTGAGCTTGGTCCATATTAAACTCGGACAATCGCGACTCTACTGTAGCTTCGATTTAGTACTCGGATGACATTATAAGCTCCGTGATCAACCACAATAATTAAATTAATTACTTGTATACTCTCTATAAAATTGCATTTGAATCTACGGTTATTATTTACAGTATGGTGGAAACACAGATTAACACTAGAACGTCCGGAATTTTTATCCAACTTTAATTAAAACATTTTAACAGCAGTATTTTTATTTTTAATTATTTCATTTATGTATTTAACTGAGTTTTTTCTACTTACAATTAGCCTAATTTTACGAAAAAAATTCTGGTTCGAATCTACATTTTATCATTTGACTGGTGTCGAATTGGCACCAGCTAGACATTTTAGTGTTAATGTTCGACTTACAGCAGAAAATACTAGTTGCTGCCATTCTCTTCGAAATATTTTTCAGTTATTTTTAATTTCCCAAGCAACTAAACTGAAAATTTTAAGAGTTATAAAGGCCAGACCAAAGACATTGAATCGTGAAGAAGGGAAAGTTCCATAGACGTAATGTAAACCCCGACTGTCAGGTAAATAGTGCAAACAGCGAAGCAGTAGAAGTCACATAAAGGGGCGAAAGATAAAACGGGGGTTCACCTAGCGCGCTTTGACGTGATCGCCAGTAGCCATAATGGACCTTTTATGCACATTACGTCAAACTCCAGAGCTGGCGGTATATTGAACTATTAGTCTACCCCTTGGGATTGCACTAACACTCTAAAGCGAAAGCTGCGTTCCCGAGGCGGTCATAGCTGTTGATCTATTAGTCTAGCCATTGCACCGCCAGAATGCCAGTATGAGCAGGCGCAAACACCGCTGGCAGGCGACTTTAGCCTCGACCTAGGTTGAGTGCATACTTTTTAAAAGAAATTTTGCAAATTTAAGGAGTTTTATAGCATACAGAACATTATTTTGAATGTATATTACAATATATTAACCCATTAAAGACGGAATTATTTTTTCTTCTAAAGTACAAAAATTTCCTTTCGTACCACTTTTTCAGAAAAGCAATATTTATCTTATTTTATAACAGATTTTCTGTCATTAAAGAAACTGAAAATTTTGTTCTAAATTACTGGTATTCAAACAGTAAAAGGGTTGACTGCTATGCTGTGACCATATGGTAACGCTAGTCCTTAATAATGAGTTAAGTATATACTGCTACAACAAAACATTTTTATGCGGTATTTTTAACAAACGTGCGTTAGTAACTCACACTCCATAGACTTCTATGTAACAGTATTCTTCAATATTCTTCAACAGTAAATACCGACAGCAGACGAATTTAAACCTCGGCTTCAGGTCGCATAAGGTCATGATGGCATAAGGTCCATTATCAAAATGAAAGCAGTGCGCTCCCCCCTATTTTCGTGGGATTGTGTCAATTTCACGGGATAATCATTCAAGAAGGGGAAACGGTGCGTCAAGTAGCTCATTAACGACATGGTTACCAGAAATGAAATCAGATCAAGAACTCTGCTTCTAAAATGTTCTCTTTTAAATATCACAATTGAAATTGGAACAAAAATCTTTTGAAGACTAAATTGATAATTTTAAAAGTATTATATTAACATTATTTTTTATACATTGTTATTAAAAGGGAATGAAATTGGGATTTATTATTAAACTTGAACATTGTACTTTGCTTCTTGAAAATAACTACACCCGCAAATAGCTGCTGTAACTTCAACTAAAGCATAAATGCCTTTAAGAATTTACACCATTTGCATACATCTAATTATTTATCTTGTCTTTATTTTTTACTTGAGTTACTGTACCTATAACGTGAAAACTTTTAACGTGTTAAATAAAATAATCTAATTAAAAATAAATTATTTATGTAAAATACTTAATTTTGAAATAGTATATTTTGTACTGATAATTCAACGAAAAACGAACAGCACGAATACACCAATTTAGAAATTGTTACATAATTTATGCCCAGTTTTATAGATATTATTGGGGTTTTTTTTTTGGTTATTTTGGGTTTATTGGGGGTTTTTTTTTGTTTTTTTTTCCTTTTACTTGCTCTATCTAGTGTTTTTAATGTGGAATGTGTTTCTCACACTATCTTTACGATTTATTAGGACAATAATAAAAACACTTTCCTTTTGTATTTGATTAAAGAAAATCTTTTATGCCAACCTAGAATGGATTTGTGAAGGTTGAATATCATTGCACCCATGAATCCTTATGTATTGAATCAAAGATATTTTTTTCTTTTTTGTAAAAAAGTTTTAATTTTTTTTAAAGTCTGTTGTCCAAGTAATTTCAAATGTCTTAATACTCAGAGAATTTATCAAGGAAATAAGAAAAATATACTTAAGGGGTTGAGTTAAATTATTTAGAATTTTTTCTATTATGTTATAAACAGACGTTTAAACATATTAGACGTTCCAAATATGTTATAAACATTTTATAAACAGACGATTTTGCCCCAAAACATTTCTTTGAGGGAGAGGAGTCAAAGGATGGGCAGGACATGAATTTGAAAAGTTGTGATTTCGATTTAAGACTATTGTGCTAATAAATGGAACATTGACCTATTAACATTGTGCGAAATCAATTTCAATATACTCGTATGATTTCATTAAATATTTTAGACACATACTTTAATGATTAGCGAAAAAGACAAACGCAGATTTTAGACTATCCTAGATTAAGGAATTATTTATATTTGAGACCTACAAGATATTTGGTAAAAAATAAAAATTTAATAATAATTAAAACTTAGAAAGCGTTAAACTGTTTAACCATGTGCTGTTAGTTTACCATGTTGTGAAAATTGTAAGTTGAAAAGAAAAAACAAACAACAATAACAACAACAACAACAAAAAGATAAAATAATTTGTTATATTATGAAAATTGGTTAATAATAACTATTGTAAATCATAGCAATGTCTTTGTGATGAGCAATACCGCTTCGAAGTACCAAAAATAAAAAAAAATAAAAAAAGTTTAAACATTGAGTTGTAATTGAAAGTTGTTTGACATTTATTTGTCATATTGCATGTTCTTTTGCATTCTGAATGTCTGGATCTCAATAAAAATACTTGTGTAATAACGGAATTTGGCCAGGTAAGCTGCAACTATTCTATATTATGGCTGTTCTCAAATCGAAACTGAGCTGGGTATTTTTTCCCCCCAGAACCGTCTAAAAAAGTGGTATGATTTGATTTACAGGTTCATTTAAAAGCGCTCATTATTTTTTGTGAACTGTTATATTTTACGTGAAGAAGTTATATACAGTCTAAGGCGGACTCTGTATAAGGCGGAAATTTGACTACCACGGAAAGATTTTCACGTCCCGGCGAATTCATAGAAAATAAGATTAACACGAGCTCAGTAAGCCAGAATCTCCCTAACGCGGAAACGGAGAGATTTTTAAGGTCACCCCGAAAAGAAATTCTTGTATAAAACGGTAAAAATTATATTTAAAAAATGAAAAGCTTCTGGCATATGAAACTTTTAGATAGATCAAATAAATATAAATTATGAAATATAAATATAAATAAAAAACACATTTTTACGCATTCATATGCTTATAGAGAGATTTTGAATTATGAAATTGTGAATTTTTGCGGATTTAATAAAAAGAAAGTATGCAGATTGTATTTGTTCTCTCGACAAAATTTCCTTTTCATTTACAATTTTTAACCCAGATAAATTTGTTTTTTACGGTAGAAAAATTTTAAATATGCATTTTTATTTTTTTCATTATTCTTATAATAAAAAATATATATTTAGGCCGTTATTCTAACAGTAAATATAAGACTACGAGATTTTTTTTAATTCAAAAATTTAAAAATACATTCAAAATTTAAAAAGCAATTTTTTAAAAATTATAATTTCTGTAAATTATTAGGATTATGGAAAAAAATAATAAATTAAAACAGCATTGCTTGTATTTTATGTACCGTATTCGTATGTATCCATTTCGCTGAGAAAAATAGAAGTTTATTTGAGTAAAAACAGTAAACAATCCTAAATAAAAGGGAAAGGTCGGTTGAACAAATAAAAATGTGCACATTTCTATCTTTTATACTTTTTATTAAATTCATAAAATGCAAAATTTTATACTTAAAACTGTCTCTCTGTTTAAAAAAAAAAAAAAAAAAAAAAAGCAATTTAACAAATTACAACGACCATTTGGAAAACGATTTTTTCAAAGACTAAAATTTAAAACATAAAAAATCGCACGGAGTTGATCATACATTACGTACGCCATGGATTACATTTTTCGGTACTGTAAATTTTTAAACTTCTACGGAGCTGGTCATATATTACGTATACCATGAATTAAACATTAATAGTGTTATTACACGTAAAAATTGCAAGCGATAAAAATCGCCGGCGACTCGTGAGATTTCCTATGAAACTTACATATTAGCCAAGTATTTCATTGGCTGTTCGGCAAAAGGCTTTTCCATCGTCAGATGTCCAAGAAATCTGACGACACATTTTAAATAAAATTTCATTCTTAAACTTCTAAACATCTCACAATAGTACTTTTTACACCGTCGTATAGAGAAAAAGAATGTACTTTTAAATGCAATTTGTTTGAAAGCTGTATTTCAATTTGTTTCTGAGTTATTAATTTTTTTTTGCAGTTTTTATTACTTTTTTTGTAATAGTGGCAACAGAAATGTCCATCTCTGTTGAAAGTAAAGGTTAGTGTATAGACCAATCAGAAAACGAATAAAATGATGATTAAACCAATAAAAACCTTCAGGTATGCTTTTGATTTCCTACCCTGTCAGAGAACAATTACCATTTTTCCAAATGGTTAAAAAAAAAAACACGTATCGAACTAACCCTCCTTTTTTTAAAATTGATTAAAATACGCAATAGCTTTTTTTTTTTTTTTTTTTTTTTTTTTTTTTTTTTTTTTTTACGGATTTGCATAAGACGGAATATTATCTGCGACAGAAATCGATTCCGCATTAGACAGATTTTACTGTATTTTACAATTAAAATAATTAAGGCATATTAATTACTAAAACAAATGAAAGCAGGACGTATGCATAGCGGAAATTTTTTTTAACGGAAAATTTCATGGTCTGGGTGAAAGAATATGACTATAAATAATAATGTACCTATTACCGTCTTTTATGGAAGAAACGCCGCACCCGTCGTAAACGACGCACTCCTCAAATTGGCCTGCATAAGCTTAAAAATATCGTAATCGCCGCACCCGTTGTAAACGCCGCATCCATCGGAATGCTACTTTTGTCGACAGTGTCACATTGACCTAACTTTAATCAAAGTTTTCTGAGCAGTGTAAGATGTCTCGTTTTTAATATCTTAAGATGCCTGAAGTTTTATTTAAAATATTTAAATCCGTTTTTAAATATTTTCATGAGTTTTTAAATTAAGGAAACTCAGTTGGTATTTAAAAAAATCGTAAACGCCGCACTTGGAAAAAAAATAACTTTTAAACTCGTAAACGCCGCGGCGTTTCTTCCATAAAATACGGTAAGACGAAAATCTTTTTAAAGCGATCGTTTTGCGAGTTCGCCTTAAAATATTTTACTGTTTAAAACTTTTAAAATTAAAAATATGCCTGAAAAAAGGGAGAAAAAAACACATTTTGACATAGGCAAAACTTTTTACATTTATCAGTCTGTCTGCGCTCCAGTTTGTAAATATGATTCGATATCTAGAAAATGCATACTATGATAATGGATTTCAGTACAGCATGAGCATGCTTTGCTCTCACATTATTATGTTCACATAATTACGTATGGTTATGCGTGAAAATACATCTGTAGAATTTAATTTGTCATTTCGAGTCATTCTAAAACTTAATATATATATATATATATACAATATATATATAGGTGCTAAAATTTATATGTATCGAATAAAATGTTGGAAAGTGTGTGATAATGTATAATATATAAATTTTCGATTTTTTTTCCTCATTTGACTTGATACTATTATCATAATACTATTCCAAGCGTGTATTCTGTGTTCGTTTTAATTCAGAAAAAAAAATCGAATATTTTCTAAAACATATACTGCCGAAAAATTGGGATGTCTTATGTATTATAATAGTAATATACAGTCATGGAAAAAAAAAAGTAAATACCCCCTACGAACTTCGCAATAACTTATTGTAGAAGAAAGTTATTGATACTAAACGGTTGGGGAAAAAAAGTCTACTTTTAAATGATGTATATAAAATTTCCTTTCGGGGTCATATTCATCGAACCCAAACTTTGTTTTTTCTTCAATAGCAATCCCCAAATTTGACACCATAAATAGATTCTACTTTCTTCAATTAGCCTAAATCCTAATTTTCATGAAATTCGTACAATTAGTTTCCGAGAAATTTATTATTTAAAAATGAGCATATTTTAGAGGAATTATATCTAAATTGAAATTTGGTATTCGTTTGTTGAATGCTGTAGAATGACTATGTCACTTCTATTACTGTATTATTTTTAACCAATATGAATATCTCACTCGCTTAATATTTTGCAGCCCAAACGTCTCATTAAAATGAGTAAAATATATATTTATTTCAAATTATGATTTTTTAGACATCATAGACGGCCCCTTAAACCGTCATTTTGAAGTTTTTTACTCATAATTCAAAAACTACTTGGAAGAAAAATTTGAAATTGAGAATTTGCATAAAGCAGGGCATAATAAATATAAATCTATCAAAAAAATTATATGCAATTAATATTTTTTTTCGAATATTAATTTCATATTTAATAATTCATATTATAAAACTTTTAAAATTACAAATTCAATGTGTTTATGTTTGGGTTTTTTAGTATTATAATCAAACAAAAAAATCATCACATTAGGATTCTAATTTCAGGAGATATTAATAAAAATATGAAAACGTAATTTAACATTAGAAGCTCCAAATTTTGAATATTTATAATTCAAAAACTTATTATCCAAATTACTTGAAATTTCATTTCTAGGCATAGTTTGAACCGAAGATTTAAAATATATTGCCAAAATTGGGTGTTGCCATTGAGAAAAGTAAAGTTTGGTGTAGTTTAAATTTGCAGATGGCTCCCAAAGCAAACTTTATATGCATCATTTAAAAGTACACATTATTTTCAATCGTTTAGTACCAGTACATTTTTTTTAATTATAATTAGTTGCAGAGTTATATTACAGCATGTTCTTATTATTTAATTATTATTATTAGGCGAATTATTATTATTATTATTTACAATTGTATATGTTTGTTAACATTTCTATGCTATAATAATAAGTTTTAAATTTCCCTTTTTTCGTAAATTCACATAGACAACAATAATGGTTTCAGCCAATAACAAAATGAACTGATAACTGAATGTTACACGCAAGAAGTCCGAACACCGAAATTTCATATTTTGTTTCATTATATGTGCCAAAATTTACCATTTTTAATATATATATATATATATTTATTTTATTATCATATTATATCACTTATTTTATTTAACCATATTCAATGTTTTACGGAATTTTAGCAAATGAAGTAGAGTCCTGCACGGGTCGGGTTGTACCCGACCCGAACTCGCAAACTCCGTTTTAAATCAACCCGCAACCCGACAAAATGCCTAATGAGAAATAAATGGTAGCCATTATTTTTTAGCCAAAGAAGCTAATAAGGCTTCAGTGTGGCTACCTTTCTTAACCCGAGAGTAGTCGCGACATTTTTTAGAACGTTAGTAGTCGCGTTCGGTCCATTTGCCGCCGTTACCAGCAGGCCGAAAACGAAGGGGAAACTTGCCTGTGTTATCAGATGATCGAAAACGGATAACGTAGGGTGAAAATATTGACTGAACTTTAAAAGATTACAGCAATTATTCATTTTACAACATTTTACAGCAATTATTTATTTCACAACCTTTTACAGAATTTATTTATTTCGCTTAAGTATATATTCAGTTGGCATCTAGATAAGTGTTTTTAATAACTCTTTCTTCGTTTAGCATAAATACTTAAAAGTAAATAGTAAATGATTTGATAGAATTTCTGATGTTACTATGAATCAATAATTAGTAGGAAAACATTTACGAATAGGAATCTAAATTCGTGATAGGGTTTATTTATTTATTTATTTTATTTATTTATTTATTTATTTATTTATTTTGGAAGGACATAATCAGAGTCAGGTAGATTTTTATGATACTCCGGCACTCTATATCCATTTAATAAAATAAAATAAATAAGTTTAGCATCAATATATTACACTGACATTAAATTGAACAATTAATCTGAAAATAAAAATGGAACCTATGACATGCAACACAAAAACCAAATACAATACCACTAATTTACCAGCATATTATATATATATATATATATATATATAATAAAGAAAAAGGTAAAAATACTTAACTTCGAAATTATAAATGTAAATGTTGTAACTACGTTTTATTTATTTATTTTGTGGGATGTCTGTGTATGTATGAGGGGGGAGAGGAGGGGGGGATCTCTCGAGATTTTGTGATTAAATCCAGTTTTCAAATGAAAATGCACGATTTGTAGTTTTTGTACTTATTTCAGGGTGGGAGCAGCGCCCTTGAATAAAAACTCTGGATACGAACTTCGCTTATATAAAGTAAATAATAAATAAGTTATTGAAATTATATATTTAATTTAAATACATTTGCAATTGTAGATTTAAATCCTAAGATGGATAAATTATTTTAATTAATAGAACCATTGAAAGGTTCATCTTAATAGGGATGTATTTTACAGCAACTATTTAATTAAAATAAATATTCAATTGTACATTTCACAATAAGGTATTAATATTATAATTTATTGTTTTATAATAACATTCATTAAAATAATAAAAAACAATAAGAAAATTTTCTCCAAAATTATAAATATGCAGCAATAATTTAATTTAAATGAATTTTCTCTCCTATTCTGGAAAACATTATTCTGAAAAATAGTTTGAACAATTGATGAAGGACAACAAATTTAAATTTGTTAGATACCGCCCCCAAGCCTCTATTGGATTTCAATAATAATAATAATAAAAACATTTTCTGCGGCATTGTTTAAAAAAAAATGTGTTTTTACTTACAGTATGAAAATTTAAAAATAGATAAATTTTAGAAAAATACTTAAAATATTTTTTTAAATCATAGTATAAACATTCACTGAATTATCCAAAAGAGATTTTTATTTCGTAATTTCTAACCTACATTATAAAATTCTCATTATTTTTCTTATTGTACAAATAAATTATATGTTCTTCACAGATATACGTACTACATTTCTGAGAAAATTGTTTTATCTTTCGAATTTGTTTTATTGTACAAAAACGATACTTTTCAGATTTTGGAGATACGGCAATTTTTTTACTGATTCCCACAAAATTCTCTTCTCTTTGTTTTAATGGTTTGGCAGTGTTATTGTCTGTTTTCTTTCATTTATATGTTCCGGTAATAAATGGAAAGCAAGTTCTTTGAAATAATGATGATGAATTTCCCTTTTTTTCCATATTTAAACGATTGTCAATTTGAGAATTTATTCCCGCAATATTTCACAATGAAAAAAAAAAATGTAAGTGACCAACCATCAGTTTTTTGTGCGAACTGACTTCACAACTAATATAATAAAACAATTTTAAGTCACATTCCAAAAGTAAAAAAAGTATTCTATGAACGGGTAAAATAGCAGATAGGAAAGAAAGACGAAATAACAACAGGCAGAGAGTCCGGACTTCGAAGAAACTTTCCCCCACAGATTTCGCGGAAATGGGAAAGGATGAACACGAGGGGGAAAAATTCAACTAACGCAAGTGGTCGCAACGCGGTCATTTAGACCGATTGGAACTTAAGAATGCGATAAAATCCTAAGAAATAGCAGGAATGACTTGCAATTTTACTACACAAGAGTGTGAACACTCAAGGTCAGCTACCCGGAATTTGGCTATCATAACTTTAATGGGAAATGAGTTACAGGAAGATAACGAATTTTGGGCGGGGAAAAGACCAACGCGCGACTATTAACGGGTTAAATACAAGCCAATAGGCTGTTATCTGTTACTTTTTCCCTTCTTCTGCATCCCCTCCCGTAAGATAGACACCAAGCCATTTTCGTGGAGGGAATTTCCCTCCTTCCCCAGAAAAGGGAGAAACCCCTTTCCTGCGAGTTAGGTCAAAGATCATACAATACTTTAGATGAATCCGTTAGATTTCAAGTGAAAGTAAAACTTTCGATACATAAAATTTATTATTTTACAGAGCCCTGAATCACTGAAGTGTTTTCTATTGTATTTATTCATCTGCTATCTACTTGCAATACAGAAAATATATCATAACAACAGAACATAAACATATCATATTAAAAAATCTGTCACAGCACAATCTCTTAAGTTTCAAGTCGAAATGTCGTTTTGAATTCTCGCGGTAGTGTTCGCGCGGAGTTGGTATTTCAAGTTTACTACAAAAAAAAAAAAAAAAAAAAAAAAAAAAAAAAGGCGAATTAGCAGATGCAATGACGCATGCCTATGATTGGATCTCCCCTTTGGGTGTGTTTCCCTGCAGAGCTGTTTACACTGTTTCGGTTAGTCACGGTTTCCAAAACCTTCACTTCTTTTCCACTACGTTCTTTGGCTAGACTCTTTAAACTTCTAGAAAATTCAAAAGAGTATACCTTAGGGATAGGCAGAAAAACGTGGAAGAGGTTACTAGGAACAGTTCCAACAGAAAAAACGAAGGAACTGTTACTCTTCGCCAAAAAGAAATCTTTTCGAACTAAAATTTCATCTGTCGCCAAAGCAAATGTTGACACTAATTCTCTCACTTGCGATTGGTTGATGATGTCAAAAGGTTTCCAAACAATGAGAAACGTCATTAAAGTATCACATGCTAGATGCCAGAAAATTGGAAAATCGCCTGATTAACGATGCCAAGTCAGAGGAGCAGTTTAAAAGGAACATATCTTTGGGAAAAAAAAAAAAAAAAAAGTCTCGTTTCTGTTTCTCATCATTGCGCAGCCGCGGAAAAACGCAAGGAACAGGTAGTGCAATGTGGAATGGAGCAGGAACAGGAGCAGATCGAGAAACGTACCTCAGGAATATGTTAATTTTAGCTGTTTCTTCTTTGTTCTTATCATTTTAGAGGTATTTTGCATGGATTAGTGTGTGTGTGGGACGGGGGAAGGGGGGGGGGGGTTAAGAGGCTCTGGTAAGAAAGGAACTTTAGTGCCAGGTTGAAAATTCAGTTTTCACTTTGACATGAGTACATGACGGATAGAATTTGTCGGACGCTGATAAATTAGACAAATAAAGGAAAGGGGAGAAGGTCCCTTTGCCTTTTCTTACTGACTCTTAACCCTTTTTCTTACTGAAGATGTGTCATATTAAAGGTCTTTTACATTTTCATGACTATTTTTACGAACAATAGGCGTTACATAAAGGAGACATGTAATTTAGTATTATAATTTAATACATTATTAATGTAAAAAATAATTACTATTTTTAAAACATAAGATATTTATTTTGTATCTACCCTATATATATAAAATCCTAATGAAATGAATTTATGAAACGGATATTACGAAACGACTGAATTGAAACGAATTTATGTAACGATTATATGAAACGACTGATTAAACAACTGATTATGTTTCACGCGATTTTTCCTAAAATATGGAATACTTTGCGATGAAATTAACACCAAAAATCCGTATTGACCCACAGATCTCAAAACTGGTATTAGAATTTTTAAATTCGAATTAGTTTTCGAAATATTAATTTTTTTCTAATTTTAAATACTTTTTTTCTAATGATGGAAACTCAAATTTTAATCATAACAGATATTTTTTTTTCACATTTCAGAAAAGGTTATTTTAAACTAATTTGGCGACCAGTTTGGCCTTCCTTACATGTATGCTAAAAACAATGCTTTTTTTTTGGGGGGGGGGGGGTATTTTGTTATTATTTTATTTAATACAAAATTTTCATTTAAAACTGAAGGCTTTCACTTCTTTCTTTTTTTTTAAACGAAACGAAAAGAAAAATATTAGGCTCAGATGTCATATACACACCGGGGTACCTAATTGGCGCCAAAATGGCGTTATTTTGCCCAACATGGTAACCCAGCTATTGTTGCTTATTCATTAATAAATGTTTATTTACATTTATTTTCTTTTTATTTAAAAAAAATGTTATAAATTGCTTTATTCTATAGTTATTTATTAATTTTTTTTTTATTCATTGTTATTTCATTTTAAAAATAATTTTAAAATGCATATGTAAATGGTATTCGAAAACGAGGTTTTCGCCAAATTGTCGAAAAAAAAAATCATGCCAAACTTATATGACATGGTGCTTATATGACATCTGTGTTAAATATTAAATGATGCAACAAATCATGACATTTAATTTCAAATTCAAAGCAAATGACCAATATTGCCAAATTATATAAATCGCCAACCACTCGCCAAATTATACAAGTTGACGTAATTTCTATTTTAAATAACGAAAGAACAAATAAATTAGCATAAAAATACAAATACAAATAAAGCGTCGAAATAAAAATCACTTGATGGCTTAAACACGTGTAACCTTCTTACAGTCAACTGAATGTGACATTTACGATCAACCATTATTGGCATTTAATCTTATAGTCTGGCGATAGATTTTTGGTCAATGGGATAACCTAGTACCGTTTTAATTTGCCACTCGAAAAATAAAAAAAATGTTAACTGGCGAGTTAAAATAAAAGCTACTGGCGAGATTTGAACCCGGCTAACATAAAAGTACCAAGAATTCTTTGCGATCATGGCAATTTTTATGTAGTTTTATTCGAAAAAATAACTTTGATTCTTTAATCAATATGGAAACCTTTCTTATGAAAAGCGAAGGAACTGTTGATGGAAGTGACATGACTTAGGCTATTATTATAGAGATTGTTTTCAATTCTAAAAACAGCGCAAAGAATAATATTTCCTAACGATTACAAATTTATTTACACATGGCTATTAAAAACAGAAAAAAAAACTTTAAAATTACTATTAAATGAGAACGTGTTAAAAGCAGGAAAATATTGAAAATTATGTCTTGAAAATTGTATTTACACGTGAATTTTAAATTTATATAGCTTTAAGAAAAAAAAAAAAAGCAAGCTAGATCAGTTAAACAAATCGTTCGGGAAAATCTCATTATATGCATGTTTCCAGATATAAACATCAGATAGAAATATATAGTTTATTATTAGCATTGTATTTATATAATTTTAATTATAATGACCAATGAAACCAAATGAAGATATTCCTTGTTTTTTTTTGTTTTTTTTTTCTTTAAAGGTTTTCTTGAAAAATAAAGATATTTTACCATGAGTTATTTTATGGATTCAAGTCAATTAGATAAATAATCCTTTAAAGAATTCGCCAAAAAAAATATTAATAAAATTAAATTAAATTAAATAAATAAAAAGAATGCAATAAAGAAACTGCACCCAGTTTGAAGTTACAAATCTTTCTTCATGTATTCATTTGAAATATTTCTGAAGTCAGCTTAATAATGTATGCTAAAAAACTCTGAAGCAGTGCCAGATATGTTATTAATTAATTGATATCGGAATTAAGGTTTACAGAAGCAGCTACTAAATACTGAGAATATTTGCATTTAAAAAGTTCCTTAGATTCTATTAGAAACAAGTTTTAGAAGTTTTTAAACGATTTTTTTAATGCAATTTTGAAATACACAACCAACGGCGCCTGCAAAGAAAAAAAAATCACGGTGACACTAGATTTTTGTGTTATTGGTGTCGGTGTTATTTATGACGGCCGGTTATCTGCACGAAGGGTATAGGCCCGAGGGGGGGGTGCCCTTTGCGGGGGGTCTTACTAGGGGAATCTAACCCGTATTTACGCATGGAAACCCAAGGTTCGAAGAAAACCGGGAAAAATTCCGAACGATTATGCCGATGGGCGCGATTGGGTTCGAGCACAGCACCTCCTGCCTATCATCTTCGAGAGCAGAACCTCTCGACCACTGGTGGGGCCACACTGGATTTTGGAACGAATGTGTATGTTATCAATTGCCTAGTCTGTTTTTTCTTTAAATCGGGTATATAGACATGAAATAGAACTTTGAATAATTAAATCATTTTATTATCTTTTTTTGTCGAGGATCCCCCCCATCTGCCGTTTAAGATAATTTTAAGCTCATGAACTTAAGAGAAACAGAATTAAATATTGTGTTCAACGACAGTTTTAGGGAGAAAAAGCTTACCCCTCACTAAAAAATCCTTAATTTACTTTTCTCCTACTGTATAATTATTTTAAGTTACTTGAAAAATAAATAAATATTATTTATTTTTTAAAATTATCTCATAAAAAAAAAATTTAGTTAATTGAACTTGGAATCCTCACTCCCCCCCCCCCCCCCGCCTTCCTAGAGCCATAACTATATCTCAATTCTTGCCATTATTTTCACTTTTTAGCTTGCTAATTTTAATAAGAAGTCTCAAAAATTTTAGTTTATCTAATCATATTAGCTTAAGTTTAGAACTAATAAGTTTGAAAAATGGTCTTTCACGGAATGTATTTATTGGATTATCTTAAAGCTAGTTTCGAGTCAAGTGCCAACATAGTATTTATCGTAGTTGTTTTAAATATTGGCCATGTATACTATTTTTACATTACTGAAAATATTATTAAATGTATTTTTTGATTATTTCATTTCTTTTTCAAGCAACATCCTCTTCATTTTTTGTATAATCAAAACTTGCACTTGAAAACTCAAAAGTAAAAAAAAAAAAAAAAAAAGAAGAAAAAAAGAAAAAAGCAATTTATCAAATTACAACGACCATTTGGAAAACGATTTTTTCGAAGACTAAAATTTAAGACATAAAAAATCACACGAAGTTGATCATACATTACGTACGCCATGAATTAAAAATTAATAGCGTTATTACACGTAAAAATTGCAAGCCAAAAATATCGCCTGCTACCCGTCAGATTTCATGAAACTTAAGTATTATCCACTTGAAACTTACGTAAATATCCAAGCATTTCATTGGCTGTTCGGGAAAAGGCTTTTCCATCGTCAGATTTCCAAGAAATCTGACCAAGAAACCAATGAAAACCTTCAAATATGCTTTTGATTTCCCATCCTGACGAGAACAATAACCATTTTTCCAAATGGTTAAAAAGAAAAAATAACATGATGCATCCATATTTTCTTTTATATCAGAAACCCTCGTTGCTTTAAATTCCCTTGCTCAGAGTTATGTATCCAGTAAAGAAAAGACAGCTATTTTTAATCCCTGAAACCGAACAATCAAACAATGCCCTATCTGTTACAGCTAAGGCTACTAAACAGATGAGCTGACTCGTCCGTTTGCCATAGCATTCCCAGGTGGGAACATGTTGGCGCTAGATTGACCTATTTGGCACATTTATCACTGTCTTCGTTGTTTCCCTGAATTTATCAAATAGGTCAAATTTTATTGAATGAAAGTTTCGAATAAATTTCAAATTTTAAAATTAATAATAATTTACTTTTAGTGAATACATAAATAAAATCTGATGTTTGTAAGTACTTTGTCGAAAAGTGTGTGGTGTGTGGGGGGAGGGGGAACTAAAGAACTCGATTTCAGTTAAATTTATATTTTATGATTATCAATAAATAATAAAATGTCTATAAAAATTAATTGCTTTAACTATTTATTAATCAAGTCATAAAATCAATATATATATATATATATTCGGAATTTTTAAGAGTGTATGTATAAGGTTTTAACCCCCTCACTGACAAGCCCGTGTTAATACGTTCACTAAGCTGCAGGTTTCCCTGCAATACAAGCAATGTTTGAAGTAATATAATTCTATTGATTTAACGTATTTTTAATACACTGAACAATGATTAATACTTCTAAGGTTGCATTCATATTCGTTATTAAGTTTTTTTATAAAATGTTCAAAGAATATTTTTTTTTTTTAGCATTTAAAACAAAATGCAGAGAAAACAACATTACAATTTTGCCCTTTTCCAAGACAGTCGGAGGGTTAAATAGTAATTTCCAGAAAATTACGATTGTGAAATCGAAATAGAGGAGGAGGGAAGGGGGGGGGGGGTAAGGGAGTATTTGATAATTTGATATACATATAAAAAGTAGCAGATAAAGGAAACTGCATCAGTGGTTACCAAACATCTGCCCGAATCCGAATTCTTTGGAATAGCTCATGTACCGTTAAAAAAAAAATAATAATAACTGCATTTGAATACGCAGGAATTGAAACCCTTCTTTTTTTTTCTACGTCCTGAAAGAAAAATTGCATTACATCTTTAATTAATATTCCATTTATTAAAATTATTATTTATTATTAATAATATTCATTTTGCTAGTGGATCCAGTGCTGAATTTACAGTCTGACATCCCTCCCCCCACTCGCTGTAAGATTCGAATTTGATCTTTAATTATAATTAAAATAATAAAACTTTGTTAAAAATCACCATAAAATTAAAACAAAACACGGGACGCGTTTCGAGCTAAAAACATAACAGCTCGTCATCAGCTAAGCATACACGTGTCCGAAAACGAACAAGTTCCACATGTTTGGAACTTGTTCGTTTTCGGACACGTGTATGCTTAGCTGATGACGAGCTGTTATGTTTTTAGCTCGAAACGCGTCCTGTGTTTTGTTTTAATTTTATGGTGATTTTTTACAAAGTTTTATTATTTTAATTGCTTCATATCGCCAGTTTTCGGTGCTGTTTCGCCGATCTTTAATTATAGTCTACAAGTGCACCCGTCCCCGGAATTTCAGAGGCCGCAAAGCTTCAGGAATCCCTACAGGAAAAATAATCGAAACTAAGTTTATTTCTTAAAGAGAGTAAGGAGAGAGAAATTATTATTAATTTTCAATAGAACCATTTTTTATCATAAATACCTGGCTTTTGACCACGGCTCCGCTCACACAGAGTTATGTTTTGCAGTTCAAAATGCGAACTTTAAATATATTTTTTTGTCTTTTTCTTCATAATTTATTTAACTACTAAGGCAACTTCCATCTAAATCCGTTTAGTAGATCTTTTTTAACTATATTTGCATGTATTTCCAAATGTATTATTTTATTTTTCCATATGTTGGAGAATTAAAATCATGAAGATTATGTAAGAAGATATGATTTTTTTTTCCTTTGTGATAATTTTTAAAAACTTCTATAAAGTAAAATTGTTTAAAAAAAGTATTCATGTGTGTTTTCATTACTTTAATAATATGAAACTGTTCTTTTCTAAGAGGAAAATGTAATGAGACTCAGGGGTCGAACGAGCAAAATTTGAGGCCTATTTCGGGCCCCTTCATAAAAATCTATTTAATAAAACAGGCCCCTTCACAAAAATCTATTTAATAAATCAGGTCCCTTCACAAAAATGAATTTAACAAGATGACCCCTTTATAAAAATGAAATTAATAAAATGGGCCCTTTCACAAAATTCCTTTTAATGAAACAGGTCCCTTCACAAAATTCTTTTTAATAAAATAGGCCCCTTGACAAAATTCCTTTCCATAAAAACTTTCTTCTATTTATTATTTTTATTTTATTAGGTTTTATAATTTGTGATTAGTAAATAAAACCTGTTCACCGGAAACAAAAACTTTAGCAAAATGTTTTAAAGAAGTTTTTGTTAATAAATACTTAGATCGAATTTGAGTAACTCGATTTCAACTTTCATTACAAAATATTATTTTTCACAAAATTATAATAAAATTCACAAAAAAAACTTTTACTTTTCACAAAATGGGCACTAGGAAATAAACCTGCATCGACCTCTGAGATTTCATAGTATAGAAGTATCCTTTGATATTTTAAACAATTTTATATCTGAAAGTTACAGTAAAGATACACTTTATTTCTTGTTAATACTGACTTACGAAAATTGTTAAAAATATTTATTTGTATATTTTTAAATACTACAGTCTTATGATGAAATATTAACAATAAAATTATCTTAAGCAAATTTGGAGAATTTTTTTTCAAAAACTTAAAATAGAACCCATTTTTTTTTTTTTTTTTTTGTGAAAATGAATATTAAAAATATATATATATATATTATATTGTAAAATTTCCTTGAAAAATTCTATTTCACATTAGTTCTTTCGCTATTTTTTTTTCAAAAATCTCATAAATTTCATCACTTGTTAATATTTTGAGGTATTGTTGTTAATTATCCAAAAAATTTAAAGTAGCTTCCCATATAATTTCACTCAATTTTCGTCTGTAGTATAAAAAATCACAAATCAATTGTTTTCCCGAAAATGAACTAGATGGCGCTATACTTTTAACGCATGTTCTTATCGCCAAAATTGGCGAAGAAAAAAATTCACGAAGAATGTAATCTACAATTAATATTAAAATTTGGTCATTTTTTATGTTTAAAGGGAAATTGTAGCATGCAGTAATCCTTTATTGAATGATTTCAACAATTAATAGCAGAAAAACTACCCATAATTAAGCTTTTAAAGCTAAAAATAGACAGAAACTAATTCAACGCTATTGAAATACATTACGCTAAGCGGTCTGTCAGGAATGAAAATGCCTGACGAGCCAGCCTGTGTATTTAGAAGCTCTAGTTACAGCAACAGACCCAGGAACAGATCTTGGTGTCTTCGTTCCTTTCTTGTCCGTTACGAGATCACGTGACCTGTTCCTGGGGAGCAGGTAGAAGAAACAGTTCGTTTTCGTTTTTCAAAAGGAGCAGGAACGCCCATACCTAGTGTACCTATATGAGAAAATGTTCTTGCTTTAATTTTGTCTCAGAATTTCACTTCAACGATGCTATGCTCATTTATTGAAAATATAATTTACATATTTTCTTTATAATAATTCTGCTCTTAGAGTTATTTTTAGGTCTTGCATAAGTTTAAGTCCTTTTAAAATCTTCTCAGTTTTATTAATTATTACAATTTTTTAGGTAGATTTCGTATGAAATACTACCTATTGGCGTCGTTCCTATGTTGGAATTTAAGAAAAATTTTTGCAGATCTACACCAATCATGACTCCTAGAACCCCAAAACCACCCTCAGTAAAAAACTTTTATCTATCTATCTATCTATCTATCTATATATATATATATATATATACATACTAGGGGGCTCTGCCCCCTGCAAGCTACGCTCGCCAGCCCCCGTTCAGACACTGTAAAATCTAAATGCAAGCTAATCTGATCGGTTTTAAAAAGATAAGAGAAGATTGAATTATACTGAAAAAACCTGTAGCGATCTCCCTGTAAACGGGTTTCCATTCAATTACCTTTGATTGCAAAAATTTAAGATAGAATCAGTTGCTGTTAAGACATCCAATGGTTGTTTTCGCGTTTGGTTAAAGAAGATCAGTTAAATATTTGAAAAGAAGCTAAAATAAAATGAATTAAGTAAACAGAGTCTTAGTCTCTAGGTATTTTTTAACAGCGTTATAAAACGATTGGCATAATACAATTATTAAAATTTGCACCTTTAACCCCTTCAAGGGTGGTAGATCATTTTTGGAACACTTAATTTTAATTCTTAAATGCCACATTAGCATCTGAAAATTGGGATGAAAATTTCCCTTCTATTAAGTAAGTGAACAAAAGCATTTTTGTATTTCGAAATTTGTTTCTAAATTCTGGTGCCATTCACTCATTTCAAGATTTGACGAATAGAAGTGCCTTGTCCGTGAAAGAGTTAAACGAATATTAATGTATTTATTATTTTAAAGTTCCCTTTCCCTTTTAATATTCACGTGTAAATACAATTTTCAGGACATAATTTTCAATATTTTCCTGCCTTTAACACGTACTCATTTAACAGTAATTTTAAAGTTTTTTTTTTTTTTCTGTTTTTAATAGTCACGTGAATAAATTTTTAATCGTTAGGAAATATTATTCTTTGCGCTGTTTTTAAAATTGAAAACAATCTCTATAATAATAGCCTAAGTCATGTGGCTGTCATCAACAGCTCCAGGCGGATCCCTTCGCTTTTTATATTACAGGCGGCCATTTTGGTACTTTAATGTTAGCCAGTCACAGGTGTGATAAGTCGACGAATATTATTCTATCCCCATTATTTCGTTTATATTATAATAGTACAAGTCATGTAACTGCCATAAACAACGGGCTGATTCCTTCGCTTTTCATAAGAAAGGTTTCCATTTTGATTAAAGAATCAAAATTATTTTTTCGAATAAAACTACATAAAAGTTCCCATGATCACAAAGAATTCCTGGTACATTTATGTTAGCCGGGTGAAAATCTCGCCAATAGCTTTTTTTTAACTCGCCAGTTAGCATTTTTTTATTTTTCGAGTGGTAAATAAAAACGGTGCTACTTGGTTATCCCATCAACCAAAAATCTGCCGCCAAACTATAAGATTAAATGCCAATAATGGTTGATCGTAAATGTCCCATTCACTTGACTTTAAGGAAGTTACACATGTTCACGCCATCAAGTGATTTTTATGTCGACGTTTTATTTGTATTTTTATTAGTGTTATACTAATTTATTTGTTCTTTTGTAATTTAAAATAAAAAAATATGTCAATTTGTATAATTTGGCGAAATTGGTCGACGGAGAAGGAATAACATTAAAACGTTGCTTTGAAGGGGAAATTAAATCTCATGATTTGTTACATTGTCACATGCGCACCGGGTTTGGCGTGATTTTTTTACGACAATTTGGCGAAAAACCTCGTTTTCATATACCTGTTACATATGTATTTTTAAATTATTTTCTGTTAATTTTAAAATGAAATAACAATAAGTAAAAAAAAATAATAATAATAATAACTATAACATTTTTTATAAATAAAACGAAAATAAATACAAATAAACATTTATTAATAAATAAGCAACAATAGCCAGGTTACCATTTCAGGCAAAATAACGCCATTTTGGCGCCAATTAGCTACGCCGTTGCGTATATGACATCTGTGTCTAATATTTTTCTTTTCGTTTCGTTAAAAAAAAAAAAAAAAAAAAAAAAAAAAAAGAATGAAGTAAAAGTCATTTATTTTAAATGAAAGTTTCTACTAAATAAAATGATAATGAAATACAAATTGAATTCTGAATAAAAGTAACATGATACATTTCTTAGCATACATTTAAGGGAGGCCAAACTCGTCGTCAAATTAATTTAAAATGACCTTTTCTAAAATATGAAAAAAAAAATATCTGTTATGATTAAAATTTGAGTTGCCATCATTAGAAAAAAGTATTTAAAATTAGAAAAAAATTAATATTTCGAAAACTAATTTGAATTTTAAAATTCTAATACCAGTTTTGAGATCTGTGGATCAATACGGATTTTTGGTGTTAATTTCATAGCAAAATATTCCATATTTTAGGAGAAATCGCCGTGAAACGTAATCAGTTGTTTAATTAGTCGTTTCATAGAATCGTTACATAAATTCGTTTCAATTCGATTCGTTAAAAAAAAAAAGAATGAAGTAAAAGTCATTTATTTTAAATGAAAGTTTCTACTAAATAAAATGATAATGAAATACAAATTGAATTCTGAATAAAAGTAACATGATGCATATCTTAGCATACATTTAAGGGAGGCCAAACTCGTCGTCAAATTAATTTAAAATAACCTTTTCTAAAATATGAAAAAAAAATATCTGTTATGATTAAAATTTGAGTTGCCATCATTAGAAAAAAAAGTATTTAAAATTAGAAAAAAAAATTAATATTTCGAAAACTAATTTGAAGTTTAAAATTCTAATACCAGTTTTGAGATCTGTGGATCAATACGGATTTTTGGTGTTAATTTCATAGCAAAATATTCCATATTTTAGGAGAAATCGCCGTGAAACGTAATCAGTTGTTTAATCAGCCGTTTCATAGAATCGTTACATAAATTCGTTTCAATTCGATTCATTAGGATTTTATATATATGGGGTAGATATATATCACTTTCTTCTGGACACGATAACTTCCACAATTCTGCACAAATCTCTTCCAAACTGATACATAAAATCAAGGGGCATAAAATATCAGTCAAGTTCGTTAATGGGCAAAATCGGACCAAGGGGATGGAAATAAGGAGGGGTTTTGTGAAAACCAAAAAAACCCCATAACTTCTTAATTTTTGTACATATCAAAGCAGTTTAAAGTTTTTATTACTTCTAAAAATAAGACCAAAAATTTATGTACCACAGATTTTTGATAAAATTAAAAATGGGCTCAAAGGGCGCAAAAATAGGGTTTTTGGGAAAAAAAATTCATAACTTCGTCAATTCTCAAAATATCAAATCCAATTAATTTTATTATACATCTCCTTAATATTATCTACAACTTTTATATTCACAAGTTTTTGATAGGATCAATTCGTACAGCAAAAAAATAAATAAATAAATAAATAAAAACGAAAACAAAAAAAGGGAAGTGAAGGAAAATTTCCATAACTTCGTCAATTCACAAGATATAAAATCCCCATGAATTTATCATATATCTCCTTAATATTGTCTTCAACATTTATACAGACAAGTTTTAGATAGGTCCAATTCTTACAGCAAAAACAAATTAAAAATACATAGTGGTTGAAGAAAAAAATCATCTTATTAAGAATGTATTCAAATCCAAACTGCTTATTTTCTTACTCATTTCTAAATTAATTTTTGCTCTCAATCGTGTCCAATTGATAGATTCTCTTCTTCAGAAGCTATATAATGTACCGTAATGATCGATTTTTTGATAGAGGCAGAATATATTTCAAAAAATGATGTCAAAGTGGGCATTTTGAACAGAATTTCCCGAAGCGATTGTGTTAGAAACGAAAAATATTGCCCTACTGAGAAAATGATTGTTTATTAATCAAGTTTCAATTAATTGAAAGAAAAATAAAAACACATGTCGCTTATAAATCTTTTCAAAAATCACGTCAGCAAGTTTCATATTTTTTCTATTAAAAATTAATCTGAAAATATGCCAGAAAATTTCGAGTTGTGGAGCATAGAAAAGTATTTTTTTTAATACCGCCTTAACATGATTCTGATAAAAACAGCTATTATATAAAAATGGAATAAAAATTCGTCAAAAGCGGTCAGATGAAACTATTAAAGTGGATTTATATCTACTCATGATTTAGTTTTTGTTGGTGCAATTAATATACTTAACTTCGAAATCTACTTCCGCTTGTACGCCGGGCCGGCAGGGATTTATTTTACTTACAAATCTAAAATTTAACATTCTTTTTAAATTGTATAATCAATAAGTACAGTATTTACAGTGTTATTAATTAACATCGTAATGCTTAAATTATTTTTTTGCTATATAAATTTCCTTGCGCTCCGTTATAATATCTAGATATTTTTGAAAAGTAATCAACATTTATATCTCTAATACCAATTTTATATTTTATACAGAAACATGCACATATAGAAATTATTTATTTTATTCAAATATAATAATGCCTCTTAATAAAGAACACCTTGTAGTCGCTGAATAGAGTCCTGTCCCTAATTTTCCTTTTTTAAGCTTCAGATCTGGTCAAACCGAAAGTTCTTTTTGTAGTCAAGCCGAAGCTAAAAATAAAAAAACATTTCATGGACCCGAAACCAGGTAAAATAATTTTTGATGACCGCCAACCCGACACACACAAAAATAATAGTTATTTATTATTATTATTATTATTTTTATCATGCAAAAAAACCTTTTATTACACTCTCATTAAGGCCATTAAACTTAAATATATATATACAGTAGAACCCCGTTAATCCGAACGAATTGGGGCCGGTGCCTGTTTAGATTACAAAAAATTTGGATTATCCAAAATTCCGATAAAAATAAGAAAATATAGATGCCTGCTAAAAATTGTAAGTACCCAGTTACATAATAAACATCCTCTAATCCGGCATACTAAGGTCCGGCACGTTGGATAACCTGGCACGACTTTCGGAAACAAATAATATACAATAATACTTCAGAATGAGTGTATTGGTACGTAGCAACCCATTACAAACGGTTCAAAATCACGAATCTATAAATAGCACAGTCAACATATCGACGAGGAAGAAAGAAAGAAACATTTCTGTATATAATTTACAAAATCATATTGCTGAAAGTAAAAATAAATTTTTGTCATTTGAATTAAATACATTTTGCATTTTAACCCCTTAACGCTCGAATTAAATTACGGTTGAACAATTCAAATTGCTTATTGACACCACTTTTATGAAAAAGAAAAATTCACCTTATTTAATGACAGGTGAAACGATACTAAAATATATCCAATTTCACTATTTTATAAAACTGATGGGAATCAAACAATTTGAGTAAAAGACACAGCCCGAGAATATCTCGGGAGCGAGAATTAAGGGGTTAAAAGAGGATTTTATAGTGACTGGCAAACAAACTGATATTCGAAGTTTTTGTAAGATGGCTTCTACGAGTAGGCCTACACAGCACGTTTTCATTTTATATTTGTGTACATATGTTGTACTTTTTTCAAGCTGTTTAAAGAATAAAAAACATGCTCTACTGCCATTTTATGCTTAATTCTAACATCTACTCGTTTTTCCTGACATTCATCCTATAATCCCAACAATTTCGTAAGTTAATCTTTTCAGTTAATTTGTTCAAGTATAATTTTTGAAAATAAAATCGGTTCGGATTAACCGGAATTTCGGATTACAGGGACTCGGATTAGAGGGGCTCTACTGTATGTCTATTTCAATAGAAATAACATTTTTCTGTCATTTTTCTTTCAATTTAATAAGAACATTTCAGTCGATTTCATTAACAATTCAGCAAGAATTAGACAGATCTTTGAAAGCTATTATTGTTAACACTTTCCAACATAGTTGAAAAGTGCTTGTGACTTCGGTTTGTTTGGTTGCCGTCTGCTTGTCTGTGCTCTAACTCTCGCAAATATCCTTGGATTGCCATGAAATTTTAGTATGTGATTGAGGTTCACTATAGAATATTCGGTATTGAAAATGAAGTGTGCACAATTTCTAGTTTGATTACAGGGACAGACAAACTAATTCAGTTACGTTACGGTCTATGAGGAAAATCTTTGTGGTGCATTTTATTGATTATACAGCATTTCAAACATCATGAGTTTTATCTATATTAATGTTTGTTTAATTTTTCTTGTTTTTCTTTATCTATCTATATTATAAAAGGACAAACGCGTCCGTGAGTAATGCTGACGTCATTTTGCGAATGGCCACCGCCCCCTGAATACTAGGCCTGAGCTCTGACACAAAAATGGCGGCTGGAGAAGGCGGATTTTTTTCAGCGTGTGTACGGTCCCTTAAATATTCGTACCAATAATTTTTTTAAGTTTTTCCGCTTTATTTTTCTGAGAATAAACAAGGTCAGAGAAATCTTTTATAAAATACTGGTGTCAACATTTAAGGGACCGTACTTATGTTCAAAGAAAATTCGCCCTCGACAGCCGCCATTTTTGTATCAGCGCTCAGGCCTAATATTCAAGGGGCGGTGGAACGGCAATGCTTGACGACGAAATTCCGGTTTTGCTATTTTTTAAATATCTAACTATCGCACATTTTCAATTTTTACACCATCAAAGAGGGAAAAAATCAACTTTCAAATGCAATTTGTTGTAAAACTACATCGTTATTGACTGATTAATTATGGCTTTCAAAATAATTTTCAAGCATGATTTAAAAAAAAATTTATCTCCTTCGCGTGCAAGCTCCGTTACGAAATAACCCATTTGCACTTAAAACAATATAAATAGTTTAGCATTTGCCTAGGGCTAATTTTTTATAACGATATTAAAACTTCATTAATCTATCTATCTATCTATATTATAAAGGACAAACATATCTGTGCGTAACGCATACGTCATTTTGCGAATGGCAACACTTTTAATTTTGAAATAAAATTTTGGTTTTGCAATTTTCTCTACTGAAAATTTTTAAACTTCTAAAAATCGCACATTTTAAATTTTTACACCTTCGTATAACGAAAAAATGCTCTTTTAAATGCAATTTGTTTGAAAGCTGTATCTCAATTTATTTTTGAGATATTAATTTTTTTGTAGTTTTTAATACAATTTCTCTTATTGTGGCAACAAAAGTACCTCATTTCTATTGAAAATCATTCAAAGTAAACGGAAAATAGTCGAAAATACGAGATACTACTACTGTATCTTTTTGTTGCTATTTTCTCATTTAACCTGAAAAAAAGTTGAAATTAAAGTGTGGGCTATGTCAAGAATATTGTCTGTTATTCCGTGATAATGACGTCATATGCACACTTTTCTATAGACGAAGTTTAAGACTAGATTGTAAAAGTGGATTGTTTTAGCGGATGCAAATGACGTCATTTTATAAAAAAGCGTGTATTTTAATTCTTAAACCTGAATTATGTATTGTAGAAGTGCGTCATTTTCACAGCGCAGATGTTTTGAAATTCTTCACAGGTGAAAATGCTTCACTTTTGAAAATAATGTAATCGAAATCACACACTGATAAAACGCAATGTTTTACAAAAATTTAGAGTGTCTTTATAAAAAAAGGGTGGCAAGCAAATAATAGCGATTTATATAACAAAAACTGATGATTCTCAGCTGGATGGATTTGCTACGCCGAGTTAGACAAGCAAACAAATAATTCGTGGTTTAAAATAATATCGTGTTCCTGAAGTTTTTGTCGATAATTCTCTCGAATAATAAAATTTTAATGCTATTCTTTAGGACATTGTACTATAATTTTATCAAAATAACATAAATTGCTTAATTTAATTTTTCCTCATTTTATATAATCTATATATTTAAAACACAAGTGTGTTTTTTAGTCATCTACCCTGATCTTTCTGCTGAACCAATTTTACTAATTTTTTTTTTTTTAACTGAAAGCTCTTCCTTTATAAATGTAATCGCACTATCTGTTTTTTTTTTTTTTTTTTTTTAATATCCCCACTTTTATATTTTAATTTAAGAAGCATTTTATGAAATTTCTTCAAAATGATGAAAGTTAGATAGCTTTCATTATTGCAGACAAGTGAGAAATAATTAGGTATTTTTAACTTTATTCATGCTATTTTCTGATAAAAATTCAAAATTGTTGATAAAAATTGTTGTATAAGGTTTAGTGGCGCAAAATCCCATTAGGAGCAGAATATTATATTAGGGGAACGGAAAATATAACGGAAAATGACATACTGCTTTTGAAAACACGCATTTTTCCTCATAAATTTTCTTAATTGTTTTTTTTTTCTGCATGTGTACTGATACTAAGTATCAGACACTAGGCGAAATGCTTATTTAAGTGAAAATGAAGTCATATTTAAAAGAAAACGATCATTTTCTTAGATAAAACCAAACATTTTAACAAAAATGCGTCTAAGAAACAGAAATTACGGAAATTTTTACTCTCCGGAATTGAGATTAGAATCTGAAGTAAAGAGCGCGTCTGTTCACATAAAAGATGTTGCTGACAATCGTGACTTCAAGTTTTGAGTTAAAATGATTTTTAAATGGTCAAACAAAATACTTTTTTTAAAAAAATTATGAATATGGATATGAGAAGTGCGTATGCAAATTTTGAGAAGGTGGGAATTGCTGTTTTCATTCCGGAAATCCAAGCATAAGAGCCTGGATTGATAACCACATCCTAATAACTGATCTTTATTATATTTTACTGATTAAGTATCTATATTATAAAGAACAAACGTATCTGTGCGTAACGCTGACGTCATTTTGCGAATGGCAACACTTCACGATCAAATTTCGGTCTTGAAATTTTCGCTACTGCAATTTTTTAATCTTCTGAACATCGTACATTTTCAATTATCGTCGCATAGGGGAAAAAATTACTTTCAAATGCAATTTGTTTAAAAACTGTATTCATTGACTGATGTATTATATTTTCTAAAATAATTTTTAAGCACGATTTTTTTAAAAACTTTATCTTATCACGTACCGGTTTCAATACATAATAATAATAAACATTTTGCACTTAAAGCAACAAACGTTTTTCAGCATTTGTTTCTGACTATTTTTGCATAACGAAAATAATAATTCCTTTATAAACAAATAAAAGAATAACATTAAAAAAACCACCAATCTAACATATTTGTGAAAGACAAATTGACGAAATTATTACTTCTTTTATAAACAAATAAAAGAATAATATTGAAAAAACACAAATCTAACATATTTGTAATCGTACAATTTAAATTTTTAGATCACCAAATAGGATTTTTTTTTTCAAATGGAATTTGTTTGAAAAGTTCATTTGAGTTTACTGATTGTCTATGGTTTTAAAAACAATTTTAAAGCATGAAATATTTTTTAATTTATCGATATCGCGCGGAGCTCGATTACGAAAGATTAATCCGTTTGCCATTAAAACAAAATAAAGAGTTCATCATTTTCTTACAGCTAATATCCATTAAAAAATACTTCCCTATGAATAAATAAATAAAATAATATAAATAAAACACAAATTTGCCAGACATATATAAGCTCTGAAATTATCAGAATATAAAAGGATGCCATAAGTAGCAAAATCTTCGCAAATAACTCTTAGCATGCGGCTAATAAGAAGATATAGCTTTTGATAAATTTCAAAAATTTATTTGATTGTATAATTCGTATTTTCCATATGAAAAATGCTTTTTTAATGTAAGTGGGTAATCTAAAAAAATTATTGCATATAAAAGAAATATTAGATTTCAGTTTAAAAAAATTGTTTTCTTCTAAATTCTTTAACCCGGGAAGCCCGGGTACGATCCCCTAGTTATATTAAAAAATGACCGTCCGTTTGAATTTCAGAGCTACTCTTCCTAGAATGCGGAACATTGGGTGATCAAGTTATCCCCAGGTATGCGCATAGATTTGAGGATGTAAAAAGTGGTCTTAGAATTTTAAAATTTGAATTATTTTTCGAGGTATTAATCTATTTATATAACATCCAAGTATCTGTGTGTTCCTCACAATTCCGTTTGAACCGCCTCATTCATCGCGGCCATGTGAGGATTCCTATGGAGAAATCTGTATGAGCTTCAACAATGAGTAATTGTATAGCCAAATTTTGACTAACTTGGCAAGATATCGCCAAGTTTGGCGACAAAAATAAGTTGCCATATATGGCGCCAACTTGGCGAAATTCTCATTGTTACTCACCAATTTTTCATAATCGAGCTCACCGAAATTTAATTTAAACTCTGTGCATTTAAGGTCTTTTTCAATATCCGTGGGTCATAATTTAAAGTGTAGCATACGAACATGTACTTCTTTACATCTTCAATCCGATGCGATTAATAAAATAATCGCCACTAGATAGCGCTGTACTATCTGAGCTCCTAACTGCCCGATTTAAATGTGCTTTACATAACCCAAATACAGAAATTAACTTCTCAGTACTTTTCCAGTACAGGGGCCTTGGCGAAATAGAGAAAACTGTATATATCTTGACAGCTCATTTTCCGTCATTCTTAACTTTCTATCCTTCTAGTTTTTATTATAATTTTTAATTACATTGCTGCAATGATAGCCACTAAATTGCTCCATTTTTGTGAAGAAAAGGGAAAACGATAAAGATTATTAGATTTCTCTGTTTGACATCATTTTCATATTGAAATTAATTTTATTTGAATAGACAGCGAAAAAATTATTGTGATTGAAAAGTATTTTTGAATAAATATTTAAGAAATACAAACCTACTTTCACATATTCAAGCTTCGATTATCAGTTTATTTTAGAAAGCAAAAAATCGTCTGTTGACTAGAACATTAAAACAAATTTCGTTGACTTAAAAACAAACAAACAATCGTAGCTTTTTTAAAATTTTATTTTAAAGAGAAAAAACAGATTTTCAGACTATTTCCTTAAGATGGCGATTAAAACCTTTCATAAAGACGTTAAAAACAAAATGTTTTAGCGAGAAAAATTGTATTTATCTAAGTATTTATTTTAATTCATAAATATAAAATACTTTTGCATTAATTTAACAAGACAAAGTCATTTTTACATAAGTTCACCCAAATGACGTCAGTTGTCCAGCTTCGAAATTAGAAGCCAAATCTTGGAAGAACGAAAAGCTTTTGGCAAATAAAATTATAGAATATGCGCATTTTTATTGGGAAAGATTTTGATTTAAATTGTATATGTAATTTATTATTTGAGATATTGTATTTAATAAAATTAATGCTACCATTGCCCTCTAAATTTGAATAAAAGCTAGATTTTATTTTCTCCAAAAGAATAGAAGGATATTATGCAATCCAAAGCAATACATGAGTTTGTCATGCAACTAGTTAATAATAAATGTATAATCTACAAATAGTGAATATCATAGCTTCATAGTTGTGGTTTTTTTCTTTCCCCTTCCTCTCTGCTGTTTGCTGTTCTGATCAAATTGATAGTTATCCAGTCAATGAAAGCAAATGACCTTACCACATTTCAGTAAAAACGATGTTCGAAATATACCCTTTTCAAAAAAAAAAAAAAAAAAAAAAAAAAAAATCCCTGCCTACTCCGCCGAAAGGTGTAGGTAGATTTTGAAATTAAGTACTAAAATCACCAAAAAAAAAAAAAAAAACTAAATTAACCTAATTTTAACCCAAGTTTAACAATTTTATCTGTCCGCTTTTGACGAATTTAGAATTTCATGTTTCTGTAAGAGCTGGTTTTATCAGAATAATATTAGGGTGGCATTCAAAAAAATGTTTTTTCACGCTCAACAACTCGAAATTTTCTGACACATTTTCAGACTCATTTTTAAAAGTAAAAACATGAAACTTGCTGACGTGATTTTTTGAACAGATTTATAAGCAACCTGTGCTTTTATTTTTCGTTCAATTAATTAGAAATGGATTTAGAAAGAATTTGTTTTTCAGTGGGACAATTTTTTTCGATTACAACACTATCGCTTCGGGAAATTCGGCTCAAATTGCCCACTTTGACACCATTTTAAAAAATATATTCTGCCTTTATTAAAAAGTCGACCAATACTGCGCATTACATAAGTTTCTGAATAAGAGAACTAGCCAATTGAATGTGTTTGAGAGAAAAAATGAATTTAAAAATGAGTCAGACAATAAGCCATTTGGATTTGAGTATACCCTTAATACGATATTTTTTTCGATTTCCCATATTTGTTTAATTTGTTTTTGCTGTAATAGTTGGTCCTATCAAAAACTTGTCAATATGAAAGTTGTAGATAATATTACGAAGATGCATAACAATTCTAAGCGGATTGGATATCTTGTCAATTGACGAAGATAGAAATTTTTTTTTCTTCTTCAACGCCCCCATTTTTTTTTATTTACTTTTTTTCAGTAACAATTGGTACTATCAAAAACTTGTAAATATAAAAGTTGTAGATAATATTAAGAAAGATTTATAATAAATTTAGGTGAATTTGATATCTTAAAAACTGACGAAGATACGATTTTTTTCCTCCCTAAAACCCTATTTTTTTCGCCCCTTGAGCTCATTTTTAATTTCATGAAAAATTTGTGATACATAAATTTTTGTCACTTATCCTAGAAATAATATTAACTTGAAACTGATTTGATAAGTATTATAATTAATAAGTTATGGGAGTTTTTCTTTTTTCACGAAACCCTCCCTATTTCCTGCCCCTTGGTCCAATTTTGCCCATTAACGACCTTGACCGAGATTTTCTATCCCTTGATTTTAGTATCAATTTGGAAGAGATTTGTGCAGAATTGTGGAAGTTATCGTGTCCATAAAAAAGTTGTATATATATATATTTCATCAATAAATAAATAATGCAAATACACTATAATTTTTAAAGAAGGTGTACATCAACAATATTTATAACATTTAACTATAAAACTCCCAAAATTGTCAAATTTAAACTACACATGTAAAAAACACAGGTAAAAGACTGTCTGTCCTTCGTCAGTGGGTGGGCAGACAGACCTAACTCCACCCCCAATGTGAAAAACTTCCGAGTTTCTAAACACACGTCTATCCTGCACTCAAAACAACAGAAACAAGCTAAATTATTGTCATTTTGATATAAAATTTAAGAATTAAAAAGGTAAAAGAACCAAATTTAAACAAAAGGGTAGTATAAAAAGAGCATAACTGTATTACAAAAACAAAAAATTGTCTTGAAAAACTTTCTTAAAAAGTTTATTTTTTAAAAATTGCAACTTAAAAGCTATTAAAAGTTAAACAAAACAAAGTACATTTATTTTAAAATAATTGTTACTGACGTAATAACGTAAATTTCTTACGTTATCACGTAAAATATTACTTAAAAACGTAATTTTAATTTGTTTACCTTTTAATAGTGTTTAAGTTGCAATTTTTAAAAAATTAACTTTTTAAGACATTTTGTTTTTGTAATATAATTATGCTTTGTTTATACTACATTTTTGTTTAAGTTTGGTTCTTTTACCTTTTTATTTTTTTTCTAATTTTATATCTAAAATGACAATATTTTAATTTTTTACTATTGTTTTGAGTGCAGTTTAGACGTGTATTTAGAAACCTGCAAGTTTTTAACAGTGGGGGTGGGGTTAGGTCTGTCTGCCCACCCACTGACGAAGAACAGACAGTCTTTTACCTGCGCTTTTTACTTCTGTAGTTTAAATTTGACAATTTCGGGGGTTTATAGTTAAATGTTATAACTATTGTTGATATACACCTTCTTTCCAAAATTATAGAGTATTTGTATTTTTTATTTATTGATGAAATACATTTTGTTGCATTTAATATGAGCTGTTTTTGCATCTGTTATGCAATAATTTTTTATTAATTGTATTTGATATAGATATATAATGCTTTTAAAAGGTGTATTAAGAAAACAAGCCCAGTGCATGATTCTCATATTTTTCAGATAGAGCTACAGTAGAACCTCTTTTATCCGAAACTCTCGGTTAACCGAAATCCATTTTTAAAGCTTTTTTTTTTAAATATTATATTTCTTGTATGCAGGAGGTCCTTTCCAAACTACGAGTACATATGAATATTTTCGATCCCCTTTCTTAGAGTTCTTTGAAATTTAACTTGAGCTCCCGTGAGCTGCAGAGTGGAACGAAGGAAATGAACAAATTAGCAATCCTGAAGCATTTTGAGTGTTTTGCAAAAGGTTTGGCATGGCTGGAGCAGCAGAAAGACTGTGATACTGGAGACTAATAATTAAAAAAACTCCCTGCAAAGCAAAGGCAATTGAAACTGCGACAAACAAAACATTTTTTCAAACCCTTGTGATATATGTAAAAGGTACTTAATTTCAAAATTAAAATTCATGTAATTTATTCTTGTTTCTATTTTGCTTTTGCTTTATTTTTATTAAGCACTTTTTACCATAATAAGAAATTGCATATATTTCTCCTTATTAATCTTAAAATTGAAGCATTCTCAATTATCCGAAAATTTCGATTTTCCGAAATATGGTCGGTCCCAATTACTTCGGATAATCGAGGTTCTACTATGTATATATATATATGGATATATTTATATAAAGTTTTGAGCTGGGGGTGGTTTTGGGTTCTAGGGATCATGATCGGCATAGATATACAAAATGTTTCAGAAATTCCAACATAGGGGAGATTTTAGCATAGGCATGTTTTACGTTCTAAACATTTAGATATTGTATGTAGGTTTTGAGGCATAAATGATTCGTTTCAGTATACGAAGTGTATTATTTAGTCTCTTTCTGTGCGCTAAACACTTAAACCTTGCATGTATTTTCCAAGGTAATACTAGAAATCGGGGATTTATATAAGCTGGCCAATAACGAGTTAAATTTAGAGTGTTTCGCGGAAATAGCTATTGCCGGCAAAGCGGTTATATATGTCATAGGCTAATTGAGAAATCCGGCTCTTTGCAAAGAGCCGGTCTAAATGGAGAATCCATCTCCCTTTTTCCAATTAGCCTGATATTTTTCAGGCTTATTGCAGAGAGCCTAGAAAGCGTTAGGCTAATTGAAAAATTACCACTTATTATCCGATTAGGGTGATATTTTTAGCTCGCAGGCTATCAAAGCCTGAGAGCTTATGTGCCCGCCGATTCTGTATGTAGGTGTGTACGTACGTACGTACGTATGTACGTAACACGATAACTCTTGATAGAAATATCCGATTTGCTTCAATTTTTTTTTTCTAGGTTCATTCTGATAAGGTGCTTCCCTGATTAGTTTTTGGGGTTCATTGGTTAAGGATAAAGGGGAAAAGGGGGGCTAGTCCTCCCCCCTTAATTTATATAGATGGGTTTTTCATGCAGAAATATTCGATTTGCTCCAAATTTGGTATACCGGTTTACTGTGTTAAGGAGCTTCCCTGATTAGATTTGGAAGCTTATTATTTAAGTATAAAGGGGGGGAAGGGGGCTACCCCCCTTAATTTAGATAAATGGGTTTTTCATGCAGAAATATGCGATTTGCAATAAATTTGGTATACCGGTTAATTATGTTAAACAGCGTCCCTGATTACATTTGGAAGATCATTATTATGTATAAAGGAGGGAAAGGGGGCAATTGCCTCTCGCTTTAATTTAGATAAATGCGTTTTTCATGTAGAATTATTCGATTAGCTCAAATTTGGTATACTGGTTTATTATGTTAAGGAGATTGCTTGATTAGATTTGGAGGTTCATTAGTTAAATATAAAGGGAGGAAAGGGGGGGACTAGCACCCCCCCCTCCCTTAATTTAGGTAAATGGGTTTTTAATGCAAAATTATTCGATTTGCTCCAAGTTTGGTATAGCGGTTTATTATGTTAAGGAGCTTCCCTGATTAGATTTGGAAGTTCATTAGTTAAGTATAAAGGGAGGAAAGGGGGGCTAGACCCCCCCGCCTTAATTTAGATAAATGGGTTTTTCATGCAGAGTTATTCGATTTGCTCCAAATTTCGTATACCGGTTTATTATGTTAAGGAGCTTCCCTGATTAGATTTGGAGGTTCATTAGTTAAGTATAAAGGGAGGAAAGGGGGGATAGACACCCCCCTTTAATTTAGATAAATGGGTTTTTCATGCAGAATTATTCGATTTGCTTCAAATTTGATATACCAGTTTATTACGATATGGCTTCCTTCATTTGATTTGGAGGTGCATTGGTTAAGTATAAAAGGGGGGAAAGGGGGAAATTGCCCCTCCCCTTAATTTAGATAAATGGGTTTTCATGCAGAATTATCTGATTTAGTTTAATTTTTTTTTCAGCCGGGTCCGAACATGAAGGTTCCATTTGAAGTCAACCCGAAAACCGATCACAACCATGTTTCGGATTGAGTTTATTTAGAACTTTCAGGTTCGGATCGGGTTACCGGTGGACGGAGATTATTTTGTCTGGCTTGCATCGGGTTATAGTTCTTTGGTATATTTTTGTCGGTTAAGATTTGGTTCGGGACGGGTTTCAGGATGACTTTGAATAGAATTTTTAGGTTTTGGTAGCATTGCGTGTCCACGGAAACTAATTTGTCTTGTTCGGATCCGGTTATGGATCTTTCGAATATTTTTGTCGGTTATCAGATTTGGTTCGGGATTTCGGGTTTTTTCAAATGGAACTCTCGGGTTTGGGTCGGGTTACATTTAGATTGAAATTATTTTGTCTTGTTGGGATTGGGATACGGTCTGTTGTAATTTATTTTTCGGGTTTGGGTAGGGTTATGCGTTAATAAACCTAATAAAAAGAAAATTGCCCCGTTAAACTGATTGCATTGAGCTCACACGCTATCCACACTAATTGTATATTATACTCTTATTTCAAAGAGTAATGCCCTCGAAAAATAAATGAAGGCATTAGTCCCCGTTGCCCCCCTTTCTACTTAACCAAAGAACCTCCAAATCTTATCAGGGAAGCTACTTAACATAATAAACTGGTATACCATATTTGAAGCAAATCAGATAATTCTGCATGAAAAAACCATTTCACTAAATTAAGGGGGGGGGGGGTATTACCTCCCCCATTTCTCCCTTTATGCTGAGAACAATGTTCTTTCAAATCTAATCAGAAAAGCTCCTTATTAGAATGAACCTAGAAAAATTTAAACTAAATTAGATAATTCTGCATGAAAACATATTTATCTAAATTAAGGGGAGGGGCAATTGCCCCTCTTTCCCCCCTTTTATACTTAACCAATGAACCTCCAAATCATATGAAGGAAGCCATATCGTAATAAACTGATATATCAAATTTGAAGCAAATCGAATAATTCTATATGAAAAACCCATTTATCTAAATTAAGGGGACACTAGCCCCTGTCCCTCGTTTATACTTAACCAATAAATCTCCAAGTCTAATCAAGGCAGCTCCTTAACATAATAAACCGGTATACGAAATTTGGAGCAAATCGAATAACTCTGCATGAAAAACCCATTTATCTAATTTAAGAGGGGGGGGGGCGGGTCTAGGCCCCTTTCCTCCCTTTATACTTAACTAATGAACCTCCAAATCTGATCAAGCCATCTCCTTAACATAATAAACCGGTATACGAATTTCGAGCAAATCGAATAATTTTGCTTTAAAACCCCATTTACCTAAATTAAGGGTGGGGGCTACCCCCCCCTTTCCTCCCTTTATACTTAACTAATGAACCTCTAAATCTAATCAAGCCACCTCCTTAACATAATAAACCAGTATACCACATTTGAGCTAATCGAATAATTCTACATGAAAAACGCATTTATCTAAATTAAGGGTAGAGGCAATTGCCCCCCTTTCCCCCCTTTATACATAATAATGATCTTCCAAATGTAATCAGGGAAGCTGCTTAACATAATTAACCGGTATACCAAATTTATAGCAAATCGCATTTTTCTGTATGAAAAACCCGTTTATCTAAATTACGGGGGGGATAGCCCCCCTTTCCTCCCTTTATATGTAACTAATGAACCTCCAAATCTAATCAAGGCAGCTCCTTAACTTAATAAACCGGTATACCAAATTTGGAGCAAATCGAATAATTCATCATGAAAAACCGATTTATCTAAATTAAGGGGGTAGCATCCTTTCCCCCCTTTATACTTAAATAATGAGCTTCAAAATCTAATCAGGGAAGCTCCTTAACACAATAAACCGATATACCAAATTTGGAGCAAATCGAATATTTCTGCATGAAAAACACATTTATATAAATTAGGGGGGGGGGGCGGGGGGACTATCACCCCCTTTATCCTTAACCAATTAACCCCAAAAAATAATCAGGGAAGCACCTTATCAGAATGAACCTAGAAAAAAAAATTTGAAGCAAATCGGATATTTCTATCAAGAGTTATCGCGTTACGTACATACAGAATCGGCGGGCACATAAGCTGTCAGGGTTTGATAGCCTGTGAGCTAATATCACCCTGATCGGATAATAATTGGCCATTTTTCAAATAGCCTAACGCTTTCTAGGCTCTTTGCAATAAGCCTGAAAAATATCAGGCTAATTGGAAAAAGGGAGATGGATTCTCTAATTAGCCCGGCTCTTTGCAAAGAGCCGGATTTCTCAATTAGCCTACGACATATATATTCCTGGAACCGCTTTTTGATTGCCGGTAAGTTAGTTGTATGACCGAACAACTAAAGCTGTTAGGTTTACATTTTTTTAATTATATATATTACTCTAGCAAAGAGCAATATATGTTTTAACAGGCGTGTTTGCTTTAGCTCCGTCAAGCATAATTCTATTAAAAATTGATTGAAATTTTTTCTATATACATTTTCTGAGTTGAATGTTTGTTTTAAGTCTTATGTATGTTTAAGTGTTTTAAAATCTTGTAAGCTTACTGATGTATTATTTAATAAATTTTTTTCAATATACCCATTAAAATATGAGTGTTTTATTTAATCTCTTCCTGACTCCTGTGCACTAAACCCTTAAGGGGGGAGATCACATACAGCAGCTCAATATTGCTTGATTTTAACTCTTTATCTATTGATGGTACTTATAAGTACCATTAAAATAACTTGTTATAAAATTCATTTAATACATCGATTACAGTAATACAGTTTAGAAGATATAGATACATTACTTTATCTTGTTTCAAAAGCATTATTGGTGACACGAAACAAAAATATTTTTAAAAGGATGATTTCTTTTGCCTTTGCATCTTTTCAACTTTCTGTGCTTTGGGGGGAGTGGGGGGGGGTGTTCAATTCGAAAATATTTCAATATTTTTATTGTAAGAACATTATATTTCTACATTTCCTAATTCTACAAAATACTAAGATAAATATTTAAAATAAAAGATTTGAGCGGAGTTATAAATATTGCACAAAATCTCTATAAATTCAAATTTAATTACTCATTCTAAATCCTTCAATCCTTTTAAAATGTATTAAATGATTATGTAAATCTTCTAAGGTAGTTTAAACAATTCATGATAAATGCTTTAGAAGATAAAATTTTCATGAATTCATAATTCAGTACACAAAGGGTTAACATAATGTTTAAAAAACTTTTGGAGCTGTAAATATTTCTTCAACTTAAACATTTTTTTGTAGAATAAATTGCGCAAATCCTTGTTTAGGTATTCTTTTATATAATTTTAATGATATATAATTAGAATTTAGTTTAATTAAGACGTACTAATTAAGTGTTTTCAATGACATACATGTGTTGCGCGCATGAATATGAGCAATATATTCGATATATCCATTTAATATTACATATATATTAGGTCTACCGGAACGTTTTGTCCGATAATGTTATTTCACGCCAACTTTTTTAAAAAATTCAAATTTCTTTATTGGCACCACACATTTGAAATGGTAAAATTCCCATTGTTTTCACATTTCACATTAACCCCTTGGGGACGAGCGACACGTATACGTGCCGCATGAAACGCTCAGAATCGTTGTTTTTTCTCACCAGTAAAATTTTACTGTAAAATTTGCCTTATTTAATCAGCGCATTTACTCGATTCAAGGAGACACAAATTTCTGTTTTTAAGAAACGGTGACAAAAGATTAAATATTTCGTAAAAAGTTCCCGTCCCGAAGGGGTTAAGATGAAAACAATGGGAATTTTACCCTTTCAAAAATGTGCTGCCGTTAAAGAAATCTGATTTTAAGAAAGGTAGGCGCGGAATAACATTATCGGACAGAACTTTCCAGTAGACCTAATATATTCTTACAATATCGTACTTTAATTTCAACTTGAAATTATAATTGAAGAGCTGAGTGGAAGAACATGTTATGCTACATTTTCTTAAAAATTATTTTATCTTTTGGACGAAGGTGTTATCAGGTATTCTATCACATGGTAAAGCTAAAATACCAAAGTTCTATTTGGCCTTGAAGATTTAAGACATTATTAATTAATATTTAAAAATTTAATAATGCAAATAATATATGTATTTTTTAATATTTAAAAATTAAATATGAATAAGTTTTTCTGATAGAGTTTAGTACCACACCTGTTAATATTTTAAACACATGGTATCAAACAGAAAATAAATCATTAAAATTGACAACAAAAACTTTCACATCAAATTTCTTCAAATGTCATTTTTGTTGCTTAACATGTTCTTCCACTTAGCTCTTCAATTAATTTTACAGATGAAAATATTTTTTTCAGGCAATTAAACCATAAAACGCAAAATCTATGATAAAATTTAAATAAAAATTTGAAAAAGAAAAACATATTACAGGGTACTTACTTAAAAATATGTAGAGGTTATAAAGATATATAAGATACAATATACAGTATAACTTAAAAAATCCGGCATCATCGGGACCGAGACTATGCCGGATTTTTGAAAAAATGTCAAAAGTAGTACTATATTCTTAATGGTGCCTTTAGCAATAATTTAATTCATTATTAAGTGATAATTATGAAAGGAAAAACGATAATTAAATATAAAAATAAACTTACATTAATTGATATATTCTGTTACAGAAAAAATTTTATTAAAGAGTGAAATTATTTCTTCTCGTGTAATTTCGGAAACATTGATATCAATTTTATTTGCTTTAATTTTTTTGGCCGTTCTTTAACAAGCTTTTCTTATATTTTATACAAATGGAGAATCCCTATTTCGGAAATGCTGTCTTCTTCTTTAACCCCTTCGCGACGGGAGCCTTTTACGAAATGTTTATTACTTTGGTACCGGTTTTAAAAAACAGAATTTTGTGCCTATTCAAATCGGGAAAATGCTCGGATTAAATAAGGCAAATTTTACAGTAAAATTTTACTGGTGAGGATAAACGAGGATTCTTAGGCCTATTTCCGGCACGTATACGTGTCGCTCGTCCCCAAGGGGTTAAAGCAGGTAATATTTCTCCAGTCATTTTTTTTCTACTGAGACCTTTTCTTATACCTATTGTAAATCCTCATTTACGGAGCTGTTACTAGCGTTATCGGCGGTTCTATTTAGCACAGCGTCAGAAGAGAGACTCCAGAGATCTTGTGTGCTAGTCTCCACGCCGTTGCTGTGCAACATTGCAGCTCCCAGAAAATTTGTTCAGAAAATAATCGCCTCTGACAAATGAAAAAGTGTCAAATATTATTTCTTTTGCATTTTTACTTTCGATCTTGAAGTTTTTAATTCATAAACAATTGCTATTTTTCTTCTAACATAACTGAAAGTGTAAAAGAAAAAGGAGGGGAAAAGATGGTTTTGGTACCAGATTTTTGAAGTCACACTGTAATTCACAATGTTAAGTTTCTATGCGACTTAGTTTTGGAAATAAGATGCGCGCTATGTAAAAAATATCTGATTTGAGTAAAATGGATTTAAAGTTAATATTTACGTTGATTTGGATAGGTGTCGTTCCACATATTTGTATCATAAAAGCGGTTTTATTTGGGGGGGGGGGGGGGGTAATCGTCATTTTTTTTTTTTTTTTTTTTTTTTTTTTTTTTTTTTTAAGTTTGGTAACATGTTGTTATTTCATAATAGATAACATTTTTTTTTTTTTTTTTTGACATTTAAAAAAGTTTTAAGGTGATCTTCCCTTAAACAAAGCATACATTTTCTAAGGCAATAATAGTACAGTAGACACCCTTAAATCCGCAACCCTAAAATCCTCACATGATCACAGATGTAAACAATAAAACTTTCAGTTTAGATGTGGTGATACAATTAGACTTTTTTATTTTTATATCAATTCCGTATGCATTTTAGTATGTAATTCACTTTAACAGGGATGCAAGCGCTGCGCCACAAATGGCTGATTTTCACCACTAAAATTTAATAGTATTCTCCGCCTTATATGATCTCAGAAGTTCGGTCTTTAAATAAAGTGAGGAATACCATAAAAATTTATTGGTAGCAACTAGCCATTTGTGGCGCAGCGCTTGCATCCCTGCTTTAATATGACTGAACTCATGCTTTTTCATGAAGGAAGTATAAATTTCTGAAAATTTTTATAGATATTGCCGATTTCACTGGTGATCACAATCTTCTTTACCAAATATATTTATGTATTAATCAAGCTTTTTCTGGTTATGAAGTCTGGTCTGCCGGAATAAAACCTGAAATAAAACTTCTTTATTTTATGGTTTTGATATGGATTATTAGGGTACCTTCATGAGGCATGTTTCACCGAATAATTTAGGAAAAATGTATCTCATCTTTATTATGCATATTTAATTATTTATTATTATTTACTTGACCTTTACTTTAAATATTTTAATCATTTTTAAAATTATCTAAATTTTTGTTATTATAGTTTATTACTTTACTTAACTATTTTAACATTTTGCTATATTGTAAGTATTTATTATAATCTCGATTGCATTATTACATTCAGATTACTGCTTAAAAAATGTAAACAGAGGAATGACCAGAAATCCGCAAAATTCTAAAATCAACGCAACCTCTGGTTCCAAGATGTGCAGATTCGAGGGAGTTTAATGTAATGGGTGATTTAGTCAATAACCAATCATCTCGTAGTAGGCAAGGGAATTCACTTTGCCAATTACGACAGGGCTGTTACAGGCTACTATTTTTTAATTCTGTTGCGCTCCACTTTATCAAAACAAAAATCTTTTACATACGCTTTGACAACATCCGCAAGAGAATTGCAGTACAATTTTTGTTGTTGTTGTTGTTGTTGTTTTAAATTGTAGTGTAAATAAACAGAATATAAAAATAGTCGCTCGTGGCAGCCCTGCTACTCCTGAACTCGTAGATGGAAGCGAACTTCTTAAAGTTTCCTGGAAGCAGCTATTGCCCATATGTAATTTGTACTACCAGACGAGTTAAAAGATTAAGTTTTTTAATAAAAAAATGTTGTTCTAGAAAACAGCAATGGAATTTAAGTAGCATTTGTTTAGAACAAGCAACAACAAAGCAGACAAATATGAGAGCATATGACTTGTAACAGCAGACGAGCTGCGACATCTAGTTTAATTTAATGTATTTATAATAATATTGCTCTACACTTGGGGAACGAGCAAATTGGTAGTACAGTATACAGGGCCACAAGCGACTATTTTTTAATGAAATTTTTAATAGACACTTTGACAACATTTACAAGAGAAATATACATCAAAATTTATATTAGAAAAATACTGGTGAAAACAGAATATGAAAATAGTCGCCTGTGGCAGCCCTGAGTATATACTACGAGCATTATGTATCCGCGAGAAGAAGAAGTGCGTGACCTATTTTAATAAAATCTCCCTCGGCATTTGATTTTTTTCAAATTTTTGAATGCAAAAGTTATTGACTGATCAAATGAAACTGATTTAAGTTAAAATAAGCCACTGTTATGATATATTTATATTAATTTTATAAAAAGATGTATCTATTCGCCTTGGTGAAATTTTGGCCTTAGTAAACAGGTATCACACATAGAGCTGCAAACCTATTTACGATAATGTCCCCACCACTTCCGCTAAGTTCGAGATAATTACTTGAAGAGTGTGGTTTTAAATCTGCAATATATATATATTTTTATTTGTGAAACTATTAAAAATAGAGAAACAATCTTTGTGGATTCGAACTTTTCGAGAAATTTTACCTTAAATACATACCAAATATACCTATAAAATATTTCAAACAAAAAAATCTAATCTAATAAAATAAAACAAATGGAAAGGTAGTTATTTATAGTGCTGAGGTTGTAAATAAAAAAAATAAAGTAATTCTCAATAACATGAATCTTTCTGACGGCAACACCAAGTCATTTTTAACAGAAACATAGGTATGTGCAAAGAGGAGGGGGGTGGGAGGGGGCTCTAACACTTTGAAAAAAGTAAGAATTTTTAAAAAGCACTAAGGAAATATAAATGTTAAAAGGTTATTTGCGCATTGAATTGATATTGCATAATTGCAATTTCGTTGCATGATAATTTTATTTAAAAGTACTCTAAAGTTTCTCATTATTGCCTTAAAAGTGTAGAACGTAGTTTTATTTTCGCGTGAAACAACTTTTCACTCTCTAACATTGCTTACTATAAAACCAGTGTAACAATCTTATTACGGACGGTTGAGAACTCGCCCTCCCTTCCCTGCCCACCGTTGTGCCTATAGACTTCACAAAATTAATACTTTTGGAAATATATATATACATATTGAATTAAAGTGTTTTTTAATCCAATATATTAAATTATATATTACACTGCAAAATAAATCAGACTCTGGGAATGATTTTTTTAAAGGTGGGGGGGGGGGGAAGAAGAAAGCAATAGTGGAAGATAATGAATAGTTATGATGACAATATAGTACATAAGTGCCCACACACACACACTAATTAGTTGCGACATTTAGGTCGAAAATTTTGTCCCAAATTAGTTGCTACATTTCAAGTGGGCGGAGGCATAAATAACTTCCGATGCAATTTGTAGATCGACACCATTTTGTAAGGACTCCACCAACAGTGTACCATATAGATAATTTTCTTCCTAAAGAATTAACGATTGATTCATTAGCTAGGAGGTAGTTTTATGCGATTACTGGTGGAAGAATCCGCGCAAAATGGGGCGTGGCTCAAGAACGTGCGAACCCTGGATGTTTTAAACTAATTTGGTACTTATATAAGGAGAGGTGGAGGGAATGCTTGGTAAGTAAATGTTGTTGATTGATAGCATAGTACCCCGAAATCTCTGAAAAATGTTCGAACAAAATCATAAAATCATCAGTATCAATAATATGTACAAAAGTAATCAAATGTAGCAACTAATTTGGGAGAGAGGGAGTATATTTTATATTTTCTAATAATTTTAGAGATGAGATATGAGTAAATAATTGGCTGTTGTGACCCTGCAGTGTTGTATAAAATTTACAAATTTAACATGAAAGATAATAGAATAATAAAAGAAATGGCTTAGATGTATTATAATCCCGGATCCGCCATCTTGGATTTTTTTCTTGCATGAAAACTCCTTTTTCGCCAAGTAGTAAATGTCGCCAGTGGTTAACCCGGGATTACTCGCGCTGGGTATGACATACCCAGGGTGGACACTGTTACTACATTTCTCACCACTAATTTTCAAAAAGTAATCTGCAAATTATTTTAGCGCGGAATCTGTTAGCAATGTCACCCTTTACATAAAATGGTGACTTTTGTTTGAATTTATTGGTGGCAAAGTATAAATCGTACAATAACCCGGTTTTGCGCGAGCATTCCTGAGTTAAATATTGTTGGTAGAGTAATATAATATTGAAAAAACTGGAATATAATAACTATAAATATTAATTAAAAAACAATATTTAATTCACACCGAGAAAAAAATCCAATATGGCGGATGAGGGATTATAATTAGGGATTACAATCCCGGGATCCCGTACTCCGGGATCCCGCATCCTTTTTAATCCCGAAAATCCCAGGATCTTATCTGCCAAATCCCGGGAATTTCGGGATTGTCCTTTTTTTTAAAATGGAACAATATTCAGCTGAAATTAAAAGAAAAAGAATTAATTTTTATGAAATTTATATATCCTTGAAAAAATATACATATTTCAAGTATTTTTTACATATTTCAAAGCGATTAAATCGTTTAACATGGAAACCTTTTGACTTGAAAACAGATGTAACCCGCTCGGCTATTATTCGGGAACAATGAAATTATTTGTTTATTCGATTTAGCCGCGTTTAGAAAGCCGGTCGTTTCAGCAACTGGGAATCACAAAATTTCGAATTAGAGTTTACTGATAAGCGTCGCATTTGAGTTTCATAGTCATTATTATGTGCTAACTTCTTTGCTTTTCGGGCGTTTATACTTATTTTGCTTTAAAGATGTCTAATGAAAAGGATTTTGTAGCTCATGGGAAAGAAAAGGATACATCTTCAGTATGGCACTGTTATTTTAGGTCAAAAGATGAAAAAATTGCTAAACGTAAAAGATGTAGCCAAGTGCTTAAAACGTTAGGTGGATCGACTAAGGGTTGCATGCACATTTATCGACGAAACACGGTACTAAAGTTTAGAAAGAATTTAATACAACATCTCTTCCTTCCACACGTCAAGATTGCATAGAAGATGCGTTGCTTTCTAAAAAGCGGAAAATAGAAGATTATTTTAGTAGTGATAAGGAATCACTGGATTAATTTTATTGCGAATGACAGTTAAAGAATGTTTTTCATTTAACTTCAACTGATTTAAGAAACTTACTGATAGCTAAAGGCTATAATGATTTGCCAAAATCTGCAGTATCAATTCGAAATCGTGTAGTGAACTATAATAAAATAGTTAATTACAACTGAAATACAAGCTTTTAAAAATTCAGGAAAAAAATTTAGTTTGACTTTTGACGAATGGACATTTACTGCAAACAAGCGATTTATGAATATTAATGTCCATTCAAGAAATTTAAATTTGAACAAATTCAGGAATTTAGGCCTTATGCGCATATATGGATCTTTTACAGCAAAAAAGTGCATTGAAATGCTAACAGAGCGCTTAAACCAATATGACATTTCCCTAAAAACAGACAATGTTGCTATCATAACTGGGACTTGGAGATGAAACTTTAGAGCCGTCATATTTCTTAGAACATATTTTCAAAGGAATACCGATTAGTTAGGAAACAGTGAACTATTCAAAATAATTTTTTTTCTTCACGAGGTACGTAATAATTTTTTATATTATGCAACGTTTTCGAATTTTAACACCTATCGCTATTTAGAAATTTAAACTATACACCTATATATTATTTTATTCTATGTGTGTCTGTTCTAAGTTCTTTTATTTCAAGAAAAAAATCTTCATGTCAGGGAAAATCTTGAATTTGAAATATCCTAGAATTATAAACTTTAATTACGTGGGTATGAGAATAATTCATAATTTAATTCGTGATATTAATTAGTTTTTAATATTGTAAATATTAAGCTATTCAAAAACTTGTTTAACAGGAAATAAAAGAAATTATCTAGAAGATGAAGCATAGACATTTCATGTTTTTTGTTGCATTTTCAAACATCAACAGCGTATTTCTTTTAATTTTCAATTGTCCTAATTTATCCTATAAGTTTTGATAATTAATTGAAGTTATTTTTTTTTTAATTTGGTATATTTTCATATGTAAATTATACTGTAATTTTGCTTTGTCTTTTCTATAATATTATGATATTTAGCTATTGTAAAAATTGATGATATTACAGAAATTCTAATTTTCCTAACCCCGGGATTGAATCTAAGCAATACCGAAATCCCGGGATTGGAAATTAGTCTCGGGATTGTAATCCCTAATTATAATACATCTGTTCCAAAGAATTTATTTTATGTCAACTGGAAACTAAGCCCGAAAATACGAAAATTATTTTTATCGTGCTACAATCCCATCCACAAGCCAACATGTTAAATGAAACCGGAGCAGAATTATCGTTACTATTAGTAACCCTAACCGATTCTGACAACCGAAATAAAAGAATATATTTTAAATACCTTTCAAAACATCTGGTGCTTAAAAAAAAAAAATAAATAAATAAATAAATAAAATAAAAATAATAATTAATAACTTTACGTTGATAGTTTAGAAGTTTACTTAATCTAATATTTATATGTGAAAGTCTTTTTAAATACAGGTGCTAGTTATTTATATATGCTTACAACTAAAAACAGAAAATTAGTCGAAAAAGACAGAAGTATTTATTAAATGTTTTTCAAGGCTTGCTTTTAGTCGTGTGTATATATACATTTTGAATTGATAATGACATTTTTAATTGTATCATAGAAAAAAATTCCAATTCATATTTATGCATTTTTACATCATTTACTATGAAGAAAATTGAATATACAAGCTTATTAATATCCACATATGCAGTTATTTTTATGTTAAACAAAATCCCGCCATCCGATTGAGTATCCAGGGAAGAGAGGGGAAATAGAGTAAACACCTCTAAAAATCTATTTCTAAAACAAAAGATGTTGCCTCGCTATATCACAACTTGAGTATTTCTGATTTTGAATTACAAGCCTCTATAACAAGGTCGGCGAACCTTTTCACAACCTCGTGCCAATTTCTTAAAAAAAATATATGAAGTGAACATGGCGTGCCAACAGCCCCCCCCCCCCCCCCCACGTCCCGTCCCATTCCCGACAAAAAAAATACATTGAATGAAGATTTCTTAAAAAATATAATTTTCATTTCATTTTACAAATGTTTTAACAATCAAACTATTATTTTTTTCATAACTTATCTGAAAAAAAGGCATGCTTTATCAGTTTTATTAATACATTTGTCATTTTAACAGACTAAAAACTAACGAATTCCAGCCACAGTTAAATAAAACCTCATTTGCAGACCAAAATGTGTTAAATTATGCACAAATATCAGAAATATTACTGCAATCACAGGCACCAGCATAACGAAGTCGAAGAAATGGGGAGGGGTAAATATCAAAAGTTTCTAAGCGGGTAAGTTCAGTGCTATGACAAGTACACAAATAAGTATTATAAAAAACAAAAGCTATTTTCAGTCAAGCTCGTATATTAATAAAACAAGCTGGAAATTGCACGTCAAACGTATCAAATGAAGTGCGGTCGTACTGTAACTAGTTTTATAAATATTTTTGAACCACACATTGTACTGAATGTATATTTTTGTGCACTTCGTAAGTGCTTATCCATTCCATGCTGTTCGAAAGACTGTAACATCATTAAAATGCACTTGAAATAATGTTTTCCCATTGCCCATAATGTAACGGAAAACTTTTGACTGTCTCTGTCATTAAACTATACATACGATTTTTATAAAATTTGAAATGACTCGACAACATTTTGCAGCAATTATATATTTAAAATTTCAGACCGTTCCGTTGGGTAGTTTTTGCTCTGTTATATGCGGACAGATAGACAGACAGACAGACGGACCGAACGACGACTATAGGTGCTACGTATTTATATAATTACGAACGCACCTAAAAAGAATAATGATGCGCAGAATTTTGGGAATTTGACTGAATTCTGATTTAGAACTTCAATCAATGGCGTGCCAAAAATATGTTCTCACGTGCCAGCTACGTCACGCGTGCCATAGGTTCGCCGACCCTGCTCTATAACATGATTCTTTTTTCACCCACACACCTACCGGAAATATAATGAACTCGTTCTTTGGATTCACAGCGTGGAAATATATTAAAATTAGACGCTAGGCACTCTGCTAGGGCAAAAATTTGATTACATATACTAGTATAGTAATTGCATATATTTAGCAACCAACACAGCAAAGATAAGTATAAAAATATAGGCGGCGACATCACAAATATCGGAGAGGAATTGCAGAGCAATATGAATTGCATAGTAATTCGTCCCCCAAGTTAAAGTAAATTCCTTTAAAATACATTGCTCTGGGTAAGAGCAATATTGATTTATTTAAAGTGTATACTTGCTAGCCGAAGAAAAATCTAAAGAAAATATAGTATAATTGTTTTCTTTGAAATATTTCTGACATGAGAGTAATTTTCAGTTAAGTTCATTTAACTCTTTTTTTTAGGTTAGTATATAATCTGGCATTCTTTTTTAAATTTTATATTCAATAAGTAGAGTATTGACAGTATTAATAATTTCTATCATATTTCGTGAAATATTTTTGATATCTTTTAACTCTCTTTGCTCTTTATAATAAATTTCAAAAATGTATATTAATATATATTCATGAATTTGGTTATGGATATTTTTTATTGTTACGTTAAATAATTTTCAATGCTATACATACAAAACCCCTAAACTTTTTATCCAGCATTCAAACAAATCCGAAACTGATTATTTATATTAATAATAATAATAATAAATAATTATTCGGTCGTGAATACCAAGATATTTTAAATATCTAAATATCTAAATCATTGACGCAAATGCATATGAAAAAAAAAAAAAAAATGCATTGGTATACGAAGGCCTTCATTTCACTTTACTAAATACACTTTCTACTGAATTTACAGGAGGGTGCTTGATTACATAGTATTTGGTGTCGTCACCTTTCAACTCTCTTTATGTAATCATTCAAAAAATACAAAAAAGAAATCATGAATAATAAGTATATAAAAGTAGCTTAGAAATTATGTACTGTATAACGAAAGATAAGAATCAAATTCGCCTAAATGTTTATTTTCAGATAAAACAGGTACCGAAAGCGATAGCTTTCACGATAGCTTTTTAACCTGTCTCCTAAGCAAACAAGCATATCTGCATTTTTTGGGTCTGTGCTCTATCTGAATTTATTTACAGTTAAACATTTTTACTGCTTCAGATGTTACAGTTATGCATAACATGAATAATTTAAATCTATATACAGGTAATACTCTCATTCAGGCTATTGACGATTGATGTTACAGTCGTGTAAAAAAAAAGTAAACATTCCCTACTAAATCCACAACTAATTATAATAGAAAAAAAAATTACAGCTTCTAAACGATTGGAAATAAGGTTTACTTTTAACTTATGTATGTAAAAATTGCTTAGGGGACCATCTACAATACAAAACCAGACCAAACTTTGTTTTTTTTTCATGGCAACACCCAATTTCGATAATATTTTTAATCTTCAGTTCAAACTATGCCTAGAAATGATATTTCAAGTCATTTGGGTGATACGTTTTTGAATTATAAACATTCAAAATTTAGAGCTTCCAATGTTAAAATACATTTTCACATTTATATTAATATCTCCGGAAATTATAATCTTAATCTAATAATTTTTTTGTTTAAATATAATACTAAAAAATCCAAACATAAATACATTAAATTTGTAATTAAAAAATGTTTATAATATGAATTATAAATTATAAAATTAACATAAAAAAACATGAATTATAGCCTACAGTTTCTTTTTAATAGATTTGTATTTATTATGTCCTGCTTTATGCAAATTCTCAATTTCAAATTTATTTTCCTAGTAGTTCTCGAATTATGAGTAAAAAACGTCAAACTGACGGTTTAAGTGCCGTCTATGATGTCCAGAAAAGCATAATTTGGAAAATACATATTTTACACATTTTAATAAACCATTTGGACTGGCAACAGTTGAAACATATTAAGCGAGTGAAATGGTCCTATTGGCAAAAAAGAATACATTAATAGAAGTGATATAGTAATTATGTAGCATTTAAGTAATCGCATACAGAAGTTCAATTTGTATACAGCCCCTAAAATAGGCTCATTTTAGCATAATTAATTTCTTGAAAACTAATCATACGAATTTCATGAAAATTTGGATTTAGGCTAATTGAAACGATGTAGAATCTATTTATGGTGTCAAATTCTGATATTGCTATTGAAAAAAAAAAACAAGTTTGGTCTCGTTTTGATATGTAGGTGGTCCCCTAAGCAAATTTTATATACATCATTTAAAAGTAGACTTTATTTCCAATCGGTAGAATTTATTTGGCACCAGTAACTTTCTTCTACACTAATTTGTTGCAGCGTTAGTACAGAGTGTTTATCTTATTTTTTTTTTTTTTCTAAGGGCTGTACATATCGCGTCCAATAGTATCTCATGTTTTAAATCACTCTATTTACCGTCAGCAGAATCGTCTGCATTTTGTCGGGTTTCCGCTTTATAAGTTATTCTCTGGAAATCGCCCCGCCCTCCACCAGGAAAATCTTCCTTTGGCACAGATAGTCAAAAATCTATGAATTCCTCCCCCCCCCCCCCTTTCATTTTTAGGTAGATTTCGTAAGAAATACTACCTATTGCAGTCGTTACCATGGTGCGACTTTTGAAAAATTCCTTTATAACTTTTCATTATAGGACCCCAGGAACCCAAAACCACCCCCACCTAAAAAGTTTATATATATATATATATATATATATATATATATATATATATACAGGGTGTTCCGTTAAAGGGGTCCAATATTAATAGGGGTAATAGAGGAGATCACACGGAGCATAAATCAGTATATAATGCCTGGCCGGATCTCAATAATTTTCAAGTTACAGCAAATAGAATGAAAAATCGGAAATTTGTAAAAAAACCCTCATTGCTAAACTATCGATAATGCTACATAAAAACGAAGCACATATTTAGAAAGAGCAGAAAAAATCCTACGAAATGACATAAGTTGTTTTAGAATATTGAGAATTAATGGCGAGTTACAAGCTCTGAAACAGTGAAAAAATACAAAATCAAATATTTAGCAAAATAGTTAATCGTTAATTCCAAAAATGCAACTCTACCTACATCAAGGAAAATGTTATAAAATTTGGTCCATTCCGAAAGCTTTCGAAGAAGCTGACAATAAACCATATCAGTTTAATTGTATGGGAGAAATCAAGCAGTTCCCTAGTTACAACTCTGTACTGTTGCACACTCGGAAAGGGCGAAACTCCGCCCATGACGATTGTAAACACCCCGTTTTAATATATTTCAATTATACATTTCTGATCAACCTCTATCAATACCCTTTCATTATTCAGTCTGGTCAAGTGAATGACATATTGTGCAGCTCTCGCCTTGTCTTAAAGCAAACTCCGTGACTGCTGCGTTTCCTCCATGAACTTTCAGGATGATGAAGAAGAAGTACTTTTTATGCAAATTTTCTATGTGTATAGGAAGAAAAGTGTAATAAAACAGCAGTCATCAGTGGGCGTTATGTTAAAGGGAGGCTGTTGTAAGTGGGATTGTAGTAAGTTGATGTATAATAATTATGCCGGAATACTCTAACGAAGAATATGCGGACATGCATCTGATGTACGGGCAAGCTCATGGAAATGCATGTCTAGCACAGCGCATGTACCGTGAGCAATTTCCAAGGAGACGTTGCCCAAGTTCGAAACTCTTCATAAAAATCGATAGACGATTACGGGAGACTGGATCGTTTAATACAGCAAGCATTGATGCAGGGAAACCTCGACATGTACGAACACCTGCAATGGAAGAAGATGTACTGAATATTTTTAAAGATAACCCCTCCACGAGTACACGAGCTGCTGCGTCTGAAGTCGGTGTTTCTCACCAAAGTGTGTGGCGTGTTCTGCGTGCAGAAAACATGCACCCCTTTCATGTGCAGCGGGTACAACTGTTATCAATAACAGATTGTGCTCAGCGGACAGAATTCGTACGCTGGTTGCTTAATGTAACAGAAAATAATCCACAATTTCTGGAAAATATTTTATTTACTGATGAAGCAACATTTACGAGAGAGGGCGTGGTAAACACGCATAATATGCACACATGGTCATATACAAATCCGCACACTGTTTTCCCGTCGAACGCACAACAAAAGTTCAGTGTGAACATATGGGCAGGTGTCCTCGGCGATTATCTCATAGGACCATATTTACTCCCAGATGTACTCAATGGCAGTACGTACTTGGTTTTCCTACGGGATATCTTACCGCAGTTACTGCAAAATGTGCCAGCAACATTGCGCCACAATATGTGGTTTATGCACGATGGCGCACCGGCACATTTTTTCATAGGTGTTCGCAATCACCTCAATTCAACATATCCTGGGAAATGGATTGGACGCAGTGGACCTGTTGCTTGGCCTGCACGCTCTCCAGACCTCAATCCGTTAGACTTTTTTGTTTGGGGACACCTTAAATCGCTGGTGTATGAAACGCCTGTGGATACACCGGAGGATTTACTAGCGCGAATCGTTGTCGCTGCAGGAGACATTCCCAACTCCGTCGGAGTTTTTCGGCGTGTTCGCCAATCTTTACGACGTCGCTGTCGGCTGTGCGATTCTGTTAATGGGCGCAACCTCGAACACCTATTATAATAATGTCCGTTCGTCTGCCTTCCGACATTGAACTGTGCAGCGCAGGCCAGAAGACTATGCTTCACATATGTCATAAAGTACGTGGAATGTAATTCTTTATTTGTCATTTTTCTTTTATTTTCAACACTTTTTGGCACAGTATTTTGTAAGTCACAGACTGTGGTGTACTCAAATTGTAAATTACAAAGTTTGTATGAATTAATTTAAAATTTAGTGTCTTTTTTAAATTTATAATTAATAAAATTATTATGCTATTTGTTATTATTATTTCCTATCATAAATTATGATGCACATATACATACAATAATTGTCCATGTAAAACATGTACTGAAACTTCTTGCATAGTTACAAATCGCAATATTTTTAATTATTTCCGAATTTTCACCACCAGTTTAATTTTAAAGAATTTAACTTAAGCTTTATATCAATAAAAGACCACTTTAAAATGTAGACTATTATTGTAAAGTCATTTTGGTTCATTCAACTCTTGAATAATTAAAAATGTTGCATCTCAGAAGAAGCATGATCGAAAATGTATAGTTGAGAGTAATTAAAAAGGCGGTGTTTCCAATCGTGATGGGCGGAGTTTAACCTTTGCTAGTGTCAAAGAAAGCGGAGTTGTAACTAAGAAACTGATTAATTTCTCTCACACAATTAAACCGATATGGTTCATTGTAAGCTTTTTCGAAAGTTTTCGGAATGGACCAAATTTTACTACATTTTCCTTGTTGTAGCTAGAGTTGTCTTTTTGGAATTAACGATTAACTATTTTGATGTATATTGGATTTCGTACTTTTTTCACTGTTTCAGGGCTTGTAACTCGTCAATAAATATTGCTATTTTAATACAATTGATGTCATTTTGTAGGTTTTTTTCTGCTCTTTCTAAATATGTGCTTCGTTTTTATGTAGCATTATCGATAGTTTAGCAATGAGGGTCCTTTTACAATTTTCCGAATTTTCATTCTATTTGCTGTAACTTGAAAACTATTGAGATCCGACCAGGCTTTATATACTGATTTATGCTCCATGTGATCTCCTCTATTACCCCTATTAATATTGGACCCCTTTAACGGAACACCCTGTATATGTATGTATGTATGTACTAAATTTTGTCCGCACGATAAAAGTCGCAATTATGCGCGAATCATCTTCAAACTCGCCAACAACTTTGAGATGGCTAATATCTCGGCGGGGATTTGAAAATGGGCGAAATCGGCCCAAGAGGGTGGAAATGGGGAGGGTTCAAAATTTTGAATACTGTCTTAACATGATTCTGATAAAACCAGCTCTTACACAACAATGGCAGGAAAAAAATAAAAGTTTTTCGTTATAGCAGTTGCCAACAATTTAAAAAAAACAAATAATAAAATTCTCACCACAACAATTACTTTTCTTTTGCAAAATTTTCACGTGTAAAATTAAATAGTTTGACAAATTGAATATTACGTCATAAGTTTCCTAGAGCAAAATTTCAGCATGAAAACTCAAAATAAATAGTTTGACGAATTAAAAAAATATGTATATTGCGTCATATTGGAAATATAATGGACCTCAGCAGGTGAATATGTAACGCCATGAAGTTTGAAGAAACGTATTAAAACATGATAAAAACCCGACTATGGAAATATTAACATATTTTAACACTTTAAGGTTCTCTGAATTTTTTGTAGCCATTTTTTAAACCTATTCCATATATATGTGTGTGTGTATTCGTGTATATTACAATTTTCACAAAAAGTTTAGCTCCCTACAGCTCGCTCTTTGTGAAGAAACTGAGTTTTATCTCTAATCTTGATTTAAGTTTTGTTGGAGAATTTAGTACTTAACATCGAAATCTACCTCCGCCTGTAGGCCCGAGCCGGCAGGGATTTTTTTTAAAACTTTTCTGTTTTATTTTATTAATTACGTCTAGGAATAAATTATCAATCTTCAAATTCTTACTCCCATATCTGAAATCACGACTTTTCCTTGTGTTCTCTTCATTACGGGAGTTTCGAACACGGGATTGGAAATAGGGAGGGTTTTATGAAAACCGAAAACCTCTCATTACTTCTTAATTATAATACGTATCAAATCCGTTTAAAGTTATTACTTCTAGGAAAAGGGCCAAAAATTTACGTATCACAAATTTTTGATAAAATTTAAAATATCCTCAAAGGGCGAAAAAAAATAGGGTTTAAGGAAAAAAAAAATCATAACTTCGTCAATCCTCAAAATATCAAATTCATTTAAACTTAACATAAATCTTTTGATTATTATCTTCTATGTATTATATGCAATAATTACATATTTTAAATTTCAAACCATTCGGTTGAGTAGTTTTTGTGTTGTTATATGGGGACGGACGGACAGACAGACAAACGGACGGGCCAGACGACGACTATAGGTGCTACGTATTTATATAATTACTAAAAATGCTATACTACAATTAAACCAATATATACAAAACTTTTACCAAATGCTAACAAATTCTTTAACAAAGATTATTCAGCTTATCACATTGTGCTTATACTTTTTCAAACTGAAATATTTACTAAAGCTCTGACAAGTTTTCTTCTACGCCCCCTCGCCTCCTTTTTTAGGTAGATTTCGTAAGAAAAAATACCTCTTACATTCTCCCATAAGTTGGAATTTCTGAAATTTTTTTGCAGATCTACGTCGATCATGATTCCTAGACACCAAAACCATTTCCAGTTCAAAATTTATCTTTCTATCTATTTCTCTACATATATCATTTTTTATGGACACGATAACTTCCATAATTCTGCACAAATGTTTTCCAAATTGATACATAAAATAAAGGGGCAGAAAATCTCGGTCAAGTTCGTTAATGGGCGAAATCGGAGGAAGGGGGTGGAAATGGGGAGGTTTTTTGTGAATTCAGAAAAAAACAAAAAACATAATTTCTTAATTAGGATACACATCGAATCAGTTTAAACCCTTTTACCGTCCGAAGATTTTGCAGTATTTTTATAAGAATGCTTGTAAATCCCAGGATATATATATTTTTAAATCTCAGTTTGATGCTATAATATCTTTAACATCACTACTTTCTATATAAGGTTCAAAATAGAATTCTGTTTAAAATATTTTGGTCTACAGCCATTTTAACATGATTTCTAGGAAAGGAAAAATCCGGGCCAGACGGTTAAAGGGTTAAAGTTATTATTACTTCTAGGAAAAATGTCAAAAATTTATGCATGGCAGACAGCAGAATCATTGTTACCCTAATCAATCCTGACAACCGAAATAAAAGAATATATTTTAAATACAGTCGTGGAAAAAAAAAGTAAACACCCCATACTAACTCCGCAACAAATTATCGTAGAAGAAAGTTACTGGTACCGAACGATTTTAAATAAAGTCTACTTTTAAATGATGTATATAAAATTTGCTTAGGGGCCATCTACATATTAAAACGAACCATAACTTCATTTTTTTCAATGGCAATACCCAATTCTGACAGCATAAATGAACTCTACACACTTCAATTAGCCTAAAAACAAATTTTGATGCAATTCGTACGACAAGTTTCCGAGAAATTAATTATTTTAGCGTATTTTAAGGGCTGTATCCAAATTGAAGTTGAGTTCTCGATTGCTAACCGAGAGAGCCGCCTTCTTGATGAAGGCACCTTAAGCAGTCAATGCAGTCTGTTAGATAACAAGGCAGCAGAAGAAATTTCAAAATATCTACTCACTTCAATCATAGACGGCCCCTTAAACCATCATTTTGCCGTTTTTTAAGCATAATTTGAAAACTACTTGGAAGAAAAATGTGAAATTTGGGATTTTAATAAAGCAGGACTTAATAAATCTAAATCCATCAAAAAAATTGTAGGTTGCAATTCATTATTTTTTCGAATATTAATTTCATAATTCATAATTCATATCATAAAATTATAAAAATTGCAAATTCAGCGTATTTATGTTTGGGCACATTAGTTTTATTTCTAAACAAAAAATTAGCACATTAGGAGCATAATTTCAGAAGATATAAATAAAAATATGAAAACGTAATTTAACATTAGAAGCACTAAATTTTGAATGTTTATAATTCAAAAACTTATCATTCAAATGACTTGAAATTTGGTGTCTAGGCATATTTTGAACCGAAGATTTGAAATATCTCGTTAAAATTGGGTATTGCCATTGAAAAAAATGAGGTTTGGGTTCGTTTTAATATGTAGATGACCCCTAAGCAAATTTTATATACGTCATTTAAAAGTAGACTTTATTTCAAATCGTTGGGTACCAGTAACTTCCGTCTACGATAATTTGTTGAAGAGTTAGTAGGGGGTGTTTACTTTTTTTTTTTCCACGACTGTACATTTCAAAAACACCTGTTTCTTAAAAATAAAAATGGCTAATTCCATGGGTTTGTGCAGTGTAAGTCACACAGCTGATAACTGCTATGCTTGTTCGCCACCGTTATTTTTGAAAAGTTTGCTTGGCCTTATTCAATAAATGGCCTTAATCAAGGCCATTCTTAATCAAGGTTGATTAAGGCCTCAATAATTGGCCTTAATCAACATCTCCGATAAAATAAGTCACATTTTTCTGTTGTAAAATACTGTTAGCCAAAAATCGTACCATGTGACTTACACTACAAGTACTCATGGAAATAGCCTAATCTAATATATAAAAATGATAGTTTGTCGGTTTGACTGTAATTTTATACAAATGCACAGTTTAGAAGGCAGAATTGTGAAATGTTACGTAAATGCGTATTAAAAAACGGCCGAGGCAACTGAAGTAATCCGAAATCGAAATAATTTACATTTTTAATTGATAAAAAACTAGCAATTTAGCAACAATTTAAATATTTTTCGTCATAGCAGTTGCCAACAATTAAAAATGCACAATAAAATTCTTATCACAACAATTACTTTTCTATTACAAGATTTGCACGTGAAACACTAAATAAATAGTTTGACGAATTAAAAAAAAAAAAAAAAATGAATATGCGTCATAACTTTTCTATTGCAAGACTTCCACGTGAAAAATGAAAATGAAATAAATAGTTTGACGAATTAAAAAAAAAAAAAAAAAAAAAGAAAAAGAAAAAGAAAAGCAATTTAACAAATTAGAACGACCATTTGGAAAAATGTCTGTAAATTTTTAAACTTCTACGGAGCTGGTCATACATTACGTACGCCATGGATTAAACATTAATATTCCTGGACCAATTTTAAATGCAATTTCGTACATTACGTACGCCATTGATTACATTTTTCGGTACTGTAAATTTTTAAACTTCTACGGAGCTGGTCATCATTACGTACGCCATGGATTAAACATTAATATTCCTGGACTAATTTTAAATAAAATTTCATTTTAAAACTTCTAAACATCCCACAATATTGCTTTTTATATTGTCGTATAGAGAAAAAAATGTACTTTTAGATGCAATTTATTTGAAAGCTGTATCTCTATTTGTTTCTGAGTTATTAATTTTTTTTTGTAGTTTTTATTACTTTTTTGTAATAGAGGCAACAGAAGTATCCATCTCTGCTGAAAGTAAAGGGAAAATAAATTGCTGTATAGACCAATCAGAAAACGAATAAAATGCCGATTCAACCAATAAAAAGCTTTAGATATGTTTTAGATTTCCTACCCTGACAGAGAATAATAACCATTTTTTTCCAAAAAAAAAAAAAAAAAAAAACTGAATATTACGTCATATTGAAAATATAGGGAGTAACGAAAATGACTTTAGCCCTGGGAAATATAATGGACATCATCAGGTAAATACATAACGTCATAAAAGTTTGAAAAAACGTATTTAAACAGGATAATGAAAATATTGGCACATTTTAACATTTTTAAGTTCTCAGAATTTGTTTTCGCTATTTTTAAATCTATTATATATATATGCGTGTGTGTATGCGTATATATTAGAATTTCCACAAAGGATTAGGTCCCTAGAGCACATTCTTAGGGAAGAACTCAAATAAAGATTACAAAATAAAATAATCATTTTTAAATTTCCCAGCAATGCCGTGTACTTTAACTAGTAAATAAATTAAATAAAAATAATAATTAATAGATTTATATTAATGGTTTAGCAGTTTACTAAATCTAATATTTATATGTGAAAGTCTTTTCAAATGCAGGTGTTAATTATCTACGTATGCTCACAACTAAAAAAATAACATTAGGATAAAAAGATAAAAGTATTTATTAATTATGTTTTTCAAAGTTTGTTTTTATACGCGTGTATATACATTTCAGGCCCGTAGCCAGGTGGGGGCCTGGTCGGGCAAAGCCCGACCTGAAAATGTTTTTCCCGACCTAGCACATTCCGATAAAAAAAGTAAATTTCCAGTTTTCCTCCAACTTCTTGTCCAACATAGAATGAAGCTCGACATTCTGATCATTTTTTCACTCAGTATTTCCCTTTAAAAAAATTATGTAATAGAACATCAAATTTCCAGTTTTCTCCCTTCATGCCAGACCTTGCCCTCTACCCCTAAATTTCCTTCCTAGACTGGAAACGAAAGTAGCAAAATTTCATCTATAAAGCTTTTTTTTTTCTCTCCCTTTTTTTAACAGACATCTCGAAAATTGCTCGACTGTGCGTTCCTCGCTTTTTCGCTTTGTAGAAGTTATCCCATACTGCTTCAACAACAAATCGGGTTTACCTTATATCCCTAAAGCTTGCTTTCGTTACACAATTGTCACCATACGAAATTTATCGTTAGGAGGCGGGGTTGAAACCAAAGGCTTCTGAAACTAACGTTGAAGCAGCCCACAATACTGTTTCCTTAACTTGAATTAGCTGTACATGACAGTTAAATGCTTGTTTCGTCGAAACTTGGTCCGATTACAACAAACTCCAAAGGACAGTCCCCCCCCCCCCCCCATGTGAAAATACAAAATAGATAATGGAAGATCTGTCCCATCATCTCTTCGACTGTCTCCCATTCCACTGAAATTTTTAAAAAATGGCGCTTCTAAAATAAACCAATCATTATTTCAAATTTAAACAATACAATATGTATGGTTACTTACGATTTTATAAATCCAAATTTATTACTTACTGACACACTCATAAAGTCATTTTTATTCTTAAATTTAAAAATGTTACAGATGCTTTTAATAAGAAACGAAGAAACTGAATGCACTGTTTAATGAAACTGTTTTGCACTTTTTCCTAAAAGCAAATCAGTTTCCAAAGTGGTCGTCAAAGTTATCATTATAAGCCAATTTTGGCAAGGTGACAACCTGAAACAGACCATCATAAGATAGAAATCAATTACAACTCAAAGTGTAATACATTTATTGAAAAGTGAAAAACGGTATTCGATCCCAATTCCTAATTAAAAGAAAAACATTTTATTTATGTTATGCCCAGGGCCGTAGGAAGGTCTTTTGAGGCCACCCACAAACATTTTTTTCAGGTCCCCCCCCACCCCCCCCCCTAAGATTTTGGAGAAATACCTACATTTAATTTTGTTATCTGAGTTCCGTTTTATAACAACACCAGCGAAACTTCGCTAGAGTTGATTTTTCCAAAACGAAACTCCAATTAAACGAATTTAGAGTTGGGTTGAACTGCTTTCGGCAACATACACCCATTGGGGCTATGCCCGCTCAGATCTCGAATCAAACAAACCTTGAATTATTGTAAATTTTTATTTCGACCCGGATTAAATTACAGTTTTCAACATTTTGTTCATGCCGCTACAGGAACAGATTTGATATTCTTACAACTTGAATTTAATCAAAGCTCTAGCAAAATTTAACTGAGAATTCTCCCATTTAGGAAAAAAAATCTAAAAAAAAAATCGCCGCAGAATGTGAAAAAATACCAAAAATTGATAAAGGTATTTCGAAGTTCATAGGGAGCAAAATTTACTATATTGTGCTAAAAGATTGAAACCGGACTTTTTATTTACGAATGTTAAAAATATCACCTGAAAAACTACTAAAAATTCAAAAATAGCAGAGAACAAAATTTGGCAAAAAAAAAAAGTTTCAATCTGAATTCCCTTTGCAAATGTTAAGAACCGCCACAAAAAACCGCTAAATATTGCACGTAAAAAAAAAAAATATATATATGTATGAAGTCTTTTCGTATTTTCTGTTTTTTCTTCAGTTTGACAATGCCATCCGCATGGCCCAGACGGATTTTTTTAAGCAGAAAATACTCACTTATAATAGCTTTTTTCTGCTTTGAACGGTGCCTTTTATTAAAAAATATGTATATTTAGAGATTTATTAATTCGAAAAAAATTACCTTTGCGATGTCGTTTTCATATTTTTCAGTTTTCTCCAATTTAAAATTGTCACCGAAGTGTTCGGGATAGATATTGAAAAAGAAAGGCTTCGGATGACAGTACCTTTCTGTAGGCAACGAATATGAGTTTCTTATTAGTTAATAATACAGACAGGCAGAGTCTCTCTGTCCAGTTTTTTTTTTCTTTTTTGGTCTCAGCAGATGTTTTTCTGTTCAGGACAAGATTTGACAGGAAGGATATCTGTATGCCTGAAATTATGCACATCGAAACAGGTTTTTTTTTTTTTTTAAATAAAACTTTTAAATGTAATTTTTTATGCTACTTTTAGTGTTTTTTCGAGTTATGTGCCTTTTCCCCCACACTCATAAAAGAAATCCATTTTCAATCTATCTTTCCATTTTAGCCGAATATAGCAAGGTAGCCTTCTGCGATTTTTGAATATTTCACGAAGTCTTTCCTGTAATTTTTAACTTTCTTTCGCGTTCCGACGGGACTTTTTGACATTAGTAAAAGGAATCAGGTTTCAATCTTTTAGCCACAAGTACAAAATTTTGTCCTCTGCATTTTTTGAATTTTTCGCAAACTTTTTATTCGATTTTAAACGCTTTTCCCGTTTTTAAGCTCCTGTGATTAGAAGAGATTTTTTCTCATATTTGAAGAAATTTTCGTCTTTTCAATGGAAAATTTCTAGACATTTTGATCTTTTGATTCGCGACTTTTTCGTGCTATGAAGAAAAAAAATATTCATGCGTAAGTTTAGTTTCTAATTATGAAAAGTACAATGCAACACAGTTGACGGAACACTTTGGCATTTGATTTGACGAAAATGCATCTTTATATTGAAGGATGTTGGGTAATTTTTACGTTAGATTGGTGACTTTCTATATTTTTGCGAAAAATGGACAAATCAAAGCATTTTTGTGTGTGTGCGCGCGTGTGTTTGAACGGAAAAAACCTTCAATCCACTGTTTTATTTATTTATTTTTTTTTTTTGAGAATGTAAAAGGAATCCGGTTTCAATCTTTTATCCCAATATAGTAAATTTTGCCGTGTGCGGTGTTTTATTCGCCTTCCGTGGTGTTTTTTTTAATATATTTTTAACATCCCTAAAAGGATTCAATTTAAGTCTTTTAGTTTAATATAGAAAGTTTATTCTTTGCAATTTCTGAATTTTTTACGAACATTTTATGTGATTTTTAGCGTATTTTTTAAAATTCCACATTCAATCTTTTGGTTCGATATAGTCAAATTTTGCTCTCGGCGGTTTTTGAATTTTTGTTCATTTTTTTATGCGATTTATACCCTTTTTTTCGTGTTTTGCGAAGACCTTTTGACAAGTTTTCTGAAACCGAAGAATTATCCAGTAGTTTTTTGACAAGTTTTCAGAAACCGAAGAATTATCCAGTAGATTTTTTGGCAAGTTTTCTGAAACCAGAGAATTATCCTGTAGATTTTGCTGCTGTCGTAGAAAAAATAACAAATTGGCTCCTGTAGAAAGGTGAACGACGATGATGGAAATATAACTTTTTCCTTGGTACTATCCTTTTTATCGAAAGAAAAATACAATAATACAAGGATTGTCCGATTCAAGATCAGATTGGTAGGGGAGACTTGATCCCTAGGTCTAAAACAGAGAAAAAATGCAATTAAGTCTCTGAAACTGGAAACATTAATAAAGTGATTCCTTATCAACAGATCTAGCAACATAATTTCATTCAGCCATTTTTATTTTTGTTGTAAGAAAGGAATCTCTGTTTTCTTATAATCAAACTTCTTTTAGTAGTTTGTGTTTCATATTTTTTGCTAAATATAATTAAATTACTTAATTTTATTGATATAATATACTAACATTCCTTACTGCTTAAATGTTGTTATTTAAACCCAATACAGTTTCTTTATTTTTGATTTAGCAATTTTTCCCCCAAACATGCACATTAGGGACACTTGATCCCTGTTGCATGGGGAGACTTGATCCTGGGGATCAAGTATCCCCAATCCAAAGTTAAGCTAAATTAATGTTAAATTTTATTAACCCCCTACTTCTCATTGTGACATTTAGATAGTATCTGTATTAGATAGAATATGATTGCCTTGAATTTCGATGGTTGGCAAAGAAAGAAAGTTAATATGTGGTTGCATATGATGGTTAGCAAGCACATGGATGAATGCACATGTGAGACATACGTCTAACTTTGCAAAATTTTTACAGCACTTCATAAAGAATGTAAGATATTATAATCAAAACAGCAAAGTGTTAATCATAATGAATAATCATGATAACCGTATAAGCATTGAGAGTTTGAATTATGCCAAAGAAAATGGAATAATTTTGTTAAAAATATCACCGCACACTTCTCACAAATTGCAGCCTCTGGATCGTACTGTGTATGGACCACTTAAAAGATATTTTAATGTGGGTGCTCAAGACTGGATGACTAATCATCCTGCTCAAAGGACAACAATTTGTTAAACTGCTGAACTGATCGGAATTGCCTATCCTAAAGCTATGGTGAAAACTAACATAATAAATGGATTTAAAATCACTGGAATATATCCCTTAAATAGAAATTTATGAGGATGACTTTTTATCATCTTTCGTCTCAAATCAATCATTAACCCCAACAAGCACTAAATAAAATACAGTTAAACCAAACATAGTGACACCAGAAGACATACAAGCCTTCCCGAAAGTTTCATTACCAAAAATGGGAAAATCTAAAGAAATGAAAAAAAGAGTCTTCAAAAATTTTAACAAGCACACCAACGAAAAGACAGAATGAAGAAGAAATACAAGATCGTCAACTGAATAAAAAACAAAAATCAGGAAAAACTCATTTCATCTCAAGAAAAAAAGTAAAAACAGTAAAAATTAAAGACCCGAATCTTCAGAAAGTTATAAAAGCAGTTAAAGTGTTTATGATTCAACCGACCCAGATCCATTGGATGAACATTCTGATGAAATCATTAAAGATTCAAAAAATTTGTCGGTTGATGAAAGTGACTTTGTCATTGTGCGATTTCTGGGAAAGAAGAAACTTAGTCATTTCGTAGGAAAAATTTAAAAGAAGATTTTATCATCTGAATGTGAAATTAATTTTCTAAGTCTTAATTTCGACGAATTTATTTATCCAGAAAAGATTGACAATAGTGTTGTGGACAATGATGACATTGTCAAAAAACTATCCAAACCAACCATGCTTGGTGCGATACTGCAATAATTTTAATATTTACATTTGATCTTTCAAGCTTTGAAAATGTCTTTTGATCATTAATTGTGTTTTTTCTCCCTTTTTACATGTTAGTCAACAATAAATTTGATTTCTACTACTTGATTTGAATCATTTCAATGCATCCGTTTCAAGGATCAAGTCTCCCTGCAACTGGGGAGACTTAATCCTTTTTTTATTTTTTAGAAACCAATTTATTTTTATTTTAAAAATGGTTTTCAAAAAAAAAAAAAAAATACTACAACAAGAAAGACACATGAACCTTTAATAATAACAGGAAACATTTTTTAAAAATTTTGTTTTTTCCAAAATAAAAATTAAAAACTGAAAAAGGGATCAAGTCTCCCCTATATTCCGAACGGGTTTACGCTGCGGAAGGCAATGGGGCCCCTAAGGCGGAACACTCCCCCCTCCCCCTAAAAAAAAATTGTTTTTTTTCGTAAACGCAAGCGAAGCTCCGCTAGCAGATTAAATAGATACAGAATAGAATTTATGTATAATTAACATTAGTAATTTATCGAGAGAAGAAACATGAAACGTTAAAAAAGAAACAGGTCAAACGTAAGGGGATAGGTGGCAAAGGCATGGCACACATATGCCTGCTTATTGGACCCCCAACGAGATTAAAAAGCACATTTTACTTAAACATTTGAATAACAATAATGAGGCTTAAAATTTTGAATCTAGGGTTCCAACTTTCCTCCATTTAATAGGGACCCTAAAAAAGACATTTAAAAAAGTATTTAGAACGTGCAAAATTTCTTTCATATAGGCACGTTTAAAAAGAATGGTGACTATAGAAAGAAGCGTATGTTTGTTTTGGTTGAAGAAAGTAATACTATTAAGGAAGTTTTGAACCTGATTGGGGCCCCCAACGAGATTAAAAAGCACATTTAAACATTTGAATAAAAAAGTGGCAGCTACAAGTTTTGAATCCTGGGTTCCAACTTTTCCTCACTTTCATAGCCCCCCCCCCCTCCCCCTGAAAAAAAAGACAATTTAAAAAAATAAATTAGAGCATGCAAAATTTCTTTCATCTGGGCATCTTTAAAAAAATAGTGGCTACAGAAACGAAGCACATTATCTGTTTTTGTTGAAGGAATTAATTGTATTAAGGAAGTTTTGAAGCTCATTGGGGCCCCCAACGAGATTAAAAAGCATATTTTTTAAAAATTTGAATAAAAAATATGGGACCTAAAAGTTTTGTATCTTGGGTTCCAACTTTTCCTCACTTTTATAGAAGGCCTTAAAAAAAGAAGCCTACAAAATTTCTTTCATCTGGGCACCTTTAAAAAGAACGGTGGCTGTAGAAAGAAAGTGCATATCTGTTTTGGTTGAAGGAAGTAATAGTATTAATGAAGTTTTGAACCTTTGATTTCATCTTTTTCTCCCATTTATAGGGGGCCCCCAAAAAGACTAAAATACCATTATATTTTTAAAATAGAATTTAAGCCTTCAAAAGCTCTTCCATCTGGGTACCTTTATAAAGAATAGTTGATATAGAAGGAAAGCGCATGTCTGTTTTCTAAATCTGGCCAGGATCTTTGACAAAAAGTGAATTTTGATAAAACAGATTAAAATGTTATTAAAAATACATTAAAAATAATTATAAAAGTTAAAAAACATTATTCGGCTCAAAGATACAATAACTTACAACTGGGTCCCTGACTTTCCTCACCACCCCGCTCCAATGGGGGTTATGGGAGACGGTTCCTACGGCCCTGGTTATGTCAAATATCTTTTTTAACTTTAATATACAGTCAAACCTCGTTAACACGAACTCGCTTAACGCGAATTACTTTTAGCACGAACTGTCTCCGATTGCCCCGTCCTGTTGTATATAATGTATTTAAGTTAGGATAACACAAACTACTTTTAACACGAACAAAAAAAGTTTCCCCTTGAGTTTTCGGGTTAACGAGGTTCGATTACTTTTATTATGTCCCTGAAGAAACTTTAAAAATTTCGTACTGACTTTAGAAATATCTTATATTTTAAAAGAAAAATAATTTTGTCAGATACACAATAAAACATATGATATAAATCTATAAAGGTAAGTAAAAAATACTTACCGATCCAAGGTAGGCCGCCTTCTTTAGAATCAGAACTTATTAATTCCAGGATAGATTCGGCAATTAAAATAATTCACATCAAGTAGTCGGAAATGAAGAAACATCTCTTTCATTTTAGATTATTTATATGGCTCACTTATACAAAAAAAATATTTACATTATATACATACGATGAATTAATCTCGAATTCGTTAAAAACATGTTTGATGGGGAAAAAAACCCACATCTCAAAATCGTTCTTTCGTTCGATCTACAAAACAAAAAGTTTCTGTTGCCAAACGACAAAAATAAATAGTCCTCATTCGAAGGGAAAATGTCCAGGGAGGTCGGGAGAAAATGTCCGTGGAGGTCGTGTTTTGTAATATCCTCCCACCTTTGAGGTTCACTATAGTAAAACTCAAAACTTCATAAATTTAGTCGTTGCGGCTGTTTCAGTTTTCTACCAGCTCGAGATCGTATATTGCCATCCTCAGGTATGGAAGACTGGTGCACAGGAGCAGGAGTGATATCCAGAGGATCAGCTACAGAAGGGGAATCTGAAGACACTGGCAGTGAAGCAGGAACGCTATCCAAAGGTTCAGCTACAGAGACAGGATCTGATGACTCGGGCTCAGGAGCAGGAACAGAGACGCTATCCAAAGGTTCAACTACAGAGGCAGGATCTGAAGACTCTGGCACAGGAGCAGGAACAGAATCGTCGTCTATAGGAGCAGGAATTAAACTAGCTACTAAAACCAGCTACTAAAAAAGGAGACATTGGTTCATTATTGATTTCAAGAGGATATAGTCTTTTAAGGGGTCTCAAAAAAGAACCGTTTTGGTTTTAACTTTGGCTACCCGGAATTTTCCGTCTTTGCCGGGATATAGTTCTTCAATTTTTCCCAAAGGCCAATTAATACGTTTTGAATTATCGTCCCCAATTAAGACAATATCGTCTTTTTTTAACTCAGTTTCCCTATTTCTTCCCGCATTTTCTCGAAGTTGCCCCAGGTATTCTATTCTAAAGCGTTTTCTAAGATCTTCTCGGATTCTTTGCTGATAAGCAAATCTTCTTTTCATTTTTGTTGAATCAATTATGTCAAATTCAGGAACTCTCGAATCTTTGATATCTTGCAAGAACATCGCGGGGGTAAGAGGGTCAAGATCATCATCATCTGCGATATATGTCAGTGGTCTAGAATTGATTACACTTTCCGCGTCACATAACACGGTGTATAATTCTTCATAATTTAGGCTGGCCTTTCCAAGCACTCTTCGTAAAATACCTTTTAACATTCCTATCATGCGTTCAAAAAAACCTCCCCACCAGGGAGCCGAAGGTGGATTAAATTTCCACTGTATTTTTCGTTCAATAGCAAAATTTTGCAAGCGTTCAAAATTTATAGACTTCAATTCTGATGATGCTTTCACTAGATTTCTTCCGTTATCAGAAATAATAATAGAGGGTCTCCCTCTTCTTGAGATAAATCTTCTCATAGCTAATAGAAGATTTTCCGTTGAAAGTGAAGATACCAATTCAAGATGAATTGCGCGAAATATGGCGCACGTAAAAAGAACTATCCAAACTTTCGAGCCATTTCGTAAAAATAACGGTCCGCATAAATCGAGACCAACACTTTCAAAAATTGAAGCATCTTTGACTCGTTCTTCAGGGAGAGGGGCAGTAGGTGTCTCAGCAGGTGAGGCAGTGAATCGTCTACATGTCATGCAACTTTTTATAATTTTTCGAACTGTACGCCTGCATCTTAATACCCAAAATTGTTCGCGCAAAACTGACATTACAATTTGTATCCCTGCATGAAAAAGTTCAATATGTTTTCTTCTTATGAGCGAATAGGTAATATTATGATCGAAAGGCAGAACTATCGGATACCGGAAAGAATGGAAATCTTTTCGCATAGAGATTCGTGTTTTTACTCGAATTAGACCTTCCTCATCAATAAAAGTCTGTAAAGAGGTATAACATGGTTTAGATTCACTTAATAAATATCTCTGAGCATATTTCAATACGACGTGTTCTGCGTGATTTATTTCCTCAGATGTTAAAATTTTCTCTAAATTTCGCTCATTCGGTGTCTTTCTGATATTTCCAAAAAATCTATACATCCAGGCAGTAACTTTTATCATTTTCAAATATGAAGATGTATTTTCATATAACTCAATTCGAGTTTGAGAGATATTTACTGCACTGACAACTGTCTTTCTTTTTTCAGAGTTAATTATTTCAAAATCGGGATTCAAACTACTTTTTGGCCAAAATTCTTGAGGTTTTTTCAACCAATCAGGTCCCTCCCACCAGAGGGATTGTTTAAAGGATTCCGCGGAACATCCTCGGGAAGGTAGATCAGCTGGATTAAGAGTTCCAGGCACATAGTGCCAATTTTCTGGATTACTAAGAGATCGAATTTCTTTAACACGATTGTATACGAATGGAGCCCAGTTTTCACTTCTTTTTATCCAGTACAGCGCATTACTAGAATCTGTCCAGAAAAAAGTTGGAAGATTTTCTAATTTTAAGTCGGACTCAACCCCTTTAGATAATCGTGCACCAATCGTACATGCGAGGAGTTCAAGTCTGGGGATGGTAACACATTTTAGCGGTGCTACTCTGCATCGTGCTTGGATCAGTTGACATGATGTTGATTTTTCGTTCTCATTTCGTAAATATATGCATGTAGCATAAGCTACCTTGCTCGCGTCACAGAATACATGCAAACTTAAATCACCGATGTTATCTGGGTCGCTTATTAAACATCTAGGTATAGCAATATCTTTAAGTGAGCTCAATTGATTTTTCCATTTCTGAAATTTTGGGGCAATCGGAGTTGGTAATTCAGAATCCCAAGTTATTTTCTTTTTCCACAAATCTTGTAGAAGTATTTTGGGGAAAAGAGTTACTGGACAGGTATAACCGATGGGGTCAAAAATTTTATGAACTTCCGACAATATTTTCCTTTTAGTCATAAGTTCATCATCTTTATTAATTTCCCTTACATCTATGGAAAGAACATCTGAGGGCAACAGCCATCGTAGGCCTAAAACTGGGACAATTTTGTTTTCTAAGGAAAAATCTGGTTTCATTGAGGAGTTAGAGTAACTGTGTTCCCAACCTCTGAGGTCAAATTTAGCTTGGCTGAGAATGTATTTTGACTCTGTTATAAAATTATTGAGTTGCTTTTCATTGTCAACACTAGTGACACAATTGTCAATATAAAAGGATTCTGAAAGTTTAGAAGCTGTTTCCTGCATAGAGGGAGGTGACTTTTTTAAGTGGTGTTGCAAAGTTGCTCCCAATAAATAGGGACTGCATGTAAGCCCGAAAACAACTCTTCGATGTTGGAAAATTTTCGTTTCTTCAGAATTTCCCTCCTTCCACCATAAAAATTTTAAAAATGCTCTGTCATTTTTATTTAAGCAAATCTGTAAAAATGCTTTTCTTATGTCTGATATTACACCAATTTTCTTCAATCGGAACCGATTTATCAATGAAGGGATAAGTTCTACTAAATTGGGGCCTTTCAACAAACAATCGTTAATAGAGGGTGAGCCTTTTTCCCTAGCGGACCCATCAAAAACAGGGCGTATTCGGGTAGTGGAATTTTCTTTTATTACTGCTCTGTGTGGCAGAAAAAATTCAGCTTCCGTTCCTGGAGTTGATTCGACTTCCTCAATAATGCCCTCTTGAAGCCACTCATTAAATACTGCTTCATAGGCAGCTAAATTGCCGGATTTCTTTAATGAATCTACGCAGTTTTTTAATCTACGTTCTGCAATTTTCCGAGCACTGGGGAGAGGGGGGTGACCAACAATCCATGGAAGACTAACCTGATAACGTCCTTCATTGTTTATATGAATATTTTTATTGAAATGTTCTTTTACGGCTTGTTCGAGTTCTAAACCAGACCCTTTGTCACCTGGATCAAGAATTCCTAAAGTGTCTAAACGCCATAAATCTGTGAGTTTTGCTTCATTTACATGTAAGGATAAAACAATTTTTGTGGAATCGTTTGTATCTTTTTCATTAGTTTTACCCATCAATGTCCACCCCAATTTGGTCTGTATAGCAGTTAAATTACTATCCAAGGATTTAATTTTCCCCGTTAATAACTTTCCATAAATATCTGCTCCGATAAGTAAACTTATTTCTTGTGCATTTGTAACTTTTTGCTTCCCTGTATATGCATCGTAATCTGTGAATTTTATCCCATATTTTTTAGCTTCCTTTATCCAAGGCCCATTTTTTATTTTTGGAACCTCAGTACATATTTTGTCTTGATCATAGATATCAAAATTACATTTAAAAGTATCTTCTAAATTACTTAAATATATTTTATATCGCTTATGAAAGTGTGTTTCTTGAATACCACCAAAAAGACCGTGAATCATTTTTTCTTCTCCTATTGCTTCGTATCCCATTCGATTAATAATATCTTTACTCAGATAAGAACGTTGACTACCTGTGTCTATCAAACAGCGTACTAACAAGTGTTTATTTTGATCCTTTGATTCTAAACGAACAGTTAAAGTCTGCATTAATACTGCGCGATTACAAGTTTTATTTGATAATGTCGTGCTTTCATTATTTTCTTGTGATCTGGCATTTTCTTTTTCGGGACATAAAATTTTATAATGCCGTTTAAAACAATTGCTGCATTTAACAAATTTTTTACAATATTTTGCTATATGCCCTGCATTTTTGAGACAAACAAAACAGTAACCGTACTGCTTTAAAGTTTCCTTTTTATCCTGTAATGATTTATTTTTAAATAACTCACATTCGATCAAAAAATGTTTTTCTTTACATTCCGGGCATTTACTTTGTTTAGAAAATGATACCGTTTCATTTATTAAGCCAGATGCTGAAGGAATTATTTTCGGCGACTGCTTGTCGCGCACTGGCCTCCCAGACGTAATGTCTGCGTTCGAAGACTCTTGATTAGAAATTAAAAAAGCAGTTCTTTCTCGGGAAATAACTTCCATTTTCAAATAATCAATTATTTCCGTAACTTTTAATTCTTCATCGTTACCACATTTTTTTGTTATTTGTAACACTATGTCAGAAGGTAATAATTTAATTAGAATGGGAGAGAGTAACGCTGAATAATTTTCAATCTCCAATCCGAGAGATTTCAGATTTCTGATTTCGGTCTGGCAAGTGTCAAGCAATTTGCGGAGTGCATAAACGTCACTGGATTTCTTTACTGAATTAAGTGATAAAAGTTTATGAAGGTGTGAGCTAATTACTAATTGTTTCTTACCGAAACGTTCTTTTAGAGTTTCTATTGCAGATAAATAGTTACTATTAGTTAAACTATAACCTTTTATACAGTTAGCAGCATTTGAAGTCAGATATGACTTTAAATAATTGAATTTTTCTACTTCAGACAATTCTGCATTTTTATGAATTGTAGATTCGAATTGGTCCCAAAATCTTTGCCAATCCGAAGGATCGCCGTCAAATTTTTCAATTATTAGCTTGGGTAAATTTATGCGAATGGATTCTAACCCCCGAATTACAACTGTTTCGTCGGATTTGTTTATTGTTGTCGTAGAAACATTCGAATTAGATTTAGTTTCTAATTTCAATTTAGCCCTTTTTACTTTCGTTTTCCAAATTACCAAATTCGAATTATACTCATCACATTTCAAAACTTCAGCTTCTAATTCATCTAATTTACTAGATTTTTGAATTTCAGTATCTAGATAATTAAGCTCTTTTTCTTTCAAATCTAACTCAGCGAGAAACTGTTCTAATGTATCTTCATCGGCACTATTTTCTGAAATTGCCGCTTCTATTCTATTAATTAATTTCGTAGTTTGAGACCTAACAGTAGTGCGTTTTGTTTTATTAACTGCATCGATTCTCTTAAATCAATATTATAACTAATAAAATTTATCAAAAACAAAAATGGTTGCAATTATCGTATATAAACAAAGCACTTCAATAAAGATTCTAATTCAACGAAATTCTTATTCTGACTCAAATATTTTAGGCAGTCGCTGTTACGGGCGCCAATAAATATCAGATACACAATAAAACATATGATATAAATCTATAAAGGTAAGTAAAAAATACTTACCGATCCAAGGTAGGCCGCCTTCTTTAGAATCAGAACTTATTAATTCCAGGATAGATTCGGCAATTAAAATAATTCACATCAAGTAGTCGGAAATGAAGAAACATCTCTTTCATTTTAGATTATTTATATGGCTCACTTATACAAAAAAAAATATTTACATTATATACATACGATGAATTAATCTCGAATTCGTTAAAAACATGTTTGATGGGGAAAAAAACCCACATCTCAAAATCGTTCTTTCGTTCGATCTACAAAACAAAAAGTTTCTGTTGCCAAACGACAAAAATAAATAGTCCTCATTCGAAGGGAAAATGTCCAGGGAGGTCGGGAGAAAATGTCCGTGGAGGTCGTGTTTTGTAATAAATTTCCCTAAAATCGCAATGTATGGTTTTGAAGAACTACAAATAAGGGATCAAAAAGAATGAAGAAATAATCTGCCACCCCTGGAAAAATCTCTGCCCTAACTGGAAGTATGGTCTAGCTGCGGGCCTGATACATTTTGAATTGATAATGACATTTTTAATTGTATCATAGAAAAAAATTCCAATTCATGTTTATACGTTTTTACATCATGCACTATGAAGAAAATTCAACACACAAACTCATTAATATTCAAATGTACAGTTATTTTTATGTTAAACAAAATCCCCCATCCGATTGAGTATCCCAAGAAAAGAGAGGAAATACAGAAAACATCTCTAAAAATCTATTTCTAAATCAAAAGGTGTTGCCTCGCAATATCAGTTTTGCCATCATTTACTATGAAGAAAATTGAAGATGCGAACTCATTAATATCCAGATATAGCTATTTTTATGTTAAACAAAATCCCCGTATCCGACTGAGTATCCCGGGAAAGGAGAGGAAATAGTTAAACACCTCTAAAAAAATATTTTTAAATCAAAAGGTTTTACTTCGCTATACCACTTTTGCCACAACTTGAGCATTTCTTATTTTGAATTACAGGCCTCCATAACAAAAATCTTTTTCACCATCATACCTACCGGAAAAACTAGTATGTTGTGGCCATCACAAAACTTTCTTCTATATAAATCACGTCAAATTAATCATTTAAGTAGTAAAAGAAATTACATCAAATTAGCACCAATTCATATCAAAATATATCTGAATTTGAAGTTTGATGAAAATTCGTGCGTTAGTTATTGAGATAGAGCTATAGGGGAAATTCTGAAAAATGTAGCATAGCAGTGCTACCTGTTGAGCGATTTGCTCCAAAATATAAAGAGCACTATATCGAGGTATACCTGAATCTCAAGTTTGTTGAAAATCCAAGCATTAGTTATTGAGATAGAGCTATTGCGGAAATCACAAAAATGTAGCATAGCAACGCCACCTGTTGAGTGATTTACACCAAATTATAAACAGCACTAATTCATATCCAGGTACATCGGAATATGAAGTTTGTTGAACACCAAAGCATTGGTTCTTGAGATAGATCGCAGAAATCGCAAAAATGCAGCATAGCAGCGCCACCTGTTGAGCGATTTACACCGAAATGTTCCAAACGTCAATTCATGTCAAGGACTAACTGAATCTGAAGTTTGATGACAATCCGTGCATTATTTCTTGGAATACAGCTGTTGAAAAAATCGTGTAAATCCTGCAAAATGCAGCATAGCAGAGCCGTCTGTTGGGCGATTTATACCAAAACGTTACCAGCACCAACTCATATCAAGGAATAACTAAATCTGAAGTTTGATGAAAATCCGTACCTTAGTTCTCGAGATAGAACTATTATAGAAATCGCAAAAAAATGCCGCATAGCAGCGCTACCTGCAGGACGATTTACACCAAAAACTAATCAGCACAAATTTATATTAGGGACTACTATAATATTTTTATTAAATTCCGTGCATTAGTTCTTGAGATAGAGCGCCCACAAAATTTGTGTAACATACAGGAAGACAGACAGACTCACAGGACCACAGACGGACATTTTGTAAAAACATGTTTTACGGAATCTCTGACCAATAAAACGTGTAAATCCGTTGAAAATCGGAAGTCGAAAATTTTCATGAATCTAATACTTTCTTGTAAAGATAGAAGAAAGTAATAATGAACTCGTTCTTTGCATTCATCCCGTGGAAATATATTAAAATTATACACTAGGAACGCTGCTAGAACAAAGATTTGATTACATATAGTACAGCGTAGCGAGCTCGCCACCCTGTAGTAGTATTACATATATTTAGCAACCAACACAGCCAAGATAAGTATGAACATTTAGGCGGTGACATAAAAAATATTAAAAATTATTTTAACCCATTGACCGCCAAAATTAAAAGGTTGAAATTTTCAACTTTTTAGCTGAATATCGGTTGCTACCACGAACTCTGAAAGATAATTTTTGCTTTATACGATCTTAAAATTTTATGTCTAAGTAAGGCCAATTTTTTAAGTGAAAAATAGTGGTGGGTATGGAAATAACTTAAATATGTGCATTTATTCTGACCGTTGCGTGGACGCAACACCAGCGGGTAACGGGTTAAGGTACATTCCTCATATACAAACTCATTAATATCCTGATAAACAGTTATTTTGATGTTAAACAAAATCTTCCTATCCGATTCAGTATTCCGGAAAAAGAAAGGAAATAGAGTAAACAGCTCTAAAAATCTATTTCTAAATCAAAAGGTGTTGCCTTGCTATATCAGTTTTCCCACAACTTGAGCATTTCTGATTTTGAATTACAGGCCTCTATAACATGAATTTTTTTTCATCCACATTCCTACCAGGAAAATAATGAACTCGTTCTTTGCATTCACCGCGTGCAAATATATTAAAGGCATAGCCGGATAAGCATTGGAAACATGCCTTTCAATCAAATTTCCTGATTTTTTTCACAGATGTAGCTACATATCTGACAATATAGTATTTCCCCTATTATCATCCTATAAATATGGATATTTAATGCGATAAAAATGTTTTTTCGATCTTTTAAAAAGCGGATTTTTTCAAGAACTACTGCACGGAATTTAATGCTATTAATTGTGAATATATATATACCAAAGATGCATAACTGGTAATTTTTGTATAATTTTCTGTTTATAAAAACTGTGAAATAGCGAAATAAAATTTAAAAAAAAAATCATATCTTATGGTTATCCGAAAATTACCATTTTCTTGTAAAAAATTATCCATATGTGCCCGTATATTCTATATAAATGTCGAAAGCTTGCGTTGGGTACTACATATAAATATTTACAAAAATGTATATTAAAATTATTGAAATTCATTTTATGGCGTTATTTGGGGCGGAGCTATTTAACTTCAACATCCGAAGAATTTTTGGAAAAAAGTCAGCAGACAATATGTCAACTGATGTGTTTTAGATTCCATTAAACATATAAGCCATGTTTTTCAACATCATATTCATTTTGATATCGACAGTGTTGAGAATGTTGCTCATGTGTTCATTAAAATTTAAAATATAGCAATTCTGTAACTGTTTATTCCAAAAATTCTTCAGGTATGGAAGTTGAGTAGCTCCGCCTAAAATTACGCCTTAAAATGAATTTCAATAATTTTAATATACATTTTTGTAAATATTTATATGTAATACCCAATGCAAACTTCCGGAATTTATATAGAGTATACGGGCACATATGAAGAATTTTTTCCAAGAAAATGGAATTTTTCAGATAAGCCTAAGATATGATTTTTATTTATTTTTTTATTTTTATTTCTCTATTTCACACAGTTTTTACAAACAGAAAATTATACAAAAATTACCAGTTATGCATCTTTGGTATCTATATATTCACAATTAATGGCATGAAATTCCGTGCAGCAGTTTTTGAGAAAACCCACTTTTTAAAAAATCGAAAAAACATTTTTATCTCATTAAATATCAATATTTATAGGGTGATGATAGGGGAAATATATTGTCAGATATGTAGTTACGTCTGGGAAAAAAATCAGGAAATTTGATTAAAAGGCATGTTTCTGATGCTTATCCGGCTATGCCTTTCATACGCTAGGCAATATTTGACACAGAGCAAACATTTGGTTACATATAGTAGTATATATATATTTTGCAACAAACAAAGCAATGATAAGTATGAATATTTAGGGGGTGACATTTGAAATATAGAAAATTAAATTAAATTAATCTTTTTCTACAGATAAGATGTGTGTTTGTTGAAAATTGATATTCAAAGGAGTATATGCGCAGTCCATTTATTTTTATTTTATTAAATATTGCTCAATAAAGAGCAATATACTTTTTAATGGTTTAAGAATGGGAAGAGATCTACCTTACAAGATTCATAGAAAATATAATTTAAAGGTTTTCTGTACAATATTTCTGCGCTTGAAAGTTACTTTTAAGGGTGTACTTGAAAAAATATTTTTCCACACTCAACAGCTAGAAATTTTCTGATACATTCTCAGACTCATTTTTAAAAGTAAAAATATGAAACTTGCTGAGGTGATTTTTGAAGAGATGTATAAGAGGCCGTGTGATTTCATTTTTCGCTCCATTAATTAGAATTTGATTTTTAAACAGTTATTTGCTCTGTATGATCATTTTTTTTTTTTTTTTATTCCCAGATCTCCCGCTTCGGAAAATTCGGTTCAAAATGCCAAATTTACAGCATTTTTTACAATATTTTCTGCATTTATCAAAAAATCGAGAAGCACGGCACATTATGTAGTTTCTAAATAAGAGAATTTCCCAGTTTGATGCGTTTGAGAGTAAAAATGAATTTAAAAATGAATCAGAAAATAAGCAGTTTGGATTGGAATACACCCTTAATATGATATATCCTATTTGTTGCATTATATATTATATCCTATTTGTTGCAAGTTTTGTCTAGTTTCTGAATTTCGTAATGCTTTTCCCCTAAAACAATAAGAAATTTAAGTTAATAACAACTACTTTGGGGGGTTTTCGGGAGGAAAGTTTTGGGGGTAAGTTAAAAATTCGGATTCAGCGACCCAAAAAACTTAAAGTAAACCTTATAAGGAAAGTTCGGAGGGGAGATGGGAGGGCGAATGTAAACAAGATAGTGGTTAAGTGGAATTGCGCAACTTAGTCCACGCAGCACCGCGCGCATGTTCCGAGGCAGATTTCCCCTCCCCCTTCACTCTAAGTCATAATGTCATATATCTGATTTGTTGCAAATTTTGTCTACTTTCTGAATTTCTAGATACTTTTCCCCTAAAATAATAAAAAAATTGATTTTTTTTAAATAAAAATCTTTTTTGGGGGTCTTTTTACCAAAATTTAGGGGGGTTGCCGGGGGGAAATTCTGGTGGGAAGTTACAAACTCGGATTCAGCGACCCAAAAAACATAAAGTAAGCTGATTTCCAGAACTACCATTAATTTTGCTAGGTAAAAATCCCTATTGCCTGGACTACAAGTTCTTTAAATTTTTTTCAGCTTAGAAGTGTATAATTTAACATTCCTTTTAAAATGCATAACGAATAAAAACAGTATTTACAGTGTTATTAATTAATGTAGCTTTCGTTGAATTATTTTTATGATATTTTTTACCAGTTTGGGAATTTACTCAATCTAATATTTATAAGTGAAAGTATTTGAAATCTAGCTATTAGTTATCGACCCATGCTCAAGACTAAAAAGAATTTTAGACTAAAAAGAAAAAGTATTTATTAAATATGTTTTTAAGGCCAGCTTTTATATGTATGTATATACACTGCTCAAAACAATTAAAGGATATTGCAGCTTTAGGTGGATTTTGTATCTGGTAAACTGTTCAGCTGATTGATACATGGTCGACAGACATAGTAGGTTATATGAGAATAAATTACACATGTTTGGCAGAAAAAAATGACCTACGACTACGAAAAAAGTCTACGACCTTGCCCTGGTCTTCGGCCTGCACATCCACTCTCCAAAAAACGGTTCCAGGTCCTGGAAGTGACACTTTGTGACACTCCAATGGCTTGCGCTACTTCGGCTTGAGTTTGGCCCCCTTCTAACCTACCAACAATTCTCAAAGCTTCTGAATCTGTCAAATGACTTCGCTGAGACATCGTACTCATCGAAACAAAGCAATCACTGAATGCCGATCATCCTTGTCTTTATTCTCTTTTATCCAGTTGAAAGTCAAATTTCATTCGCTGCCGCTGAAGCGACGTTTTTGACGTCGAACTCAAAATTTGCATACTCCACAGTTTGAAAACCAGAAAAATTTGCATTTGTGATTCTCTTCTTCTATTTTCGGCAAAAAAAATTTCGTTTATATCTTTATTTTATATAAAACTTCAAATATCCTTTAATTGTTTTGAGCAGTGTATATAAATTGCGAAACAATAATGACAGTTTTAATTGTATCATAGAAAAAAATTTCAATTTATATTTATGCGTTCCTACAATATTTACTATGAAGAAAACCAAACAAACTCATTAATATTCAATTATACAATTATTTTTATGTTAAACAAAATCACCCTATCTGATTGATTATCCAGGGAAAAGAGAGGAAATACAGAATACATCTCTAAAAATCTATTTCTAAATTAAAATTTGTTGCCTCGCTATATCAGTTTTGCCACAACTTGAGCATTTCTGATTGTAAATTACAGTCCTTTATAATAAGAATCTTTTCTCCCCCACACATCTGACAGAAAATAATGAACTCGTTCGTTGCATTCACGACGTAGAAATATATTAAAATTTTCGCTAGATAGCCTACTAGAACAAAGATTTGGTTACAGTAAGCACAGTTGCATAGATTTACTTACGTACAAAGCACACAGACAAGTATGTGCATCACACAGCAGATCTAAGCTCAAGAAAATGAAATTTACTCAAGTTACATTGCCCCCAAAAGAGCAATATTAATTCAATAAATTTCAAGAGTAGAGAAACCAGACACTAATGACTTGGCCTCGCGGTACTTAAGGAATGTCAATTCGGCGAGAAACCGCCTCCCGTAAATTCCCCCTAACTTGAATGGAAACATAAGGATGAATCTTGAAATAATGCTAAATATGACACTGAAATTTTTTTCAGATATTGAAAGAATATTTCATCAAGAATTGGCATTTCCCCCATGATGTCATTCAGCATACTGTTAATTTTTAACAGACGCGTACTTCAACTTTACTAACCAGCATTCTATTTTTAACTATTTGGAAAAAAGGTTGTTGTTCTCGTCAGGGTAGGAAATCAAAAGCATATCTGAAGCTTTTGATTGGTTTAATCTGCATTTTATTCGTTTCTGATTGGTATATACAGTAATCTGTATTTCCCTTTAATTTCAACAGAGATGGATATCTTCTGTTGCCACTATGACAAAAAAGTAATAAAAACTACAAAAAAAAATAATAATAACTCAGAAACAAATTGAGATACAGCTTTCAAACAAATTGCATTTAAAAGTACATTTTTTTCTCTATACGACGGTGTTAAAAGTAATATTGTGGGATGTTTCGAAGTTTAAGAATGAAATTTCATTTGAAATGGGTCGTCAGATTTCTTGGAAATCTGACAATGGAAAAGCCTTTTCCCGAAAAGCCAATGAAATGCTTGGATAATACCTAAGTTTCAGGTGGATAATACGTACGAGTCGCAGGCGATTTTTCACGCTTGGAATTTTTACGTATAATAACACAATTAATGTTTAATTCATGGCGTACGTAATGTACGATCAACTCCGTGCGATTTTTTATGTCTTAAATTTTATTTTTTGAAAAAATCATTTTCCAAATGGTCGTTGTAATTTGTTAAATTGCTTTTTAATTTCATTCTGTTCTTCTTCTTATTTATTTATTTTTTTTTTTTTGCAATATTTTAATAATTATTTAGACCTGCTTTTCCTTTCTGTTGAAGATACTAATTACATGACGATACGATACAATACTACAGTGGCTAGAATAGATAGTGTGCCGTTCATTGGTTACCATAATGCTTTTTTTTTGGTCGTGAAAGGAGGACGCCGCAAGGTGGCGCGCATGTTATCACCGACTGGGAATTTCGAAAGCTTTTAGCGCCGTGACAGTGAAGCATATTGTAAACAAACGCGAGTTTTTCCTATAAAGTTTTAATTATATCTGTTTAAGAAACAAAATATGAGTGAAAAACTAACAAAAAATATCAGAAAAGGTATTGTTTTGCGCCTGGTTGTCGTAATTTGTTTTTTAAACAAGTGTATAAAGCAAAATGTATCTGTTTTCAATTAGTTGATCTCCAATTTTGTTCTAAAGAGAAAAAAAATGCATTTTTAGAATATTGTTTGATTAAGTTTTCATGATAAGTGCAATATGTTTTAGTTTCTAATTTATATTATGCTTAAAAATATTTATTGTCAGCAGTAAGTTGACTATTTTGAAAATATCGGATATAATATCGAAAATATCGGATATTTTTTATATTTTCGAAAATATCATGTTATTAACGAACCCTGGGCCCAGGGGAAGGAGATTAATCCACAGAGCAATGAGATGTCCCTCCGGAAAATTTGATATTTTGCTTTCAATGGTCAAAAAGTGTAATCCCCCCCCCTCCCCCGGAGCTACAAAAATCCCTCCCGGAGAAAAGTGTCTGAATTCAACACTGGTTTGCACAGTTTTGGAAGTAGTGAACAGTTGTTGGTATTTCTAAATAATACTAATGCGAATATACCCTTTGAAATTATTTACTTTTCATACATAATTCATAAAGAATTTTTTTTTCATAATTTTCTTAAGAATTTTAATATGTGATTTACAGTGTGAGAAACATTTATTTAACAAATGTTCCTTTGCTTTGAAAATAACACTAAATTTTGCTATTGGGAATTTATTTTTATATATTCATTGCATGTTTGTACCCGTGTTGAATTCAGGGGAGACATTCCTCCCCCGAACAATGAGATGCCACACCCCCCGGAAGATTTAAGATTTTGTGTTTTCAATGGTCAAAAGGTGCAATTCACCCCCCCCCCCCCCACAGCCACTGAAATCCCTCCCGGAGAAAAGTGTCTGAATTCAACACTGATTTGCACAATTTTGGAAGTAGCGAACGGTTGTTGGTTTTTGTAAATAAAGCTAAAGCGAATTTAACCTTCGGATATTATTTTTGAAACTATTTACTTTTCATAGATAATTCATAAAGAAATTTCTTTTTAATAATTTTTCTTAAGAATTTTAATATGTGATTTCAAGTGTAAGAAAAATTTATTTAACAAACGAGGCTTTGTTTTGAAAGTAACACAAAATAAATATTGCCATTCGGAGTTTATTTTTAAATATTCATTGTATGTTTGCACAGTTTTAGAAGTAGTGAACAGTTGTTGGTATTTGTAAATAAAGCTAAAGCGAATTTAACAATTGAATTTATTTGCTTTTCACACACATAATTTTTATTTAAAAAATATGTCTCTGTTCTAAAAGTTTGCAAATAATATATTTATTATTGAAATATTTCAGACTTGTTTTCATCTAAATATCAATTTCTAAATTTAAATGTCTTCTTATATAATATTAAAATAAGTATCTAAAAAGCATTAATTTATCCGATCTGCTTTCGGAAATTTCCAGTCTATACTGCAGTCAGCGCCATCTATTGAAGGATTACTTTCCCGGTCATTTTTTTAGCGTCGAACGACACACTATATATTCTAGGCACTGTAACAATACCAAGACCTTTTGCCGAGGAACACGGGACCTATGTCTCATATATACGGAAACTGAACATTTGAGGTAGATGACACGGTGAATTTCCTTCGGCAGCAGTGAAAAATAAAAATAAAAGTGGTGTGGGAAGGATAAGATTTAGGTTCTTCAGTTCAACAAAAAGATTTAAAAAAATCAAGTAAAAAATAAGCTCTATAACTGGCAAATTTTAGAGAAAGTACAGCGGAAAATATATTGTAAGAATTAATTAAAAAATAAACTAAACTGCCATTTTCTAATTTTCCAGAACAGCCGAGGCTCTTCCCGGTTGCGCGCAGTAATATAGTCTTCACAAAAACTCATTGCAACACCGTAACAGGGTCCCAACAACTGAGATGAAATATTTCGGCGTTGGCTAAAAATAAATACATTTAAATTTATAATATAAAAATAAATAATAGCCTAAATGGTGTAACAGTCTCAGCGGCACACGCTCCGCAACATCCCGGCATATAACTATCGAATCGTCTGGTTCTTATAAGGGCTCTTGTCACTACCAGTTCCGTTCGCAGAGACCTGTACACGCTTCGACAACAGGTGGAGAAATGAGTCAATTCAAGTCAACGCGGGTACTTAAGGATTACTTACAGTGGGTCGTAACCCCTGTTAAACCTCCATTAAAGGTTCAAAAACACAACTTTAAAATAAAATAACCATGAACAAAACTAAATAATTTGGATACTCGGGTGGATCATAGAAAAAAACAACCACCCTAAGTTCCTTCGTTGCATTCTTGTGTTGAGAGCACCGGGGTTAAAAATAAACCCCAGTGGAGCAATGACTTTCTAAATTTTATTAAATCATCACTTCGTTCGCAGACTAAAATGATAGAGGCGGGAAAAGCAGGTAACGGAGGTACTAACGGACCCAGAAAAACTTCAGTGGGAGCTCAGAACAAAAGCCTAAGGCCCCATATTTGAAATAGTAGAAGTTTAGGATAGATTCCGTCCTCAGAAGATTTCCAGGGTGTGTGTTTGGATGAAACAGCAATGACAACAGCTCTTTGCAACACCTAAACAAGTCTACGACCAGGGGCGTCGCCATGGGGGGGGTATGGGGGGGGAGGCTATCCCTCCAATATATGTGAAGTTGGGAAATTTAAGCTTAGAGTTGGGAAATTCTACATTTTTGTGACAATTTCTTTTTTAAAAGTAATAGTAAAATAATTTCGAAATTTTTATTGTTTTGGTGATTATGTTTCTGAGTACTGTAACAGTAAACAAGTTAAATTATCAAAAGAAATACAAAAAGAAATCAGCTGCACGCAATTTATCATTGTCTTTTTCAGTTATACAAAAATATTATACAACTACCAGACCTAAATTTATCTACTTCTGTCCATCAATAGCTGACTATCCAGTTCCTTTATTTCCTCCAAAACTTTGTTCCTTTCTCAAAAATTTCAACCTACGTCACCTTCTCCTCCTAAAACAGAATCCAGCTATTTTAATCCAAAGGGATTGCATCTTCTTTTGAAAATTGGAGATCACTTGTATCACAACAGAAAGGAATGTTAGTCACCTACTTGAAACACAGAGCTGGGCAAGAAGATTTGATGAGTTTCCACAAATTGCAATAATTTTTTAACTAATTTGCCGATTTTTGGACAATATTTTACTCATTCTCGTGATTTTTTGCCACAAAAATTAGTTAACCCTTCGCAGTAAAGAAAAGGGCGTTATATGAGCAAATGTGAATGTAAGAAGTCGTTGGTTCTGATAAATTTGTCACATTTTACTTTTATTTGTGTGTGTGCGAAATATACATTAGTCCTGTTCGTTTATATTTATGGGTGTTTGTGAAATTTTAAACCAAAAGTCCAGTGTTGTGTGTTTAAAGCTGTTCTAAAAAATGACTATAAATACCAGAACGAAAGAACCCTTCATAATAGGAAAAGAATTTTCGTGGAAGATTTTGGAACATCTAAAAAACCATTCGAGGATGATAAAGGTAAAAAAAGGACGATTTGAATTTGGAAAGAAATATGATTATGAAAGCTGTCCATCATCTGAAGAAAAAATCGACATGCACGATAACGCTGACACGTTGCACTTGAATAAAGTTTTGAAGAAATAAAGATTTCTTTATAGACGAGTTCACAAACAATTATGAATATTAAGATATGACTGAAGAAGCTGACTTTCGAAAGCGCGGTAGGAAAACGGTTTCACCAAAGAGAACAGATAAAAATAATAGCACAGCAATGAATATTGATACACATAAGTTTTACAGGAAATAATTATAAGAAATGGAAGAAAATTTCGGCAATTTAGTAATGAGCTTAAATGACAATTTTCCCTATATCAGGAGAATATTGCACCAATACATTTCATACTTAAATTTCAATTGTGCAAGGCAAATTTGAGTATCACTAACTTAGAAAAGTTAATAATGTTTCCACCTGTATATGAGAAACGGATGTACATGACTTGCAGAGTCAAATAGAAATAAACCAAATCCTAACTGACTAGCTGCTATCCGATTCACCAACTTTTCAGCCGATTTTAAACCCAACTTTTTCCCGTTCAAAGGGAGAAAAAGGTTGTCGTTGCTCAAGTTGGAGGAAAACCAGTACTACTAGTATCAGTCGTTAATATTTACCGCCTATTCGTATCAATCGCTTATCTCTGATTGGCTGAAATGTTGAAAGTTGGGGGGGGGGGTGGAAAGGCGCGGATAGCGCATACTTTTTTAGAGCTGTGGATAAAACGTTGGGGATATTGCTGTTTGCTATCACACTGGATGTTGAGACAATATTTCACGAAAAGTTGGAGGAAATCAAGAGTTGGCTCGAAAAGTTGGTGAATCTGATAGCAGCTTTAAACAAACCTTTTACTCATGTCATGAAATTCAAAGACTATTTGGGTCATACCGTCAAACTATATACTCATATTTTAACATTCACAGAAGCTTATCTTTACGGCGTTGCATCTAATGAAAGAATCTTTAGTCAAATAAAAATATTAAAAATATATATATTACAAACTACAATGAGGGATGACAGGCTTGACAGCCTAATGCTTTTAAAATGTGAAAGTCAAATAGTGGATTTTATTAAACTGGATGATGTTATCATCAGGTTGGCTTCTTTGAAGACAAGAATAATTAATGTTAAATGAAAACAATTTGGATGTGCCAATCCCAAAACTTTATTCTATCCCATATATGTTAATACCTCAAAATTTGCAACCACAATGCTAAAATTAAATAATAATTCTATGCCCATAATAATGAATTCTAAAGGTATAGATTCGTTTAATTGTGTTCATTTAAAAAGGAGATAGAAGCGTGGCATTTTTCAAACAAATCATTGAATTTCGGCACACACTCTGTTAGATGCAACCAAAATTCCAAACCCAAAGAACACAAAAGTGATACCTTTGGACAGTAAACACCCAAGCCCAATAAGGAAGTGCAACCGAATATGAAGTTTGACTGAATTCCGTGCATTAGTTTTTCAGATATAGCTAACGCGAAAAATACTGCACAGCAGTGCCACCTGTTATATAATATACACAAAATCCTAATAAGCTCCAAATTATGTCAAGGTTTAACAGAATATGAAGTTTGATCAAATTCCGTGCAACAGTTTTTGAGCGATAACTATCACTAAAATTATGTAAATCGTGAAAAATGCAGCTTAGCAGCGCCACCTTTCGGGTGATTTACACCAAAAACTTATCAGCATTAATTCTTATCAAGATATAACTGAATCAAAAGTTTTATTAAATTCCGCACATTAGTTCTTGAGATAGAGCAACCACAAAATTTGTGCCACATACACACAGACAGATATTTTCTAAAAACAGTCAAATCGTGTTCTGGACCTGCATGTTTGTTTTTTATTAAACAAACCAATAATTAGAATTTTTATGTTTCCAGTTTCAAAATTTTTCTTTGGAAAGGAATTTTTTTCCTTATCATTATTATGCACATTGTGGTACATGTATTATACACACTTTAGTTGAAAGTTGGAAGAATTTATTTCAAGTTGGGAAATTTTCGAATTCTCCCCCCCGAAAAAATATCTGTAGCTACGCCCCTGTCTACGACTGCAGAGAGTGAGAAAAAAGGGAAAAACTCCCTAGCTATATATGTAGTGGGAGGAGCTAAGGTAGTGACTTATAGAGTAAGAGAAGGAGTCTAGGTTGTAGTGTATGAGGGGTCTAGGCAACGCCCCTTAGATAGTTGAGAAAGCCTTGACACAATGCTCATACTTTACTTATCATTGCTTTGTTTGTAGCAAAATATGTCAAAATTACTATATGTAATAAAATGTTTGCTCTATGTCAAATATTGCCTAGCATATAAATTTAATATATTTCCACGCGCTGAATGCAAAGAACGAGTTCATTATCTTCCCGGTAGGAATGTGGGTGAAAAAGATTCATGTTATAGAGACCTGTAATTCAAAATCAGAAATGCTCAAGTTGTGGCAAAACTAGTATAGCAAGGCAACATCTTTTGATTTAGAAATAGATTTTTAAGCTGTTTACTCTATTTCCTCTCTTTTCTCGGGATATTCAATCGGAACCTTTGTGTAACATTAAAATAAAATCAAAATTAAATTACTCCCCGAGGTTGAAAAGATTTTTTCACCTAGCAATAATCTGAATTATTCAGTAGCGTATGTGAGCAATCTGCTACATTTAATATAGATACATATATATATGTGTGTGTGTGGAATTGACCTTTGGTAATAAAGATGTCAAGAAAAAGAAACAACGTATAAAGGCACAAATAAAATATGTTTAAAAGCATACAGCTGTTTCAAAACCTCTAAGGTTTCCTCATCAGTGCTTAATATAAAAGTTAAATGAAAACTAAAACATTGTGTAAAAAGGGGGGGGGGGTGGACAGAGAGTCAGAAAAGGAGTACCTTTCAGCTCTACTGCCAACTGTGAAGCGCGACATACGGCTGACGAAAAGCTATGGAGTCGATCTCACGCGCATATTCAGGGAGACCAAAAAAATCACCCAATTGCTCCGGAAGAATTCAAACTTAGAAGGAGAAAAAAATGGGGGTGGGGGAGGGAATGAAGAGAATTAAAGAAAATTAAACCATATCTTTGAAAAATTGGGTGTACTGTATAAATCGTTATCTAAACTGTTTGAATTTTTCCATATGTGATAAGCTTCCCAGAAGTCAAGATCGTAGATTGAAGTACATTTCTGTATTATGGAGGCTTCGGAAAGTTTAAAATTATGGTTGTTGGACCAACAGTGATTGGCAATAGCGGAACGTTTAATATCACAATTTTTAACACAAGTTTTATGCTCCCCCAAACGGATCTTAAAGGCTCGCTTCGTTTGACCAATGTACATTTTGTTGCATTCGCAAGATATCCTATAAATACCCCAATTTCAAAAACTATCAATTGGATGTTTCAGATTTGTGAATTGAATTTTATTAAAAGGAGTATAAACTACTTTAAAGTCAAATTGACTTTAAAATTAAAAGGAGTATAAACTACTTTAAAGTCAAATTGACTTTAAAATTTGACTTTAAAGTAGTTTATACACCTTTTAATAAAATTCAATTCACAAATCTGAAACATCCAAATGATAGTTTTTGAAATTGGGGTATTTATAGGATATCTTGCGAATGCAACAAAATGTACATTGGTCAAACGAAGCAAGCCTTTAAGATCCGTTTGGGGGAGCATAAAACTTGTGTTAAAAATTGTGATATTAAACGTTCCGCTATTGCCAACCACTGCTGGTCCAACAACCATAATTTTAAATTTTCCGAAGCCTCCATAATACAGAAATGTACTTCAATCTACGATCTTGACTTCTGGGAAGCTTATCACATATGAAAAAATTCAAAGAGTTTAGTTAATGATTTATCCAGTACACTCAATTTTTGAAAGATATGGTTTAATTTTCTTTAATTCTCTTCATTCCCTCCCCCCCCCTTTTTTTTCTCCTTCTAAGTTTGAATTCTTCCAGAGCAATTGGGTGATTTTGATTGTTCTCCCTGAATGTGCGCGTGAGATCGACTCCGTAGCTGTTCGTCAGCCGTATGTCGCATTTCACAGTTGGCAGTAGAGCTGAAAGGTACGCCTTTTCTGACTCTCTGTCCACCCCCCCACCCCCCACCCCCCTTTTACACAATGTTTTAGTTTTCATTTAACTTTTATATTAAGCACCGATGATGAAACCTTAGAGGTTTTGAAACAGCTGTATGCTTTTAAACATATTTTATTTGTGCCTTTATACGTTGTTTCTTTTTCTTAATATATCGGCACAAAGTACAATCCTTCCCCACTTTTTACAAATAAAGATGTCTCATTGATGACTCGATGGTGTAGAAATAACACGATTTAATATCTGGAGTAAGCTATGACTTATATTTACAGGACACATACAAATTATTTACTGGTTTTAAGGGGATAAAAGGAGCTTTTTGCGGCAATCTACCGGCCTTCAATACTTCGGCGCACTATCGGAGTCTGACGGGACGTCTTCCCAGGTCAGCTCGCAAAACAACTCTGAAGTTAATTTTAGCCTTCGTTCTCAGACTGGAGATTTAAAATTTCTTAGTCATCAGGTTTATTGTCTTTTGAAATTTCAAGCTTTGTCAGTTCTCATGAGAATTAGCCGCACCCTCTTACTGCGGTCAGGATGTTTTGGAAAGCGCAAGCCACATTCACACTACTCGGGCATCTTGACATGTGTGCGGCCCTGCACACGTAAGACCAAAAGCAACAAGAAAAGGGTAAACTAAAACTTATCTAAAAAATGACCATTTAAAAAACTTTTCCGAAATTTTTAAAGTTAAAGAAAAAGAAATCTTAAAAAAAATTTAGAAGTCAATAGGTAGAGAACTAACAAAAAAAAAAAAAAAAAAAAAAAAAAAAAAAAATTAAACTTAAATTTAGACTTTTCCATTATAATGCGTAGTCTGAACTGCACTAACCCTACATGAAGAAAACAAAAAGTCTTCGAAGAAAGAAAAAAATAAAAGTTAAAAAACGTCGTATGTGCCATGTGTAACATGCACCGTCTTTTCGTCCTTAACCAGTTGGGGACAGGGTTGCCAGTTTGGCCTTCAATTTTAATCCGAAATTTCAAATTCTTACCGGAAATTATGAAAGAAGAACTTTTACTTTAAGTGATCGAAAATGTCTCTTATTAAATAAAACATAAAATACTGTTCTTTATTTCTGGTATGAACACTTAATTTCTGAATAAAATTGGAGGCCAAACTAGCAACCCTGGTTGGGGACGAGCGACACGAATACGTGCCGCATGAAGTGCTCAGAATCCTTGTTTTTCCTCACCAGTAAAATTTTACTGTAAAATTTACCTTATTTAATCAGCGCATTTTCTCGATTCAAGAAGACACAAATTTCTTTTTTTTAAAAACGGTGACAAAAGATTAAAAATTTCGTAAAAGGCTCCCGTCCCGAAGGGGTTAAGAAGATCTGCCTTAGAACTTCATGTCTTTAAAATAGTTTTTCCGCAGATTTATTCGTCTTAGTGGGAATAAAAAAAAAATCTACGCATAATAAATCGCGTTGATATCCACGAGCCAATGAATGATTTTGTTTCTTTGTTTTGCCTACTTTGTGTGACGTTTTCGTGGCGCATGTCTAGGAGGCAGTGGTGGCCCGAAATTGGACCCTGCCGTTGAAAGAAATAAGAAATATAGATAAATATATAGTTTAAGTAAAATAGAGTGCAGGCAGTCATTTTACACAATATAAACAGTAAAGTAGATGAAATTCTAAGAATCAAATCGATAATTTGAATGAATTAAATGAAAAATAACACACACGCACACATATACAGGGTGTCCGAAAAGTCTGGAAACGGTCGAATAACTCGAGAAATACAAAAGCAGATTGAAAAACGAAAATATACGTGTTAAATATTTTTAAAAAAGCTACTCAGTGATACCAAATTTGACCCTCGCAACCGACCACCCGGGGGTCAGAGGGGGTCCAACTTTGAAATCTTGAATGATAACCCCCCCTTTTTTTAGCAGATTCGGATTCTACGGACAAAAATACGTAACTTTTGTATTTAACATTTTTTTCTAATATTCGTTGATCACGGTGCAATCGAGAAAATAAAACAGATACATATTTTGCTTTTCCCAACCAGGTTTTGATATCTCGAAATCTGATTGGACAGAACTTTCATCGTAAAATGAGCCGTCTTTTGCGGGAATAGTGTTTCTCGAAAACCATCAGTGGTGGTTGTTTCGATGACGCTTTATATACTTTTTCCATAAAAATTAATAGAAATATATTAAATTAGTACTGTAATTGCATATTGTTTTATCCAGTCAATCATTTCAAAATAATAACCAGCGTATTTTGATTTTTTTAACGTGTAAATATACACCTTCCCTCCCGGACAGAAAAAGGATAATCTTCATTATTTGGGGGCGGAGTGTGCAGATATTCTGCGTTTTGATGGCTTCTGCTGTTTTTTTTAAAATATCATCTAATTCAGGAGGCTGATGCTGGCGTACAGTTTTTTAAAATTATTATTATAGAACAAAATATAGGACAAAATATTTGAAAAAAAAGATATAAAAACTTTTTATTCTGTCTGAGCAAAGGATGGGGAAGTAGAGTAAATTTCAATGGGGGTGGAGTTATATATTTTGATGATTGATTAGTTACTGTAACTCCAAAATATCAAGTCGAACAGACACTTTTTCAATAATTCTTATAAACGTAATAATTTATTGCAATTTAAAATATATTTCAATTTAACATTTTTTTCATAATTTTAAAATTAATAATTTTAAACAGTTGAAAATTTTTGATCTTTTAAACCTTTTCATTTAAAAAATAATTAAACTCTTTAAGCTCTCTCGATTATTTCTGGGGAAGACGACGCTTTAATTTTCATAGGGGAAGGATGATGTAGAGAATTGTTTAATTATTTATAAATTATTACAATAAAATATCAAATGTGACACAACACAGGGTGTCCGAAAAGTTTGGAAACGGTCGAATAACTCAAGAAATTCATATAAGATTGAAAAAAAAAAAAAATACGTGTTAAATATATTTTTAAAAGCTAATCCGTGATACCAAAGTTGACACCCTACCCCGACCACCTGGGTGTCAGAGGCGTTCCAACTTTGAAATTGTAAATGATAATCCCCATTTTTTATTTCAGATTCGGATTCTACGGGGGAAATTGCGCAACTTTTGCTTTTAAAATATTTTTTCGAATCTTTGTAGATGACGGTTTAATCCAGCAAAATGTGTCAGATACATATTTTGTTTTCTCAACCATGTTTTGCAATCACGAAATGTGATGGGCCAAAGCTTTCGTTGGCAAAGTGGGTCGCCTTAGCTGGAATTGTGTTTGTCGAAAACTATCAATGGAGGTTGTTTCGATGGCAAAATTGCTTTATATGCTTTTGCCATGCAAGTTAACAGAAATATATTGAATTAGATTTCTATTTGTGTTTTTATTTTATCCATTCAGTCCATTCTAATCAATTAACTTGCGTTTTTTTTTCATATTTTGATGTGTAAACATGCCCCCCCCCCCCCCCGCTCCCTCTTCCAAACAGGAAAAAAGATAATCATCGTTATTTGGTACAGGTAGGCGTTGATATTCGGCATTTTGATGGCTTCTGCTGCTTTTTTTTTTTTTTTAATACTCTAAATCGTGGTCAGGAGGTGGGTGTATGGGATTTTTCTACTATTACTATAGAGTAACATATAGGACAAAATAAAAAGAAGTACATATAATTTTTTTTGTGTGTGCGGGCGGAGCAAAGAAAGGGGAAGTAGTGTAAAATCTAGGTGGTGGTCGGATTGGAGATTTAGATCATTGATTAGTTACTGCAACCAGAAAATAACAAGTAGGGCAAAAATATTTTCCATAATTCTATTAAATGTAATAATTTTTTGTAAATTAATATATTTTTTCAATTTAACATTTTTTTCCCCCATAAATTTAAACAATAGAATCGGAATTTGTTAGGCACATATATTCATCGTCAAAAGGTGCATGTGGAATTTGTTTTGGGCACCACTAATAAATGAATAATATTGTTTTATTTTTTAATTAAAGGATTTTTTGGTATTTCACAAGTAAAAGGGACAGTTAAAAAAAACACGGTGTATCCCAAATAAAATTTGTGTACGCGATGCGGTCTCGAAAGGGTTAAAGTGTAATGATTATTTGCTGGAGTAGACGACGTGTTAATTTTCATAACAGAAGGATAATGTAGACAATTGTTTGTTTATTATTACAATAAAATAACTTATGTGACAAAAAATATAATCTAAAACATAATTGGCAGAACAAATTAAAAACATTTCAGTTTATTTTCTTCATTTTTTAAGCCCTAGAAGGGGCATTATTAATATATTTCATTCAGTTAGTTCTACGTTCTTAAATTTTTATAACAAATAAGTTAAACCAATTGAACAATTAAAAAAAAATCAAACAATATGATACATAAAACCCATTAAAAACTTAGGTTCCCTTAAAAAGAAATCTAAATAAATTTTAAATTTTTTTTCCTTTTTAAGTTGCAAATATTTGTATTGCAGATTTTGTATTATGCTTATGATGAGTGCGTACAAAATTATAAGGCCCATGTAAAATAATTTTTTTTTTTTTTTTAAATCTGAGATTTATTTTGATTTAATTTGAAGGAAAATTTTAGGGATTTTTTGGCTATTTAAATTATCATACTGTTTAAATTTTGTTTTTATTTGTTAATGTTCATTTGGTTTAACCCTTACCGGCGCGGAGTAATTCTGTTTATAAACTGATGAAATGATAGACTGATATCAGAATTTATAAAAGAGTTTATTGGAAAATATAAACTGTCTTATTTTCAAGTACGTTATAAATGGAAAATTTTAATTAAATATTCTGGGTGCCAGTAAAATAAAAATTATGAGTCCATTTTAAAGGACACTGTCCGCAAAAACTCTAATTTATTTGTTACAAAACTTTAACATTAAACATCGAAGTAACTGAATGAAATATATGAATAAATGTCCCTTCTCGGGCTTAAAAAATGTAGGAAAAAACTGATTTGTTTTAAATTTGTTCTGCAAATAACTTTTTTGTTTATATATTTTTTCACATTTGTTATATTATTGTAATAATTAATAAATAATTAAACACTTTTCTACATTATCCTTCCCCCATGAAAATTAGAACGTCTTCTCCCCCAGGAAATAATCAACAGTGCTTAAAGAGTTAAATTATATTTTAAATTCAAAAGTTTAAAAGATAAAATTTTTTGAATTGTTTAAAATTATTGGGTCGTTCGGAAAGTCGTGTCCGTTTGTAAAAATCAATACATACCGGTAAATTCTATCATTTAATAATTAGACATTCATTCCTATATCTAATGCCTAAAAATCACCGGACTGAATTTCCCGGTGCGAATTGATTTTCCTAAATGGACACGACCCCGAATAACCCAATAATAAATTTAAAATTAGGAAAAAAAAATGGAAAAAAATATTAATTTACAAAAAAATATTACATTTATTAGAATTTTTGAATGTTTTCTGCCCTACTTGCTAGTCAGTAGTTGCAGTAACTAACCAATCATCAAAACCTATAATCCCACCCTCCTCCACCTGAAATTTACGGTATTTCCTATGCTTTGATCAGCCAGCACAAAAAGATTTTATATGCTTGTTTGTTTTTTTGCTTCTTTATGTTATTCTATAGTAATAATTAAAAAAAAAATTATACACTCCAATAAGGCCCGAATTAAGAGATTTTTTTGACAGTAGAAGACATCGAAACACAGAATATGAACACACTCCGCCCCCAAATAATGAATACTATCATTTCCTGTTCGGGAGGGGGTGCTTATTTACTCGTTAAAATATCAAAATACGTAGTTTATTATTTAAAAATGATTGACTTGATAAAAAGACATGCAAATAGAAAACTAATTTAATATATTTCTATTAATTTTTATGGAAAAAGCATATAAAGCGCCATGAAAACAATCTCCACAGAAGGTTTTGAGAAACACTATTTCCGCAAAAGACGGCAACTTTGACGTTAAAAGTTCTGTCCAATCAGATTTCGAGATGTCAAAACCTGGTTGGGAAAACCAAAATATGTATCTGTTTTATTTGCTCCATTACACCGTGATCAACGAGGATTAGAAAAAAAAGTTAAATACAAAAGTTACGTATTTTTGTCCGTAGAATCCGAATCTGCAATAAAAAATTGGGGGTTATCATTCAAGATTTCAAAGTTGGACCCCCTCTGACCCCCGGGGGGTCGGTTGCGGGGATCAAATATGGTATCATTGAGTAGCTTTTTTAAAAATATTTAACACTTATATTTTCGTTTTTCAATCTGCTTTGTATTTTTCGAGATATTCGACCGTTTCCAGACTTTTCGGACACCCTGTATATATTAAATGTAGCAGATTGCTGCCATGCGCTGCTGAATAATTCCCATTATTGCTAGGTGAAAAAATCTTTTCAACCTCGGGGAGTAATTTAATTTTGATTTTATTTTTATGTTAAACAAAGATTCCTATTGAATATCCCGGGAAAAGAGAGGAAATAGAGTAAACAGGGTTCGTACGGGTGCTTGAATTTTATGACTAAGAAATTCTTCGGTACCAGTATTTCCTTATGGAAAATCTCTCTTGAAATAAGACGAAATTTCGTCCGTTTAAATTAGATTTATTTTTCTATAAAAAAATTCTGATATTCGTCCTTGAAAATAACGGTACCCGTACGAACCCTGGTAAACAGCTCTAAAAATCTATTTCTAAATCAAAAGGTGTTGCCTTGCTATATCAGTTTTTCCACAACTTGAGCATTTCTGATTTTGAATTACAGGCCTCTGTAACATTCTTTTTTCACCCACATTCCTACCAGGAAAGTAATGAACTCGTTCTTTGCATTCACCGCGTGGAAATATATTAAATTATATGCTAGGCAATATTTGACATAGAGCAAACATTTCATTACATATAGTAATATTGATATATTTTGTAACAAACAAAGCAATGATAAGTATGAACATTTAGGCGGTGACATTTGAAATATTGAAAATTAAATTAAATTAAGTTCTTTCTATAGATAAGATATGTGTTTGTGAAAAATTCAATTTCAAAGGAGTATATGAATGTGTATTCACTTCATTTTTCTTTTATTAACACTGGAAAGACCGAAAATTTTACTCAAATTTCATAAAAATATTTCACACCAGAATTTTTATTTTAAATTATTAACTTATCCATTTAACTAGTTTTTTTTTCTTTGTATCTTTTAAACTAGCTTTATATATAAAAAAAATTTCTGGTTCGAATTTCGAAGAAAGATTTACTCATTTGGTAGCAATCAGAATGGCTCGCGGGCTTTCTAGTGTTAAATATTACTCATAAACAGAGCAATATTCTTTTTACTGAATGACAATATTTAAACAAAGTTCTGACAATTCGTAGAATATTAAATATAAATATTTTCTGTATAATATTTCTGGGCTAAAAGTTACTTTTATATATGCTGAAAGTTTCAGTTCTTTAAAATTTTTTCAGCTTACAAGTGTACATGGTGTGTTGACAAAGTTTCAAGACTGGCCATAGAATTCAAAAGTTATTAAACATTTTTGTACAGCGAACTAAAATTCTTCGAAATATGACCCTTGGGCATGAACACACCACTGCCAGCGATTTTTCCATCATTCATAGGCTTCCTGGGGGTCTTCGCGTGCAAGGCTGTTAAGGGACCTCGTCGAAGCTGCCTGGATCGCTGGAATCGTGTCGAATCGCTTCCCATTCAGGTTTTTCTTGATCCGGGAAAACAAAAAAAGTCTCTGGGAGCAAGATCGGGGCTGTAGGGGGCTTGCCGCAGTATTGCCACGTTAAACTCAGCCAAAACGTCGGCAAGGCGAGCGGTGTGTGCGAGGGGGTAATGTCGGGGTGAACAATCCACCCGTCTATGATGTCTGAGCGGGCGCGCCGGACTCTATCCTTCAAATAGTGGTACATTCCAGCGTAAAAATTACCTGATCCGGCACTTCCGCCTAGACACTAGTGAAGATTGGATTGTTCACCACGACAATGCGCCCTCTCACACGTCGCTCGCAGCCGCCAAAGTTTTGGCTAAGTTTAACGTGGCACTACTGCCAGAAGTCTCCCTACAGCCCCGGCCTCGCGACCAGCAACTTTTTTTATTCCTCCGGATCAAGAAAGACCTGAAAGGGAAGCAATTCGACACGATTCCGGCTTCTACGAGGTCCCTTAACAGCCTTACGCGCGAAGACCCGCAGGGCGCCTATGAATAATGGAAAAAACACTGGAAGCGATGTGTTGATGCGGAAGGGTCATATTTCAAAGAATTTTAATTCGCTGTAAAAAAATGTTTAATAGCTTTTGTATTCTAGGACCAGTCTTGAAACTTTGTGAACACTGATGTCATATCGAGGCATTTCTTGCCGATATCGAAATACGGCATAGATATCAACGTTTAAAGTCGTTTTGCTTTGCGGCCCAATTCTGGGACTGCTCGGTATCGATGTTTGTTTTCTAGTTTAGCTACGAAATCTTTTCAGCTTTTAACTTACGAGCGTTTCGTTTTTCACAAGATATGACGTCATACATTTACGAATTCCACGCATCTGGAGATGAATGACTGAATCCAATTTAAGTATTGCGTCATCGTGCCGATGACGTACGCTGGTTTCTAATTGGCTGATTTTTATAACTGCTTGTTTCACTGTTAGTTACGAAGTTGATTTCTGCTTGTATGATATATATTGGAGCGACTTCATGTTCATATGGCTCGTTTTGTATGTTATGTTTTTCAGTAATGTAACTAATATAAATAAAGGTTCTATAAATGAGCTGTTTAAGTTTTTGGCCGAAGTTATGGCCATATATTGTTATATTTAATTTAATATATTTAATCGTGTTTTTAATTGGTTTTAATAAAGTTATGTTTGAATTATATCCTAACTTATTTCTGCATGTCAGTGGACACTTATTCTTAAACTCTGTTTTAAGTTGTTGTGGCTTCTAGGCCTAATTTGCCCTAGCAGCCCGTTAAACACACCATGTATAATTTAACATTCTTTTAAAACTGTATAGCGAATAAGAACAGTATTGGCAGTGTTATTAATTAATGTAGCTTTCGTTGAATTATTTTTGATATTTTTTACTGGTTTGGGAATTTACTTAATCTAATTTTTATAAGTGAAGGTATTTTGAAATCTAGCTATTAGCTGTCGACCCATGATCAAAACTAAAAAGAATTTTAGGCTAAAAAGAAAAAGTATTTATTAAATATATTTTTAAGGCCTGCTTTTATATGTATATATATAAATCGTGAATTAATAATAACAGTTTTAATTGTATCATAGAAAAAAATTACAATTTATATTTATGCATTTCTACAATATTTACTATGAAAAAAATTGAATACACAAACTCATTAATATTCAAATATACAGTTATTTTTATGTTAAACAAAATTCCCCTATCTGATTGATTATCGAAGGAAAAGAAAGGAAATACAGAAAAGATCTCTAAATATCTATTTCTAAATCAAAAGGTGTGCCTCGCTGTATTAGTTTTGCCACAACTTGAGCATTTCTGATTGTAAATTACAGGACTCTATATAACAAGAATCTTTTCTCCCCCACACACCTGACAGAAAATAATGAACTCGTTCGTTGCATTCACGACGTAGAAATATATTAAAATTTTCGCTAGGTAGAATCTAGGACAAAGATTTGGTTACAGTACACACAGTTGCATAGATTTACTTACGTACAAAGCACACAGACAAGTATGTGCATCACACAGCAGATCTAAACTCAAGAAAATGAAATTTACTCAAGTTACATTGTCCCCAAAAGAGCAATATTGATTCAATAAAATCCAAGAGAAGGGAAACCAGACGCTAATGACATGGCATCCCGGTACTTAAGGAATATCAACCGGGAGAGAAACTGCCTCGCATAAACTCCAACTAACTTGAATGGAAACATAAAGATGAATCTTGAAACAATGCTAAATATGACCCTGAAAATTTTTTCAGCGATTGAAAGAAAATTTCATCAAGAATTGGCATTTCCCCCATGATGTCATTCAGCATACTGTTTATTTTTAACAACCGTGTATTTCAACTTTCCTAACCAGCATTCTATTTTTTTTTTTTTTTTTGCAATATTTTAATAATTATTCAGACTTGCTTTTCCTTTCTGTTAAAGACACTAATTACATGACGATACGATACAATACCAAGACCTTTTGCTGAGAAACATGGGACTTATGTCTCATATACACGGAAACTGAAAATGTGAGGTAGATGACACGGTGAGTTTAATTGGGCAGCAGTGAAAAATAAAAAGAAAAGGGGAAGGATAAGGTTTAGGTTCTTGAGTTCAACAAAAAATAAAAAAAATAAAGAAAAAAATAAAAATAAGCTCTATAACTGACAAATTTTCGTGATAGAACAAGGGAAAATATATTGTAAGAATTAATTAAAAAAATAAACTAAACTGCCATTTTCTAATTTTCCAGAACAGCCGAGGCTTCTCCCGGTTGCGCGCCGTAATATAGTCTTTACAAAAACTCATTGCAACACCATAACAGGGTCCCAACAACTGAGATGAAATATTTCGGCGTCGGCAAAAAATAAATACATTTAAATTTATAATATAAAAATAAATAATAGCCTAAATGTTGTAACATTCTCAGCGGCACACGCTCCGCAACATCCCGGCATATGGCTATCGAATCGTTTGTTTCTTATAAGGGTATCTTGTCAGTAACCAGTTTTGGTCGCAGAGACCTGTAAACCCTTCGACAACAAGTGGAGAAGTTAGTCAAGTCAAGTTAACGTGGGTGCTAGAGTACTTACAGTGGTTTGTAACCCCTGTTAAACCTCCATGGAAGGTGCAAAAACATAACTTTAAAATTAAATAACCATAGACAAAACTAAATAATTTGGGTAATAGGGTGGAGCATAGAAAAAAACCGTAAGTTCCTTCGTTGCATCCCTGAGTTGAGAGCACCGGGGTTAAATATAATTCTCCCATGTGATTTTCAAAAATTTAGAATGTCATTGCGCCACTGGTGTTAAATATAAACCCCAGTGGCGCAATGACTTTCAAAACTTTTGAAAATCATCACTTCGTTGACAGACTAAAATTATAGAGGCGGGAAAAGCTAGCAACGGAGGTACTAACGGGCCCAGAAAAAGTTCAGTGATGTCCCTGGGAACTCAAAACACTATTCTAAGGCCACATATTTGAAACACAAGTTTTTTAAATTTCTTTGCGCGTTATTATAAACTTCAAAAATGCATGTTAGTATGTATTCATAATATTGGTTCTGGAAATTTTTTTATTGTTACGTTAAATAGTTTTTAAATATACAAAAAAAAAAAAAAAAAAAAAAAAAAAAAAAAAACTTTTTTTTTTTTTGCACTATTCAAACTTATCACTAATATATTATTTATATTAACTACATTTTTTTGTTCGTAAATGGCAATATATTTTAAATATGTAGATGATATCGGAGAGGCAACTGCAAAAAAGCATATTTTTGAGCATTCGTGTAGCAACGATTTATTTCATGTAACTAAATATATCTCCTATTGAATATAATACATGAGGGGGACTGATTACATAGTATTTGGTGCCGTCATCTCTGCACTCTTGATTTCCAATATAATCTAATATAATCGTTCAAAACATAATTAATGAACTAGTTAATACTAATTATATAAAAGTAGCTTAAAAATTATGTACATGTGTAAACAGAGATCCGAATTAAATTCACCTAAATGTCTATATTAGATTAATTTTTGCCACCGTTATTTACAACTGTTATAAATGTCTGTAGTTAGATATAGCAGGACAGGAAATCTGGAACAGTGGAACAACGGACTATTTGGACTTCCTAGTTGCGAGCAACTTTACATCCAGTTGAGAGGTGATTCGTACTGCACAGGCATTAGGGAGCTTTAAAAATGAAAAATAAATATATTTGGATGTGTCTGGTAGCCAAATAAGAAAAAAAAGCAAACAAATTTTTTTGAAAAATATGAATAATAAAAGAAATTGAAATGAAGGTATATTAAGTTACTAAAAAGTTTAAAAATATAAAAAGAGAAAAGAAAAAAAAAAAACATTCTAAAATATAAAAAAAATCCATTAATTTAAAAAAGACTCTTTTCAGAGCCCATACATTTTAAATTAGAAAGTTGATAAATGCTAAAATAACAGATTAACAGTTTTTTTTAAGATAATACAAGGACATGACAAATAAAGATTAAGGATAGATGAAGAGTAAGGAAATCCCAGTCTTCGTCATTACACCCGCTGGTGTTGCGTACACGCAACGGTAAAAATAAATGCACATATTTAAGTTATTTACATACCCAGCATTATTTTTGAATTAAAAAATTGGCCTTACTTAACCCCTTCACGGTCGCTTAATATTTGGAAAAACCATCAAAAAAGTACCTATTTCTTTTCTTACAGGAATTGGATAATTATAAGGTTTCTAAATAAAATATGCAATTAGTTTTTTTTTTAAGGCGAAAAATAAAGATGTTATAGAACAAATTCACATTTGTAGAAAAGCCATCATGCGAGAATTCTGTGTCTTAATGTTTGTTTTACACCATACAAATTAACGCGAATTATTTTTCACATCTTACAAGGGAACCACTTTTGGTGTTGCTCACACCTAGCATCGAGACCTGGTGCGTTTTGTAGCCCTATACATAAAAGTTAGAGAACCAATAAAATTTCTCTGTTAAAATCATATTTTATATACTTTTTTATACTTTTAGTTTTTTATTATTACATTTTTATTTGTTTATTTCACGCCAAAGGTGAGTTAAGTCGCCAAATATGGCGCAACAATTTTTCCGACCGCTTTATCCAATGAGTAAATATACAGTACATATTACTAGTATACAGACTGCAATTTTTTTTTAAATAATTGATAGCATAAGAAACAAATATTAGGTTTTTATTTCTTTTTCTATGCAGACGATAAATATATAAGTAATAAATATAATTCTATAAAAGCTTCGAAGATCATTGAAAACTATTTTTTCGTGAAATACAAAATAAGCAAACAATTTTCTTTTGAAATCGAATGGAATAAAGTTTCGAATGTTTAAAATGAAATGTTGCTGTATTAAATGGTCCTTTGGTAAAAGTAATCATAAAGTATATTAATATTTTTACACAATTTAGAAAAATTACTGTTGCTAAATATATCGGACATTGCAATTTCTAGCCATTACAAATTCAGCTATGACATTTGACTAGGGTTGCCGTAAAGCTCTACTTTTGAAAATAAACGCCAACTGTTTCCCCGCCAAAAATATTAATATAATGTTGCAATTTTTCAAAATCAAATTCGTGAGTTTTTGAAGGAATTTTCGAACTTTTTAAAATATTTTATACTTATTATTAACTAATTTGTATTTTTAAATGCTTTTCTTTAAAAAAATTCAATGTTAATTGTCCGATAAGTGGTCTCGAAAATTGCATTTTCCGAAAGTTATGCTGCTGTAAAATCAAGAAATGTTATTTTAACAGAAAAATTTTATCGATTCTCAAACTTCATAATATAGGGCTTTAAAATGCACCAGGTCTCAATGCTAGGTGCGAGCAACACCAAAAGTGGTTCCCTTGTTAGATCTTTATTTATCATCATCACACAAAGTTTTACAAATAATATTTGATATAATATATATACATTCAATTATGATTAATAATAATTTTTTGAGTGTTATATATTTGGAAACATGCAATACAAATCCCGGCATTACAATCAACATCAAAGCCAAACCAAACCGGGAATATTCAAAGACTTCACATGGAAATGCCAGTTAAATTTTTCTGGTTTGAGAAGTTTTTTGCAGCAATTAAATCTCCAGCCCGGAAATATGACGGACACGAGAAATAACGAATGACACCTCAGCCTGTGATATTGACGGCAGCGAGAATTAAGGTGTTAAAGACATAAAATTTCAAGATCATATAAAGTGAAAATTATCTTTCAGAGATTGTGGTGGCAAACAACTTTCTGCTAAAAAGTTCAAAATTTCACCCTTATAGTTTTGGCGTTTAATGGGTTAAGTAAAAGCGTATATTTAGGGCTTTTGCGATTAGCGGGGTCAGAAACTTCATAGTCTGGTAAATCCGCGACTGTTTGATTGGGAATATTATAAACAGTTTATAGATTTTTTTAAAGCTGGTTAATTGTTTTTTTAAGTGATGTAGTCCCAAGATCTCTACTGATAGCGGCGTTACGGAGATAACGATTATCATTTCTAATAATACGAAGGTTTTTATTATGTGCTCTATAAAGGTAGTACATATTAGTTTCATGTGCGAAATCCCAGATTGGACAAGCATAGGTTAGTATAGATCTGATACATGTATTATGTAGAAGTTCATTTTTAATGGATAGTGTGTTACTTTTAAGTAGAAGTGATTGAGATTTTGAGATTCTGGGGACTTTCCCTTAGATGTCAATGAAGTATTTGCTCCAGGTAAGTCTCCTGTCAAGGGTAACACCCCAGAAAATTAGCGTGGTTAGATCATGGGATAGTTGTGTTATAAGAGTAATACTGTTAGGATAAGTTAATTTTCTAAAAAGTAAATAGCAGCAGTTTTTTATTCTGTAAGTTTAACACGCCATTTAGTACATCAGCTAGTGTGTTTTTTGAAGAATTTTGCATAAGTTGTATGGATGATGTGGAGAGGCGTGCATGACCGTGTCTTCCACGTACAGGGCAAGATAGCTTCTCAGCTCTCCGTTTGATCATCAGGATTCGCGTCAATGGCTACATTTTTGAATTTAATGTTTAGGGGAATAGATGAGATTTCCTCGAGTTTTTTTCTATTATTGACTTTGTTAACAGTGATAAAATTGTTTAAACCATATTCATTTATGACAAGCTCCACCAGTGGCTGAGAGGTTCTGCTCTCAAAGCTGGTAGACAGGAGGTGCTGGGTTCCAACCCAATCGCGACCGTCGACCTAATCGTTCGGAGTTTACCATGGTTTTCTTCGAATTTTGCGTAAATATGTGTTAGGATCCTTTAAAAAGACCCCCACGGAAGGCATTTACCTTGGGGGATATATCCCTAGTGTAAATAACCGGCGTCATAAATAACAACAACGCACCAACATAATTTATGATAAAGTGAGCAGTTTTTCTGAATTTTGAAAACGGAAAAGAGAAAAACAAATTGAATTTAACAAATTATTCAGGTTAATTGGCTCCCTAATCAAAATAATAGCCTGTACGCAAGCATCACTCACCTCATTTTGATAGTCAGTCGAAGTTACGATTTTTTATATTATTTATAATTCATTATACATTTTGTTTTTTTTCCAAAGGTGTCTTATCGTACAATTTCCTTATTTTCAAAGTCATGAAATGTTTTAAATATATTTACCCGACAGTACTTAAAAGTCCTATTAAGTTTATATGACTGTTTTTTAATTTTATATTAATTTAATTTTATATTTATAATAAACCTACTTTCATATCATAAGAGAAGAAAATGCTTTGAGGAGATGTTTGTTTAAATTCATAATTTGGGCATAAATGGTTAAATCTAATACACTGCAAAACAAATAGGTGTTGCTATCCAACGTACAATTTATTCACAAGTTTAACATAAAACTCTACGTTTCGGTTTAATCTTTAAAACCTTCATCAGGAGAAAATTTTCTAAAATATAAATCGACAATAAACTCTTTACATGCTACATTTTGAAATCAATTCAAAATTCAAAACATTCTAACGGAAACCTCTTACTCCCAAAAACAGTTCAGTGGCGCCATCTTTTAACCAAAGATGCAAACGAAGAAAGACTAGCTGAAAAAATGGAATTTTCATTGACTTTTCAAAATTGAAAGCCATATTTCAGGGATGTGAAAGGAAACATTATCATTACACACTTCATGGTTTCTTAGACGAATTTCTAAAGATTCACGAATAATAGCATTGCGCGGAATAACTTGTTTGGAAATAGCTTTAGCATGGTCAAAGTCTATAAATGAAATGAGTCCTTTATGGTAGCTTCTTGAGAGTGCTGTAGAAAATTTACGAAACTTCAAATCTTTTTTATGTTCTTGCAATCTTTCGAAAAATCGACGTTTAGTCATACCAATATAGGACGAGGTGGTCCCATCTGAAAATTTAAAGGGAATTTCATACACCCCAGAAAAAGATGAAAAAGGAATTGGATCTATTTTTTTACACAGAAGATTAAACAAAGTCATAGAATTAGAGGCAACAAGTTGAATGTTGAATTTCATGAAAGACTTTTTTAACTTTTCAAATAAGATAGGAAAATAAGGAACCTTTCGGTAAACTTGATTAAATTTGGGGGAGGGGGGATTAACGGAAACTTTATACTTATCAACCAATTTATAGATAAGGCTTGAATTGAAACCATGACATAATCCAATATTAACGATGAAATTGATTTCATCATCCAAAAATTCATCGGAACAAACAAGTAATGCACGCTGGATAAATGACCTAAATGCTGCAATCTTATAATTCCATGGGGCAGCTGCAGTGACAGGAATAACATTGTTTAATTTCATAGATTTCCGGAAAATTTTCCGTTTTAAACAATTGTCTTTAAACGTCTGTGTAATTAAACGTCTAATACACTGGTTTCCAAAAATTAACGAAAAACAAGAAAAATAGCGATTACTCAAAATTTTACATGTAGATTTTAATGAAACTGAGCCACAATATACAACACATAGTAAGGTATAAAACAGCCTTAAAAGAAATTACCAGACGATTGTGATCCATGAAGAGGACACGCCTCCATTGATCAGATCATCTGTTCAGTGGACATGTTGACATGCCTATATCAAACGTTCCCTCCGGTGACGAGAGGTGAGCTGCACCGTTGCTACCGAAACACTCAAGGCCTGAGGACACGAGTTGTGACGTCATCACTAATCGACCGACTTCTCATTAGTGTTGGGATTCACACCGGAAAATTTTGAATAGCAACTTTCTTTTATTTTGTTTGTGGAATATCTATCATCTGATAAAACAATAATAACTATTTAAACTTAATGGTGAGAATTCGGAATCCCTAAATAAAAATTAAGCCAGATGCGGAATGCCTCAGTATTGCCTCATCTGGTGGATTTTTTATTGGGGGATTCCAAATTCTCACCAGTAATTTTAAATAGTTATTATTGTTTTATCAGATGATAGTTCTTCCACAAATAAAATAAAAGAAAATTGCTATTCAAAATTTTCCTGTGTGAATTCCAACACTAGTGAGAAGTCGGTCGATTAGTGATGACGTCACAACTCGTGTCCTCAGGCCTTGAGTGTTTCGGTGGCAACGGCTGCACACAAATCGCTGGTCGCCTCGCGTAAAAAACACCTTTAAGAAGACTTCTATGCACAGATTCATTGCTACCTAGAATACAAAGCCTTCTGGCTGGCTGGTGACGTCAGCAGCAAGAGGTGAAGAATCTGTATATCACATTGATAAAGTAAAGTTTAATATTTCTATGTTTTTCTACATAAACAACTAAGCATTAAAATGATCTAATAATAGAATAGTAAGCTTGATTGTACATCAATAAATTGCTATTGACATATAAAATTAAACCTTATAACTAAAAAATTTTAACATGAAACACATTTATCATCACTTTTATGTTTGCTGAATTTTCTTGATATATTGATAAATACTGCTAATTTCAAAAATATCTTTTAAATAAAAGTATTTTTTATCTAGATTGTTCATTTTAGAATCAAAAGTTCGGTAATCTGAAAAACAGGATTTTTTTTCTTTTCTTTCGTTCTCTCTCTTGATTTTTTTGATTGAAAATGCAGCAAAATTTTTGAAGAAATGTGCGTAAATATTATGAAGAAATGTTTAAATAACCTTTAATTATTATAAATAAAGCATCATAAAAGAAAAGAAAAGAAAGAAAAAACTAGACTGTTCCTTTTAAAATGGATTTTTCGGGGAAAAATATGATTATTTTCTTTCTTTCTTTTCTTCCTCTTTTGTTGAGAAGGCTGCAAAACCTTCGAAGAAATGTTATTCTTTAATTAATTAAATATTTAAGCCAATTTGTAAATTGAATAAAAATTTTTATACCAAAAGACAAAAAACTGTTTCAAAAATAACCTATTTTGTAAGACTAATTTTTATTATTTCTTTTTAAAGGGGGGGGGGGGGGAATTCTCTTGCAAAATTATTAGATTTTCAATTTATTCAATATTCTAAGATTGTTTATGATTAAATACAATTTTTTTATTTATTTCTGAAAAGTAATATTTAAATATTTTATTGAAAGAGTCTCATTTTGTTCTTTCTTTCTTTTTTTTTTTAATGAAAGTGGTTCATACTTTCAACTTGTCTTCATTTATTAATTAATTTATATATCTAACAAAGGTAGTAGGAGGATATTATAAGATTAGTCTTTTAATTCGATAAATTCTTAATTTTTTTTGTGTATTTATTTAATCACTTTCTACAAATATTTTTACTTGCTTTTGATAAAGTTGAACATAAATTATCTTAAAATATCTAAGGCATATAGTAATATTGCTATGGTTATTATTATTATTTCTATAGACCATTTTTTTACAATCCGAAACTAAAATGTTAAATTTTGATTAATTTTGAAAAGCTCTAACAATAGTGTTATAGACCTAGAAAATGTTAAATTAAATAAGGTACTAATTAAATAGTTAAAATTTGAATAATATTATGCATTATTTAAAGCTTACTTTAATTATTTTTAAAAAAATGCACAATACATTTGCCTAAATGACTAAAAACCTGTTATTAGTATTTATTCAATAATTTATATAACTGAAATCTGCAGAAGTTAATCCATATAAATTGGCAATAAACTCAAAATAAATTTTATGTACATGCTAAAATAATAAATGCTATTTACATTCGATAAATTTTAAAATATGCCCAAAACTAAAATTTGTAAATTAAAATACCACCAATTTAAAAATGAAGAGTTAGTAAAATTAAAAAGTATGAAATACACAAATTGTAATACTAAAATATCCATTATTTAATGACGTTTAATTTTATTTCAAAGAAATCGCACTAAATTTCATATCTGACTATTCTTAGTATTTGTTCTAAAATTTAAACAATAAAAATAATATGCCAAATGAAATGTCGTGACTAATCTTCAAATCATTGTTAAAAGTAAAATAAAACCTTTTCATAGTCAGATTAAACTTTAAACTACATTAAATATTTTACGATTTTACTATTATTATTTATATTTAAAATTTTTGTTAAACTTTTAACTGTATAATTTAAAATATAGTAAACTAAATGAATTACAATAGTAAAATAAATTAATTACAATAGTAAAATAAATGAATTATAATAGCAAAATAAACGAATTACGATAGTAAAGTTACATGTTTATTATAGTACCAAAATTTAATTTAATTGTTAAAAGAAAAACATAATGCACATTAGATTTATCTATCAAACTAAAAAATTATTTTAAAAATGTATTTTATAAAAGCAAAAATTAGGTTTTTTAAAAATATAATAATTAAAAACAGATATTACACAGCATTCTCGCGTGCAAACACGTGGTAAATTATAGCTTATGTTCAGTTTTGTATATCAGAAGCCAGCAAAAGTATTAGAAGTAATATAAATAAGTAAATGCATACACAAAATTAAGATTTATCAAAATAAAACAACTTAGTTTAAATTATTGATTAATACTTTTTAAAATGTATAAAACTTCGAAAACAGCGCTTATAAACAACTCACAGAGCCATTTCTACCCAGAGCCACTGTGTGTTCCTTCCTGCTGAGAAATGTTTTCTCGCCTACTAAGCTTGACGTCACTGGAATTTTCTCTTGCAGCCAGAAGGCTTGCTACTCTAGGTGGCAATGACAGTTTACATTGATACCAACCTTCCAGTGGCCGCAGCAAGGGAGGCTCTAAAATGAGAGGGGCTTGCTGTTCTATTCCTTCGTACACATAACGTGAAATATCGGTCATCGGTACATGTCGTAGTTCTTGCCCGTCTTCTGTTGAACCTTCTGGAGGGCAAACCTGTGGTTTGAAATTGTTGCCAAAGCCTATGAACAACAAAAGGACTCACATTTAGCCATCTGGTCACCTCTGTCTGATTCTGACCTACCTCCAATCTTGCAATAAATCTGTATCGTTGCTCTGCGAGCAAATGATACCTAAAGGTCATACTAATGAATTGGCTATCTCAGTTTGCTTATCTCACAATCCCAGCGACACCTGCAGCCGTACTCTCTAGCATGCATTTTTATGCTTCTCACACATGACGATATCTGATTGCAGCGCCACTATTGAATATTAATGATGTGAATTATCACACTGCTAACAAAGCGTAAACCAACTTAGTGAAAAATGTCCAAGCCGGGAATCGAACTCGGGACCCTGGAATAGATCTCCAGTGCTCTACCACTAAACAACAAGGACGATGTCCAGCTTGGCATTTCTCACTTATATAAGTCGTTAAGGCTGCTACCGCAGCACAAGATGGAGAAGTCTTCATGAGCACACATTCTAGCGGCGTAACATGAGACGCAAATAAACCCAGCATCGGTGAATATACAATTTTAATTAATTTTTCAACTACATTTCAGCAGTGAAATTACGCTTGAAATTATTGAATATTAATTATGTGAATTATCACACTAATTTGTCACTAATTTGCATTTTGTAATTTTATTCAGCATCTTTTAGTAAACAACATATGCAAATTTCATACGGATAAGTTTCCTTTTGAACGAGTTATCGCTCTTTTTTTGATTTTTCCTTAATTTTTGGAAATCAGTGTAGAAAACACTAGTATTCTACATCTGCCAACTTACCAAGTTTTTCAAGTCAAATATATATTTATAGTAAGCCTTCTCATCTACTTTTATATCATAACAGAAAAAAATGTTTTGAGATTTGTTTAAATTCATAATTTGGGACATAAATGGTTAAATCTGACAGAAATCACTAGCATTCTACATCTGCCAACTTACCAAGTTTTTCAAATCAAATATATATTTATAATAAGTCTTCTCATCTACTTTTATATCATAACAGAAAAAAATGTTTTGAGGAGATATTTGTTTAAATTCATAATTTCGGGTATAAATGGTTAAATGTAATAGAAACTACTAGTTTTCTACATCTGCCAACTTATCAAGTTTTTCAAGTCAAATGCATATTTATAATAAGTCTTCTCATCTACTTTTATATCATAACAGAAAAAAATGTTTTGAGATTTGTTTAAATTCATAATTTTGGACATAAATGGTTAAATCTAATAGAAATCACTAGCATTCTACATCTGCCAACTTACCAAGTTTTTCAAGTCAAATGTGTATTTATAATAGATCTTCTCATCTACTTTCATATCATAACAGAAAAAAATGTTTTGAGGAGATATTTGTTTAAATTCATAATTTGGGGCATAAATGGTTAAATCTAATAGAATCTACTAGTATCTTACATCTGCCAACTTACTAAGTTTTTCAAGTCAAATACATATTTATTAAACAAAAATATAATTTGAAGAACAAATTAAAAAAAACAAAATTTATTTCCTACATTGTTTAAGCCCGAGAAGGGACAGATATTAAGATATTTCATTCAATTCGTTCTACATTTAATGTTAAATTTTTGTAACAAATAAGTTAAACCAATTGAACATTAAAAAATAAAAATAAAATTCATACAACATGGTACTTTAAACACCCTGAAAACTTAGATTCCGTGCAAATGAAATCAAAATAAATCTTAGAATTTTTCCATTTTTAAGTTGTAAATATATGTATTGCAGATTTTGTAATATGCTTATGACGATTGTACATAAAATGATAAGACACATGAAAAATACAAAACTTTAAAAAAGTTTAAAATTTATTTCGATTTCATTTGAACGGAATCTATGTTTTCAGGGTGTTTAAGGTATCATGTTGTATCAATTTTATTTTTATTTTTGAATGTTCAATTGTTTTAACTTATTTGTTACAAAAATTTAACATTAAATCTAGAACGAATTGAATGAAATATCTTAATATCTGTCCCTTCTCGAGTATTAAACAATGTAGGAAATAAATTTTGTTTTTTTAATTTATTCTTCAAATTATGTTTTTGTTTAACATGTCAAGTTTTTTAATAACTACTGCATTCAGACGAACACATTTCAAAATTAATGGAGGGTATCATCATCAGGCTTTGATTCATACGGTATTGTATCCCGATTTGTGATGCGATTTACCTATGTATAATTCAAAATGTTTCTCCAGTGCAGTAATGCAAGCTGCTGTACTTTGGGCAAAAACTTCCAATCTGAATGTAAAAAATATGTTTGAAAATGTCATTTTTATTTCCACTATGACGCAATATTCAACTTCTTTTTAATTCTAAAAAAGAAAAAAAAAACTATTGTAGTTTGGTTTTTACGTAATATACGAGAAAAATCATTGAACTAAAAATAGACAAATTATTATTATGGCTTTTGAATTATTGGCAACAATGAAAAAAAATTACATTTTATTGGGAAAATCTCCGTTGATTCTCAATGCAAAATACGAAATTTTGAATTATTAAGAAAAATATTTGAATAATGTAAATAACAATTAGCTCATGTTACTCCATGGGCTATAAGTTTACCCACATGCAAAGGCATTTTATCATCCGTTTTGACCCTCACGTCAAGCAAACATTTTCACACTTTAAGTTTATAATATTATTAGAATTAGCAAAGAATTAAAAAAAAATGAGTGGCATCAGGGACAAAAAGGTGGGAAGAAAAAAATGAAAAAGTTATGAGCTCCATAGGCTTTTCTATGTTAAATTAACATTGAGAAGTGACACTGGATATAATTAAGTATTGCGCTGCCGCGCAATACTTAAATAATAAGTCTTCTCATCTACTTTCATATCATAAGAGAAAAAAAAAGTTTTGAGAAGATATTTGTTTAAATTCATAATTTGGGGCATAAATGGTTAAATCTAATAGAAACCACTAGTATCCTACATCTGCCAACTTGCTAAGTTTTTCAAGTCAAATATATATTTATAATAGGTCTTCTCATCTACTTTCATGTCATAACAGAAAAAAAATGTTTTGAGGAGATATTTGTTTAAATTCATAATTTGGGGCATAAATGGTTAAATCTAATAGAAACCACTAGTATCCTATATCTGCCAACTTACTAAGTTTTTCAAGTCAAATATATATTTATCATAAGTATTCTCATCTACTTTCATATCATAACAGAAAAAAATGTTTTGAGGAGATATTTGTTTAAATTCATAATTTGGGGCATAGATGGTTAAATCTAATAGAAACCAAAATTAGTCGCCAAATGTGACGCCAACTTTGCGATATCTCTAATATTTCGCCAAATTCCCATAGACTTCCATTGTAAACCAATAGGGTGTACTTGCTTGCAGAAAATCAACAAATTGAGATATTTTAATGCAACAAAAACTAATATTAGCTTAAGGGATTACATTAATTATATTTAGGGTTATCCAAACAAATTATATTATGAATAAAACTAACATGATACAATGCTTAGCATGGTTTCCCAAACATAAATTTTAAGGTTGACCAAACTGGTCGCAAAGAGCTGCTAGTTATTAATGTTAACATTATGAACTTTTGTGCAACAGTTTCGTGCTCGTATTAGCTCACAGTTTGTGTTAAATAATCAAGAAAACATTTTTATTGATAAATATTATGTTTTGTTTGTATTTCAAACGGTCAATTTTTGTCAAACATTTCTCTTTTGTTTTTACGTAAGTGCCCCGTATCTAATAAATGTGACGTAATTCAGAGAATCTAATTATTCTACTGAATTCAGCACCCTAAAATTAGTTAAATGCACTCATTTACGAACCAGATACAGAAAAAAAGTTAAAATTTGTTGATCAGTGTTATTTTAACAAGAAAAACTATTTAATAAAACTTTGTTGTTTTTACGTACTTAAATATTAGCATCTTTTATTTAATAAAACATATAATTTCAGGACGATTGGAAAAAAAAAAAAAAAAAAAAAAAAAAAAAAAAAAAAAAAAAAAAAAAAACGGAAATTTAATAGCTGCGCCATTCAAACAAACGTTGTTTTTAATTCACAAGTTTTCTTTGTATTATTAATTCAGTATACAGTTTTATAATTTAATATGTTTTAATATATAATTTAATGCTTTTCTTCTCCCTACTCCATAAGCATTTAATTGCCTTTTATCTTTATGGAAAGCTTATGAAAATTAATGGGAATTTAAACTTGGCTTTTAGAAACTGAAAAGTACTAATTAATTGCTGTTTTAAACAAAGCAAAAGGGGTGATTTAAACCATTTTAGAGCAAATGGAGTATAATCTGATTAAAGTGACAAAGTAACACTGTGCCATTAACTATAAACAGCTGTAAATTTTATTCAAATAAATATACTTTTAACCAAAAACAGTAGTTAATGAAATTTTGTTGTTTTTAAGTATTAACAATTTTTATTTAGTAAAGTGCATAACTCATTTAAAAACCGTCTTTAAGCTATTTTTCGTTCATACCCAGCAATCCTTACATATTATTTTGTATAGGCCTGTATATGATCTACAGCTTTTATCTATACAACGTAATATGCAAAAATATAGTTAAACTTAAAAACTCATATCACAACTAAAATAGCACTTGTAGCAATCATCGCTAATATACAGTACTTCGGATATAGTATAGTAACCGAAATCTCTTGTGTGTGTCCCAGTAAATACCATACATTTTATTTTATACAGGAAGTAACTTTTAGTAAACAGCAGCAACATATATCAATTACATTATATGTGAAATAGTTTAACATAATTAAATTACGCCTCAAACAATGATTCCCTCTATACCATTATGTAACGGAATTCTTTAATGTGGCCCTATAAATGAATAATAAATATTCTTTGCACCGCATATTCTACAGAATGCATATTTTAGTGTACTTCATAAACGCATATCAATTTCTTTATGTTCGAAAGGGTGTAATATCATTAAAATGTACTTGAAACTATTTTGTTTCTATTGGAGGAAATAACGGAATACTTTTGACTGTCCCTGTAACTGAACTATACATCCGATTTTCATAAAATTTGAAATGACTCGACGCAATTCTGCAACGCTTATAGTATATATAACGTTTCAAACCATTCGGTTGAGTAGTTTTGCGCTGTTATATGCGGAAAGACAGGCAGACGGGCGGACCAGACGACTACTAAGGGTGCTACGTGTTTATATAACGACGAACGCATCTAAAAAGAACCGGAAAATTAACAGCTGTGCCACTCATACAAACAATGTTTTTAATTCAGAAGTTTGCTTTGTATTATTAATTTTCGTCTACTGTAATCATAATTTAACGTACTTTCCTTCTCTCTGCTCCATAAAAATTTAATTGGTATCCTTTTATATTCTTGGCAAGCTCATGATATTTAATGAGGATTTAAACTTGGCTTTTATAAACTGAAAAGCTCTAATTAATTAAAGTTTTAAAGAAATCAAAAGCGGCGATTTGAACAATATTAGAGCAAAGAGAGTATAATCTGATTAAAGGGACAAAGTAACACCGAGCTATTAACTATAAACCTCTTCATAATTTATTCAAATAGGGTAACCCGGGGCAGAACGGGTTCCAAGTTGAAAAGATGTTTTAAAAATACAAAAGGGTTAATTACGAGAGCTGTAAATTTTTCTATGAACACATTATAATGTAATAATCACAAAAAAATAATAATAATACAAGAAAACGAAATAACAATATATATATATATATTTTTTTTTTTTCAGAAATAGAACATTATGTCATCTGCCCCGTTCTGTCCCGCGTATGTGGCAGAACGAGGTGGTAAGGACGAGTACAGTAAAACCTCCCTAAAGCAACCACGTTCCGTTCCAATAAAAATTGGTCGCTCCGAGAGGTGGTCTCTTAATGGAGGTCATGTTTAAATCTAGATTTTAATTGTTGAAAAAAAGGTAAAATTAATGTTACTAAAATTTATTTATCACATTAGGAAAAAATATGAAAATTTAAGTATCAAAACAAAAGTTAATTACATAAGTTAATTACTGCAGAGTTAAAAAAAAGGAATACATTAACGTTGCTTTCATTTTATGGTTTTATCTTTTATAAATTTTATTTCTAAGTCCTTTTGAAGTTCAGTAAATAAATGCATTTTTTTTGGACGGGGATAAATAATGACGATTTCATTAATTTATTTCTTTGAGAGTTTCCTGAGAGAATAGAGCAGGGGAGTTTATTGACCGTCATCCTTAATTTGTCATCAGATATAAATTCTTTGCCTAAAAAGGCACAAAGGGGTTTAAACACTTAAATGTTACCGGAATAAATAAAAATTCTAAACTTAGTTTAGAAGTTTGATGAATAATGCACTCTCTGGAATTATTTTTCTAATAAAACCTTCTTCAAGCGACCAGGAAAAAACGGAATTTGTTTCATTTTCTTCAAAGAAATTGGTCATTCATGGAAGGAGTTCAACTGGGATTGTCTCTGAATAGAGGTAAAATTAGTACGGAGCCTATGGGAATAAATTTCGTCCCATGAAAAAATGGTGGTTCAGGGAGGTGGTCGATTAATGGAGGATCGCACAGGGAGGTTTCACTCTAATTATAAAAGCATGTACAAGTAGTGGAAATGTAAAGAAAAAGCTTGCTATATATTTATTTAGTTTTAAGTGACCATAAAGGTTTAACTATAGTTTTCATTGATTGTGTCCTTTTCTTAATCCTAATGACAAAATTCACACACTAGGACAGTCTCATCATCTTCGCTATCTATTGCCGCACAGGAATTGTGTGCTCATTTTTTGCACATGGAATAAGCGACCCACACTGCAACTGATTTTGTGTAAAATTCCCCGCGACATAAACTTTCACAGTCAGAACAAGTTAGTTAAAAATTTTTCGGGGCAGAATCGAGTACTTCCCCATTCCGCCCCACCCGTTCCGTCCCATGGACACGATTTAGGTTAGGGAGGTAAGATCACTCGAGAAAGATGCGTAAACAAACGCTTAACTACACGAAACTAAAGACAATTAAACGTACTTCAAGCATGAACTAACTATAGTTGTAATGTAAACAAGTATGTATGCCTCACAACTTGGGTACAGAATCATCAGAAATTACAATATACGTCACACTATGAAAAATTTACGCATCAACGCTCGAGAAAACTAGTCTAACATGGGTGGAAAAGTTGAAAGGCAACTTCATACTTCTGCTTATTGTCGCTCCTTGGCAGCACCTCCTTGACACCGAAAACGTCAAACTTCATTCTGGACCGGTACCCCGTGGTGTCGCGGGTTCTCCGAAATATAATTTTAAGGGGGCTGAGTATATATATATATATATATATATATATATTGTAACTATAACCTATATTATATTTTTAAGTTCATGTTTGAAAACAAGCATAGTCATATATCATAAACAGTGAAAAATTCTCAATATACCAATAACTTTAAAAAATGAATTAAAAAAATTAACAATTTTAAAATTCTTTCTTCTTTTTAATTTTTCATATTTGGAAATAGATTTTTTTAAAATCCTTTATTCAGAGCACTTTTTTCTATAAATCCAAGTTTTGAATTTTTGATAGGTCCATTGGATCAGCAGAAAAAAAGTGAATGTATATTGAAAAAACGTGGGAAAATAGCATGTTTTTAAGTTCATATATATATATATATATTTAAGTTACAAACATATAAAAAAAATCCGATACTTAGTTATCACACACAAGGTCTAAAGATACTCTTTAAAAAAGTTTCAGACAATTTGCTTAATTATTGTAGAAGTCTTAGCATTTCGATTAAAATGAAAATTTGAAAAATTGCGAACTGAGAAATTGAGTTTAACCACGTCACTTTCAGGGACGTTGAATGGGAAGGCTTATAGTCCAGGTAATAGAGACCGTATAGGGGCTACCTAGAAAAATTCATGGTAGTTCTGGAAAAAGGCTTACTATGTTTTTTGGTTCGCTGAATCCGAATTTTTAACTTCCCACCAAAATTTTCCCCGGCAACCCTCCCCAAATTTTGGTAAAATGCCCCCTAAAAAAGGTTTTTATTGAAAAAATCAATTTTTTTATTATTTTAGGGGAAACGTATCTAGAAATTCAGGAAGTAGACAAAATTTGCAACAAATTAGATACACGATATTATGACTTACGATGAAGGGGTAAGGGGGATCTGCCTCGGAACATGCGCGCGGTGCTGCGTGAACTCAGTTGCGCAATTCCACTTAACCACTCACACGTTTACATTCGCCCTCCCATTTCCCCTCCGAACTTTCTCTATAAGGTTTACTTTAAGTTTTTTGGGTTGCTGAATGCGAATTTTTAACTTCCCCCCCCCAAAAATTTCCCCCCCCCCGAACCTCCCCCCACCCAAATAGTTGTTTTTAACTTAAATTTCTTATTATTTTAGGGGAAAAGCATTATGAAATTCAGAAACTAGACAAAATTTGCAACAAATAGGATATATGACATTATGACGTAGGATGAACGGGGAGGGGGAGGGCTGCCTCTGAACATGCACTGCGGCGCTACGTGCACTAAGTTATGAAGTCCAGGCAATAGGGGATTTTACCTGCCGAAATTAATACTAGTTCTGGATTTCGACTCACTTTATGTTTTTTGGGTCGCTGAATCCGAATTTGTAACTTCCCACCAAAATTTCACCCATCAACCCCCAAAAATTGATTTTTTGAAAAAATTTGGTTTTTGAGAAAAGCGCGTGGGGAATGTTCCGAGGCAGCCCCCTCTCTCCCCGTTTATCCTACGTCTTAGTATCATATATCCTATTTGTTGCAAATTTTGTCTAGTTTCTGAATTTCGTAATGCTTTCCCCCTAAAACAATAAGAAATTTAAGTTATTTATGTTAAATCATAAAGTAAGCCGATTTCCAGAACTATTAATTTTGCTAGGTAAAATTCCCTATTGCCTGAACTATTAGGGAAATTAAGCATATCTCCTTTATCATTTATCGAATCGTTCCGAAATTTGGACATAATGTTCTAAGAATACTAAGGTACATTTTAAAATACCTTTTTAAAATGAAAATGCCAGGTACTGAGTCCTCTTTAAGGTGCCTACCTTCGGGGCACTTTTTTTGAAAAATATGAAATTTTTATGAAACACATGTGTTTTTAGATAAAACGGAGAATAAAACTCTGAATTCATATAAATTTTTAAAGCAATGTTTATTAACTTTTCAAATTTAGGAAATATTTTGTCAAATTTTAGTAAAAAAATGCGTTTATGCCAAACCTTCTATAACGAAATCTATTCAATATATTTCACTTTCTTTTCGACAACTAGGGGGCGCTGCCCCCTACGAGCTACGCTCGCCAACTCCCCGTTCAGACACCGCAGACTATAAAAGCACGCTAATTTGATCGGCATTAAAAGGATTTCGAAAGATTGAATTATAATTTAAAAAACATTGGTGATTTCCCTATAAATTTCTATTCATTTCTCTTTGATTGGGGAATTTTAAGGCAAAATCAGCTGCTCTTAAAAGATACAATGGCTGTTTCCGTCTTTGATTAATTAAAATCAGTTAAATATTTCAAAATAAGCTAATATAAAATGAATTAAGTAAACAGAATCTTTGTCTCCTGATATTTTTAACAAAGCGAAAAGAAAGTTTTTTTTAAAAAATAAGACATTTAAAATGTATCGTTTTTAATCTGACGTAATTTTCACAAAACTTTTCTTTCTCTTTTTAACATTCATGCGAAAATACTTTTGTTAGAAAATAAATATTATTTGCGCTGTCCTAACAAAAATAGTTGAAAAGATCATCTTAAAATATCAAATAAATGTCACGCGCAATTTTTAAATTTAAACTGTTTTGGAATATTATTTTTTGTTCATTTTACGTAATAAGTGTAATGTGACATAAATGTGACGTAATTTCTCCTATTTAAGACTTCTAACGCATGTTAATGAATTTATTATTTCACAATATTCTTTCTCTTTAAAATTCACGTGTAAATATAGTTTTTATGACTTAATTTTCAATGAGTTCCTGCTTATTATATTTTCTGTTTATAATAGTCACGTGTAAATAAATTTTTAAATTGAAGCAAACATTATTGTTTGCGCTGTTTATACAGTTGGCAACGGTTTAAATTAATACCATTTTCTAAAATATGTAAAAAATATCTCTCGAAATGCTGAAAATTTTAATTTAAAATAGAAATAAAACCTAAAAAATGGGTCAAATTAAAAAAAAAAATGAATGCAGTCTGCACACCGGGAAATTCTAACGCATAAAATGATCTAAAAATGGTTAAATTCTCATGTATAATATTTGCTCCTCTGAAACTTTTTTAATGGAACGATTTTGTCCAACTTTAGCATTAAATATCTCTTAAAATAATTATTCGATTTGAAAACTGTCTTCATCAGCGTGTTTATCAAACATTTCTCTTCCACCGATTTTCATATTTTTGTATGCAATATTTTGCTTAATATTAACGAACAAAGACCTCCGGTCACAAAAATTTCAAAACCGGCGGCGGCGGTGACAGTATTAATTCTTTTTTTTTAGAATAGAGAGATATATTAGCAAACCACTTACCTGTGCTATGAAGCAAAATATTTGCAAAATCTCTTAAATTTACTAACTTATGCCAAATTTTGTATACAAAACATGATTTTTTTTTTCAAAACAAAAATGTGTATTTTTCTATAAAAATGGCTCTAAAATTAATATATACAAACTTACAGCTATATTTTGCTTCATAACATACCTATAGATGAGCAGAGCCTTGTCATAAAATTTTATTTGAATATCTTAAAAACCTTTTAAGAAATTATGTTTCCCGTAGGGGAGACCGGGGCTAGTTGGCTGCAGGGGTAAGTAGGCGCAGTCCGTATAAATCGGCTGTTTGTGGATAGATTACGCACCCAGTCACAGAGTACCTTTCTTCTTGCTTTTTACAATCCTCATTGTAGTTTTGCAGCGTTACCTACGTTCAATGGAGATTTATTACGATTTTTCTGTTCTTTGAACTCATAAGTAATTTTTTGTTGTTTCATTCTTTTTCTAATTTCTAATACTTATCTTAATAATTGCTATTTAACTTGCGCAGCTTTTCTTAGTGTATGATTAACTGTACCTACCCCATATGTGATTTACTAGGATTATTTATGCTTAGATGGTTACGTGTCCCTTTTGTGAAGAAATTCATTATGGGGCTAGTAGGCGCATTGAACACGGGGCAAGTTGGCTCGATGTCTGGTGTGTGCTGGTAGCTTGAAAAACAGAAAACACCGAGAAAAGTAGTTGCAATGCAAGATTTTGGGCACACGAGGCTTGCCCAAACGGAGAAACTCGTTTTTTTTATTTGTGACAACTGTAACTCTGATGATGATATCGAGTAGGATAGAAGTTACTCATTGTTAATGTTTTATTCATTATTTTTATGTCTGTATAATTTAGAATTTACACTGAACGGCGATAACGCCTTTGTTTAAACTTACTGGTAATAATGAAATTGATTTCTCTTAACTGCGTGTCTTATTTAAATTTTTATAAAGCATGGGTCAACTTATCCCATAGGTATAGGCAATTTGCCCCGTGACGGGGTAGGTTGGCGCACAATTTTCCTTCTACTTTAGGCTTCCGCTAAACATGAACTACAAAAGCTGCAAACTCAAAACTTCACACTGTAAAAAAAAATCCGAAAAAGTTTCCCGTAGGAAACGGAAAAATAGTTGCCCTTATCGGTACGGAAAATTTTCCGAAACAGCTCGAAATAAAATCCGTAAAAAATAGAAAGTTTCCTCTGTCTACCAGGAAACTTTTCCTACTGGATTCAGAAATTAATCTTTAAATACAGAATAAATCCCAGTTTCTTACGGAAATCTTTCCTTATGTAGAAAGAAAAGTTTCTGTAGAGTTAGAAAACTATCCCTTTTATAAAGGAAAGTTTTTCAAATAAATAAATAAACTCATCTGTAATAATAGAACGTATTCCGATAAAATAAGGAAAACTTTCCATTCACACAAAGAAATGTTTTGGTAGAATGGTAGAATGGATAGAAAGTATTCCATGTTAAAACGGAAACTTTTCCGAATCGGTCAATAAACTAACCTTGAAAAAAGTAAAAATTCCCGTGTAGAACAGAAACTTCTTTTATTTATGGAATTTAATCAGAATTCTGTATCGTAAAGAAACTTTTCTTATAGGGATTAGAAACGATGACAGACGAAAATAGTCGCTTTTTGATACTGTTTTGATTTTATTTTACCTCTCTTAAATATTAAATATTTTTAATGCATATACGCACGTTCAGAATTACAGATAAATGGGAAACAAGAGTTAATATTTTAAGTATTTTGAGATCATAAAACATTCGTATGATTTGTATTACAATTGTACCATTTATTAACGTATTATCACCTTGAAATTATATATTTTTTTGTACTAGTATAGTTATACTAAGATTAATCAATTATTTATATTTTTAGAAAACACTAATTTTATACATGAAATATTAGTGTTTTTTTATATTTAAATTTCTTTTTCAAACAATATAATTATGCTAAAAGGCATTTTAAGATTATAAGTAAACTTAAACAAGGAGGAACAATTTTAAGGTGATATATTAAACAATTTTCCTTAAAAAGTGTACAAGTATACCTTTATAATAAGATATGATGTTTTACGATATCAAAATACTTAAAATATTAACTCTTGTTTCCTATTTACCTGCAATTCTGAATGTGTGTATATGCATCCAAAAGAATGTATAATATTCAAGAGAGATAAAAGGAAATCGAAATAATGTCCAAGTATAATGAAAAGCACACCATTAAAATAGATTTTATGTTCATAAAGTACAAAACATATTTTTTTTTATTTGTAATCCTGAATGTTTATATACATCCTCAAAAAATCTTAATATATTTAAGAGAAATAAAAGGAAACCAAAATAGTGTTCAAACAAATCTTTTCATCTGTTGATATGTCCCTGCTTTCCTAAAAGTAAAAGATAAGTTTTGTGAGGAATGTAAATTGTCCTATAAATGAAAAACAAATCTGACTTAAACAAATTAACTTCTCACCTTGAAATAGCTCTTTTCATTATGCGAAAAAATATGCTCATACATACAACAAAGAGAATTGTATAAAGATGACATGCCAACTTATCAGAGCCAAACTGTACACAGTTGTAGCTAGCAAAGTGTGTGTGGAAGATGATTGCTCCGGTTACTAAGTATTTAGATCATACACAAATTTTTTTCAATATGAAGTATTATAAAGCGAACGCAACATTTTCAATTGTCCTGGATACTTTAAAACCCACATCTATGTATAGCACAAGTATAAGTCATGTTGCATGCATATTAAATGCATGAACGACACTCACGTTTCATTAGCGCTGGAAAGAATTTCTATTGCTGTACAACCAAAAGAAAATAAACACCCCATACATTTTTTAATCACTATACATCCCTCCACCCCCCCCCCCCCAAAAAAAACAAACAAAAAAAACAGAAATAGTCATTTCACTGAAAATTGTCTTCTTTCACTTAAAGATAAAAAATAATAAGCTTACGGGGTTGTCTTCATTCATAAATTGAACCAAACTTTAAACATTTCAATATAACCTAATTTTGACATTATATTTGGCTTTTATGGTAAATGTATTTTAGAATATAGGAAGTCACTTGTCAAATAGTTTAAGAATTATGAAATTTAAAGTTTGGAACTCCTAATGTTAAACCAACCTGCAATTTATGCAAAACAGATTGCAATGACCATAGTTTTTTAAGCGTAATTCATAAAGTACTCGCTGGAATAAGCTTTAATTTTGGATTCGCATATTTAAAACAACTAGAAATCAATTTCTGTTAAAAAAATATAGGTTATGTTTTATAGTTCTTTATAAAAATGTTTTTTTTAAAAATTCATTTTCGAAAAACAAAATAATTGTAGCCTATGAATTTTTAATAGAAATAGACTTCTAGAAGCTTCAAATGTGCAAAAGCCAAACAGAATATCAAAATTATGTGTACGAATGGAAATTTTTGGAGTTTGCTATAATTTCAGCATGAAGACACCCTCAAAACTAATTTTTTTCAATAGACAATTTCCAGTAGAATGGACATTTCAATTTTCTTCTATTATTATTTGGATTTTTTTCCCCTTTGCTTGCACATTTGTTGCATTTTTTTTAACTTGTCATTTTCTTAATTTTACTTTCAACTGATCGAAACAAGTTATCAATTAAAAAAAATTAATTTTTTTGTTATGAAATCTTTTGTTTTTTACTTGTACAAATAATAATTCATTACAGCCACTTTTTATTTATGTATCTCTCGGTTATAAATAATTTTAAATATCCTGAAAAATGATATACTGTGGGAGAAGATGATGCTTTAGATCTCTGACGCGTACATTGTTTTATTTAAATGTGCTTGCCTTTAGTTGATTGTATTTGAGAAGTCATCTTACAGAAGTCACTTTATAGAGTAAATTACTGGGTGGTAACAAATATTTTCCGTAATGATTTAAATAAAATTCACAAATTACTTATTTCAGCTCAGTTTAAAACCATAACTTTTATTTCTGAATTTGCATTATATTTCTCTCCCTGTAAGTTTATTCACTTGAGAATTTTTCGCATAGTAAAATGAATTTTAACTGAATGTACAGCAAACTTTATTGACGCTACTTCTACCGGTGTCATTTGACACCGGCAGAAGTTGTGTTAAAAAATATATAACACTGATGATTTGCACAATATGAAAGCAACAAATATTCAATTGCTAATCTTTAATGACAAACCCTTAAACTCAGTACTCCGTGCACTTGATTCAAATATAACGAAAAACAATGTACACAAGAAAACTACTTATTTGCATAAAATTTAATTAAAAAATCATGGATGACCAATTTACTTGTATGCAAGAAGAGGGAAGACTAGTACTTTATTTGGTCTACGGCAAATCTAATTTAACCATTTTCCAGTCTGGGTCCAAACACATGCGATCATTTTTTTTTTTTACCCCAAATATCCTTTACCCATGGTTTTATTTTTATGCATACACGGTCTTTAGTACAAATAAAATCAAATCCTATATGTACAAAAATATTGTTATACAAAATATATTTTCAAGTTCATAAAAAAAAATCTCACAATTAAAGTTTTTTTTTTATCTTGAAATTTAAAATTTCTGAAAAGAGAAATGTAAGGATTAACACCTAATTCTTTTACACCTTTTTTTGTAGAAATTTCTGATATCGGACTAAATAATATAAGTATAATACATGATCTTTCTATTTTTGTCTTAATCTATTCGGATCATATTTTTTTTTCATGCAAAAATCTACTGCACACGATCTTTAAATTGCACACAAAATTTTATTTTACACTAATTGAATTTATAAAATGAAAATTTATAAAATATGGCTAACTTTAGAAAGCGAAGAAGTTTAATATACATGTCTATTGTTTTTTTTAACAAACTTTAAATAAGTTTTCTTGTAAAATTAGAAATTTTTATAATATATATAGAAATATATACATGCTTATTTATAGGTATATTAAAAGCAATCTTTTATGGCTTGGAAATATGTTAATCGCTCTGTTGATATTGAAAGCTTGTTCAAATTATTCTGTGAAGGAAAAGCTTCTAAAACCTCTGTTTAGTCTCGTGTTACAATATACATTTTTTATTTTAATAGGGCAACACTGTCCTTGTTAAGAGAAAACACATACTCCGCAATCATAAAAAAAAATATTGTTAACCCTTTCGGCGCTGATTTTTTTCTTAAAGTCCAAAAAAATTAAAACTTTTGTCAGGCAGCAGTTTTGAGTAGTAAAATACATATCAATTTATTTTATTTTGATTACTTGAAAATTATACATTTTACCAAATACACACATATGTGGCCTTGCAGCATTACATGATCATTTTATATTTAAAGCATTTTAAAAGTAAGGAACACATATGTGACCACCAGGGCCGAAGGGTTAATTTTCTAATCAGCTATACATTTTCGAAATTCTTATATATATATATATGTGTGTGTGTGTGTGTGTGCATTAAAATTAAAAAAAAAACCTTAATGAAAAGGAGTTAAATTTTAAAGGCAGGGATAAATTATTTTTTTATTAAAATAAAACACACAATAAGAAATATGTACATAAAATTTTGGGAGATATTATCTTCATAATTAATTTTATGTTTATAGTTTTTTAGATTATGTTTTAAAGATATTTTCTTTCCCTGGAGTATGTGAAGTTTGCTAAAAGTCTATGGCTTTCTTCTGACTTCTTCACAGCAGCACCTAAAAAAAAAGTTTTTAATTCGGTTTTGGTGAGAAATCAGCTAAATACTTGGTGCATACCGAAATGTAGACAAATATGCCATCGATCTTCAAATTATATCTTGAGAATCTCCAATTGTACCTTCAGAAGAAAATATAACTATGAACACTTAGTAATAACAATAACTTTTCATTATTTCTATAATAAAAATAAAACAAGATATGTTTAAAATATAATGAGAGAAGTTGCACTGGATCTAAATAGCATACAATCACCTTTCCTTATTTGTTTTTTAATTAACAATTCTTTTAACACTTTCATTTATTTCCAAATGATATTTTTCAGGTAACATTTCCATCAACAAGTAACCTCTCCCACCCTCTTTTTTTGTTTGAATTTATTTATATACTAGCTGACCAGCCCAAAGTTGCCCGGTGCCGTTATAATAACATTAAACGAAACTCAAATTTGTATGATCTATATCTTCGGAAAATCTTTCAAATGAACCTAGTTTTGGGGATCTCACATCCTTAGGCAGCATACAGTGTTTCAAATGAACTTAGTTTCCGGGGCCTTTGGCAGAGCCTAGTGTGTTCCCAACAAATTTTTTTTCAGAACGAGCCTGTACTCTGGCTGCCAGCTGCCTAAGTCAGCGCACACCAGGAGTGCTCCGCATGCGACGGAGTCATTCTAATAATAAGTTGAACAAGTTTGAACCGGAGATAAGAATGCAAAACCTGGCGGTTGAAGGTAGAACTAAAAAAATGTAAAACTATAGTACGCTAAGTTGAATGAACCAATTTCCGTTGAAATCCAGACCATAGAAACAAGGATATGATAAAAGAATGTGTTGCTAATGTTCGAAAATGGTGGTAACAGAAGTCTAATATAAACTTTCATTTTGCAGAAAATAGCTGATTCGTAATCTAAGTTGAAAGAAAAAATTCCCTTTGAAATCGGTCCAATAGAACCCGGAAAAAAATGCACCATTAATATTCGTAAATGTTGGTAACTGAAATCTAAGATAAATTTTCATAATACAGAAAGTAGTTGAATCGTAATCTAAGTTGAATGAACCAATTCCTGCTGTAATCGGGATCATGGAAACCGAGGAATGATCTTGAACCCAAGTGGTAGAAGGTACCACACCCCCGTAAATTTAACAAATTACGTTTAACCTTTAACTGATGTGAAAGAGACTATCACATAACTACTGTGAAGCGGTCTGTGAGACCGCTACATCGGAAGATGAATTTAACCCGTAACTGGAGACGATAGTCAGAATGACTCCGCGTTGTTCTTTGACTCTGATTATCATGTGTTTTTTTTTCCTTGAATAAAATCATTCCCAGTACCGACAATTAGTTCTTTTATCATTACATGATTTCCAGAATATATTGCGTTTCTAAAAAAATTCCAATGCTGTTTACAAAAGACAGAAAAGGAAAATAACATTACATCTCCGAACGCGTAAGAAAATTCATGTCTCCAGTTACGGGTTAATGCGCGATTAACTCAAATGATGGTGTTTTTGTACTAAACTTTTTGTACAGGTAATCCTAATTAAATTCATGAACGTCATAATTGAAATGCCTCAAGTGATAGTACTAAAGTTCAAAAGGAAACAAAATTTCGGTAGTGTTTGTTGTTAAACTGAAAGTTACAAGTTAAACTATAAAAATGGAAAAAAAAAAACCAGCGGTCTGTGAGACTGGTAACATCTGTTAAAGGTTAACATTAACGCGATATTTAATTTACCGATGAAATCTCCCAATCTAAAGTTAACCACTTACTTTTAACAGTAATGCGATTTTTAATTCACAGGTGTAATAAGTAAACGTAAGTTGATGCCGAAAAAGAAGATTAATATTTGATAGAAATTAAGCAGAGTTTTAAAAACGCAAGGGTTTAAGATCTTTGGTGTGGTGTCAAGTATAAAGCACATAGATGAAACAGTTTAACCTTTAACTGATGTTACCGGTCTATCAGACCGCAGCTTTTTTTTAATGTTTATAGTTTAACTTGCAATTTTCAGTTTAACTACAAACACTACCGAAATTTTGTTCCGTTTGGAATTGTAGTACTATCACCAGAGACTTTTGAATAGGTGAATTTTAATTATAACAGTCCTGTACAAAAAGTTTAGTACAAAAACGTCATCCTATGAGTAAATCGTGTCTTTTTATTCATCTTTCGATGAAGCGGTCTATCAGACCACTTCAAGCTAGTTATGTGACAATTTCTGTGACATCAGTTAAAGGTTAATTTGAAAAAACAGTTCCATTTAATAATACAGCTTGAATGTTAAACTTAAATAATAAAGACATATACATGTATCTCCAGCACTTGGTGGAAAGTTGGTTATTATCACATGTTACTAACCTAACTAAAATATAAAGATTTGCCTAAAAGTTATGTTAAGTTACCTTTTAAAATTGGCGTGTATTATTGTACCCCAATAAAAAAATCTAATAGAATTAATTGCAAAATCTAACAGAAAATCGTTTAAAAGAAATTATTTGTATAAACACCTTTCTAGGCAAATTCTCGATAGAGTGTATATGGATTTTTGTAGTCCTAGCCCGGTTAACTCGTTAGGAGGGGGGAAATACTTTTTGTCAATAATTGATGATTATTCTAGAAGAAGTGAAGTTTATATAATTAAGGATAAAACGGAAGTTTTCGAATACTTTAAAGGGTTTTTATTTAAAGCTGAGAGACAGCCTGGTAAAAAATTAAAGTGTGAAAGAATCCATGGATGGTGATGGAAGGAGGAATAAACCGACGAGTTTAAGCTTACTCTTTGTAGAAATTATATTTTAATTATGTTAGTAACATGTGATAACAACCAAGTTTCCATCAGATCCTGGAAGTACATGTATATTTCTTTATTATTAAGTTTAACATTCAAGCTGTATTATTAAATGGAACTGTTATTTCAAATTAAACTGTTTCATCAATGTACTTTATACTTGACACCACACCAAAGACCTTAAACCCTGCGTTTTTAAAAATTCTGCTCAATTTCTATCATGGTTAAAGAGCCATGTCATGCTATTTAAAGGTCAAATTGGGGCCGAAACTAGCCTTTTTTGCAGCAGGAACAAACATTGATTTTGGCGCCCCCCCCCCCCTTCCTCCTCGAAGTATTTTTACAAAGAGATTTTTACTAAATTTCTAATTGCTGACTTATATTAAAATTTAAAATATGTAATAATAAAATATGTAATACTGAACTGCGCAATCTGCTTTGTCAAATATTGATTCATTAAAATCTTGAAAATGGAAAAAAAAAAAATCCGCTTTATATAGGATCCTTATGCAATGTCATCCTTAGATTCTTCTATGGTTTGGCATACCTTAGATAGGACGATTTTCACAATACCGTGCTAAACATAGACGTGAGAAAAATCGACAAACAAAAATCTTCATTTGGCGACCATTCGTTCTGGCGCCCGGGGCACATACAACCTCCCCCCCACCCCCTTAGTTTCGGCACTGGGTCATATAGATGTCATGTGGTGTGTTTTAGTTGAAATAGATACTGTTTTGAAAGTATAATGACACAGGTTCAAGAATTAACTTATTCTTTCCCGAAACTATTGGATTATAACTATCCTGCGTGGAATCTCGACATAAAGGCGTATTGATCGATCGAAATTAAACTCGCGAGAATAAATCATCGGTTTATAGGGGAGACCGGGGGAATGCCGCCAACCCGGGTTATGCCGCCACCCCACCTAGTTTAAAAACTAACGGCAGTTTGAGATAGTGAATGTGCCTGCACTATAACGGCCAACAATAGAAACAGTGCCTAAAGTGAGAGTGACTTTGCTGTACATCGTTCGTTTGTTCTAGTGAAAAATGTTGTTTTCATCTAGTTGCTTATTATTTTGGAGCTTCAAATGAGTAGAGATAAGCACCTTTTATTTTAACTTAGGTATTTAAGACAATATGACCCGTAATCTACATGCATTCGCCGATATTTTGATGCAATGTGTTGAACAAGTTCGGTTCTTCTTTCGGCTTTGCTTGGGGATTTCGGCCATATTGTCCTCTCGGGGTAATGCCGCCACCATGAAAATCGGGTGAGAAATGGCCTCATTTGAATGTAGTGGAGCCGATTCAGCAGAGTGACTTTTGCAATATGAAGTAAATTGTAACCTTAACCATTATTCTGCTCAGTTACATTGCTTTATAACTATTTTCAGTAGGTTATGTATTTCCTAGTATCCATTTAATGCATGTACTAGGTCATTAAAGAGTGGCGGCATTACCCCTGTACAGTGGCGGAATTACCCCAGTATCCTGGGTAATTCCGTCACTGTGCAGAGGTTTAAAAAATATTTTTTTATGTATGCTTACTTTACAGTTATGATTACGGTTAAATTTATACAGATACTAAAGATCATGATTCAGCTTTAGAATTTTTACTATTAAAAAATAAACATTTTTTTGAGGTGAAAAAATTTAAATTCCCTTAAGGTGTCGCCATTCCCCCGGTCTCCCCTATAGTAAAAAAATTGAAGAAAAAAGGTTCAAATTAAAGATGCAGGATTTGATATGCCAGAGCTGTTAGTATGTTTTCTGTTAATCCGTCATTTACCTGAGGAGTACGGTAATCTAGTTCAAATGTTATACAGACTAGATGATAAAAAATTCAAATTAGAAAATGTATCTAAACTATTAGTGAATATAGAATAGTTTGTTTAAAACGCAAGGATGAATGTAGAGGTTATTACTGTAGGTGATGCTTATACAACTAAGTTTTATTAGTACGTAGCGTTTTAAATCTTCAATTAGTCGAAATTAAGCATAGGGTATGACTCAATCATTATAATAAAATTTTAAAGACATGCGCAAAAAATGGGGGGGGGGGGATGCTTAGAAAGGGACCTAGGACCGCAATAAAAATCTGAGGGTGTTGTGCGGAGAGAGAAGTACAAGGCTAAGTATTAAAAATATGTACTGAGAGAGTGACATAATTAGGAGGTGAAGAATGCATGGCGCAAAAAAAGTTCAAGGGGCCAGGACCGGGTCCTAGATAGACCCGTTCTTAACTGGAATGTAGAAATGGGGGAATGACTAAATGGAAAAATGGCTCCGAAAATGAACATCGGATTAAAAGGTTCAATTTATTAACAATATAGGTCACAATATCTTCAAGGGGACGTGTACCGGGCCTCAGGGCCAGGGTCTTAAATGGAGTGTAATGAAATGTTTTTGTAGTTTATAACGTAGCCGGAGGAAGCTATTCCTATGTTAAAGAAAATTGCAAGAAAAACGGATAATTTTTAAAGAAGCTGCACCGAGGGCCCAAGAAAGCAATTAATATACAAAATTGGTGGTATCTGAAGTCAAAGATATTTTTTGACGTTCATTTAGTATCTAGCGGACCTAAGAAGCGGTTAGAAAAAAGGCTAGTAAATCGGAACATTTTTAAGAAACTGTAATAGGGGGGCCAAAAGATGTCAATTAATAGTTGAGAGCAAGGTTCTAAGATGAAAACATGTTAATAAAGGTCCTAATACTTAGCACTTTAGATCTTCAATTAATCGAAATTAAGTATAGGGCATGAATTAATCATTAGATTAAAATTTTAAAATAAATTTGCAAAAATGGGGATAAATTCTTAAAACAGGCCCCTATGGCCTCAATAAAAATATCAGGGTGTTGGCCTGGAGAGAGGAGTCCAAGATTTAACTTTCAAGTTGTGCACTCGGATGGTGACACAATTATGGAATAAAATATGCATGGCGCAAAAAAAAAAAAAAAAATAAATAAAAAATTCCCCGGGTAGGGGGGGGGGGCGGACGGGCTGGGACACCAGTGTCCTGACTGGAATGTAGAAACGGGAAAATAACTAAATGAAAAAAGGGGCCTCAAAAACGAAGATCGCATTAAAAAGTGACAATTTATTAACAATTTAGGGTACAAAACTTCAAGGAGCCATGTACAGCCCCAAGAATCGTAACTGGAATGTAGAAATGGGGAATAACTAAATAGAGAAAGGGCCCCAAAACGAAGAAGACTGGAAAAATAGAGGGCAAAATATTAGCAAATTTAGAGCATGGAAAACTTAAAGGGGCCCAGGGACTCGGGGTAATAAAAAATAATAATCTAAGCGTTAGGTGCATCAGGACCTGCCTTCGACCTTACCCAATCCTTACCCAAATTTTCAAACTTCTACGTGCGATAGATTTTGCAAGCCATCGCACACAAACAGAGCGAAACTTTCTTTTTTTTATTAAAGATTCTATTGATTAAAAATATGTTTATATGTTTTTTTTTAAGTATATATTGTTATAAATAAAATTTTGTTTAACATGCACAGAAAACCGAAAAGAAATTTCATCGTAAATTATGATATAATAAATTTCATTATAAAGCACTCTAGCATCAATTTCACAACTAACCGTTCAACTTATATGTAAACTGAAAACAGACAAAATATGATTCAGATATGATAGTATCCAATGTATACAACAGAAAAAAATACTAGTAAATCTGCAGATCAGGAGCCTCAACGCCATCTTTGCAAGTCATTGTTTCTTAACACTCATTGCGTAATATTCATCTTCCTACAAATCGCTTTCTAAAGTTTTCAAATTACATAAATATTTATAAGAATAAAAAATACTTCGTAAAGTTTCAGAAATTAAATGTGTTAAACAAGTAGTTATACACTGATGTTCTGAAATTCTGATGAGCTGCTTATTCCGGTAACTTTTTAAATCAAAAATTGCGTTTCTTCAGGGGGGCTCTGCCCCCCTGAACCCACCGTAGTCTGTTTAAATTTACATTCGTAATTTTTTATTGATTGTGCGGATGGTTATAGTACATCATAGATTTTTTTTTACGCTGTGATTTATAAGGATAAGCATAAGTTTTTTTTTATAAATTAATAAATTTAAAATTTAAAATAAAATCCTCATGTTAACCGTACGCAAACAATTAATCTTGAAGTGACGCCAAAAATGTAACCTTAAAATCCGCTACATTCGACCCAAACACGACGGAGTGCTTAAAAAAAGAAAGAAAGAAAAGAAAAATATTTTTAGTAATACAGTTTTTAATTCATAATACGATGAAATGCTACTTTAGAATGCTTAAATATAAGCAGATCATTTTCATTTTACAGAAAAAATGTACAGATGAAGTCAAAGAATTCGGTCCCTGTTCCACGTGCTTGTTTTGTTTGGGCCGAATGAGGGCATTTAAATCTGAGCGATAACGCACATCATATTGCAAACTGTTTTTACGGCATACTGCATCTCCATCTATCTCTTTCCTCCGTGAATAATAGTTAATTTTATTTTAGCCAAGATCTTTTTATTCCAACATCTTTTTTTTTGATAAATGACGTCTAATTCACCTGCTATTCGTACTTACTCAAATACTTTCATCTTGTTATATTAAGAAATACTTGAGAGTTTTCTTTTTATTCCCAATATGTCGCCATATTAATCTTTTTATTCTTAATTTTTTTTTCATTTTCCTGTTTCACGTCAAAATCTTTCAATTGAAAATTGTTTAAGAGAAAATATTATTCAGGGTTTTGATTTTCTTGGCAACGATTAAAGAAACATTGATAAATTTTATGAAAAAATGTCACATTATTCTCTATGAAAATAATGAACTTTTGTATTTTTGAGCAAAATATTTGAATAAAATAAATAAAATATTGCCTATTTTTACTTCTGGGGCTAAAATCCATCTATATGCAAAAATACAAATGCATCAATTCATCCGTTTTGACGTTGGCTTTACTGAAACATTATAGACGCATTTATACTAATATTATTAAGACCAAATGCGTTGCTAGGCAACTGATGAAAGAAAAGGTAAAAAATGAAATATGTATTTATGTCAAATTGATAAAACAAAATGCTTTATATTATTGGAAAACATGCATAAAGTTCCCCCAAAAATTATAAACCTAATTTAAAAAATCTTGCAAATATATTGACATAATTTCAAACTAATTGGAATAATTTAATAATCTTATTTAAAAATTTCAGCATCCAAAATTTACCATTTAAATCCATTTTTAATATGAGCCATTTCTTTCAACAAATGAAAATTTGAAAATCGTCTGACTTGCCATAGAAAAGCATTACAGAGCAAAATAAAATGTTCTATATTTCCCAAACGAATGAACCAAATTTAACCAAAAACTATACAGCTAAGTCCGAGTACCTCATCAACATGCTTAATTAATTTCAAGCCGATCGAATGCTTTTTGCGGCAGTTATCGCGGAACAGACAGACAGACAGACAGTCAGACAAACGGAAATCAAAACTTTTCGTGTCTCCACAGTAAGCCTTCACTGACGTTTCGGCAATTATAATTCACTAGTAAATCTGCAGATCAGGAGCCTCAACGTCAGCTCTGCAAGTCATTGTTTTTAGACTCACTTTGGTAATATTCAGTTTCCTGCAAACTGCAATTTAAAGTTTTCAAATTATGTAATTATTTATAAGAATAAAAAATACGAAGTTTTCAGACATTAGAAGCATTAAATTAAAAACGTTATGGAAGGATATTTCGAAATTTTCATGAGCTGTTAATTCTGGTATATTTTTTAAATAATAAAGTAGATTTCTTCAGGGGGGCTCCGCCCCCCTGAACCCCCCCGTGGTCTTATTAATTTACATACGTAACTTTTTATTGATTGCGCTAATGGTTAGCGCAAATCTTAGATTTCTTTTTACACTTCCGAGCCTTATTTTTCAATACTGGTAACACAGAAAATGATTTACATTGACGCAATTATATTAAACGTTTAGGGTTTATGAATGAAAATGTAATTTCCTTTAAAAATAAAATAATTTTCATTCATATTTTCTGAAATGAGGCGGCATTAAGAAGTAACACCCGTCAAAAAACATTTTTTCAGGCAACCTAGTTAATGCTTGGTTTTTAAGGATGAAAATATTTATTTCCCGATACAATGACGTCATTTTCGACAGCGATAATTTTGCGGTGCATAATTTTGATATTTACTATATATTTGCTCTTCAAAAGTTTTTTTTTCCTGATTGGAATTTTCGATTAAGAATTAACATTTCTGTTAGCTGTGTGCAGACGATAAACCATGAGATATTAGTAACATTTTTTTTTTTAATAATAAGAATTAATATCATAACACAAGCCCCTTTTATTTCAATATTCGTATTCATATTCGCGTATTCGTTTTATTTTTGATATATGAGATCAAATTCACCTTCTTTTCGTATTTTCACTTTATTTCTAATATGAAGGCGTATTCATGTCTATTTTTTATTTCATTTTCCTCTCGCACATAAAAATATTTCAGATCAAAATTAACTGTTTAGGATAAATTTTTATTCCGGGATTGAATTTTCGTGGCAACGGCAAAAAAAGAAAAATGATTGTTAAATTTCATAGCAAAATGTAGATTTATTCCTTATGAAAATAATGAACTTTTTAATTTAAAAGAAAAATATTTGAACAAAATAAATAGAACATAAGTCTTTCTTTATTTCTGTGGTAAATTCCATCTATATGTAAAGACACAAAGGCTTTAATTCGCCCCTTTTGACTTTGATTTAACTTCAAACAATTACACATACTTTCACATTTACGATATTTTTAGATGTAGTTCGCTGCTAGGTAACAGTTAAAACATAATAAAAACAATTAAATATGTGCTTAAAAAGAAAATTTATATTAAAAAAAATATTTTATATTATTGAAACACATATATAAAATCCCTCCATAAAAGTTATACACCGAATTTAAAAACTCTGACAAATGTATACACAAAATTTCAAACTACTATGAATAATGTATGGTTCTAAATAGGAAATTTCATCATCCTTAATTTAGCATTTAAATCCTTTAATCATATGAGCCATTTCTTTTCAACAAATAAAAATGGAAAAATCGTCTGAATTGCTATAGGGTTGGGTTGATTGTTGACGGCCGATTATCTACTCGAGGGATATAGGCCCAAGGGGGAGTGCCCTTCGTGGGGGTCTTTCTAAGGGAACCTAATCCGTATTAACGCATGGAAGATCCACGGCTCGAAGAAAACCACGAAAACTCCGAACGATTAGGCCGACGGGCGCGATTGGGATCGAACCCAGCACCTCCCGTCTACCAGCTTCGAGAGCAGAACCTCTCGGCCACTGGTGGGGCTGAATTGCTATAGGAAAGCATTAAGTCGCAAAATAAAATGTTCTATATATTCCGAACGAATGAACCAAATTTAACCAAAAACTATACAGCTAAATCCGGGGATTTCACCAACATGCATCCTTAATTTTAAGATAATCGGATGCCTTTTACGGCAGTTATCGCGGAACAGACAGACAGACTAACGGAAACCAAAACTTTTCGTGTCTCCACAGTAAGCCTTCACTGACGTTTCGGCAACTAGTAAATCTGCAGATCAGGAGCCTCAACGTCAGATCTGCAATTCATTGTTTTTAGACACACTCTAGTAATATTCAATTTCCTGCAAACCGCAATTTAAAGTTTTCAAATTACGTAATTATTTATAAGAATAAAAAATACGAAGTTTTCAGACATTAGAAGCGTCAAATTAAAAACGTTGTTATGGAAGGATATTTTGAATTTTCATGAGCTACTAATTCTGGTATTTTTTGTAAATAATACAGTATTCAGGGGGGCGGAGCCCCCCTGAATGAACCCCCGGTGGTCTCTTTAATTTACATATGTAACTTTTTATTGATTGCGCTAATGATTATTGTAAATCTTTTTACACTTCCGAGCTTTATTCTTTAATACTGGTGGGCAGAAAAGGATTTACATTGACGCAATTATATTAAAAGTTTAGGTTTTACGAACAAAAATGTAATTTCCTTTTAAAGATAAAAAAATTTTCATTCATATTTTCTGAAATGAGGCGGCATTAAGAACTAACACTCTTCAAAAAATATTTTTTCAGGCAATCTAGTTAATGTTTGTTTTTAAGAATGAAAATATTTATTTCCCGATACAATGACGTCCTTTTCGACAGCGATAATTTTGCGGTGCATAATTTTGGCATTTACTATCAATTTGATTTTCAAAAGTTTTTTTTTTCTCATTGAAATTTTCGATTAAAAATTAAATATTTCTGTTAGCTGCGTCCAGACGATAAACCGTGAGATATTAGTAACATTTTTTTTTAAATAATAAGAATTAATATCATAACACAAGACCCTTTTATTTCAACCTCAAAGCGTTTTTGTTTTATTTTTGATATATGAGATCAAATTCACCTTTCCGTTGCTAGGAAACAGTTAAAAGAAAATTAAGACAATGAAATATGTGATTGAAAAAAAGTAAATTAAAAAAAGAAAATATTTTATATTATTGGAACACATATATAAAATCCCTCCATAAGATATACACTGAATTTAAAAACTCTGACAAATGTATACACAAAATTTCAAACTAATATGAATAATGTATGGTTCTAATTAGGAAATTCCATCATCCATAATTTATCATTTAAATCTTTCAATCATATGAGCCATTTCCTTTCAACAAATAAAAATGGAAAAATCGTCTGAATTGCTATAGGAAAGCATTAAGGCGGAAAATAAAATGTTCTATATATTCCGAACGAATGAACCAAATTTAACCAAAAACTATACAGCTAAATCCGATGACCTCACCAACATGCATCCTTAATTTTAAGATAATCGGATGCTTTTTACGACAGTTATCGCGGAACAGACAGACAGACTAACAGACAGACAGACTAACGGAAACCAAAACTTTTCGTGTCTCCACAGTAAGCCTTCACTGACGTTTCGGCAACTAGTAAATCTGCAGATCAGGAGCCTCAACGTCAGCTCTACAATTCATTGTGTTTAGCACCCTTTGAGTAATATTAATCTTTCTACAAAAAAAGAAATTTAAAGTTTTGAAATTACATAAACATTTATAAAATGAAAAAATATTTCGAAAGTTTCTGACATTAGAAGCGTTAAATTAAACCCCTTGTTATGTAATGGTATTCTGAAAATCTCATGAGCTACTTATTCTGGTAATTTTTAGATAATAAAGTAGATTTCTTCAGGAAGGCAGAGCTCCCCTGAACCCCTTCGTAGTGTAATTTAATTTACATTTGTAATTATCAATTAATTGTGTTAATGTCCTTTAGTAAATTCTACCAATAGACGGAAACGTACATGAATTCTTTTCTACAGCCCTGTATATTACGTGAAGATTTTTACGCGTCGTCTATAACATTTAAATTTAATGCAGACAAAAAACCCTCTTAAAACTGCTCATATCACATTTCCGGGGATTAGTATGCATAGTGTGCACCATATATCCAGTTTCTGCGGAGTCCTGTATATGGTTCTATTTAAATTCTGCAAACATTTGTTAGTATGCTAAATGTAATTGGGCTGGGAAATACATAACTCAAATAAAAAAAAAAACACACTGAAGCAATTCGCGCTCATTTTCATTTATACTTACGAATTCATTTGTGTATCCCTGTACATGGTCTATACAATATTTAAGCACTACTTATTAAGCACAAATTTACTTAACGTTAAAACGCACACCATAATCGAAAATGCTCTTCAGCAATCATCCCTAATAGACCAGAACTGTATCCGAAATTTTTTATGTGACCCTATAAATGAACGATAAATACGATACAAATCATATTCAAGCTTCTTGTAGTCAACCACAGTAATGTAATTTAATTTCATAATGTTTGAATTAGTGCAACACAATTAACACACTGACGACAGGCAATTTAATTAAATCTGGGTTTAAAAAGAGTAGAAGCTCCTCCCTCTTCTGAAAGTGTCTCGGAAATTGGTTTCTGAGACATGTTTTTCATGTTTATGCAGCAGTAAATATCATTCAATGAACGGATGTAATATATAATGTCTTACAATCTATAAAAAATATGGACAACACAATATAAATGTCTTTTCTGTAAGGTAGAAGTCACTCCCTCAGCCAATGATGTATTCTGAATAAAAACGAGAATTCTCGTTTCCGGTCGCTAATGTGTTAAAATAAGCTGTGAAGAGTTTTTTTCCCCCGTAGACCACATTTTAATCGACCACTTTTGTGTGACCCTGAAAAAAACATATGCTTTGCTCCCCATATACTACAAAAATGTTTCAAAAATGCATATCAATTTTATTATTTTGTAACAGAGTAACATCATTAAAAAACGCCACAAAAGGATTTTCTTCAAAGATTGTAATATTATGAATACTTTTGAGTTCCCTGTACGCATGCTGTAAGTGCTACACATAACATATTTTATAGTAACCAGGTTCCAGTGCACCTTAATAAAGTATATAAATTTCATTACGTTTAAAATTGTGTAACATTATTAAAATACACCGCAGACGATTTTTCCCAAAGACTATAATGTAACGGAATAGTTTTGAGTGCCCCTGTAATTAAGCTATGAATGCTACACTCTTCATTTTTAATACCAAACATACTTCGGCAAACCTCAATAACGTATATCAATTACATGTAATCCCGACTATATTTACGCGAGTTAGAGCACGTAGAGAAACACGGCAGGCGACAGATAGAAAAACTGAAGTCATAAATACTTTTCATCCATGTTGGAAAGTGTTAAAAAGGATTTACATGACTTTAACTGTACTTTTTTTTCACTTATAGCATGGTTAAACATTAGTTTAAACATCCTAATCCATGCGATAGCAATAACATATTAAAAGCCCTCCAAAATATGCATATCTGGAGATCTATAAATCTACTGGAAAATAATTCATTATCGTGCCCACTGTTAATTGCATAAATTGCATCGATTTGGCGCGATAAAATATTTTTTGTGTTAGCCTTTTAATAGTACCTGCAACAAAATTAACGTAATTTACTAACTTCATTCATATTTGACGCAATGATAGGCTACGAATAACAGTCGCTAGGCAACGAAGAAAAGGAAAAAAAAAATGAAATATGTATCATGTAAAACAAGAAAATTAATTTAAAAATTCTTTATATTATTGGAATACATGTATAAATGTCCTCAAAACATTATACACGTAAATAAAAAAATCTGATAGATATATTGATAAAACTTCAATATAATAGGAATAATTTAAAACCCTTATTTGGAATTTTAGTATCCATAATTTGACATTTAAATCCATTAATCAAACGTGCCATTTTCTTTCAACAAATGGAAATTTGAAAATCGTCTGACTTGCCGTAGAAAAGCATTATAAAGAAAAATAAAATCTTCCATAATTTCCGAACGAATGAACCAAATTTAACCAAAAACTATACAGCTACGTCCGGGTATCTCACGAATATGCCCAATTAATTTCAAGCTGATCGGGTGCTTTTTGCGGCAATTATCGCGGAACAGACAGACAGACAAACGGAAATCAAAACTTTTCGTGTCTCCACAGTAAGCCTTCACTGACGTTTCGGCAACTAGTAAATCTGCAGATCAGGAGCCTCAACGTCAGCTCTACAATTCATTGTGTTTAGCACCCTTTGAGTAATATTAATCTTTCTACAAAAAACGAAATTTAAAGTTTTGAAATTACATAAACATTTATAAAACGAAAAAATATTTCCAAGGTTTCTGACATTAGAAGCGTTAAATCAAACCCCTTGTTATGTAATGGTATTCTGAAAATCTCATGAGCTACTTATTCTGGTAATATTTAGATAATAAAGTAGATTTCTTCACAGGGGGCTCTGCCCCCCTGAAACCCTTCGTAGTGTAATTTAATTTACATTTGTAATTATCAATTAATTGTGTTAATCCTTTAGTAAATTCTACCAATAGACGGAAACGTACATGAATTCTTTTCTACAGCCCTGCATCTTACGTGAAGATTTTTACGCGTCGTCTATAACATTTAAATTTAATGCAGACAAAAAACCCTCTTAAAACTGCTCATATCACATTTCCGGGGATTAGTATGCATAGTGTGCACCATATATCCAGTTTCTGCGGAGTCCTGTATATGGTTCTATTTAAATTCTGCAAACATTTGTTAGTATACTAAATGTAATTGGGCTGGGAAATACATAACTCAAAAAAAAAAAAAAAAAAAAAAAAAAAAAAAACACTGAAGCAATTCGCGCTTATTTTCATTTATACTTACGAATTCATTTGTGTATCCCTGTACATGGTCTATACAATATTTAAGCACTACTTATCAAGCACAAATTTACTTAACGTTAAAACGCACACCATAATCGAAAATGCTCTTCAGCAATCATCCCTAATAGACCAGAACTGTATCCGAAATTTTTTATGTGACCCTATAAATGAACGATAAATACGATACAAATCATATTCAAGCTTCTTGTAGTCAACCACAGTAATGTAATTTAATTTCATAATGTTTGAATTAGTGCAACACAATTAACACACTGACGACAGGCAATTTAATTAAATCTTGGTTTAAAAACAGTAGAAGCTCCCCCCTCTTCTGAAAGTGTCTCGGAAATTGGTTTCTGAGATATGTTTTTCATGTTTATGCAGCAGTAAATATCTCTCAATGTACGGATGTAATGTATAATGTCTTACAATCTATAAAAAATATGGACAACACAATATAAATGTCTTTTCTGTAAGGTAGAAGTCACTCCCTTAGCCAATGATATATTCTGAATAAAAACGAGAATTCTCGTTTCCCGTCGCTAATGTGTTAAAATAAGCTGTGAAGAGTTTTTTTTCCCCCGTAGACCACATTTTAATCGACTACTTTTGTGTGACCCTGAAAAAAACATATGCTTTGCACCCCATATACCACAAAAATGTTTCAAAAATACATATCAATTTTATTATTTTGTAACAGAGTAACATCATTAAAAAACGCCACAAAAGGATTTTCTTCAAAGATTGTAATATTATGAATACTTTTGAGTTCCCTGTACGCATGCTGTAAGTGCTACACATAACATATTTTATAGTAACCAGGTTCTAGTGCACCTTAATAAAGTATATAAATTTCATTACGTTTAAAATTGTGTAACATTATTGAAATACACCGCAGACGATTTTCCCCAAAGACTATAATGTAACGGAATAGTTTTGAGTGCCCCTGTAATTAAGCTATGAATGCTACACTCTTCATTTTTAATACCAAACATACTTTGGCAAACCTCAATAACGTATATCAATTACATGTAATCCCGACTATATTTACGCGAGTTAGAGCACGTAGAGAAACACGGCAGGCGACAGATAGAAAAACTGAAGTCATAAATACTTTTCATCCATGTTGGAAAGTGTTAAAAAGGATTTACATGCCTTTAACTGTACTTTTTTTCACTTATAGCATGGTTAAACATTAGTTTAAACATCCTAATCCATGCGATAGCAATAACATATTAAAAGCCCTCCAAAATAGGCATATCTGGAGATCTATAAATCTACTGGAAAATAATTCATTATCGTGCCCACTGTTAATTGCATAAATTGCATCGATTTGGCGCGATAAAATGTGATAGCCTTTTAATAGTACCTGCAACAAAATTAACGCAATTTACTAACTTCATTCATATTTGACACAATGATAGGCTACGAATAACAGTCGCTAGGAAACGAAGAAAAGGAAAAAAAAAAAAGAAATATGTATCATGTAAAACAAGAAAATTAATTTAAAAATTCTTTATATTATTGGAATACATGTATAAATGTCCTCAAAACATTATACACGTAAATAAAAAAATCTGATAGATATATTGATAAAACTTCAATATAATAGGAATAATTTAAAACCCTTATTTGGAATTTTAGTATCCATAATTTGACATTTAAATCCATTAATCAAACGTGCCATTTTCTTTCAACAAATGGAAATTTGAAAATCGTCTGACTTGCCGTAAAAAAGCATTATATAGAAAAATAAAATCTTCCATATTTTCCGAACGAATGAACCAAATTTAACCAAAAACTATACAGCTACGTCCGGGTATCTCACGAATATGCCCAATTAATTTCAAGCTGATCGGGTGCTTTTTGCGGCAGTTATCGCGGAACAGACAGACAGACAGACAGACAGACAAACGGAAATCAAAACTTTTCGTGTCTCCACAGTAAGCCTTCACTGACGTTTCGGCAACTAGTAAATCTGCAGATCAGGAGCCTTAACGTCATCTTTGCAATTCATTGTTTTTTAACACTCATTGCGTAATATTCAACTTCCTACAAATCGCTTTTTAAAGTTCTCAAATTACATAAATATTTATAAGCATACAAGATACTTCATAAAGTTTCAGAAATTAAAAGTGTTAAACAAGTGGTTATATATTGATGTTCTGAAATTCTGATGAGCTGCTTATTCTGGTAACTTTTTAAATCAAAAATTGCATTTCTTCAGGGGGGCTCTGCCCCACTGAACCCCCCGTAGTCTATTTAAATTTACATTCGTAATTTTTTATTGAATGTGCGGATGGTTATAGTACATCTTAGATTTTTTTACGCTGTGATTTATAAGGATAAGCATAAGTTTTTTTTATAAATTAATTAAATTTAAAATAAAATATTCATGTTAACCGTACACAGACAATAAATCTTGAAGTGACGCCAAAAATTTAACACTAAAATCCGCTACATTCGGCACAACACAACGACGTGCTTAAAAAAAAAAAAAGAATAATATTTTTAGTAATACAGTTTTTAATTCATAATACAATGAAATGCTACCTTAGAATGCTTATTGCTTAAATATAAGCAGATCATTTTCATTTTACAGAAAAAATGCACGGATGAAGTAAAAGAATTCGGTCCCTGTTCCACGTGCTTGTTTTGTTTGGGCTGAATGAGGGCATTTAAATCTGAGCGATAACGCACATCGTATTGCAAACTGTTTTTCGGTATACTGCATCTCCATCTATCTCTTTCCTCCGTGAATAATAGTTAATTTTATTTTACCCAAGATCTTTTTATTCCAGCATCTTTGTTATCGATAAATGATGTCTAATTCACCTGCTATGCGTACTTAATCAAAACTTTTCATCTTGTTATATTAAGAAATACTCGAGAGTTTTCTTTTTATTTCCAATATGCCACCATATTAATTTTTCTAATCTTATTTTTATTTTTCATTTTCCTGTTTCACGACAAAACATTTCAATTGAAAATTGTTTAAAAGAAAATATTATTCCGCGTTTTGATTTTCTTAGCAACAATTAAAGAAATATTCGTAAATGTTATGGGAAAATGTTACGTTATTCTCTATGAAAATAATGAACTTTTGTATTTTTAAGCAAAATATTTCAATAAAATAAATAAAATAAATGAAATATTGCCTATTTTTATTTCTGGGCTAAAATCCATCTATATGCAAAGATACAAATGCATTAATTCATCCGTTTTGACGTCGGTTTTACTCAAACATTATACACGCAATTATACTAATATTATTAGGACCAAATACGTTGCTAGGCAACAGATGAAAGAAAAGGAAAAAAAAAAGGAAATATGCATTATGTCAGATTGATAAAACAAAATCCTTTATATTATTGGAAAACATGCATAAAATTCCCCCCAATATTATAAACCTAATTGCCGAAACGTCAGTGAAGGCTTACTGTGGAGACGCGAAAAGTTTTGGTTTCTGTTAATCTGTCTGTTAGTCTGCCTGTTAGTCAGTCTGTTAGTCTGTCTGTTAGTCTGCCTGTTAGTCAGTCTGTTAGTCTGCCTGTTAGTCAGTCTGTTAGTCTGTCTGTTAGTCTGTCTGTTAGTCTGTCTGTCTGTTCCGCGATAACTGCCGCAAAAAGCATCCGATCGGCTTGAAATTCACTGGGCATGTTGATGAGGTACCCGGACTTAGCTGTATAGTTTTTGCTTAAATTTGGTTCATTCGTTCGGGAAATATGGAACATTTTATTTTGCTCTATAATGCTTATCTATGGCAAGTCAGACGATTTTCAGATTTTCATTTGTTGAAAGAAATGGCTCATATGAAAAATGGATTTAAATGGTAAATTTTTGATGCTAAAATTTTTAAATAACATTATTAAATTATTCCAATAAATTTTGTCAATATATTTGCGAGATTTTTAAAATTAGGTTTATAATATTGGGGGGAATTTTATGCATGTTTTCCAATAATATAAAGGATTTTGTTTTATCAATTTGTCATAATGCATATTTCATTTTTTTCCTTTTCTTTCTCTGTTGCCTAGCAACGTATTTGGTCCCAATAATATTAGTATAATTGCGTGTATAATGTTTGAGTAAAGCCAACGTCAAAACGGATGAATTAATGCATTTGTATCTTTGCATATAGATGGATTTTAGCCCAGAAATAAAAATAGGCAATATTTCATTTATTTTATTTATTTTATTGAAATATTTTGCTTAAAAATACAAAAGTTCATTATTTTCATAGAGAATAACGTAACATTTTTACATAACATTTACCAATATTTCTTTAATTGTTGCCAAGAAAATCAAAACCCGGAATAATATTGTCTTTTAAACAATTTTCAATTGAAATGTTTTGTCGTGAAACAGGAAAATGAAAAATAAAATTAAGAATATAAAAATTAATATGGCGGCTTATTGGAAATAAAAAGAAAACTCTCGAGTATTTCTTAATATGAATGTTGAATATGATGAAAAGTTTTGAGTAAGTACGCATAGCAGGTGAATTAGACGACATTTATCGAAAACAAAGATGCTGGAATAAAAAGATCTTGGATAAAATAAAATTAACTATTATTCACGGAGGAAAGAGATAGATGGAGATTAAAAACAGTTTGCAATACGATGTGCGTTATCGCTCAGATTTAAATGCCCTCATTCGGCCCAAACAAAACAAGCACAAGAACAGGGACCAAATTCTTTGACTTCATCCGTTTTTTTTTTTTTTTTTTTTTTTTTTTTTTTTTAGCACGTCGTTGTGTCTAAGGATGTCTGTTGAAAAGGGCCAAAAATTTATGTATGACAGATTTTTGATACAATTAAAAATATCCTCACGGTCACAAAAATAGGGGTTTAAGAAGACAAAAAATCATAACATCGTCAATTGACAAGATATCAAATTCGCCTAAGTTTATTATAAACCTTCTTAATATTACCTACAACTTATATATTGACAAGTTTTTGATAAAATGAACTGTTATAGGGGAAAAAAATTGGGCTTGTAGAAAAAAGAATCACATCTCCGTTAATCCGTCACTAAGGTGATAAAAAAGTATGATTGGCGTTATAAAAAATTTGTGATAACCCTCTATGATGCTGCATATAAAATTGCATTATTAAACGTGCGCGTTCTCAAAAGGAAATAAAAAACTAGAAAACAGTAATTCTGCTTTTTCAGAATTTAATGTCGCCCCCGATGACAAAAAAATATATGTATTTAAATATAGATACAGTAGAGTCCCGATTATCCGAGTTAATCAAACTTATACCTTTGAAATGGATCATTTTTTTCTGATGGACTGATGGTTTCCCTTATTATGAAACAGTCATTATAAATGAAGTGTTAGGTTAAAATGAAAGAGCAAATAACTCGGTGAAAGCGGAAACTCCGATAATCGGAACTCTACTGTAGTTCAGTTTTAAGACTTATAACACGCGATTTTATTTTACATAAAGTGATGTCATCCACATCCGCTGAAGAATTCATCATTTGCGATCCAGTGTTAAACAACATCTACTGTAAACAGTCATTATAAATTAAGTATTAGGTGAAGATGAAAGAGCAAATAACTCGGTGAAAGCGGAAATTCCGATAATCGGGACACTACTGTAGTTCAGTTGTAAGACTTATAACACGCGATTTCATTTTACATAAAGTGATGTCATCCACATCCGCTGAAGAATTCATCATTTTCGATCCAGTGTTAAACAACATCTACTGTAAAGTACGCTTAGGACGCCACTATCGCTGAATAATACACACACACACACACACACACACACACACACACAAAAAAAAAAAAAAAAAAAAAAAAAAAGATTTCGTCATTCAAAAAACTCGACAATAAAATCGGCTATCTACAGATTCACAGGCCTTCATTTGTTTGCATTATTAATATAGATATTTAAAACTAGGACTTCCCTCAGAGGGATTAGTCTGAGCGATATTGCCGAGAATATAGATTTAATAATAACTTGTTGCAAGTAAAGAAAATGAGATACTATCTTTAATTGGCCATACACTGGTTACTAATTCAAATGATAAAATATCTAGATTAGTGAACCTGAAAAAAAATCCATATCAATTTTAAACCAGCTCTTCCCTCTGTTAAGGGCCTTGGCAAGAGATAGAATAGCCTAGAAAAGGAACACATTTACAAGTAATTTCGGACAACCCATTCGCTGTTTCATACCGACATTTTTGCATTTTTTAAAATACATACATAAACCAGTATAATACTTCTTCAGTTTTATTTTCATAGTCGTTTATATCATTTGACAAAAAATCTCACTTTCTTAAACTCGAATTGCGTCAAGCTTTTTTAAAAAAGCAAAGTCCATATAACAATGAAATTCCATGAAGGGAATTAAACACATTGTAATAAAGCATTTAGGTGAGCGCAATTGATAAATCGTCAAATATTGTTCTTATCGCCATCTTTCGTAATGCATTCTTTTAATTTAAAATACACATATTAAATAAATTTTATTATATTAGAGCTTATATTAGAGGATAACATAAAAAATTCGCATAGATTACCGTTAACAAGTTTAAGAAATTGTTTTAGATTTGATAACATAAACCTGCGATGGCTGTGTTTTTTTAACTTTTATAATTAGGTTTTATGTATTTTTTAACGCTAAATAAAAAAAATTACCTTTACTTTTAGACATCATGTCAGGATTTTTCGCAAATCGTAAATTTAAAGGTTAAAAAATAGCGAAAAATCTGATACTGAAAAGTAGATGCAAGACTTTTTTATTCAGTTTAATTTCACTTAATTCAATAATTTATTCAATTTTGTGACTTATACTGGGTTTCTTACACCTAAACAGCTCAGGCGTCCAATAAGGATGGGAGGAGAGGGGGGATCAATTTTAACTTTAAGCTTTTTAACTTTGAAATTTGCGATTTGAGAAAAATCCTGACGTGATGGTTTAAAATGAAAGTCATTTTCGGATCAAGCACTAAAAAATACTGTTGAATCAATTTTCAAAAGCTAAAAAACGTGGCACGACCCAAAATTTGAAAGACGGTGTAATCTAACAGCATTTAAAAATATGTATCCTTTTTGTAAAGAATTGAGATTGTTGTTCTATATCCTTTTATTTAACAAAAATTCTGTTATTTTTATCCTCTTATATGTTCGGTACAAATTGTATATTTTGCAGTAATATGTCAGAATGATTAAAGATTTCAAAGTTATATTGCAATGCTAATTTTACTCTCAACTATTTCTTTAATATATCTGACGATAATTATATTTCTACTAAATTTGTGAATAACCCCTAATTTGTAGCAAAAAATATGCTCCAACTTTAAACAGCTATTACTCGGTTAATTTTAATCGTAGAATAACGGGACTTTTTTGGCCTTACTTGTCAGTGGAACAGGAAAATTTTACTAAATAAAAGTTATGGGACCGGGGGACCGTATAAAAATTTAAATTCTGTAATTCTTCGCTAAATTGTTTTTTCGCTCCAAACCTTTTTTTTATCTTAACTCTGCACCTAATTTTGACCACTTTTGTAATTGAAAGTATGCATCTAGGACCAACGGTTGCGAAAATAAAGGTTTGTCAAGTTATGCGTGGACACACTGTATAGTAAATACGTAAACAAAAAACAAAAAACAAAAAAAACGGTAGGTTACTTAATTAAGTTTTCCTAAGTAATTTAAATATTTTTCATGAATCTGTTTTGTTTATTGTAATAAGTAATGGTATTCTTAACATAAAAAAATCTCTGAATTTGCTTTATTACTTAGTTTGGGAAAAAAGTTCAGAAATTGAATCAGTTTTCTAGCATTTTTTGCCGGTTGAACGGGAACTGTCCCCAAGTCCATTTAGATTTTAAAAGTTTAAAAAAGCATAAAAAATTAACACATTGTCGTATTAGATACGAATTTGCACCACAAAAACAAGGCAAAAAAACAGAACTTTTGTAGCCAAAAAAAAAAAAAAAATAAATTAATAGATTACAACGACCATTTGGAATTTTTTTAATAATCGAATAAATAAAAATCGAAAGCAGTTCCAGCGAATCATCCACAAATCGCGACAAATCACCTTCGTAACAAAATTTAACCAAAAAATCTAAATTTCGTCCACTAAATTCCGTCGCATCCTCTTAAATTTTTTATTCATTGTTTTGCTGATTATAATAAAAATTGTTAAATTATAAGATTGCTTAAGTTTTTCATTTAACTGCATATAAATCACTTTTTGTTACTTCTGACGTAACTTTCTCCCTTTTCCCTTCGAAAATGCCACCACGATTACATATACATTATAGGCCAATTAAAATCCGATTAAAAATTAAAATTGTAATTTAATAGATTACAACGACCGTTTGGATTTTTTCTTTTTTTGCTTTAATATTAACTTAGTTTTAATTTTGGGGCATTTCGACAAGAGAAGCCGAGAAAGATAAGAGGTTAAAAATCGAAAGGAGTTCCACCGAATCATCCACAGATCGCGACAAATCACCTTCGTAACAAAATTTAACCGAAAAATCTAAATTTCGTCCACCAAATTCCGTTGCATCCTCTTCAACAACAGATCGCAAAGATCAAACTTCAGACGACCAAAACCTTCATCGATAAACTCTCCAAGTCCCGTTTCGAGAAGAAAAACAGTTTATAAATCGAAAGCAGTTCCACCAAATCATCCACAGATTGCGACAAATTACCTACGTTGAGCTCAATTTTTCCCGGTTAGAATAGACCGATTGTAAAATGCCGTGGCTAGTGGATTGGAGACCCTCGAGACATGACCTTTTTCTATCAATTGATTAAACATTAGATTGTTTCCTTTTTCGCATTCTTCTTTTATTCTGTAATCGATTTTCATGGGCTACATAATCAGTTGAAGACCTCGATTTTCGTGGGCTACATAATCAGTTGAAGACCTCGATTTTCATGGGCTACATAATCAGTTGAAGACATCGATTTTTGCTTTGCAGGACGATTTTCATTTCGGCGTCACTCTTTGGCTTTGGATTTTTCCATATCTGATAATTTGCGTATACCCATTTTGTAACTTTTTCAATTTTTAACGATTTTATGCCTTTCAATTACCTAGTAAAACAATTTTTAACGATTTCATGCCTTTCTATTACCTATTCAAATAAAAATTCTTCTAAAAGTAAAGAACATCGTTGAATTTCGTTAAAAAAAGAAAATGCGAGCATCATTTGGCCCTATCCTCGACCGAAAACAACAACCATTCCAAATGGTTAAAAAAAGATGAAACTATTTTTTGTCCTATCATGCGCGCGCGCACATACACACACACACACACACTCACAAAGGAATTTCGACAAGCCCTATGGTTCAAAACACACTCTGATAGGATAATTGTTTTGTTTGTTTGTTTGTTAATGAATTTCGGAAATGCGGCGGATTTATGGGACACCTTGCACTATTGATGCATGTATTATTACTTTCTTCTGTCATTACAAGAAAAATGTATTGGATTCGTGAAAATTTTTGAGTTCTGGTTTTTGACTGATTTACACGTTTTAGGGGTCAGAGTTCCTGAAAAGCATGTTTTTACAAAATGTCTATCTGTCTCTATGTGATATAAATTTTGTGGGCGCTCTATTCGAAGAACTAATGTAGGGAATTTAAAAAATATATATATTCAGTTAGACCCTGATAAATACTGGTATGATTATATTTTGGTGTGAATCGCCCAACAGGTGCGGCATTTTCTACGATTTCGAAAATAGCTCTATCTCAAGAACTAATGCATAAATTTTCATTTAACTTCAGATTCAGCTAGACGTTGACACAAGTTGTTGCTGATTAGGTTTTGGTATTAATTGCCTAATAGGTGGTGCTGCTATGCTGGATTTTTTACGATTTTCACAATAATCCTATCTCAAAAACTAATGTACGGATTTTCATCAAACTTCATATTCAGTTAGACGTTGACATAAGTTAGATTAATTTTCAACACAATTATTCAATTGGTAAATAAATCATAACAGTTGTAAATAAGTATTTTATTAACGATTGAAAATTTGTACAAGATATATAAATGTAGGGAGAGTGTGAACTAATAGTAGGAATTGAAAAATAGGTAATTAATATAATAAAAGCAATTTAACAAATTACAACGTCCATTTGGAAAATGATTTTTTCGAAGACTAAAATTTAAGACATAAAAAATCACACGGAGTTGATCATACATTACGTACGCCATGAATCAAACATTAACATTCCTGGACCCATCATGAAAAAATTTTAAAAGAAATTTCAATTTTACAATTTTCGGTACTGTAAATTTTTAAACTTCTACGGAGCTGGTCATACATTACGTACGCCAAGGATTAAACATTAATATTCCTGGACCAATTTTAAATGAAATTTCATACATTACGTACGCCATGGATTACATTTTTCGATACTGTAAATTTTTAAACTTCTACGGAGCTGGTCATACATTACGTACGCCAAGGATTAAACATTAATATTCCTGGACCAATTTTAAATGAAATTTCATACATTACATACGCCATGGATTACATTTTTCGATACTGTAAATTTTTAAACTTCTACGGAGCTGGTCACACATTACGTACGCCATGTATTAAACGCCATATTCCTGGACCAATTTTAAATGAAATTTCATTCTTAAACTTCTAAACATCCCACATTATTACTTTTTAACACCGTCGTATAGAGAATAAAATGTACTTTTAAATGCAATTTGTTTGAAAACTGTATCTCAATTTGTTTCTGAGTTATTAATTTTTTTTGTAGTTTTTATTACTTTTTGTCATAGTGGCAACAGAAGTATCCATCTCTGTTGAAAGTAAAGGGAAAATACAGATTACTGTATAGACCAATCAGAAAACGAATGAAATGCGGATTCAACCAATAAAACGCTTCAGATATGTTTTTGATTTCCGACCCTGACAGAGGACAATAAGCATTTTTACAAATGGTTAATAAATTTTATTCTGTTGAGCTGATTCAAATATCAAACCAGATGCTGTGATCGCTAAAGGTTTTTTGGGTGAATTAGGCTAATGTCAGACGAATGTTTTTTTTGCACGCTTTTTCCTTACATATTATCCCTACACAATGCTAGCGGCATTGTGTAGAGATAATACGTAAGGAAAAAAGCCTGCAAAACAACGTCCGTCTGACATTAGCCTTAGATCTCCAGATTCGTCCGGGATGGCTCCAAGCGATCCCTGGTTCGAACTTTTTTCACCTACTCAGACATTTACAACTGTTAACATACGTTGTTGCTGATTAGGTTTTGGTGTAAATTATCCAACAGGTGGTGATGCCATGCTGCATTTTGCAGCATATACTCCATTTTTAGCTTATATCTAACTTATACCTCAAGAACTAATGCACGGGATTTGATATCTAGAGCATCCTCATGATGGGTATAGATTGCAATTTAATTTTGGCACTGTCACAGCGAATTTTGAAGCATTAAAATGTATGAGATAGATTACAGTTTTGGGATTGGGACATCCGACTAGTTTTTAACGACGGGACATAACTTGGGGATCGGAATATAGATGAAAACCATTTATTTAAATTTGGAACTGTTATAGATGTTTTTATATTTAATATATTTTTTTAGATTGCCCACTAACAACACTGAAAATCCTTTTTGTATGAAAAATAGCAATTAAGTATTCAAATAAAGTTTTGAAATTTATTCAAAAGCTTTACTTTCTCATTGGTTTCGTGGCAAGGAGTTAATAGACGAAGAAATTCCAAAAAAAAATAGCAATCTACAGCTGCCTTTTTTATTCTAATAATTTCGGTAGTGTAAGTGCGTAGTTCAATTACGTGTCTTAAATTTCTGTTTTTTTTATATTATTTTATTTTATGTATTGATAAAGTTTTAAGTTTGTTGTGACGCATAAGCCGGACCAAATACTGAACATTTATATATTTAAGGCTAATGTCAGGCGGACGTCTTTTTGCACGCTTTTTTACTTACGTATTATCCCTACACAATGCCGCTAGCATTGTGTAGGGATAATACGTAAGTAAAAAAGCGTACAAAAAGACGTTCGTCTGACATTAGCCTAAGTGCAAATGGATTTATCTTTATTAACCGTCTGCGGGCGATTGAAGGAGATTCAGAAAAAAATCATGTTTGAAAATTATTGCAAAAACCATAAAAAATGAGTAAATTGCGATAGTTTTCAAACAAATTGCAATACAGTTTTTAAACAAGCATTTGACAGTACATTTTTTTCCCTATTGGCGATGTAAAAACTTTAAATTTGCGATTTTTAGAAGCTTAGAAATTTTCAGTAAAACCGAAATTTAACTGTCTGGTTTTACCAACTTAATAATGACGTCAGCGTTATGCATGGACACGTTTGTCCTTTATAATATAGATTCAGAAGTATGCTTTGTATTATTAATTTTCATGCAGTTTTCATAACTTTTCCTTTTCTTCACTTTCCCATAACATAAGCATTTAATTGACATTTTTTATCTTCTTAGAAAGCTCATGAAAATAAATGAGGATTTAACATGGCTTATAAAAACCGACAAGATCTAATTAATTACAGTTATACGTGGAGCAAAAGCGGCGATTTAAACAATTCATTTAGAGCAAAGTTTAAAAGGAGTCTAAGCTGATTAAAATGGCAAAATAACACTACGCAATTAATTACAAGCAATACAAGAACTTATTTCAAAAGAGATCAGTAATCCGCAGTTTAATCTTAAAAAAATATAATAAAGGTTGGATTTATTTTTCTATTACATTCTTTTGACAGTGGGGTTAAAACAAAATTTATTTTGAAATAGTTTAATGTAACAGCATAGAGGTGTCTCACAACTTTCAGAAGAACAAAGAGCAAGAAACAAAAATCATGCGTCAAGCATGGATTATGAAACACTTTCAGGCTACTTTAATCAAACATCGTTTTTACTTTCTTCTATCTTCAATAGAAGAAAGTATTGTAATCGAAATTTTTTTCGACTTCCGGTTTTCGACGGATTTACGCGTTTTAGAGGTCAGATATAACAAAAAAAATGTTTATACAAAATATCTGTCTGTCCGTGTGTCCGTCTGTCCGCGTGTCCATGTGTCCGTATGTCCGTGTGTCGCCATTGTACCATTAAAAATTGTATGAAGATATGCATAGAATTGAACCAATTTTTTTGTAAAGTTTTTGGCTATGGCAAGCAGGTCCTCCATTAATTTGGAAAAACTCCGCTGGTAGGGGACGCTGTAATAGCGATTTTTGTGCATTTTGAATATTGTACCACCGAAAATTGTATGAAGTTATGCATAGAATTGAACCAAATTTTTTGTGTATGTTTGTGGCCATGGCAAGAAGGTCCTACTTGAATTTGGAAAAATTCCACCGGAAGGGGGCTCTGTAATAGCGATTTTTGTGCCATTTGCAATATTGTATCATCGAAAAGAGTATGAAGTTATGCACAATTCTAATAAAAATACTAATAAAACTAATTAAAATGAAATACTGATATGAGATAGCAGAAAGTTTTGGGAATGGCACATCCAACTAGTTTAATAATGTAAATGAGATACCTAAGAAAACATTTTAGAAAACGCGCAACACATTTGAAAAGAGATTTTAGTAATTACCGTCTATAGCCTGACTACTACTCAAATTATTTTGTGCAGCCCTGTATTTGATTTATAGATTTGAATATATTCTACGCAATATGATAAAACTTGGTTTAGTAAGAAAATGCATAAGAAGTTGAAAATTCACCAACAGAAGGAAACGTACTTTAATTTTTTTGTATAGCTTTGTATGTTACCTACAGAATTTTATATATGTCACAAATTAATCGAAAATTTAATTCACGCTTAAATGTAATGAAAGCACATTTCCGGAAATTATCATCCATAGGCGACCATGTATCTAATTCTTTGGTGGTCCTGTGTATAATTTTATAAATATGACACAAAAATCTGGTATTTTAAAAATAGTTCAGCTTGAAAATGCATAACTCAAATGAAAACCATCTTTAACACTTTGCCGTCCGCACGATTCGTAAATATTTATTCGCTTGGCTCCGGCAGTGCTAATACGGATCACTTGACTTGTCACCGGAGTATATCTTGAATGAAGAAATGTATCCCGTAATCGAATCACACATCATCCGAATTAATAAAATTTTCTTTAAACTTTTTGGTAAGGTAATCAGTTATGAATTGCACTTTAAAAAGCCGGTCGGCATTATTCGGTTTATTGTTGTTGTCAGAAAAATGTAAAAATTATAATATTTGTCTGAATCGGTTGCCGGACATCGTTTTGCGAAATATGGGTGTGTCTATCAACGGATTCGTTGACCAATAATCATCTATCCTTGCTTTTTTTACAATACTCATAAGGATAGCAAGCCCAAACCATTTTCTCAGTTCGAGTGCCGTAACATTAAAAAAATTGGCATTTTTTTATTCTGTTTCCTTTTATCGCAATTTTGACTGTGATACTTGTTGGTTTCATTGCAAATATATTCAAATATATCGTTCCCAATATATAATCCTGTGATATCCTAGATGCTCTGCGTATCTTTGGGAAATATGTTTGGACCCGGAGATCCTAAAGTGCTGTCGCCGACCACTGAGCGAAAATTGTGCTCACGACACCACTGTGGTGTCGCCGGCCGTTGGCAGCTAATTTGCGCACGGCACCACTGTGGTGTCACCGGCCGTTGGCAGCTAATTTGCGCACGTCACCACTGTGGTGTCGCCGGACGGCATAGTGTTAAGTACGTCATGCTCATGCTCAGTAATGCTTAAGAATTACTTTGTCTAACATTTTATATAATCTATACTATTTATTTACTTCATGTGGTAGGCAAAAATTTAGTTAAACTTAAAAGCGAATACTATAATTGAAAACTTACTTCCAACAATTATCGCTAATAGACTGTACTTCATCCGAAATCTGTCAATAATCTAAAAAATAAATAAATAAGAGCAATCAAAGTGTATTTACGAGAGTTATGGCTCGGACATACGAACAAACGAACCGTATTCATAAGCACTTTTCAATTAAGCTGAAAAAATTTAATAAAAAGTGAAGACATTTTGAGAAACAAAATCAAAACACAAATATTAAGTGACACAGAAAACTTTCAATCGTTCAATAACATTATTACTCTCTCCTATCTTCAATAGAAGAAAGCATTGTAATCGAAATTTTTTTCGACTTCCGGTTTTTGACGCATTTACACGTTTTAAAGGTCAGAGATCCCCCAAAACAGGTTTGTACAAAATGTCTGTCTGTCAGTCCGTGTGTCCGTATCTTGCCATTGTACCATCGAAAAGTGTACGAAGTTATGCATAGAATTGAACCAATTTTTTTGTGTATGATTTCGGCTGTGGCAAGCCGATCTTCCTGGAATTTTGAAATATTCCACCGGAAGAGGGCGCTGTATTACCAATTTTTGAGCCATTTTCAATATTGTACCATCGAAAAGTGCATGAAGTTATATGCATAGAATTGAACCAAATTTTTTTTGTATGTTTCAAGCTATGGCCAGCAGGTCCTCCCTGAACTTGAAAAAATTCCGCCTTAAGGGACGCTATAATTGCAATGTCTGTGCCATTTTCATTACTGTACCATCGAAAAGGGTATGAAGTTATGCATAGAATTAAACCAATTTTGTTTGTGTATGTTTCTGGCTATGACAAGCAAGTCCTCCCTGAATTTGAAAAAAAATCTGTTAGAAGGGGGCGCTGTAATAGCGATTTTTGTGCCATTTTGAATATTATACCATCGAAAACTGTATAAAGTTATGCATAGAATTGAACCAAATTTTTTATGTATGCTTTTGGCTATGTCCAGCAATTTCTCCTTGAATTAGAAAATATTCCACCGGAAGCGGTCTCTGTAATAGCGATGTTTGTGCCATTTTCTTTATTGTACCATCGAAAACTGTATAAAATTATGCATACAATTGAAACAAATTTTTTTGTACATATTTTCGGCTTTGGCCAACAGGTCTTACATGAATTTGGAAATACTTTGCTGTAAAGGGTCTCTATGATAGCGATTTTTGTATAATTTTCTTTGTTTTTCGTAGTTCTGTTTTCCATCGGCGGCTGGTGCAACAGCGGGAACTTGCGTCCTGCTAAACCGGCTATTCGCAAACAGCTGATGACAACAGAATAAGGAAAAACTATTGATTTTAACAAATATCATGAGATAGATTAACTCGATTTTAGTCCGATTAATTGTCTGAAGCAGAAATTTAAGATGAAAATGAAAGTTGGTATAGTATTGAACTAATAATATTGAAGTATTAACATGTGTAAATACTTTTTGAAATATTAAGATTTATAAGATAGAAGAAAGTTTTGGGATTGGCATATCCAACTATTTGAGAGTGTCGCAGAAAAAAAAAATCTCAAGAATACATTAGGAATCACTGTCTAACACATTCAAATAGTATAACAAAATTTCCTAATTTAGAGAGTTAGAGCTCGGACAGACGGACTTCATAAACACTTTTCAGCTATGTTGGAAAGTGTTAAAAAGAGCACTGACAGAAAAATGAGCAACATTTGTAGTCGAATTTAAGTCGCAACACACTTATTCAGTCAAATATTATGGTGGGATTTTCACTAGTAACTTTATAAACGTTCAAAATACCGTTACGATATTTTAAACAGACTTAACTCGTGTCGTGCGAAATATGATAACATCGCATAAAGTGCTGGTATTGTATTGTAATTCGATTTGTGACACCATATGTTCTCTCAGTTACATTCCGAATTTTTGATTGTCTGATTCAGGGTTGCTTAGACGCAAATGGTATACATTCTCAGCATTTTTCTTGAAATCATCAGGTGTTACAAAAATTATTTTGATTTCTAAATTTCTTTTCTGGACAATGTCTGTTGCAAATATTGTTAAAAAATGACTAAAATTGTTAAATCATAAACGAATATATGTATATGAGACATCCTGTGTATTTATTTGATTGAATAAGTGGATTATGATCATGGCGTCCTATCCAAAAACTGTTAGTCTTGACGTGTATTATCGCTTCTGAACGTTGTAACCACCTTTTTGCACATATACAGAAAAGCGAAATAAAATCAAATGAAAAATATAAATTAAACAAGAACAAAAAATCATGCGCCAAGTATAGATTATTAAGCACTTTCCAACCCTCCCAGAATACTTTAATGAAACCCTTTCCAACACTTCCAGAATACTTTAATGAAATACTTTCCAACACTTTTAGAATACTTTAATGAGCAACTTTCCAACACTTCCAGGATACTTTATGAGACACTTTCTAATACTTCCAGAATACTTTAATGAAATCCTTTCCAACACTTCTAGAATACTTTAATGAAATATTTTCCAACACTTTTAGAATACTTTAATGAAAAACTTTCCAACACTTCCAGGATACTATATGAGACACTTTTCAGTACTTCCAGAATGCTTTAATGAAACCCTTTCCAAAACTTCCAGATTTCTTTAATGAAACACTTTTCCACACTTCCAGAATACTTTAATGAAACATTTTCCAACACTTTTGGAATACTTTAAGGAACAACTTTCCAACACTTCCAGGATATTTTATGAGACACTTTCCAATACTTCCAGAACACTTTAATGAAACCTTTTCCAACACTTCCGGAATACTTCAATGAAATACTTTCCAACATTTTAAAAATACTTTAATGAACAACTGTCTAATACTTCCAGAATACTTTAATGAAAAACTTTCCAACACTTCCAGAATACTTTAAAGAAACTTCACCTTTTAACCTTTAAATGCCAGGTGTTGCTTTTCGCGCAACATACCCAATTTAGGCTCTAAAATACTATCAGAATAATATTAAAGCTATAATACCTAATGTTGCCAATAAAATACATTCTGAAAATAACATCAAATCGATTTTCAACATGTAGATAGCAACACTTGTGCTGTTTAAGAATAAAGGTAGATTTATTTTTTCAATTGTTGCTACTTGTTCTTTTTGTTTTGTTTGGAAGCTTGCGAAATACCCTATTTTGTTCTGCAGTGAGCAAGTAAAATTTATTTCTTATTATAGTTCCTGAAATTTTTGTGTGTTTAATATTATAAAATTTTATCAAGGAAAATTATTTTTTAAATTAAAGACCAGTATTGCCGATTAGTAACAAACTGTTTTTTAGCGGTAAATCATACTTAAAACAAAATATGATTTTTTAAAGTATTTTTTCCATGATTTATTTAATAAATGACAGCCGAAAAACATTATTACAATGATTTTTGAAAAATCAGGCATTTAAGTGTTAATATTGGGTAAGATGATGTCTAAGTACACAATTTGTGAAACGCATATAACACATTTGAAAACAAAATTTCAGGAATTATCATGAATATTCGAAAAAAAAATACGAATTCGTTTGTGCAGTCCTGTAAATGACCTATAGCTTTGCATATGCTATACTACATAATATATTAAATTTAGATCAGTTAGAAAACGCATAGCACAGTTGTAAATTCCTTTTAATCATTTTCCGAGAATAAAAGGACATGTATACTCGAGATTTAATGCGCTGCCTTGTATATCATCTATAGAATTTATACAAACCAAGTAATAGGCCCAAATTAGTTTAATTTAAAATCGCGTACCGCATCTTAAAATTAAATTCCTGCAATTATTGCTCATACACTGTACTGTTGCCGAATTATTTTTGTAACCCTGTGAATGAATGTGCACACCCTATTCTATAATAAGCCTCTTGTCGCGCACCTCAATCATATATATCAATTTCAATATATTTGAAATAGTGTAACATCATTTAAAATACACGACAAAAAATTTTCCCCGTAGAGTGTAATGTAACGGAATTCTTTTGAGTGGTCTATGTAAACGAAATGTTATCAAAAATAATTAAGGACTTTACGTTGTAATATCTAATACTAAATAAAAGCAGGTGTTGCTATCCAACATATACTTTATTCACAAATTAAAAGTTGATGTAAAATAAACATATGAATAAAATAAATCTCAATATTTCGGTTTAAGCTTTAAAACCTTCATCGGGAGTAAAATTTTCTAAAATACAAATCGGCAGAAACACTTTATATGCTACACCTTAAAAATCAAATTCAAACTGTGAAACTGTTCAGCGGAAACATCCAAAATCCTTAAAAACAACTAAGTGGCAGCATTTGTAATTCAAAGAAAAAAGAAGAATGAAGGACTTAAAACCATGGAAATTTCATAGATCTTTCAAAATAGAAAGCCAGATTTAGGAATGAGAAAGGAAACATCATTACAAATTTCTTGGTTCCTTAATCTGTTAACGCTACACACTTCATTTTCAATACCGAACATACCATTGTAAACCTCAATAACATATATCAATCCATGACAATCCGAGTGTATTTACGCAAGATTCAACACGGACAGACAGGCCGTCAGACAGACTAACCGAATTCATAAACACTTTTCAACTTTGTCGGTAAGTGCTAAAAAATCAGAAATTCGTACCCTTAGGGATCCGTACTGTTAATGTCATATTGCCTTAAAACGTAGAAATAAATCGTGGAACCGGAGCCGTCCCCTTCAAGGTGAGACTCTTTTTTAAGCACAATTGCGAAAGATCTCACCGGAAAAATGTAAAACAATTAAGAATTAAAAGAAAAATACATTAAAGAAGTAACAAAACAAACGTGACTTTATTAGTAGTTTTTATTTACATGCCCAAATGGTTAAGATTAATGAATGTATTTTTATTTTTACACTCTTTTATTTAATTTAAACATGGTTTTGTATATCAAGATGGAATTTCGTTATCGATTTTCAACCTACTTCCTGACACGCTAGAATTATGCACGTTATTAATGAAGTTTTGTGTCCGATGATAATACTACAATATTTTTACAACTTAATTATAAATTAATACGAATGTGAATAATAAATAATATGAAAATACAAGGGAAAGTATGATGCACCAATAAGCGCTCGCCAACATATGCCAAATCGGTGTGAAACTGCAACAAGGAAGCATTTTAAACACTAAAGAGTGGAAAATAAATTATAAATAAACTAGTTCGATGTGCAAAACCAAAAACTTTCTTCTATCTCATACATCTTAATATTTCAAAAAGTAGTTACACATGCTAGTACTTCAATATTATTAGTGCAATACTCTACCAACTTTGATTTTCATCTGAAATTTCTGCTTCAATCACTTAATCGGATTAAAAACGAGTTAAAATCTAGATCATATTTAATAAAATCAATAGTTTTTCCTTATTCTATTGTCATCAGCTGTTTGCGAATAGTCGGCTTAGACAGGATGCGAAGTTCCCGTCGTTGCATGAGCCACCCATCTACCTTAGAACCACGACAAGTTCAAGTTCAAGTTCTGACCAAATAGAGAAAAGTATACAAAAATCGCTATTACAGCAATCCCTTCCGCAGAATATTTTCAAATTCAAGGGGAAACTGCTGGCCACAGCCAAATGCATGCACAAAAAATTTGGTTCAATTTTATGCATAACTTTATACAGTTTTTGATGGTAAAATAAAGAAAATGGCACAAAAATCTCTATTACAGTGCTCTCTTCCAGCGGAATATTTCCAAATCGAAAGAGGACCTGTTGGACATATCCAAAAACATACACAAAAAACTTGGTTAAATTCCATGCATAACTCCATACACTTTTCGATGGTATAATCTATTACAGCGCCCCCTTCGGCGGAATTTTTTCAAATTTAGGAAGGACTTCTGGCTATAGCCAAAAACGTACACAAAAAATTTTGTTCAATTCTACGTATAACTTCATACACTTTTCGATGGTAGAGTAATGAAAATGGCATAGGCATCGCTATTACAGCGCACCCTTCCGGCGAAATTTTTTCAAATTCAGGGAGGACCTACTGATCATAGCTAAAAGCATATACAAAAATTTTTGTTCAATTCTAAGAATAACGTCATACACTTTTGGAAGGTACAATAATGAAAATGGTACAAAAATTGCTATTACAGCGCTCCCTTCCGGCAGAATATTTCTAAATTGAAGTAGAACCTGCTTCCTACAGCCAAATACATACACAAAAAGTTTGGTTCGATTCTATGCATGACTTCATACACTTTTTGATTGTACAATGGCGACACACGGAAACACGGACAGACGGAAGGACAGACAGACATTTTGTATAAACATGTTTTTAGGGATCTCTGACAGCTAAAACGTGTAAATCCATAGAACACTGAAAGTCGAAAAAAAATTCGATTACAATACTTTCTTCTATTGAACATAGAAACCCTGAGAAAAATAGTTTAAATAATGTTTTATTTTTCCCTGTTGCCTTATCTTAAAAAGAGAAGCAGAGAAAAAATTATAAATATTTTAAATAAATTCACTTGCTAGGATTCTTTACCAAGCGTAAAAAAAAATCAGTAAATATTTCATAATCGACTACGGTGGGCAGGCCAAAATAATGCATTCTGACGGAAATTGTGGGGAAAACACATGAAATGCAGTGAAAAAATTAGGCTTGATTTTCAAATTGAACATTAAAGCTTAGAAAAGGGTGTTACAAAAAAGTTTTACTTTTACTCTTATTAATTTTTGCGTATCTTTTCAGAGCTTGCTTCCCCTTTTCTCATCCTATAAGCAATTAACTAAAACCCTTTTATCTTCTTAGGAAGCACATGAAAATAAATGAGGATTTAAACTTTGATTTCAGAAGTTGAAAAACTGTAATTAATTACAGTTATACATAGACCAAAAGAGGTGATTTAAACATCTCATTTGGAGCAAATACAAAGGGAGTATAATCTGATTAAAACGGCAAAATAGCACTAACAAATTAATTATAAGCAGCTGCTAAAAAAAGATAAAACTAATTTACAATTTAAGACTATATCTTTTTTAATTAGCAATGATAAAAATAATTTTTGGCTGAGTTCGTTTTAATTTTACATTTGAAACGATTTCGCTTTAAATAATTGAAAAGTATAAAAGTAGAGATATTTTATTTGGAAGGAAAATTTAAGAATTAAGAATAAATATATAAAATAAGCGAAAGCAAAACAAACCTGACTTTATTAGAAGTTTTAATTTATGCGTCCAAATGGTTTTAGATTAATGAATATATTTTTACTTTTACACTCTTTTACTTAACTTAACCTGGTATTGTATGTAAAGATGGAATTTCATAATCGATTTTCATCCTACTTCCTGATACGCTAGAATTACGCAAATTACGTACGAAGTTGTTTCCGATGACAATACAACATTTTAATATTTTTACAACTTAATTATAAATTAATACATTAATTTTAAACCGTTCGGGTCTGGCGTACTATAAATAGTACATGACTTTTCACTTAGCATTATTCTGCCTTAACATTTACTTTTGTTATTATCTACATGTAGTAATGACAGTATACGAGGGTGTATCAATAATTTTTTGCCCTCAAATAGGAATAATTGAGTGAAATTTATGAAATTGCTACATTGTATGAGATATTTTCTATATAGTCACCATGCACGCATTTCACCAAACACATTTCTGCAAAAGGTATTTCAAAAAGAGGGGGGAGGATGTATTCCAGGCGGCGCGATAGTAGACCCAAATGGGGGCATTTTTCTAACTTTCGCCGATCCCCACATGTGACATATTGATGAAAAGGCCTATGACCATTTATTCATTCTATGCACTTCCTGAATGCCCCCCACCAAATTACCCCCCCGGGGGCATGAATGGTATCCGCAAAATTTAGAAAAGTGCCCCCGGAGGACAAATTTGGCGGGGAGTGGTACGGGAGGTGTATAGAATAAGTGGTCACAGGCCTTTCCACCAATATGTCACATGTGGGGCCGGTAAAAGTTAGAAAAACGCCCCTATTTGGGTCTACTATCGCTCCTCCTGGAATACATCCTCCCCCCTCTCTTTGAAATACCGGTTGCACAAATGTATTTCTGTGCACACTGACAATATAGAAAAGAACTCATAAAAAGTAGCAATTTCATAAATTTACCTCAATTATTTCTATGTAAGGGCAAAAACTTCCTGATACACCCTCATATGTCTATGCATTTTTTATTATGATTTCATTTTTGTTTTGACATTTAGTAATAATAATAATACTTTGCTCTTTGCACCGTTAGCTATTCTTTAGTTTAAACATATATTTCACTCTTTGAATTAAAAATATAGGTTACTTTTCTGAAGGAATCACGTGTGATAAAACGCATAAAATATTAGAAAGTTGTAATATCTGATCCGTTTTGTTGTAATTCGATATTTTACAAACATCTCCAAAAACATTTCCTTAGTCTATTTTCATATGAAAATTAATTTAATAGTACGCAAAATAATTACATTCGTTCGATTTCAGACAATGAAAAATTCGTTAAACTTCAGTAAATCTATTTGGATTGCTAGTATTTCTTAGAACATTATTAACGTAACAGTAATACGTACATTAAGAGGGTAGGATACCTTTGAACACGTCGAAAAAGTAAAAAATATCACCATGTTTTAAGCTTCAAAACTTGTGTAATAAATCAAAAATAAAAATCAAACTTCATTGATATATAAAGCTCATATTTAAATTTGTATTTAAAAAGATATATATATATACTTGTAAATTCATAAATAAATATTGAAATGATAAGTTTAAAAATATATGATAATAAGAGAAGAAAAATCTTGCGCGCATGATAAAATCTGAAAATATGCATATAAAGAAGAAATGTTGGTGAAAATAAATACATAATAGTGTTACCTTTATACTAAAACCAGAATATTTGTAAAAAATATTGACTAAATTAAAAAATAATCAAAAAATTAAAAATTTTCACTTAAAAAAATATTTTCAACGAACAAAAACAGAAAAAAAAAATAAAATTTTACCTTTTTCTGGTTTTAAGTTGTAGATAATACAGAAATGAATATGTGGTAAAAATTTCTCTTGATTGCCATGCATAGTTTTTTAGTAACACTGCGCGCAGTATCAAAATTCATCGTTTTGAATAAACGCAACGCAAAGTTTAATTTCCCTATGCAGTCTTAATATGTAGTCTTAATAAAACTGCCATAATTAGTAAACTAATGGGAATTTTGTAATACGGTTTTTTGCATATTGTTCAGAAATGATTACGGAAGCAAAATATGTGTTAAAAATAATTCGAAAATTTTGAGGTTTTAAAAGTATCCCTTAACGCAAAAGTCATTTTTCTCTCAAAATTGAAAAAAATTCGCACCCGAAAGGGTTAAGGCATTTTTCAATTACCCGTAAAGTAATGAATTGTCCAATATTCTCTGTATCTCGTACAAATGTATGAGAGTTGAAAAAACAATGGATTTAACCCTTTCCGGCACAGGTAATTTTTGTTGTAAAATGATGAAATGATTGACTGACACCGGAATTTTGAAACGACTTTTTTAGATATTAAAAACACGTTACTTTTAATGTTGATTGTAAAAGAAAATTTTACTAAAATATTTTTGGTGCCGTTCGTAAGTTTGGAATTAAAATTAAGTATCCCGACCCGGGCATACTGTGCCGGAAAGTGTTAATGATGCGCCAATAATAAGTGCTCGTCTGTAAAACTGCAACAAGGAAGCATTTTAAACACTAAAAAGTAAAAAATAAATGATGCTTAAAAAATGAAGATTGTAATATTTTCTAAAAATGCGTTTTTGTCAGTTAATAGTTTCATACACTGTAAAAAAAAAAAAAAAAAAAAATTGTAATTCTACAGATGAAAAGTTACAGAAATCTGCATGCTTACTAAACTTTTATCTGTACACTGTTCAGTCGTGGAAAAAAAAAAGTAAACACCCCTTACTAACTCTTCAAAAAATTATCGTAGAAGAAAGTTACTGGAGCTACACAATTGGTAATAAAGTCTACTTTTAAGTAATGTATATAAAATTTGCTTAGGAGGCCATCTACATTAAAACGAACCATAATTTTGTTTTTTTTTCAATAGCAGTACACAATTCTGGCAGCATAAATGAACTCTACATCCTTTAATTAGCCTTAAAACGAATTTTTATACAATTTGTACGATAAGTTTTCGAGAAATTAATTATTTTAAAACAAGCGTATTTTAGGGGCTGTATCCAAATTGAAGTTCGGTACTCGATTGTTGACTGAGAGAGCCCCCTTCTTGATCAAGGCACATTAAGCGACACTCAAGCAGTCATTGAAAACGGCTAGATTACAGGATAGCTTAAGAAATTTCAAAAATATAATCACTTCTATCATAGACGGCCTCTTAAACCATCATTTTGCTGTTTTTTAAGCATAATTTGAAAACTACTTAGAAGAAAAATTTGAAATTTTGGATTTCCATAAAGCCGGACTTAATAAATCTAAATCCATCGAAAAGACTGCAGGTTGCAATTCATAATTTTTTCGAATATTAATTTCATAATTTATAATTCATGTCATAAAATTATAAAAATTGCAAATTCAACGCATTTATATTTGGGTATTTTAGTATTATTGCTACACAAAAAAATTAGCACATTAGGAATATAATTTCAGGAGATATTAATAAAAATATGAAATTGTAATTTAAAATATTAGAAGCATTCAACTGTGAATGTTTATAATTCAAAAACTTATCACTCAAATGACTTGAAATTTAGTGTCTAGACATAGTTTGAACCGGAGATTTGAAATATCTTGTTAAAATTGGGTATTGTGATTGAAAAAAATGAAGTTTGTGTTCGTTTTAACATGTAGTAGCCCCCTAAGCAAATTTTATATACATCATTTAAAAGAAGACGTTATTTCCAATCGTTCGGTACCAGTAACTTTCTACTACGATAATTTGTTGAGGAGTTAGTAGGAAGTGTTTACTTTTTTTTCCACGACTGTTCAAAAAAGATGTAAATCTTCAAAATTAGTCTTTGTAAAACTACAGAAATCTGTAGTTTTACAAAAGAAGCCCCTAAAATTACTGTAATCTCACTAAAATTTTATCTGTAACCTGGGTTGCAGTTACATAAAATGTTCTAGGCATCCCAGTTTCCTAAAAAAATTCTTAGCAACCTTACAGATTTTTTGATTTACGGTGCAAAAGTGCGTCTGTTACATGATTTTTTATTGTTGCCGTTACATAAAAAGTTCTAGGAATCCCAGTTTCCTAGAAAAATTTTAATAACTTTACAGATTTTTTTGCAGTGTATTAATTAATTTACGATTATACGGGGAGAAATCAATGTAGAAGTCATAAGAAATATAGTTTAAATAGTGTTTCTTCTTTTTCTCCTGTTATCCTAGCTTAAAAAAAAGAAACAGAGAAAAAAATTATAAATATTTTTAATAAATTCACTTCCTAGCATTTTTTTTACCTAGCGTAAAAAAAAGATCAGTAATTTTTTCATAATCGACTTCGGTGCCCAAACGAAATTAATATGCTGTAACGAAAATATTTGAAAAAAGAAATTATTAATTTTTGCATATCTTTTCATAATGTAATGTGTTTCCCTTTTCCTCACTCCATAAGCATTTAATTGGAATCCTTTTATGTTCTTAGGAAACTCATGAAAATAAATGAGGATTTAAACTTGGCTTTCAGGAGCTGAAAAGTTGTAATTAATTACAGTTATACGTAGAGGAAAAGCGGTGATTTAAACAACTCATTTAGAGCGAAGTTAAAGGGAGTATAATCAGATTAAAACAGCAAAATAACATTACGCAATTAATTATAAGCAGTTCCTAAAAAAGTAAAAAAAGTAATTTACAATTTAAGACTTTATCTTTCCCAATAGGAAATAATTTTTGTAACGAGTTCTTCTTAATTTTATATTTAAAACGAAATTTACTTTTCACAAGTAATTTCAAAGTATAAAAGTAAAAGTATTTTATATTTTGGAAAATTTCGAGAATTAAGAATAAATACATACGTAAACAACAAAACAAACCTCACTTTAATGATAAGGTTAATTGGTGTAACTGGGCCATAGGCTATTTTATAAAAAATTGTTGAGGTTTTCTAAGTTTTAGCTTTTGTGAACAATGCACCTGAATCTCGACTTCCTAAAACAACGTGTGTCAACTCAATCATAACTCTCACTTTGCTGTGGTAGGTTGTCAAAAATTTGCGTTTTTTTTTTTTTTTTTTTTTTTTTTTTTTTTTTTTTTTTAAACAACGTCAATATGGTTGAACTTCCTCGGCTTTTTATTAAAATACTGTAAGTACTTTTATTAAACAATATATTTTTTAAAGATTAGGCATAGAACTACATTAATATTATTAGGTATCTATACATATTTACTTCATGTTTCAAATGTAATCCCGGTGTCCCAGTTACCCCATAAATTTTTCAAGAATGGGGTAACTGGGACATATATCAGGGGTAACTGGACCATGTTGGGTCCAGTTACCCGAATAGTTATAAATATTTTTATTTTTATTTTTTGAGTTTGTCTGACTACGGGAAATAGATTTATCCATTGTTTTTTGCTCACAATAAAGAAAATTATAGAATACCTCATTAAAATTACGTAATAAAATAAAAAAAAGCATATTGGGTGGTGTCAAACCAAATTTCCTAACCCGTTGAGAGACGGTCATGCCGTTATGACATCACATAATTTTAATCCCTAATTGCCACATTGGCACCGGAATTTTATAACGAAAATTTCGCTTTTTTTAATTACGTTAAATATACTTTTACTTGTTTACAAATAGATTTTCTTGTAAATACTGGTACATTTAAATTATTTTAACATTTTACGAATGCAAGTACCTTGCCCCTGAAAGAGAGATAGCCAAACATTGAAATTGTACGATACACAGGGGTCGCATTCTATAGGGAAACTTTTATTGTTCCTACCACTATTTTGAAAATAACACCTTCATCGCAACTTTCTTTAGAATATGTTAAATAAAATGATCATGAAGGTAACTCATTAACGGTTCTGGTAGGAACAATAAATTTTTTCTATATAATGCGACCCTGGATACAGATAAAGCACTTAAGTACTTACGCAGACGTTTGCTCATAGATTTACCTTCCTATTTTTTTCCTTAAAATACCCATGTGACTTTTATACTTATTACCTATACTAAAGTAGATAAGTACTTACTTAATTATTATATTTTTTGTATAAATAAATCTAATATTTTCACATTTAGTGCTTTTTTTAGACTCATTGACAGCAAAGGTTTCCCTTACAACGCTCTTTAGTTGATATATAATTTAAGTGATCTGCCTGGTTTAAATTTTTTTTAAATTGTTTACACTTTTTCAAACAGGACATGATATCCCATATGCAAAAAAATAAACGCGTGTGGAACATAGACCCTCCTGGTCCACTTACCCCATTTTTATGGGGCAACTGGACCCATGAGGAAAGAAAGATTAAATATGCATATTTTTATATTTTTAAATATTAAAATGTAATTTTGAGCACTTCTGTCTGATAGAGGGAACCTAACTGAACCCATTTACAGAAGTTCAGACTTTAATTCAAATGAACACTAGCTTTTTGAAGCTGAATTGTCAGAAGCTCCAGAGTCACATTGTAAAATCACGGCCCAGTTACCCCAACTAACAGTAGTTTTGATTTAAGCGCCCAAATGGTTAAGATTAATGAATATATTTTTATTTTTAAACACTTTTATTTAACTTAACATGGTTTTGTATGTCAAGATGGAATTTCGTAATTGATTTTCAACCCACTTACTGATATGCTAGTATTATAAAAATTGCATTCATAGTTGTGTTTTTGACGATAATACAACCTTTTAATATTTTTAGAAATTAATTATAATAAATAAATAACTTACTTTGAAGGCAGTTATCGCATAACAAGTGATAAATTGCCAGAAGGCCATACAAACCGAAGACAAATATTTTTCATCTATGTTGAAAAGGGTTAAAGAAAGGAAACTTTCAATGACACAATTTTTAGTTCATATCAAATGTTTTCAATATTTTATTTAATCTTATTTTGACATTTATTTATGGCTAATTTTCCAATTTCCAATTATTTTAAAAGCAAACATTTATTTTAATAAGTAACAACACAACAAAGACCCTTTAAAAAATGTACCATTTTTTCTTAAAATATACTTCTGCTGTAATTCGCCTCTTTGAATTCGTCTTATTAATACAAAATCCCTCCCACGTGTTTGTGTTGTTTGGGTTTTCTTGGACGTTTAAATCTGGGCGATAAATGGTTTCATATTGCAAACCTTTTTAACGGCATACTGCAACTCCATCTATTTCTTTCCTCCATGGTATTTTCCCTTGACTTTCAACAGAGATGGATACTTCTGTTGCCACCATGACAAAAAAGTAATAAAAATTACAAAAATAATTAATAACTCAAAAACAAATTGAGATACGGCTTTCAAACAAATTGCATTTAAAAGTGCATTTTTTTCTCTATACGACGGTGCAAAAAGTAATATTGTGGGATGTTTAGATGTTTAAGAATGAAATTTCATTTAAAATTGGTCCAGGAATATTAATGTTTAATCCATGGCGTACGTAATGTATGACCAGCTCCGCTGAAGTTTAAAAATTTAAGTACCAAAAATTGTAAAAGTGAAATTTCTTTTAAAATTTGTTCATGATGGGTCCAGGAATGCTAATGTTTAATTCATAGCGTACGTAATGTATGATCAACTCCGTGCGATTCTTTATGTCTTAAATTTTAGTCTTCGAAAAAATCATTTTCCAAATGATCGTTGTAATTTCTTAAATTACTTTTTTAATTTTTTCTTTCCTACTGTCCTATTTTAAAGAAAAAACAGAGGAAAAATTATATTTTAATAAACTAACTTGCTTACACTTTCTACCAAGCCTTAAAAAAAAAAAAAAAAAAAAAAAAAAAAAATCAGTGAATTTTTCATAATTGAGTTCAGTGCCCGCAAGACTAAATAAATTGTAACATAAATTGAATTCTGCTTTTTCAGAATTTAGTGTCGCCCTCGATGAAAAAAAATATATATATATATATTTATGTATAAATAGGTACAGTAGAGTCCCGATTATCCGAGTTAATCGAACTTATACCTTTGGAACGGATAATTTTCTTCTGATGGACTGGTGGCTTCCATTATTATGAAACAGTCATTATAAATGAAGTGTTAGGTGAAGATGTAAGAGCAGCAGTAAAAAATTTAAACTCTGATTTTCTGGAAAAAAATGGCCATAATTTTTTTAGAAAAAAAAATTGGCCATTTTTTAAAAAACACTATAGCCATTTTTTCCCCATTCTGATCAGAAAATCAGAGTTCTAACTTTTTACGGCTGCTCTTTCATCTTCACCTAACACTTCATTTATAATGGCTGTTTCGTAATAATGGAAGCTATCAGTCCATGAAAAGAAAATAACTCGGTGAAAGCAGGACTCTACTGCAGTACAAAACATATTTCAATTTTAAGACTTAAAGCCCACGTTTTATTTTCTGTAAAATGACGTCATTCGGACCCACCTAAGTATTCCACATTTACGATCTACTCTTAAACAGCTACAGTAAAGCATGCATAGCACATCACTATCGCGAAATAATGCACAAATGCAGCAAAAAGATGACGTCATTCAAGAGAATAATAATAATAATAATAATAATAATAAAACGGCTATCTAATGATTTATAGATACTTAAAATTAAATATAGTTTATAACAGCTCCGTGTTTTAACAGAAATCATTCGTTTATATGTTTTCAAAATAGTACGTACTGCTTTGTTTTACGGCTGGCTTCTGTAAGGTAATGTTATTTTTTGAAAACGACACAAAATAAGCTGGGAGAAAGAAATAGCATACCGTACAGGGGGCTAAAAATGTTTGGGAAAAACATGATTTACAATAAAAACTAGTATGTTGTGGCCATCACAAAACTTTCTTCTGTATAAATCACGTCAATTAAATAATTTAAGTGATACAAGAAATTATTTAATTGAATTTAATGCACGAATTCATATCAAAGTATATCTAAATTTGAAGTTTGATGAAAATTCGTGCATTAGTTATTGAGATGGAGCTATAGCGGAAATGCTGAAAAATGTAGCATAGCAGTGCCACCTGTTGAGCGATTTGCACCAAAACGTAAACAGCATTAATTGATATCAAGATATACTGAATCGGAAGTTTGATGAAAATTCGTGCATTGGTTATTGAGATAGAGATATAGTGAAAATTCTGAAAAATGCAGCGCAACCTTTTGAGCGATTTGCATCAAAACATAAACAGCAGTAATTCATATCAAGGTATACATGAATCTGAAGTTTGTTGAAAATCCAAGCATTAGTTCTTGAGATAGAGGTATTGCGGAAATCGCAAAAAATGCAGCATAGCAGCGCCACCTTTTGAGAGATTTACACCAAAATGTATAAAACATCTATTCCTGTCACGGACTAACTGAATCTGAAGTTTGATGTAAATCCATGCATGAGTTCTGGAGGTTGAGCTATTGTGGAAATCGTGAAAAATGCTGCATAGCAGCGCCACCTGTCGAGCGATTTACACCAAAAACTAATCAGCACCAATTTATATCAGGGACTAACTGAATATAAATTTTTATTAAGTTCTGTTCATTAGTTCTTGTGATAGAGCGCCCACAAAATTTATGTCACACACACAAAGGCAGACAGACTCGCAGACAAACATTTTGTAAAAACATGTTTTATGGGTTCTCTGACCCCTAAAACGTGTAAATCCGTCGAAAGCCGGAATTCAAAAATTTTCAGGAATCCAATACTTTCTTCTTTGTAAAGATAGAAGAAAGTAAAAATAGGGCGGGATTTTCCAGATGAATTTTGAATGCTTATAAAAGAGGTTTTTTTTTAACTTTATTATTTATGTGCCAAGTGGTTAAGATTAATGAATATATTTTTATTTTTAAATTATCTTCATTTTGATATTCTATGCTTAATACATTATTTTCGCGCTTACATACATAATTTCTTCACTCTTATGCATACATGAATAGAGTTTAGCCCTTTATCTACTGACGGTACTTATAAGTATCATTAAAATAACTTGTTATAAAATTAATTTAATACATCGATTAGTTGTAACAGCTTGGAATGAGTTATAGATACGTTTTTTTTTTATCTTGTTCCATTTAACGGATGATTTATTTTGCCTTTGCATCTTTTTAGCTTTCTTGGCGTCGGGGGGTGGGTGTGAATTTTCAGTTCGGACATATTTTTATATTTCTATTGTAAGATCGTTATATTTGTACTAGAAAAAAATTAATATCTCGAAAACTAATTCAAATTTTGAAGTTCTAATACCAATTTTGAAATAGGCAAATCAATACGGATTTTTGTTGTTAATTTCACCGCATAATATTCCATATTTTAGGAGAAATTGCCATGAAACATAATCAGGTGTTTAATCAGTCGTTTCATAAAATCGTTTCATAAAGTCTTTTCAAAAAATCGTTTCATAAAGTTGTTTCATAAAATAGTTTCATAAAGTCGTTTCAAAAAATCGTTTCATAAAGTCGTTTCATAAATTCCTTTCATTAAGATTTTATATACATAGGGTAGACATTTCCTAATTCTAAAAATACTTCGAAAAATATTTAAAATAAAAGATTTGAGAGAGTTTATAAATATTGCACATAATCTCTATAAATTCAAATTAATCCTTCTAAATCCTTCAATCCTTCTAAAATCCTTCTAAAATTTGTTAAATTATTATGTAAATCTTCTAATGTAGTTTAAACAATTCACGAAAAATGCATAGAAGATAAATTTTTCATGAATTCATAATTCAGTACATAAAGGGTTAAGTATTTGCGTCTATCTTACATACTTCCATTTATCCTAAATACACTGCACTGTAAGAAAAGACAACTAATTCTTAATCTACGAAAATAAAATATAACGACAAAAGAAAATACACAATAACGGTTTCCGAGTTCCCCATAGCTCCGAAAAGCGTTCTATGATCATTAAAAACCCCAGAAACAAATACATTTTCGAGATTAAAAAAAAAAAAAAAGCATTTATAGGAACAAAGTTTCCTTTCAGATGTAAATTTCCAACTGGGGGGGAAATGTCTGGACCAGGATTCGAACCAGGGAGCTCTTGGCTGAAGCCGCCAATGCTCTACCGCCTGAGCTATCCCGGACGAATCTCGTGGAACTTTTTCACGCAGCAACCTTATTGATTATAGCATCTGATCTGAAAACTGGTTCAGCTCAACAGAATAAACTGCTGGGTGAAAAGTTACACCAGGTCCGTCCGGGATAGCTCAGATGATAGAGCATTAGCAGCTTCAGCCAAGAGATCCCTGTTTCGAATCCTGGTCCGGATATTGTTCACCCAGTTGGAAATTCATATCTGAAATGATCTATATACCAATTAGAATAATTGTGTTAAAATTAATCTAGTGAAAGTTTCCTTTGCTATCACTGATTTTCGAAAACGTTTCTGGATAATTTTTGTAACATATTAATCAGTTTTATTTATCCGAAATGTTGTTTTTCACAATGCTATCCTTTCTCAATTAAACATTTTCTTCTGTTTAATTGAATTTGTGCATACAAGTGTAACAAATTAATATTAATTGTAATGTTAATGTTAATGCTGTTAATTTATCATATTTGTCAGTAAAACACGTTTGTAGAACATGAAAATGTTTAACTGAGGATTCTTAGCATGTGAAAAATGGATACTCTAGGTGGAATAAACTGATTAATACGTTATAAAAACTTCTCTAAAACGTTTCCGAAAATCAGTGAAGTAAAATAAGCTTTGTTTTTATAAATGCTTATTTAAATCTCGAAAATATATCGATTTCTGAGGTTTCAAAAGATAATATGTGTTTCTAATCCATAGTACACACATTGGAGAGACACACATTTTTGAGAAATTATGTAACTTATAAAATGAATAAGTAATGACCCAGCAAAGAGGATGCTGGCCAGCACCAAGATAGGTGCTGGCAATGATGGAGAAGTGCTGGCTAATGGTCTACCACTGCTGGGCAGCTTCAGTCAACTTTACTGTTGGAAATCATCAGATAAAATTCTGGCGGGCTTCCGTTTTATCTCATGCGCTCGCCCACCACTACATGGAAAGGCACGAACTTTTGCAGTATTATTGCTGGGAACACTTACGCTAGGTGGCGTTGCGAATATCGAAGATATTGAGTTTTTGAACACAAATCTGAAATGAACATCTTAACACAATTTAAGCTGCGTTAAGATAATTTTAAAGCAATTTAAGCTGCGTTAAAGAGGCTAATTTTTTTTTAAACTGTAAATAATATAGCATCACTCCCACCAACAAAATAAATAAGTAAATGAATAAATAAATAAATTCTTTATTTGAAAACACTTTTTTTTCTCCTTAAATATGGTTTTACTAAGTTACAAAGGATTTCGGTTTTCATAATTTATACAGTTCAGAATCAATAATAAAAAAAGCATATAAAATATATAGGATTTCTATACAATACAATAATTTCTATACCAGTTTAATGATTGGGAACGTAAATCACAAAAGAAACAAACTTGAAATAGTGTAATGAGAGCTTGTGAACAACGAGCGGTCGTAACATACACTGAAAGTACTTGTTCTTGTCCGATCCCGAAAACCAAACAGCATCGAGCGCGGTTAGTACTTGGGAGGGTGACCACATGGAAACCACTGCAAGTTCAAATGTTTTTATAGACACTTCTACAGATATTTCTATAGCTCTTGGTGAAACTAGCTTATAGAAAAAAGAGCCATAATTCTATAATATTTTGTTTTTTTTTATAGAATTCTATAAGAAATTTTTGTAATGGAAAGTGCTGGGCCAGCTAAGTAATAGCAGTGGGACAGGTGCTAGCACTGCAGGAAAAGTGCAGGATTCAAGTAATGTGATGACATATCAATGCTGGCCTGCTGTTGCCCATCAGTGATGGGCCAGCTGCATTCCGCATGGACACTTTTGTACTGGTTTAAGTAATAGCACCATTGCACTTTACCGCTGATGGCAGTGCTGGCTGCCATCTTTTTTCCAGCTGATGTCTCACTGTTTCTTTGCTGGGGATCGTGGGTGGAGTTACACGTGTCCAAAAATGCGAATTCGCGTTAGCCGTGAGCAATATGCTAAATGTAAGCATCTTTGTTGTCAATTAACTATACCCAAAACTTTCTAAATCCTAAATACATCCACAATGTCTTTATTTTATTTATTTTATTTTTTTTTGTTCGAATTACAATTTTTTAATTTTTATCTCGTGAGATTTAGAAAATGTTTAAGGATGCATGCATCTTCCAATAAAAATTGAACGCACTGCCAATTCTTTAGCCAGAAATTTCTGAAAGTTAGAATAATATATTGTTAAAACACTATTTAAAGATGTATATTACAATTTTTAAACGATGAATTACGCCCGGGGAATAGCAAATGAAAATTATCAAGGCCAGGTTAATTTTTCACGCTGTTGGTTCTACGCCTTGTTAGTAATGTGAAATAAAATTCACGTATTAAAAATTCGGATTGACTATTTAAAATTTTTATCTTCAAAATATAGAGCTTGTTACTATCAAATTTCTGTTATAAATCGATCTAATATTTCAAATTGTTCTTTTCTTAGCTTTTTTTAAATAGTTATGAAACTCTATTTGACAACTATTTTTAGATTCTTTTCATTTACAGAACAGCCAAAAAACCCGAAGAAACCGTATTGTGTATGTAACTATTACTTTCAAACTTATTGTAATAGTATTTGTTTTATTTTCTGCTTCAAAAAGCAATGTTTAAAAACATCATTTCCTTGCAGTTTTATTTTAATAAAAAAACAGTTAAAATTCTATTTAAAATTTTTACCTTGAAAATATAAAACTTGTTACTATGAAATTTCTGTTATAAACCAACATAATATTTCAAATTGTTCTTTTCTAACTGTTGTAAAACCATTTAATTTCATTTAAAACTTTTTCATCGAGTTCTTTTTTTATGTCTGAATCGGAAATAAACTTTTCCCCCCTTACAGTTATGTAACTCTATTTGACAGCTATCTTTAGATTATTTTTCAAGTTAGAGAAAAGATTCCCAGAAGAGCTTAGAAAAGCGAAGAAACCAAATTATTGGATGTAAGTATTACGAGTGCAAATTAGGAAGTAGGTTACAAAAGCCAATAAAAATGTCCTTTCGACATGTGCCGGGAGGAAATGGTAGCTTTCATATTCCTTATTTTTTTAAAGATAACTTATTTTACTCAAACACACGAAGCTAAAATCAGTAGAACTCGGTTAGATGATTCAATAAAAATTCCTTATTTCTTGGTTTTAAAATTTTGTAAGTTTTACTCAAATTTTAAGAAGCTAAATTGCGACGAACCCGATAACAGAATATTCGTCAATACTAAACTTGAATGAGAATTGCGCCAAATTAGTAAGCTAGAGAGAAGTTGCATCAATTATAGTTGTTTAGTTTTGGTCGCCAAATTTGGCGATATTTCGCCAAGTGTTGCCTAGCTTGGTGAGAATTTGAAGTTAACGTTCACTATCATTCATAAATTAACACGTGATTTTCTTTAATTGTTGTCTTGTTTCAAAATGTCAACCACCTTGGAGTTTCAAAGTGCTAATCTCAACCATTTTTTAAGTTAGAGACGAAACAAAAAATACTCCGGAATCCTTGTATCAAGGCACACTTAGACATAAAATAAATTTGGATTCCTAAATTTTTTGTGCATTTTGTTTTAGTTTTAAATATTTAAATGGCCTCCATTTTGAAACAAAATGGCAGATGAAGTTGACCAACGAACTCGGTTGAGATATTTGTATGTACAATACACACAATAAATCTCTAATAAATGCCAAATCGATTTATAAATAAGAGAGTTATCACATGACAAAATCAGATATATATATACATAGTGATGTAATTACACCAGCAGTTGGCGAAAATCATTTATTAATCTGGGTTTTGGACTACTGTCCCACAGGCGTGTTAGCCGGGTGGTTATTTAAGAACAAAATAGATGAAATCCATAAATGAAATCGTCGAATGAGCTATTTCCCAAACTTTATTTACATGTTCAGGAACAGGCCTCAGGGGAAATGCTCGATTTTATCGATGATAAAGAGATTATTCATCGCAAGGTGGTAATCGGAGTTTTGATGAAAAACGGAGCTTTGAATAAACTCGAAGTCTCAAAGACCATTCCATCTCCAAGCCGACTCCCAAACTCTAATCTCTTCCAGTATCTAGCTGCAGTCTATATTTAATTTACTCTGGCTCAAAGCTACAACCAAGGTCAGCTGATTTCTCTAATCTAATCATAATTGCTTTAAGAGGGACTTATTAAGTTCCGGTGGATTAATATCGAGGTGATTCAATTTCCTTAGCGCGAAAAATTTATTCTAGAATGTTCTATATCCTCGGATCAGATGCACAAGGTGTAAATAAAAATGAATCTCTGTAATCGAGAATTCGGGCTAAAATTAGATTTTAGCCTTCCAGACGATAATTTTAACTGAAAAGAAAAATGAATTTATTGAAGCGGAATCAAATTTCAGAATATTAAAGCCTTGGAATATTATAATAGACACCTTAATATCTCAATAGAAGGATGAATTTAAATGTATGGGAATTAAATGCATTTTTAGAACGGAATAATTTAGGAATTATGACATTTTTAGCAATTAAATAAAGAATTTAGAGGGGTTTGATATACCGGGAAATAATAGCGAATTTGAATAGGGGATTTAAATAATAAATGGGTTTTATCTAAAGAATATAAGTAGTTAACGCCATTTTTAGATTTCAGCAATTTAGAATAAATATTATTAGCTGGATTAAGATCTTATACCGCTACATATGGAGATTGATAGATTAGTTTAAGAATATGGTTTTAATTTAATAAGCCGGTACAATATATGGAATATTATTAAAAGAATAATTTGTATAGAATAATGTTAACCTTGTCGACAAAATTTTAAATTTTGTAATATATATATATAAGTCACATTTGAACGGAGGGTGGTTTTGGAGTCTGGGAATCATGATCGGTGAAAATATACCAAATTTTTTTAGAAGTGCTTTCCTCCGGACGGCTGCAATAGGTAGCTTTTTACTTATTGCAATGAAAGCTACCTAAAATTGAAACCAAGATACGTACTTGAAAAGCATGTTTATTTTTCTATATAATCGCTAATTACATTGGTACATTTGCCCCATCTCTTTATGAGTTTTCCAATACCTGCTGCCTAAAAGTCTTTAGACTGTTTTTCCAGCCGTCTATGTACTCATATTCAACGGCTGCATCAGTCGGCTATATGCTGAAGCATGTGAACAGGACCCTGTTGCAGTTGCTATGCTGTCTATTGTTGTTTGCCTGTCAACTCTAACGATTTCCTCAAGCTTTTGTACTGTTTCTTCTGTCGCAATCTCAACAGGACGACCACTTCCTCCTTCGTCAACAACTTTTAAATGCCCTTGCTAATCTTGTGCAACTATTGTCTCATAAATTTGAAAGTACCATCTTACAGTTGGATAGTGCTGATATCTATTAGCATATTTCGAAACAATTTACCACTAATTTATCAAAATTCATTTAATTTTTAAAAAACGATTTTGACAATATTTTGCTTTTATTTATCTTTTATTTTTTACAGGAATTTGTAAATATTATTGTTTAATTTTCAATTAAAATAATCGGTCAAGTGCGAGTTTCACTCACGTATAAAAGGTTCCGTACAAAAAAGACTTTGTACAAAGTTTAAACTTGGTATTACGCCAAGTGAACTTCGAAAGGAAGTCGCATAGTTGCAACACCGCCATGCTCAGTGCCGCTACTTTATATTTGGTGATTGCAAAAGTTCATGCCCTATTTCCGATTCATCGAGTTTCGAAGTGAACCCAAGTTGTTTTAAATGGCGAAATGCAATCGAGTGGTTACGATTAGTCTCTCAGCAATCTCTTCAGTAGTAATCCATGGATTATTATTCACTAAATCACGGATTAAGTTATTATATATGCCAGAAGGTAGGGCCAAAACGATTTTTATCATTTAGATGGAAATCACCATTTCGAAATCGACAAAACCACTTTTTAACTATCCTAAGAGCGGAAGCACGATCCACATAAACGTCTTGAATATTTTTTGTAGCACGTCCAACACTCACTACTTTTTTAAACTCGTATAACATAACACGACAAAAATGTAAATTTTCATTTTCCATTCTGAATATTAACCTGGCACGCAAATTAATTTGATAAACTTTTTTTAAAGATATGTTCACTCACGACACATGTAGATAACTGTCAGTTAATAATTTAATATATAAAAATGAAAATTTGTCTATCTGTCTTTCTGTAACGGTATACAAATCCACAGTTTAGAAGCCAGACTTGTGAAATGTTATGTACATGTGTATTAAAACTTGGCCGAGGCAACTAAAGCAATCCGGAATCGAAATAATTTATATTTAACTTTTAATTAAAAAAAAACCACCAATTTTTCAGCAATTTCCTATCAAATTTAAACATTTTTCGTTATAGCAGTTGCCAACAATTAACTTGTTGGATGTGCCAATCCCAAAATTTTCTTCTATCTCATGTCAATATTTCATTTTAATTAGTTTTATTAGTACTTTTATTAGAATTATGCATACCTTCATACACTTTTCGATGGTACAATATTGAAAATTGCACAAAGACCGCTATTACAGCGCCCCCTACGGGTGTATTTTTTCCAAATTCAGGGAGGACATTCTTGCCATGGCAAAACACATACACAAAAAATTCGGTTCAATTCCATGCATAACTCCAGACACTTTTCGATGGTACAATATTAGAAATGCACAAAAATCACTAATACAGTGCCCCCCTACCGGCGGAAGTTTTCCAAATTCACGAAGGACATTCTTGCCCTGGCCAAAAATATACACAAAGAATTTGGTTCAATTCTATGCATAACTTGATAACCTTTTCGATAGTATAATATTCAAAACGCACAAAAATCGCTATTACAGCGCCCCCCAAATTTCATTAAAAAAAAGGCACAGTAGTAGTAGAAGAATATTTTACTAAATTGAATAGTTATATTTAATTTTGATTTTAGAGTTAAATTCATGAACTCCCATGCATAGAACGGGTTAAACAGCTAGTATGGTTATAAAAGAAACCTCAGCAAAGTCAAAATTACAAGTTTCTGTCATCTATGAAGTAGGGCAAGAACTTTTGCAATCACGTAATAGATATGTTTACAATTAAATGACTGACAAATCTTCTCAGTAATCATTATCAACAATCCTTGGATGATTCCGTGTCAATAGGTAGATCGAGTGACGCTGAACTTTCTGCTGAGCGCCCGTAAAGTAAAGTTTCTGTGTAACGAAAAATGAGATTTTCCTAAAAACTGTCTGAACTAGGATAATCACTATAGATTTTCCCAGCAGGATTTAAATAAACTCCTACAACCCTTATTTTTACTTTCTTCTATCTTCAATAGAAAAAAGTATTGTAATCGAAATTTTTTTCGACTTCCGGTTTTCGACGGATTTACACGTTTTAGGGGTCAGAGATCCCAAAAAACATGTTTATAGAAAATGTCTGTCTGTCCGTGTGTCCGTCTGTCTGTCGCCATTGTACCATCAAAAAGTGTATGAAGTTATGCATAGAATTGAACCAAATTTTTGTGTATGTTTTTGGTCATGGCAAGAAGGTCCTCCCTGAATTTGGAAAAATTCCACCTGAAGAGGGCGCAGTAATAGTGATTTTTATGTGATCTTAATTTTTCGTAGTTCAGTTGTACACCAGTGGCTCGTGAATCGACGGGAACTTCCCATCCTGATAAGGCGACTATTCGTGATTTTAATAAATATCATGATCGAGATTAACTCGTTTTTACTCCGATTAATTTACTAAAGCAGAAATTTAAGATGAAAGCCAAAGTTGATATAGTATTGAACTAATAAAAATGAAATATTGACATTTGTAACAACATTTAGAAATATTAAAATATATGAGATAGAAGAAAGTTTTGGGATTGGCACATCCAACTAGATTTTTCATAATTTTAGTTCCAGTAGATTCGGAAATTGGAGGGTATCATATTTTTGCAGTACATTCTCGTAGATATAGCAGAAAATATAACACCTAAAATTAAAACAAATATATTTTTTAGTTCGGTGTTACGAAATCTTTCGAACGATACTTCACACGATACACACACATACGTATTTTTTTTCAAGTAACTTAATTAATCCCCCTAAATTTTTCCTAGAAATATTTGTGAATGGCTAACAATCTATTAATATGTAGGTCAATAGCCTTTATTTCTCTGGCAAGCTTAAGCTTTCTACGTCTCATAGTTTACGAGAGAAACGGCTGTGACAGACGGGCAGACGGACACATGAGTAATCTTACAATGCTTTCGTTTTTACTTTTTAAGTACGGAACTTTGAAAATAACAAAAATCAAAGAAACTAACCTTTAGAAGAATGTTTAGCATATGTAAAAAATATATAAATAAAGTGACTTGTTACTCAAAATTTTCTGTAATAAACCATTTTAATATACAGGGAAAATACCGGCGTAAAACACTTGCAAAGAAGCCCATTGCGAGGAACGAAGGAGTGGCTACAAGACATGTTTTTCAGTAGCTGATTTTCTTTTTCACTTGTGAACTGAGTAATGTTGTAAGATTTGTTTTAAAATGTGTTTGTGTACACATAGTGAAAATAAAAATGTAATCATTTGTTTTAATGTGTTGAATATTACGTTACATGAGAACTGATTAGGATTGAGTGCCACGGTATTACACCCGCAATTTTAGTCATACGTGTATCGTTCCAACGCCATTTAGGGTTTTTCAATGCGCTGATGAATTTGCGCAGAAAAAAAGAAGTGTTGCCATCCGAAAATTTCGAAATTGATTCACTGTAACCGTTACCGTGAGAGCTCTATTGTTTTAAATCATCACGATATCGAGCGCATACCTTCAAATAACTAAATCTGAAATTTCCTTTCCACTGGTCGAGCGGTTAGGTCGCTAGGGTTGCATATATGGAGCGTTCGCACAATCTTTTGACTTTTATGTCCCTGAATAATAATTTTTATTTTAATACATTTTGTTGTGTTTTTTTTTAATTTCATATACTGCGGAACATCCCATTGTATGATTGCATAACAATATTAACGAGATAAATAAGTTTTGGACGATGCTGGGGGTCTAAATACCAGGAAAACTCCTATACCGTGCCGTTTCCCTGATGCTGATTTTTAAGTTTGGAGCTGTCTGCAGAAAATTGTTTCAATAAAAGTAATTCGATGTAATTTTTTTCCGAAACTGGGACCTTTGTTTTATATAAATATGTAGCAAAAAATTAACCTGCATACATTTTTACGGTTGATATTATTTTTTGAACTCTGTCCCTGGGTTCTTAATCCTTACCGTCCCTCTTGCTAAACTTATACAGAAAATCATTTCAGATGCAGCCACAGAATTTTTTTCAAGTTTTTTCTCATGCAGAAGTATGCTAGAGAAAGAATGTCTAAAATTCTTTGACAGGAAATTTACTGCAGAATTTAAATCAGCATTTAACCCGGGAGAACTCGCTACATGAGATTTTCTCTCGCCGTCGTACTTTTTTTAAGACTCTTATTTAAACCATTTTTCTATTTAATTAAAATTTTAAAATGTTATTTAAATTATTTTACCTCTTTTGTGAATAAAAGTACTAAGCCAAGTAAAAGTTGATATTGAGCGAATGTAAAGTAAAAGAAAAGCAATTGGGTACCGTGAGAGAAATTCCCACTAGCGAGTTCTCCCGGGTTAAATATAAATTTCAAGATTGTGGCTTTAATGGTAGTCTTACCGTCCCCAAGATTTATTCCTGCACTTTTCGAGGTAAATTAAAAAAAAATTAATTTCATCCAATGTCAGCAACTGTTTTTAAAAATCAATGAACATTGTGGCTATCACTTAGTCTTAACCCCTTCAGAACGGGAGCCTATTACGAAATTTTTAATCTTTTGTCACATTTTTTTAAAAGCAGAAATTTGTTTCATCTTCAATCGGGAAAATGCGCTTATTAAATAAGGCAAATTTTACCGTAAAATTTTACTGGTGAGAATAAACAAGGATTTTAAGCGCTTCATGCGGCACGTATACGGGTCGCTCGTCCCCAAGGGGTTGACATGATTTTCCTAAAAATAGGTGGTAATTTTCTTTACCGTTCCATCCTTACCGTCCCTTTTTTCCCATTTCGTCCCTTTTTTGCTATACCATCCCCATTTTTTGACTTACCGTCCCTTCTTTAACACGCATTTAAGACAATGTTATACAAAAATTCTGCATTAAAAGTACTACATTTTTATTATTTCTTATTTGAATGTCCCGTGGGTACTATGAAAATTCATTATAAGTAAAAATTTAGAAGAAAATAAAAAGTTATAGCGGTAAAATGATAAGGAAAATTAAACTCGCAAGTTTAACTTAAACCTCAGTTAAATAAAAAATTTTTCGCTACTCACCATTTTTTCTTTATTTTGAATCATTAAGGCAAATCTATCAGATTAAAATGTTATTTTAGCAAGTTTAATTTCACCAGATTTTTATTCCCGAAAGTCAAAAGATTGTGAGAATATCCCATATCGGGGAAATTGTATTACGACCATCCTGTACTTCAAAAGTGCTCTTTTCCAACTTACTGTAAAATCATTATAATTTCATTTAAAAACCTTTTCATAGGGTTTTGCTATTTTTATGTCTGATACGAAAATTATTATTATTATTATTTACAGTTACGCAACTCCATTTGACAACTAGATCCTTTAGATTCTTTTTTCAATTTAGGGAGATGATTCTAGAAGAGGGTAAAAAAGCAATGTTTAATCAATGTTTCAAAATATTGTTTTCTTACTGTTTCAGGTAAAAAAAGGTTTAAAATTCTATTCAATTTTACAAATGTTCTCTACTTTTGAAAATTCAGTTTCGTGCTCTTTTTTTTCGTGAGTTTGTAAGTATGTTTAATTTTCAATGGGAAAAAAAAAACGAAAATCAAACAAAATAAATTTTAGATAAATGTTTAGAGTTTATATTCTAAAAATATATAACATACTACTCAAAATTTTCTGTAATAAACCATTTTATTAGACTTCAAAGGTACTATTTTTCAACTACTGTAAAACCATTATAGTTATATTTAAAAACCTTTTCATTGAGTTCTCCTATTTTTATGTCTGGTTCGAAAATTATTATTATACTTTTTTTTTTACAATTACGGAACTCTATTTCACAACTAGATTCTTCAGATTCTTTTTACAATTTAGAGATAGGATTCTAGAAGACCGTAAAAAAGGGAAGAAAAACCAACTTGTCGGATGGAAGTATTTCTTTGAAAGTCAGTGTAAAAGTATTTTTTTAGTTTCTGTTTTAAAAATTAATGTTTAAAAACATCGTTTACTTATTGTTTCATTTATTAAAGAGTTAAAAATCTATTCAATTTTGGAAATGTTCATTATTTTTTTTTAATTCAGTAATTTTTTCAAAAAATGATTGTTATAAATTTTGCTCTTATTATTATTATTATTATTATTATTATTATAGGTATTTGCAAATATTATTGTTTATTTTCTAGTAAAAAACTAACGAAAATCAAAGAAAATAACTTTTAGAAGAATGTTTAGAGTTTATATTCTAAAAATATGTAACCTGTTACTTAAAATTTAATCATTTTATAATTCTTCAAAGGTGCTCTTTTCCAAGTATCGTAAAACCATTATAATTTTGTGATAATAAAATGAAAATGTTGCTAATCAACATATTCAGAGATTTTAAACACAGATGTAATAAACAGCAGTAATTCATATCAAGGTATACATGAATCTGAAGTTTGTTAAAAATCCAAGCATTAGTTCTTGAGATAGAGCTATTGCGGAAATCGCAAAAAATGCAGCATAGCAGCGCCACCTGTTGAGCGATTTACACCAAAATGTATAAAACTTCAATTTCTGTCAAGGACTAACTGAATCTGAAGTTTGATGAAAATCCGCGCATTGGTTTTGGAGATTGAGCTAGTGTGGAAATCGTGAAAATGCTGCATAGCAGCGCCACCTGTTGAGCGATTTACACCAAAAACTAATCAGCACCAATTTATATCAGGGACTAACTGAATACTATTTTTTATTAAATTCCGTTCATTAGTTCTTGAGATAGAGCGCCAATTTGTGTCACACACAGACAGACTCACAGACTCACAGACAGACATTTTGTAAAAACATGTTTTTCGGGTTCTCTGACCCCTAAAACGTGTAAATCCGTCGAAAATCGGAATTTGAAAATTTTCATGAAATTTTCTTCTTGTAAAGATAGACGAGAGTAAAAATTAAAATCACAAAAATAAAAATAAAAATTATACTCGACTTTTCGGATTTTCTACCATCATCAGGAGTAAAATTTCTTAAGTACAAAACGGCAAAAATTATTTACAAAGTTAGATTATCGAAGCAAGTTCCAGTTTGAATTTTGCTTCGATTGTATTCCAGAAATTTAATTCCCGATGATTATGATGAAAAAAACCAAAATGTCGAGTATAATTTTAATTTTAAGTTTTGTGATTTTAATTTTTACATCTGCGTTTAAAATTTCGGAATAAAATGTACGTTGGTTCTGCTATTGCTGGTTCTGCTAACCTTTTGTTTTATTATCACATTTGTTTACAACGTAAAGTCCTTCTTTATTATCAACATAATTTTATTTTTAAAAAGTTTCATGGAGTTCTGCTATTTTTATGTCGGATTAAAAAAATTATTATTTGTTTTAATTTACAGTTACGAAGTTCTATTTGACCGATAGATTATTTAGGTTCTTTTCAAGTTCGACAGATGATTCTAGAAGAGAATAAAATAAACGAAGAACCCAACTTATCGGTAAGTATCATGTTGAAAGTCACTATAAAAGTACTTTTTATAACTGTTTTAAAAGACAATGCTTAAAAAAATTATTTTATGATTGTTTTATTTAAAAATTAGACATAAATCTATTCAATTTTACAAGTGCTCTCCACTTTTAAAATTGAATAATCTTAAAAAAATATATCCCTATAAATTTTGCTCTTTTTTTAACAGATATTTGCAAATATTCTTGTTTAATTTTAAAGGGAAAAAATAACGAATATTAAACTAAATAACCTTTAAAAGAATGTTTAGAGTTTATATTCTAAATATACACAGGGTGTCCGAAAAGTCTTTTCCTGGTTACAAAATTTATTAATATCTTCTATGTATATGATAGGCATGTGCAACTGGTGCTAAAATGTTGGAACATCCAAGATTTTTTTTTTTTTTTTGTGTGTGTGTGTAGCATTCTTAGTATCGAGGTAACACAAGTGTTCATAAGCATTTTGTTCATATGTTGCAGATTAAATTTTGTATGAATTTTTTTTTTCATGTTAAGGGGTCTCAGGACTCTTAAAGCTTCAAAATTTTCGAAATTTATATTTATTTATTTATTTTTTAGATGTTAATTTCCTATCTTTTCTGAATATTTGAATATAATTTTTTCCTTGAAATTCTCATTAGAACAGAAGTTATGGCTTTCGGAATTATACCCGCTCAATAGCTGAAGCTGCGTTTTCGAAACTTTGAAGTCATTTTTCTCCAAATGACTTTCTCGGGCCTAACGTGCAGGATATCTCTAAAACTTCTGAATATTTTTTCATAAAATTTTCAAAGCATACGTTTCATATTAATCTGTATATACTGAACCTATTTTTTTTAGTGTTCGAAAAAATATTTTTTATGTGATTATTTTGTTGAAATTTTCAAAATTTTGTATTAGCTAAATACAACTTTGTATTAAAAATATAAAAATGCTATAAATACAAATTTACTTAGGTTCAGGGTAATTATTATAATTAGAAGTATAAGTACACACCAAAATGTTCATTCTAGTTCCAAGATTTATTTTCTAATCGTGCGCGTAAACTGTTATACCAATTTCCTGCTCGTCAAATATCTGGCAGTTTGCACCCCCTGTAAATGCTAATTCTGCACCTTGCAATTTTTAAAATACATAAAATTAAAGAGCGTACTTATATCTTTCATCCCCAATAAAAACTGTGTTTTAAAATCATATACATTTTAAGATATTAAATGTTGAAGATGTTCTCTTTTTTTTTCATTTTTTCCAATTTTAAGAGTCTTGAGATCCCTTAAGCAGAATTATTTGTTTCTATTTAAAACAAATAAACAAATGCAAGAGTTATAAGAAAGGAAATTTATCAAGAAAGAAAAATCGTGCATCAAGTGTAGATTATGAAACCCTCCACAGCGTATTCAGGACACTATAGAAAACTTCTCCGTCTAAAATTATTAAAAATGATACGTAAAAAATCAATTTGGAAACCGAATAACACATTTGAAATCCTAATTTTAGCAATTACTTTCCATAATGGAAAACATATTAAAATTAGACCATATTGTATCGGCATAGGGGAGACCGGGGCTAGTTGGCTACAGGGGTAAGTAGGCGCAGTCCTCATAAATCGCCTGTTTGTGGATAGATTGCGCAACCAGTCACAGAGTACCTTTTTTTTTTGCTTTTTACAATCCACATTGTAGTTTTGCAGCGTTACCTACGTGCAATGGACATTTATTACGATTTTTCTCTTTTTTGCACTCATAAGTAACTTTTTGTTGCTTCATTCTTTTTCTAATTTCTAATACTTATCTTAATAATTGCAATTTAACTTGTGCAGTTTTTCTTAGTGTATGATTCACTGTACCTACCCCATATGTGATTTACTTGGATTATTTATGTTTAGAAGGTTACGTCACCCTTTTGTGAAGAAATTTATTATGGGGCTAGTAGGCGCATTGAACAGGGGGTAAGTTGGCTCGGCATCTTGTATGTGCTGGTAGGTTGAAATACAACAAACACAGTGAAAAATGGCTGTATATCAAGATTTTCGGCACATGGGGCTTGCCCAAACGGAGACACTCGATTTTTTATTTGTGACAACTGTAACTCTGATGATTTTTATGTCTGTATGATTTAGAATTTACATTGTACGGCGATAACACCTTTGTTTAAACTTACTGGTAATAAAGAAATTGATTTCTCTTAACTGCGTGCCTTATTTGAGTTTCATTTATATTTTTATAACGTGCGTGCCAACTTACCCCATAGGTATAAGCAACTTGCCCCGTGACGGGGTAGGTTGGCGCACAATTTTACTTTTACTTTAGGCTTCCGCTAAACATAAACTACAAGAGCTACAAACTCAAAACTCCGGGTACTTATAGCCAAATGTCTGTTCTTTAAAAGTGTAGTTAAAGTTTGTTAAAAAACTTAAATAAAAAATTTATAAAAATTAATGACTAAAACTGCGCCTACTAGTCCCTGTCTCCCTTATTTTTTAGTATCTCTCTAAATGAACTGTAATTGCTACTCAACTTATTTTCAATACCAAACATGCCACAGTAAACTTTAATAATATATACCGATTGCGCGGCAATCCGGGTTTATTTATGCGAGCTAGAGATCGGACAGACAGACAGACCGACAGAGAAATCGAAATCATAAGTACATTTCAACTACGTTGGAAGTGTTAAAAATTAAGTAATTTAAAATATAGAAATAAATAGAATTATATCTGTTAATGATGATCAATCGATGATTTTTATTTTTAAACACTGCTTTTCAAAACCATTAGAAAAGAACAGTTCAAAAATATAAAAAAGTGGCTCATTACAGATATTTTGCGTAACAAATCATACATCTTAGTAATAAAAAAAAAGCAATTTAACAAATTACAATGACCATTTGGAAAATGATTTTTTCGAAGACTAAAATTTAAGACATAAAAAATCGTACGGAGTTGATCATACATTACGTACGCCATGAATTAAACACTAACATTCCTGGACCCCTCACGAACAAAATTTAAAAGAAATTTCAGTTTTACAATTTTCGGTACTGTAAATTTTGAAACTTCTACGGAGCTGGTCATACATTACGTACGCCATGGATTAAACATTAATATTCCTGGACCAATTTTAAATGAAATTTCATTCTTAAACTTCTAAACATCCCACAATATTTTTTTTTTACACCGTCGTATAGAGAAAAATATGTATTTTTAAATGCAATTTGTTTGAAAGCTGTATCTCAATTTGTTTCTGAGTTATTAATTTTTTTTGTAGTTTTTATTACTTTTTTATCATAGTGGCAACAGAAGTATCCATCTCTGTTGAAAATAAAGAGAAAATACAGATTACTGTATAGACAATCAGAAAACGAATAAAATGCGGATTCAACCAATAAAACGCTTCAGATATGTTTTTGATTTCCTACCCTGACAGAGGACAATAACCATTTTTCCAAATGGTTAAAAAGTTTACAAATAACTCTAAACTTGATTTATTAGATTTTAATTTATATTTTTAATCTAAAGATATGTCAAATAGTATAAAATTATTTACTAATTCCTGTAAAACACAAAAGAAGGATTTTTAAGAATTAATTTCAAAAAAGTAAGTAGTAGTATTTAAAATACAGTACTGAATAGATTTTTACTACTTTTAATATAAAACCGTAAAGAAGTATTTTTTAAACACTACGTTTTAGGGCAAAACAGGAATAAAAGTTACCTTTACACCGAAATTCAACATAATACGTGCATTAAGCAATTCGATTTTTCCCACTTTTTTATACTCTTTTACAATCTTCTTTCTAACTGAAAAAAGACTCTAATGATAGCTGTTGAATAGAATTATATAAATGCAAAAAAATAGTTAACCTTTGATTTAGATAGGAAAAAGACAGAACTCGGTGAAAATGTTTTTAAATGAGATTCTAATGGTTTTTGCGACAGTTAGGAAAGAACGTTTCAAAGCTTATTAAAAATATTTATTACAGGAATAACAAATTATATATTTTTATATTTTTAGAATATATACTTTAAACATTCTTTATAATTTATTTCTTTTGTATTTTGTTAATTTTTTATGCGAAAATAACTCATATTAAAAGATTTAGTTCGATATTCGATCTTTTTTTTTTACTTTTAATAATTGTGATTTTTTTAATTAGGGTCTCTGCTTCCGGCGAGTTACGTTCACCAACCCGCGTTCAGATTTCGCAACCTCTAAAAACATGGTAATGTACCCTGTTTAAAGAAGATTACGCGGTTACGGAAAGTAGAATAACAGGGGAGAGTAGCCATATTGGACCGCCGCTTTAAATGGACCGTTGCAATTTTGCCGTTAACCCATTTATGCCTAGCGTCCCATTTTTGGGACGTTTCGAATTTTAATAAATTTTTATAATTTTCTTCTTCTTTAGAACATGAAAATTGTATGAATTAATTGTCTATAAATGTCTTTATCTATTACCGAGAGTTGGCAGCATAAGATGGATATTTATTTGCTTAAATGAAGGTCTTTTTTTCGGCGTTTATAGGTTTTTCATTTTTCAAGATAGCGAAATGTAAAAAGTAAGTTTAGTTGTATTTTCTGTATTAAGGATCCAAATAAATAAGTCATAATCTTAGCTTGTAGATTTTTTTGAAATACGTATTTTTTTAAATTGCGAAATTGTATGTTCAAGCCTATTTTTTATGCATATTTGTAACGTACAAAATATAAGGTGCAAGGCGCAAATGGGTACATATTTCTATTAGCCATTTAGGGGACAATTATTTTTGAAGAAGATTTTGAAGAAGACTTTTCAAGAAGATTTTGAAATAAATTGTTTTTTATCATCAAATACGATTATTCTTAATTTATTATTAATAATACTGATAATGAAATTAGTCTCTGTAAAGAAATAAATATATTTTTTAATAGTTCATAGAAATACCAATTATAGTATATAATAAACAATTTAAAAGCTTAATTTATATAAATTTAGACAAAACATATAATTATGCATTTTTCCACATATGGGTATTCCCATATTTAGTATGTTTATATTTTAGCAAATAAATACAAAAATATTTAAACCTAATTTTTTTTTTGTATTTTTCCAGTTCATTTTGCAACATTTTAAAGTGATTTTAGCAACAAATTTGAGAAAACAAAAATTCAGGCATAAATGGGTTAATTTCAGAAAGATAAGCCATCTACCACTGAAATCCTTCTTTGAACTCCTCGATGATTAGAATTAGTACCCGCCTTCGAAAAAGAAAGCCAAAAAGAATACGTAAGAGTTACTGAGTATGAAAGGAGTTACCTTAAAGGTAGTTTTTAAATGAGCTATGCACTATTACGCTGAACTGCATTTAGTACGCTATGTTTGTAGATATGTTTGTAGAAAATAGGTAAAATGATATATAGGGCATTCGCACAATCTTTTGACTTTCGGGAATAAAAATTTGGTGAAATTAAACTTGCTAAAATAACATTTTAATCTGATAGACGAATGCCTTAATGATTCAAAATAAAGAAAAAATGGTCATCAGCGAATTTTTTTTTATTTAACTGAGGTTTATGTTAAACTTGCGAGTTTAATTTTTCTTACCATTTTACCACTAAAACATTTTATTTTCTTCTAAATTTTTACTTATAATGAATTTTCATAGTACCCACAGGACATTCAAATAAGAAATAATAACAATGCCGTATTTTTAGTACAAAATATTGGTATAACATTGTCTTAAAGGACTGTTAAAGAAGGACGGTAAGGTAAAAAAGGGGGACGGTATAGGAAAAAGGGGACGAAATGGGAAAAAAAGGGACGGTAAGGATGAAACGGTAAGGAAAAATTACCACCTATTTCAAACAAATCATGTTAAGACTAAGTGGTAGCCACAATGTTCATTGATTTTTAGAAACAGTTATTTACATTGGATTAAATTAAATAATATATATTAATTTACCTCGAAAAGTGCAAGAATAAACCTTGGGGACGGTAAGACTACCCAATAATACCACGATGCTTGAAACTGATATTTAAATGCTGATTTAAATTCTGAAGCCAATTTCCTGTCAAAGAATTTTAGACATTCTTTCGCTAGCATACTTCTGCATGGGAAAAAACTTGAAAAAAAAATTCTGTGGCTGCATCTGAAGTGATTTTCTGTATAATTTTAGAGGAGGAACGGTAAGGAATCTAAAACACAGGGACAGAATTTAAGAAATAATAACTACCCTAAAAATGTGTGCAGGTTAATTTTTTGCTACATATTTATGTAAAACAATAGTTCCAGTTTCGGAAAAAAATTACATCGAATTATTTTTATTGAAACAATTTTATACAGACAACTCCAAACTTAAAAATCAGCATCAGGGACACGGGACGGTACAGGAGTTTTCCTGGTATTTGGACCCCCAATATCGCCCAAAACTTATTTATCTCGGTAATATTGTTATGCAATCATACAATGGGATATTCCCCAGTATATGAAATAAAAAAAACACAAGAACATGTACTAAAATAAAAATTATTATTCAGGTACATAAAAGTCAAAAGATTGTGAGGGATATAGGATCCCCATATAGGATCAAGCAAAGAACTGGGTGCATGGCCTTCTATGGATGATAATATCTGGAAATGTGATTTCAGCAGTATTAAGCGTGTTTTAGTCTTAATTAAATTTTAGCTAAGTAGTGGCGTCTTATATAAAGCTGGTAGGTAAAATACAGGGGTGTCCAAAAGTATTCAACTATGCTTCCGTCCAATGGTAAAAATTGCTGAAAGTGAAATTTCAACCTATTAACGCTTTCCAACATAGTTGAAAAGGGTTTATGAATTCGGTTTGTCTGTCCGAACTCTAACTTGCATTAATATACTTGGATTGCTCTGTAATTGCTATACGTTATTGAGATTTACTATGCCATGTTCGGTATTGAAAATAATGTATGTAGCGTTCATATTTTATTTACAGAGACACTCAGAAGTATTTCATTACATTATTTTCTATGGGGAAGTGTCATAATTTTAAAAATAAGCAGCATCTATAATTGTCGTCTGGTCCATCCGTGTGTCTGTACGCCTGTCCGCATATAACAGCGAAAAAATTACACAACCGAATGGTTTGAAATTTAATATATACTGGGGGCTCGACCCCCTACGAGCTACGCTCGCCAATCCCGGTTCAGACAGCGCAGCCTCTAAAAGCACGCTAATTTGATTGGCTTTAAAAAGATTTTGAAAGATTGAATTATAATTTAAAAAACAGTGGCGATCTCCCTATAAACGGATTTGTATTCATTTCTCTTCGATTGGGAAATTTTAAGGAAAAATCAGCTGCTGTTAAAAGATACAATGACTGTTTTCATCTTTGATTTAAATAAAATTAGTTAAACATTTCAAAATAAGCTAATATAATAAGCTAATTTGCATCAAAATGCAAATATATTTTACAAATACCAGTGCCCGCTTTTGTCGGAAACAACACAGAAGATTAACGAATCTTAACTAAACCATTTAAGCAATTTCTTTATTTTCTGCTTCACAGAATTTTCTCTTTCAAATCATATTTTTTGTTGATGACACTTCATTTTCAGCTTGTGATCTTTTTTATTTTTATTAAATTACTAAATAGTCGCTCGAAAGCAGTCTAAACGTGTTCAATAAAATTAATATTAATCTTATTAATATAATCCCAAAATATTAAATTAATGTCTCGCGCATTTTTTAAATTTAAACTGTTTTGTAATATTACTTTTTGTTTATTTTACGTAATAAGTGTAATGTGGCGTAAATGTGAGGTAATTTCTCCTACACTGTAAAAAGAACCCGACGAGTTTTCCTGTAGGAATCGGAAAAATAGTTGCCCTTATCGTACCGGAAAATTTTCCGACCCAGCTCGGAATAAAATCTGTAAAAAGAAGGAAATAGTCAATAAAACGGTATTTTACGGATTTTATTCCGAGCTGGGTCGGAAATTTTTCCGGTACGATAAGGGCAACTATTTTTCCGATTCCTACAGGAAAACTGGTCGGATTTTTTTTTACAGTGTATTTAAGACTTCTAACGCATGTTAATGAATTTATAATTTTACAATATCCTTTCTTTTTTTAAATTCACGTGTAAATATAATTTTTATGAAGTAATGTTCAATGAGTTCCTGCTTTTCATACGTAATTATTTAATTCTAATTTCAAAGTTATTTTTCCTGTTAATAATAGTCACGTGCAAATAAATTTTTAATTTTAAGCAAACATTATTATTTGCGCTGTTTATACAGTTGGCAACAGTTTAAATTAATACCACTTTCTAAAATAAGTAAAAAATATCTCTCGAAATGCTGAAAATTTGAATTTAAAATAGAAATAAAACCTCAAAAAATGAGTCAAATTAAAAAAGTGAATGCAGTCTGCACACCGGGAAATTCTAACGTATAAAATGATCTAAAAATGAATTAATTCCCATACATAGTTTTTTCTCCTATAAAACTTTTTTAATGGAAAGATTTTGTCTAACTTTAGCATTAAATATCTCTTAAAAGAATTATTCGATTTGAAAACTGTCTGCATCAGCGTGTTTATCAAACATTTCTCTATAATACCGCCGATTTTCATATTTTTGTATGCTGTATTTTTCTTAATATTAACGGAGAAAGACCTCCGGTCACAAAAAATTCAAAACCGGCGGCGGTGACAGCGTAAGTCACTTTTTTAGAATAGAGAGATAATCGTTGCAGAATTTTGTCCAATCATTTCAAATTTTATGAAAATCGAAACAAAACTTAAAAAGATATTAATAAAATTTATCTTCATTCTAATAAATCCTATCAGACGTAATTAATCAAAAGCTACCCCATGATAGCTAATGATTCCAGGTTGCCATGGTGATTACGCCATATTAAGGGGTCTCAAGACTCTTGAAATTTGAAAAAATGAAAAAAAAAAAGACCATTTTCAACATTTAATATCTTAAAATGTATTTGATTTTAAGACACAATTGTAATTGGAATAAAATATATAAGTATGTTCTTTCATTTCATGTATTTAAAAAACTATAAGATGCAGAATTAGTATTTACAGGGGGCTCCAAACTGTTAGACATTTGATGGACAAAAAATCGGCATAACAGCTTACTCGCACGATTACAAAAGAAGTATTAGAACTAGAATGAAAATTTTGGTGCCTACTTATACTTCAGATTGTAATAATTGCCCTGAACCTAAATAAATTTGTATTTAAAGCATTTTTATATTTTTAATACAAAGTTGTATTTAGCTAATAGAAAAATTTGAAAATTTGAACATTATATTTACTTAAAAAATATTTTTTTGAACAATAAAAAGGAAATTTTAGGTTCAGTTTATACAGACTAACATAAAACCATTGTTTTGAAAATTTCATGAAAAAATATTCATAAGTTTTTGAAATATCGTGCGCGTTATGCCCAAAAACGTCATTTGGAGAAAAATGGCTTCAAAATTTCCGAAACGACGCATCATCTATTGAACGTGTATAAATGTAAAAGCCATAACTTCAGTTCTAATATGAATTTCAAGGAAACAATTATACCAAAATGTTCAGAAAAGATAGGAGTTTAACATCTAAAAAAATTAAAATTTCGAAAATTTTAAAGCTTTAAGAGTCCTGAGACCCCTTAAAGATGGATACCTATTACTTCCGTATTACTGAATTTAATATATATATAATCGTAATAAATTTTGTATTGATTCATTTTTGCATAAGAGTGCAACAGCTACTGCCGAGTATTTATAAATGTGGTTATAGTACGAGTGCACCTCATTTGCCACGTTCGACGTACAATTTGTGACTTATTTTTTTAAGTGTAGATGAATAATACATTAATAATTTAATTTTGGTTATTTCAAATTCATATCATGCGTTCCAGATTATTTTTTTTTTAAACATGGATTATGAATTCTGTTTCAACGTTACTATGTTTAGACAACGGAATATTTATTTAATATTTCTTATAAGAAGTTTCAAAAATGATTTTCGATGTGAAATTTATATCAAAGATATTCTCTTATGCGTTTAACAATCTTTTTTCGAAAGAATAAAAAGATCCGAGATTCCTAAAACTGAAAAATGATTTAAACATTAAATAATATGCTTAAAATAATAACTGATCCAATATAGTCAAGAAAAATGATAAATTCTCCAAAGTTTCTTGTTTCAATTATTAATTCCAAGTTTTATTTCAACAAAATTGTTAATTTATGATGGAATATGGATTTATCTGAAAGCGTCTTATAAAATGATTAATGATGATTAGAATATTTGAAACGAAATATCACTGTTTAAAAGCTCAGATGACTAACCTATATATATATATATATATATATATATATAGGTTATGTATTCGGTGGCAAGTCTACGTTTACATCGGGACATTCTTGTAATTTAATCTTTGGTGTTTATGAGTTGCCTGGATTAGTATGGAGGACTACTGTAGGCTTGAGTCAGGTATGTCTTTTATGCTTTTTTATAAAATTTCGGTATATGATCATGCTTACCATAATATAGCTAATTGATGAGTGGGTGGATGGAGTTGATGAGAATTGGTTGGTTTAGTTGATTTGTTTGGATTTATTAGTTTTTTATTGATTTTTGGCTAGTTTGTTGAAGATTTTATGATTGTTTAATTTAAGAGTTTTATTAGTTCTTTTGGGTTTATGTTATATTGTTATAAGTTTATTTAACTTTGTTATCGTTGTACATTTTTTAGTACACATTTAAAATATTTGGAATTGCTTATATTGTATTTACATAGAATAATTAAACATTTAATATGAATAGACAAAACTATATTGTAAAAGGTACCGGCAAGATACGGAATTTTTATAAATTTTCTAGTGCTCGGTCGGCTCCAGAAACCATGGTGGGGAGCGGATCGTCAAAAAATTACCATGGACCAAATGTATTTAAAAATGTGGATGTATTGGAGAGTAAAGTTTATGGTTGTGATTATGGCGAGATTTGTGAGAAGAGGGGGAAGGGTCATGTATGCAATTTTTATTGCAAGCAGAGTTATATAGATGAGAGTTCGATAAATGATTGTTTAGTAATGAAGAAAAATTGTGAATTGTGTTATAAGTTAAATAAGGACAAGGGTGTTTATAGAGATACAGAAGTTGTAAGGTATAGGACAAGATATATTTATAATACAAATTTAATGAATAAACATAAGAAAAACATAGATTGCATCGATGTAGTGAAAAGGTATAAAACAAGATTGTTTTATAATAGGGTTACAAAAATTGGACAAGATATCAATGGAATAAAATTAATAAAATGTAGCGACAAAAGATGTAGAGTTTGTATATGTGCCGATACGGATAATGGAGACAAAGTGATTGAAGAAAAATCTTTAAAATTTTGTAAGGTATATAATTGTGTGTATTGTTTAAGATGTAATGTGTGCAATCAAATGTACATAGGAGAGACTTCTACTCCTTTAAATAAGAGATTCAACAATCACAAATCAGACATTAGAATTCTTAAGTATAAAAAAGAGGATCAAGAAATAGAAATTTCACATTTTTCAGAACATGACATAGATAACATAAGGATTTCTATATTATGTATTATACCTAATAAAATGGACAGAAAGATTCGTGAAAAGGATATGATGATAAAGTTTGGTATGGTATATCCATATGGACTTAATGTTATGTTTAACCACAGTAATATAATTAAAAACTTTAAAACTAACAATTTAGATGATACAATTTACGACAAAATTAATCATGACATTGGAAATGAGTTGATTAGAAATAGTAATCAATATACTAAGTTGAATATTTAAAAAAAATTAAATACTTGTACAGACATAGTAAAATAATTAATTATAAAGGTGAGCGAAGAGTTAATGTGATTAAAGGTTTGATTTTCAACATTAAGAAGAAATTAATTCCCGTAACTTTAAGAACTTTACAGTCTAGGGTAGAAAATGGGAATGTTGACTTAGGTTTATATTTGTTGAGATATAGAATCAAAACACAAAAATTACAAATGTATTGTAACATTGATTATGGCCAAGTTAGTGCAATAAATAAAATCTATTTTATAATGGATTGTTTGGGTGATAGCCATAAGGGTGTAAATTACAATAAAATGTTGAATAAATACAATAAATTACTACCTGTCGGAAAAATAAAAATAGTTAAGGCTTTTAAATATGATAAGCCTTTGGGGAGAAATATTTTTAATTATAATTTATTTGCTAAAGATCTAAAGAGAAGTATTACAGGGAGTATCTGTCATTGCAATGATTCTGAATTTGTTAATTATAAAGACAATTATTATGGACATGTTATTACTGGAGATCTAAAGATAGTAAAGAATGAGGAGTTGAGGAGGTTAATGGAGTACGGAAATAAATATCGTGTGAAACGTATTCTAACTAAAAGTGTTGCAATTAAACGTTTTACTATTAATATAGATATATTTATAAATAAACTAATGTATAGATACAATTTGCCATCCAGTGTTTTTGACGAGTGGAAGTACTATATATTAAGAGATTTTAAACGAGAATTTTCCAGAGATTTTGACGGAGTTAATAGAGAGCAATACAACAAACTTACACATTCAATTAAAGAAATTCAGGAAAATTTTATAATCACCTATGTGGATAAAGCAAATACAAGTTATGCACTGATATGTAAGGTACTTTACGGTAAACTTTTGAATGATTGCTACAATAATAAAAATAACTATTTACCATTGAATTCGAAAGCTGCAGTAATATAAAATAGGCTTAAAGCCTTCTATAAAAAAGTTAAGCTGAAACAAATGAGTCAAAGTTTCCCTTATCTCATATTAGTGCCTAAACTCCATAAAACCCCTATCAAATTCAGGAGTGTGACTTGAGGATTTGGATCATATATTGGTGCTGCTAGCAAGGCTTTGCTGGGGGTATTGGAGAGAGCGTTTGACGGAGTGATGGGGGGAGCGACGACTTTTATTATCAAAAATAGCTATACACTATTAGATAATCTGAAAAAATTAAAAATATTACTGGTTTATTCGCTTACGATTTTGCAGACCTCTATAACACAATTGATTTGACAGATTTAAAAGAAAAAATTGTATATTTTTATAATACAAATAGTACTTTGGATGTTCATAATGATTTTTTCATAAATTTATTTCAGTTAGTAGTACAAGAAAACTACCTTTACGAAGGAAATACAATATTTAAACAGATTCGGGGTATTCCAATCGGGGGGGGGGGAGTTGCAGTTCCATTTTGGCAAACATTTACTTACATATATATGAAAGAAATAATAATTTAAACACTAACACATTGTCCTACAGATATATAGATGATGTTTTGATATTCAAATTAAACAATGATATTGAAAATATTGATTTTACATATTATCCTACGTTTCTGAGTCTGGAACCCTCCTCCCAGAATTGTAAAAATATTAATTTTCTAGACGTGAACCTGAGCATAGAAAGTGAAAATTTAATATCTAAGTTATTTGACAAGCGAAATGATTTCAACTTTAATACCTTAAAGCTGATATATTTTGATTCCAACGTGCATGTTTCGATTAAAAGAAATGTACTTAGAAATGGATTAATACGAATCGAAAGACTGAGTACTAGAGTTAAAGATATGTTTAATGATATTTTAGAGTGGTGTCGCTTGGGATTCAAGCATTGTTATCCTCGCAATTTCATCGGGAGAATAACTAGTGATTTTATTAAGAGTAGCAGGTACGGAACTGAACTGAACCCAGTGATGGATGAGAATGGAGGTTTTGATGAGTTGATTGATCTAATGAGTTAGAGAGATATTTTGGTGGATGTTGTAGTTCTGTTTAGTTTTTCATAGTTTTTCATTTTTTCAATTTTGGTCTTGGCGAGTGAAGGGCGACGTAGCATGCGTAAAGTCTGACTTAACCCTGCAGAGCAGGTCGTTAGCCATGCCGCTCGCCTTCTGTTCTGTTCTGTTAGGTTTTGCAATTATATATATTTTCTTTAGTTTGGTTATTCAGTTTGATTTTAAGAGTTAAAGTTTATGTTGGTTATTTTAATATTTTCGATGTGAGTTTCAATTTAGATATGGTGAGTGATGGATTTTGATATTTTGTTTGTGGTTTTAAATATATATATATATACATATATATATATTGGTTCTTTCAATTTCATACCATGCTTTCCAGATTATTTTTCTCTAAATATTGATTATGCATTCTGTTTCAACGTAACTATGTTTAGATGACGGATTATTTAATTATATAAAGACATTTTTTAAGAGGTTTCTAATGATGATTTTTTTGTGCAAAATATTTTTCAAAGATATCTGTTTTTAGTAATCTTTGCTCGAAGAGATAAAAAGATCTGAAATACCTAAAATTGAAAAATGCTTTCAAAAATATTGAATAACATGCTTAAAATACTTGATTAAATGTACACAAGAAAAAGAGAAACAGAAAATAGAGTCAAGAAAGATGATAAATTCTGCAAACATTCTTGTTCTAATTATTGATTCCATATTCTAATTATTTCTTAATTTATGACGGAATATCGATTTATAAAAAGGCGTCTTTTAGAATGACACAGGATTGATAGAATTTTTTAAACGCAATATCATTCATCGTTCCAAAGCATCGATGAATAACCTTAGTAATTTAGTTTTTGTAATTTCAATTTAATATCGTGCTATACAGATTACCTTCCGCTAAATATTGATCATGAAGTGTGAATTCTGTTCCAACTTAACTAATGTTTAGATCACGGAATTTTTCATTATTTATAGACGACTTTTAAGAGGTTTAAAATGTTGATTTTCTATGTGAATTTTTTTTTCAAAGATATTTTTAACAATCTTTGTTCGAAGGGATAAAAAGATCTGAAATTCCTAAAATTGGAAAAATGCTTTATAAAATATTGAATAATATAATAGAAGCGTAAAAATACAACGTTAAAAGCACCAAAAATTTTAAATTTTAAGCATACCGGTTTCGGTAGCATATAGTATAGCTTCCTCAGTGCTAAGGATGGCTGAAATTAATAAGGATGCTTCAAGGAAGTTAAGTTCGTGTATAGAAGTAGGTTTAGAGAATATTTTAACCGAATTGAAGTCAAAAGTATGATTCATCTCCCTGCAATGTTTTGCAATAGAGGATTTATTGACTTCAAAATAATTTTTGCCCCTACCAATAAACTCACCCTCTCCAAACTCAAAGACCCTATTGAATTATCCAATTCATGGGGTATCTACCGTATTAATTGCCAGTGTGGCCTTTCCTATATTAGACAAACCAAACGCTGCTTAAAATTTCGTATCAAAGAACATCAACAATATATTCAAAAACAAGAATTCAATAAATCCTTTATTGCAAAGCATTGCTGGGAGGTGAATCATACTTTTGACTTCGATTCGGTTAAAATAATCTCTAAACCTTCTTCTATACACTGACTTAACTTCCTTGAAGCTTTTCATATTTATAAATATTTAAAAAATATTGTTAATTGTGAATTCGCTATTCCCCCATTACCAGATTGTTGGAAATATTACATAAAAACTTCTGTCTCTTAATTTTTTTCCCTCACTACTTCGGTTCTATTTCCCATCTATTTTCCTATTGGCTGTTACCTGCAATCCTCTGTGTTTCTATTGGTCAATAAACCTTTAACTTGAATCCCCATCTCTCCTATATATGTGAGCAAATTTCCGCCATCCTTAGCACTGAGGAAGGTATGCTATATGCTACCGAAACCGGTATGCTTAAAATTTAAAATTTTTGGTGCTTTTAACGTTGTATTTTTACGCTTCTATTATATTGCACCAAGCTCCTTCTTTATAATTATTGAATAATATGCTTAAAATAATTTATTAAATGCACACAAGAAAAATAATAAATCCTCCAAACCCTCTTGTTCTAAATATTGATTACAATTTTTTTTTCCTCTACAGAATTGTCAATTTATAACCGACTACGGATTTATCTAAAGGCGTCTTTTAAAATGACTAATGATGAATAAAATATCTCAAACGAGAGATTATTGTTTCAGAGTACAGATGAATAACATTAATAATTTAGTTTTTGTTATTTCAATTTCATATCATTTAATACACATTATCTTTATCTAAATATTGATTATGAATTCTGTTTTAACATAACTGTATTTTGATAACTGGATATTTATTTATACAAAGGCTTCTTTTAAGAGGATTAAATGATGATTTTCGATGTAAAATTTATTTCAAAAATATGCTTTTCCGTTTTTAGAAATCTTTGTTCAGAAGGATAAAAGGATCTGAGATACGTAAAACAGAAAAAATTCTTTAAACATTGAATAATATGCTTAAAATAAAAAATAAATAAATATAAAAAATAAAAATAATAATTTCTCCAAACTGTTTGGCTCTAAATATTGATTACTAGTTCTGTTTCTATGGATTGTTAATTTAAGACCGAATATCCATTTATCTAAAGACGTTTTTTCGATGAAAAATTATGATTAGAATTTTTGAAAAGAAATATCATTCATTGTTCAAAAACATACATGAATAACCCTAATAATTGAGTTTTTGTAATTTCAATTTTTATATCATGCTACCCAGATTATTTTTCTCTAAACATTCATTATGAATTCTGTTTTAACGTTAGATGACGAAATTTTTCATTTTTTACAGGCGTTTTCTAAGAGGTTTCAAATGATAATTTTCCATGTGAAATATTTTTTCAAAGATATTTGTTTTCATATTTTTATCAATCATTGTTTGAAGTTATAAAAAGGTCCGAGATTCCTAAAATTGAATAATGCTTCAAACAATATTGAATAAAATGATTAAAACAATAATTAATCAAATATAGTGAAGAAAAATGTCAAATTCTCCAAAATTGCTTGTTCTAATTATTGATTACAAATTCTATTTCTACAGAATTGTTAATTTATGACGGAAAATCGATTTATCTAAAGGCGTCTTTTAGGTCTAATGATGAATAGAATTTTTGAAATGAAATATTATTCACTATTCCAAAGCATAGAGGAATAGTCTTAATAATTTAGTTTTTGTATTTCAATTTAATATCATGCTATACAGATTATCTTTCTCAAAATATTGATTATGAAATATAAATTCTGTTTCAACGTAACTATGTTTAGACGGCGAATATTTTCATTAGTTATAGACGGCTTCTAAGACGTTTCAAATGATGATTTTTGAGGCAACATTTATTTCAAAAACATTCTTTTATGCATTTAACAATCTTTGTTCGAAGAGATAAAAAGATACGAGATTCCTAAAATTGAAAAATGCTATTAAAAATATTGAATAATATGCTTAAAACAATATGTAATCAAATATAGTTAAGAAATTTGACGAATTCTCAAAACTTTCTTGTTCTAATTATTGATTCCAAATTCTATTTCCTTAGAATTGTTAATTTATAACGGAATATGGCTTTATCAAACTCTTTCAAAATGACTTGATGTTTAGAATTTTTGAAAAGAAGTATTATTCATTGTTCCAAAGTATAAATGAATAACTTGGATAATTTAGTATTTGTAATTTCAATTTGATATCATGCTACACAGATTACCTTTCTTTAAACATTGATTATGAATTTTGTTTCAAAGTAACTAAGTTTAGATGACGGAATTTTTCATCATTTAAAGACGTCTGCTAAGAGGTTTCAAATGATGATTTTCCATGTGAAATGTTTTTCAAAAATATTTGTTTTTAAATATTTAGTAATCTTTGTTCGAAGTGACAAAAAGATCCGAGATTGCTAAGATTGAAAAATGCGGTAAAAATATTTAATAATACGCTTAAAACAAAAACTGATCAAATATAGTTAAGAAAAATGACAAATTCTCCAAAGTTTCTTGTTCTGATTATTGATTCCAAATTCTAATTCTGCAGAAATGTTAATTTATGACGGAATATCGATTTGTTTGAAGGCCTCTTTTAGGATAAAAAATGATGATTAGACTTTTTGAAACGAAATATCATTCATTGTTCCAAAGCATAGATGAATAAATAACCTTAAAAATTCAGTTTTTGTTATTTGAATTTAATATCATGCTATCCAGATTATCTTTTTCTACACTCTCAAAAATAATTTACTTAAAAATGAGAACTTCCATGTACTCGTATTTTTTTAAGTACAATTGTTTCAAAAAGAAGTATATTGTTAAAAATAATCTACTTAGAAATGAGCATTTCTATGTACTCATATTTTTTAAGTACAATTCCTTCAAAAAGGAGCATTAATCTACTTAAAAATGAAAATTTCTTTGTACTCGATTTTTTAAGTACTATTAATTCAGAAACGAGTACATGATATTTTGAAGTTGTGTATACTTATACTTGATTTATAAATGTATGCAGAAATGAATACATATATTTGGTATTTTAAAGTCTTAATATTCATGTTTAAATCCTAAGTGCTCAAAAATATGAGTTTTCTGATAAACCCTTTTCTTATACCGAATTGACAGTAGGGATTTCCAAGCTTTTATTTAAAGATATGTCTACCTTTGTTATAATTTTTAATTTATAAAACACTTTTCAAATTTATTTACAATTTCATTAGAAATGTTAAAGAAGAAAATTTAGTTTAAAAATTGTTTTATTAGAAATTAGAATATTTAAGAAAGGGAAAATTCATCTCTGCTGCTAGCGAACTTCCGTCGCTGATTCATAAAAGGTGTCATTTGGAAACAGCTGGTAACTGCTCGTATAGCACAGTCGGTACAATGGGGATCTCCCGCCTGGAGGACTGGGGTTCAAATCGCGGGGCGGCTCATACACAAGAATTAGAATAGTAAATTCGTTGTTCTTTACTCCAAAAATTGTAGTTCTTCGCAATTAAAAATGGTGATTTGTCGGTTCTCTGTAATTTCGCTTTTTTTTTCTTATAGTGTTTGTGTGTACATACATACATACTTATTTTCGAGTCCCTATATATACTCAAAAAAATGAGTACATGCATTTTTCAAATTTAAGAGTTAAGTACTCGGAGCTATTTTAAGATCGGGAAGTGCTCAATAATTAGTATAATTTACTTATTTTTAAGAATAGTGTTTTAACAGTGTAAATATTGATTATGACATATAAATTTTGTTTCAACGTAACTGTATTTAGATAACGGAATATTCACTTATTTAAAGCCGTTTTTTAATAGGATTTTAAATGATGATTTTTGAGGAAAAATTTCTTTAAATAGCATTCATTTATGCATTTAATAATCTTTGTTCGAAACGATAAAATAATCCGAAATTTCAAAAACGGAAAAATGCTTTGAAAATATAGAATAACATGCTTAAAATAAAAGCAGAATAAATATAAAGAAGAAAAATAATAAATTCTGCAAAGTCTTTTGTTCTAAATATTGATTACTAGACCCGTTTCTCCAAAAATGCGAATTTATCTAAAGGCGCCTTTTTAGATGATCAACGTTGATTAGAATTTTTGAAACGAAATGTTATTCATTGTTCCAAAGCATAGATGAATAATTTTATTAGTTTAAATTTTGTTATTTCAATTTCATATCTTTCTACCCAGATTCTTTTTCATTAAATATTGATTATAAATTCTGTTTCAACGCAACTCTGTTTGACTGACGGAATATTATTTATTTAAAGAAGTCTTTCAGAAGAATTAAATAATGGTTTTCGATGTGGAATTTATTTCAAAAATACTCTTTTAATTTTCTAGGGATTTTTGTCCGAAAGGATAAAAAGATCCGAGATACCTAAAACTGATAAATGCTTTAAAAATATTGAATTACAGTCAAACCTCGTTATCCCGACGCTCTAATGACCAGAAATAAGTTTCGTCATATACGGAGTGTCGCGGTAACCGGAGTTGGAGAAATTTGTTTTTATAAAAAGCTGTATTTCTAATTAATTTAAGACAATTTTAAATTCATAGCTGTTCTTGCAGTTTTAAGCAATAAAACATCGTTACTAAACAAAATAGACACAAAAACAAAATTGAAAGGAATAAAAATCAGATTTATGATGGCTTATTTTTTATTATTATATGAAATATTGATGAATTGGTTTGCTTATCCCTTGATGTGCTTCCTACAATTATTTTATCAATATTATACAATGAATTGTAATCAACTTTCGTTGTTTCAGAAATAGATGTTACATAATTTCTGATCGTTTCAATGCACTGCAAATAGATGCGTCTTAAATTCAGACACATATGTGACTGAAAAAGTAATTAAGACACTCAAGTGTCTGAATATGAAATTTCAGACATCATAGATGTTTGATATTAAGACACTTAAGTGTCTTACTATGATCATAGCATAAACACTGTAAATTGAAATGTCTGAAATTCAGACATATAAGTGTCTTAAGACGGAGTGTTCAATTTTCAGACATTTTAAAGTGTCTTAATTTTTAAGACGCGTGTATGCGTCTGAATTTAAGACATTTCAAACGTCTGAATCACAGACATGTTTGAAACCTGCATGTTCGACAATCAGCAGCTTTTTTTTTTTTTGTAAGCATTATATACTTTAAAAATATATTCCTTAAAATATGGAAATTGTGCTACTAATTTACGTATTTTAAGGTATTATTTCTTCCGTAAATTCTAGAAAATTTTCCTTTATATATATATATATTTATTTACAAAAATAAAATATAATCAACCTTTTAAGGAAAAATCCATATATTTCAACAACCATCTAAAGTCACGTATATAACATGATGTATTTATTTAAGTCAAACCAGGACCGAAACTAGAGGGGGGCAGAGGTGACGCCTGCCCCGGGTGACATAATGAAAAGCGAGGAGGGCGCCAAATGAAGATTTTTTTTGTTTGCTACAAAAATTGCAATTAACTGTCTTCTATTGGATAGATAATTTTCAGCATCTAGATAATGTTTTATACAGGCCAAATCTAAGGAGGGGGGGCAGGGGGCATTGTGCCCCGGCGCAACGAAGGGGTGCCAAATGAAGTTTTTGTTTGTCGATTTTTCTTACGTCTATGTTTAGCACGGTATTGTTAAATTCGTCCTGTCTGGGATATGCCAAAGCATAAAAGAATCTAAGAATGATATTGCATAAGGATCCTGTATAAAGCGGAATTTTTTTTACATTTCGTTTTCAAGTTTTTAATGAATCAATATTTGACAAAACAGATTACGTAGTTTAGTATTAGATATTTTATGATTACATATTTTAAATTTTAAAATAAGTCATTAGAAAATTAGTAAAATTCTCTTTGTAAATATATTTTGCGGAGAAAGGGGCACTAAAATCCATGTTTTCCCTGCCTTGATTTTGTAGTTAAGATGATAATGTTTTATTTGTCGATAACAGAATCCTGTCTTAAATGAAAAATTAATATATTTATATACAAAGCTGATTAAGATGTTCAGTATTACGTATTTAATGATTTCATATTTTACATTTTAAAATAAATCGGCTTTTAGAAACTTGACAAAATTATTTTCGTAAGATTTGTTATGATGCGATCTCATAGATCTCATATTTTGTTTAAAAGAAGTGGCGCTACCTGGCGTGTATAATTTTTTTAATTGAGAAAAGAAATTGAAAGTGCCTGATTTACGGCAGGGCATTCGGAGCACAGGCGCAGCGCCCCTGATTTTCAGGGTACCCCAAAATGCTGCTGAAGCTTTCAATTGTTCTCCAAAATCATATGTAGTTTTAACATCTGGTGGATTTTTACATTTCATTCTACATTCGATTGTGTTTTTATAAATTGTATGTTTTGTCTGAAACATCTGTATTTAAATACTTTATTATTTATTGAATATTTTCTTTTTTCTTTAATTCTTTATAACTTTAAAAATGTATTTTTAATTCTTATTTAATCCTGTTCCTGATCTCGTCTGATTATTTGGGAGTTGGTGAGCGTAGCTCGTAGGCAGCCAAGTCCCTAATATTTAAAATAATTTCAGCTTCGTATTGCGTAAAATTTATTATTAGTTGTTGCATACTTTATCATTTCAAATATACTAGCATAGGAAATGGATAAGTCCGTCCTAAATAGGAGGAGTTAGCACAGTAAAAGATAACCAGCTTCGTATAACATATTATAAAACGTCTGCTCATTTAAACTTCATAATTATGAAATAATTATTTAAAGTAAATTAATGATTATCAAATTTAAAATTTTTAATGGATATTTTAAAGTAATTATTAAAGTCAGTAGTAGTTATCTTAGTAATTACTTTCTTTCTTTCCTTCTTTCCGTTTTTCTTTTTCTTTTTTTTTTTTTTTTTTTTTTTTACGCAAGCCCTTTTTTAAGCATTTAAGCATTGGCGCAAAGGAACCCCCGTAAGCATCTGTGCCCGGGGCCCCTAAATTCGTAAATCGGTCCCTGGTCACAACCCAGATAGCATGAACAATTGCAGCAAGATTAATTTTTTCTTGATATTTTCTTGTCACGAAAAATTTGAAGTAATAATATTGCCGCAAGGACATTACTAGGTAGACGGAATATAATCAATCGCTTTCTTGCAACGCAACTTTGCTCTAAACCTGATACAACACTGTCATAAAATAACGACGTGAGCGAAAAATTCCTTTTGTTGGAAGGAGAACAGATATAAACGCACATGCGCGGAAATTTTACAAAGACAAAATTACAACACTTCTTTATTGAATTCCATGAAGCAGCGCCATTGGATTAGCGTTCAAGTAAAGAACCCAGATATAAAGGTATTTATTATTTTAATTATTCAAATGTGATTCGGATATTTTTGTATCTTCTCTGTACAAACTACAACTTATTTCGTACAGAAATTTTAATAAATTAAAAAGTTATGTTTATTTAACTGAGGAATGCTTACATTTTTTAAATAGTTTGGTTTTGGTCCATGTTAAGGCATTATTGAAAATTTTAATTTTTAAATGAATTTTTCTCCACTTTAAGGGGAATTTCTAAGATATCGTTTTAATTAATATTTGCCTTTTTTCTTGCTCACGCCGATCGAGCAGTGTTGAATTCAGATATTTTTCTCCGGGATTAATTTCTGCGGCTCTGAGGGGGGGGGGGGGCATTTTAGAGATTCGGTGTGGAAATTGCTTATTAAAAAGCATAAAATATCAAACCTTCCGGGGGGAATCCCCCTCCTCTTGAATTCAGCAGTGCGTTCGAATGTATTTTTAAATTTAAATTATCTTTTCATGGCCATTAAACCCCTTTCTATATATAAATATCAAGTATTTTAAACAGTTTCTTAGTGTGCTATTCTCCATGCTTCTTATCATGGACTTCTATTGTATCACTATTTTCTAATTTTTATTAAAGTTATTAACAGTATTTCCTTCCGGCGTCAGTTTTATTTAATTCTTTAAAAAATTCTCTTTTCTTTTGACATAACTGCTTGTTAATCGGATGTGTATAAGTCGTTTTATTTCCTATTTTTCTTAAATTTTAAATAGGAATATTTTGAAATTGTTAATTTTTCGCGACAGCAAACCTGGGCTTGAAATGTGCAGAGCAAATCGGAACAATATTCCGGTTCGTAAAATTATGACAAATATTGATCTGGTTTGCAGTGTTGTAATCGTAAAAAAAATCAGAGGGTGTACGCTAAAATCATGAACGTCATGTCTAGAGTATGTACGATATAGATTTATTCGAGAAACCGGGATTATACGGAGCTCTTTTTAAAAAAATCCAGAATTTTTGCAATGAATTAGAGCTAAATAACTAAAATGCATTGACTAATTACTTAAACTCTTCCCCCCCTCCCCCCCCCCAAAAAAAGTTATTAAATAGCTTTGTGTGATACTTAAAACCTCGGATACCATAGCACCAAAATATTATTTTAATAGTTACAAAATATTTTTTTTTTGATAATTAAAACTTTGGACCTTACAACCTTAATTCCATTGTTATATTGTTAATGTCAGATTCGAAGACTATTTATTTGTGTTATTATTAAAGATGTTTCGTTTTGAATCTTTTTTCACATGTAAAATATGTTCAACTGCATCTTTATTTATTATTTTCTTCTATGATAGCAATCTTTAATAAAAATGTAATTCTTAAAAACCGACACTAGTCACCCGAAGTAAAATTTAACATTCAAGCTAATGTTAATTCTATGGACAGTTCTTTGCATATTTTGGGCTCACATTTTAATATTTTTTAATATTATTTTTTGCATAGAATACACCTGGTTGATATATATAGTTTTTGCAATCGTACCTTTTCGAGCTTTTATGCAATTTTTTATATGCAGATACTTTCAATTTTGAAACCTGTTCTGAAAGTGAAACTGTACTCATATAAAAGAAAACTGTAACCAAAACCGAAAAAGTACAAAAGCACTACAATATATGGTGAATTCTCACAATCTTTTGACTTTTATGTCCTGAATAATAATTTTTATTTTAATACATTTTTTTGGTGTTTTTTTTTATTTCATATACTGGAGAACATTCCATTGCATGATTGCATATAACAATATTAACGAGATAAATAAGTTTTGGACGATGTTGGGGGTCCAAATACCAGGAAAACTCGTATACCGTCCCGTCCCTGATGCTGATTTTTAAATTTGGAGCTGTCTGTATAAAACTGTTTCAATAAAAGTAATTCGATGTAATTTTTTTCTGAAACTGGGACAATTGTTTAATATAAATATTGTGCAAAAAATTAACCTGCACACATTTTTACGGTTGATATTATTTTTTGAACTCTGTCCCTGGGTTTTTCATCCTTACCGTCCCTCTTGCTAAACTTATACAGAAAATCACTTCAGATGCAGCCACAGAATTTTTTTCAAGTTTTTTCTCATGGAGAAGTATGCTAGAGAAAGAATGTCTAAAATTCTTTGACAGGAAATTTACTGCAAAATTTAAATCAGCATTTAAATATCAATTTCAAGATCGTGGCTTTATTGGTAGTCTTACCGTCCCCAAGGTTTATTTCTGCCCTTTTCGAGGTAAATTAAGAAGAAAAAATTATTTAATCCAATGTTAACAACTGTTTCTAGAAATCAATGAACATTGTGGCTATCACTTAGTCTTAACATGATTTTCCTAAAAATAGGTGATAATTGTCCTTACTGTTCCATCCTTACAGTCCCTTTTTTCCTATACCTATTTTTTTTTTCAAAAAAAAAAATTATGGCCATTTTTTTTCCCATTCTGACCAGAAAATCAGAGTTCTAACTTTTTACGACTGCTATTTCATCTTCACCTAACACTTCATTTGTAATGGCTGTTTCATAATAATGGAAGCCATCAGTCCATCAGAAGAAAATAATCCTTTCCAAAGGTATAATCCTTCATTTGGCGCCCCTTCGTTCTGGCGCCCGGGGCACATGTCCTCTCTGCCCCCCCCCCCCCCCCTTAGTTTCGGCCCTGACAGCAGGTCCTAAGCCTAGATCCTTGTGGACCAGGTCTGTACTTTCCCACTGGTATAATACAAAATTTAAAACTATCCCAGATGATGTTGTTACAACAGAGTGTGGTTTGTTTTTTATATACTGCTTTACCGAGGCACGTCCTAAAAAAAGGAATCGTCTGCTCATCTATGGAAAATTTTTCCTGATCTCCTGGTAAATTCAAGCAGACACTACGGAATCTGTCGAGCATTTGCTGAACTTTCTATAATTTATTATTTATTCCTGGTGGTTTACTTGCTGTGTCGACAAAATGGAATGAATTTATCAAACTTAAAAATCAATCTCGTGGTATGCATATAACTCATATAAAACTTATAAATCATATATGGCATCTATAACTCAGAGCAGAAACATACAGTTCGTTACATGTGCATATTATATATCTAATACTATCCATTTTAAATAGAAATTATGAATAGTATAAACCTATTAATTTAAAATTGGTCAGCTTCAAAAATGTAATTAATAAAAAATAAATTGCTAAAAACATAAGTTTAAAAAAATCACTTAAAATTTTTTTATATATATATTAGGAATATAGTATCTATTTTGGAAATGGTAAATGCCGGACCCACACAATTGTGTGGTTCATTTGTTTTTCAACTTTTGTGAAGCCTAATTAAATTTATCAAAGACAAAATCAATTAAAATCATGAATAATCTATATGAAAAGAAATATTAAATACAAGCAAACATTATAAATCATATTTAAATGAAATTACGACAGTTCATACTTTTTTTCTATTGCTGTCAGATGATATAGTCTTTTTAAAAGCAGAAAATATAACCCTGTATTGTAGATGGTATCCCCTAGTTGTGTCTTATCAAAACATCTAAAGCCAATTACCTCATATAAATGTGCGGATTTGGTTTTAAATCGCACAGAAACAGGAGGTAGTCATTCTCTTTTACTTTAGTAATCGCCCGTACAATTGTTTGGGTCAGGGCTTAAAGGGTTAAGAGGGTACTTTAGTCAAGCGGAAACACCAATTCGCCAATGTTAATCCAATAAGAGAATTTTTTTAAGCTAACTCGGTTGCATTTCAATATTTTTAAATGATTTTTTTATATACTTTCATCTTTCGAGCCGGTATAAACAGTGAAAAGAGTGAAAGTGTCCGCACAAAAAAAAAAAAAAAAAAAGAAAGAAAGAAAATTAAATAAAAACTTCAACTAACTTAAAATAAAGTAAAAACCGCAATTGCAGAAATTTACCTCAGCTATCCAATGCAAAAGAAAAAGTCTTTTTAAAATATAAAAATACAGACGAGATATTTTAAAAAATATATCTCGTTGGATTAACATTAGCGATTCGGTCATTTTGCCTGAAGAGTTATAATTTGTGATCACCTTTAGAACTAAATCTAAGCAGGATTCTTGAAAACAGTGAAAATTTAACTTGTAACTTTTAAAATGCACTCTATTGTTTCTCTCTTTTAGGATGCAAAGACACGGAAATAATATATAGAAGAATGTTAAATAATTGTATGTTAATTTGGTAAATATTATGTTAATACTTTGTATTAGAATCTATTATTTGTAGCTGTGTGAAAATAAACTTTGTAATTTAATAGACTGTATTGTTTTATTATAACTTTGTTCTTTTAAAATTCTTGAAACTTTTCAAATATTTTGTTTTTGTGGAATTATATTTAACCCCTTGGGGACGAGCGACACGTATACGTGCCGGAAATAGGCCTAAGGATCCTCGTTTATCCTCACCAGTAAAATTTTACTGTAAAATTTGCCTTATTTAAATCGAGCATTTTCCCGATTTGAATAGGCACAAACTTCTGTTTTTTTAAACCGGTAGCAAAGTAATAAACATTTCATAAAAGGTTCCCGTCGCGAAGGGGTTAATCAGATTTGTGAATAGGGGCCATCCAGAAATGATGTCACGCTTGGAGGGGGGAGGAGGGGTTCGTGAAATTGTGACAGTTTGTGACAAGGGGGTGGGAGGGGGTAAGAAGAAGTCTGACATCACACATTTTGGTTAAACATTACAGGTCTTACTAACATTGCATAGATATTAGAGGACTTACTATTCCCGAGGATGAGTGCGATGCCAAAATGCCTGTGTACTCTATGGACAAGCATATATTTTCTCCAAGGGAGGAAGAGTCGTTATAGTAAATGATTCGGAGTAATTTCTATTTTATGATTTAATATATAATTTTATAAATGTTCATATTAATGTGACAAATGAAATGTTATGGCAATTCCATTTAAGTAAAACTAATATTGAGGCTTCTTCTTCAAAATCAATCTGTTTTAAAGTATTTTGTGTTCATAAAGTAAATATAGGATTTAAAAACCAAATATATTAAATTCCATTTCAAATTCTAAAATACTACTGTTTTCAATTGCTCTTTCATATTAATATTTTATTATTATTGTATATTATGTTTTTTGTTGTAAACCGTAATCTTATTTCATACAAAATAAATACACGAATCAGTTTTATTGTTATGCTCACAAATGTCATTAAAACACATAGTTAAAGTTCAAAACTAAAATTTGAAATATGACCTATAACATAGTGCTTTGTTTCTGAGCTGCAAGTATATATTTACGTAATATAACGTGACATGTGACAAGGGGAGGGGAGGGGGTATGGTGAAGAGTGACATTTTGTGACAAAGGAGAGGAGGGGGGTTTAAAATGTTGAAAAAAAGTGTGACATCATTTATGGATCGCCCCATAGGGAAATTTTAATTTTAAAATGAGTTTTTTTTTCCTTTTGGAAGTTAATAAGTTTTAGCAATATATTCCACTCTGGCCAAAAAGAAATGAAAATAAATTGTATTTTCTTTAATAAAATTATATATGAAATTAAAATTGAGGGTGTGTGTTTATACTCATCTAGGTTTGCTTTGCATTGGTTATGTACATGGACCACTTATTTTTAGATAATGTTTTTAATTACCTTCTAAGAATTAGAAGGGAATAAGCAACTAATTGAGAACTGGCGAGTCTAATAAAATTTCTAAATAAATTAAGGTATATTATTGGAAGTTATTGGGGCTTACCAAGTAGTTGAATGGTTAGCCCTGTGGCCTCCGATTCAACTATGTCGGGTTTAATTCCTGCGGTTGTGGTAGTATATTTGTGGTGATTTGGAATCTACTTTAAACTATAAGTCCTTGTTTACTCGGTCTATGTAGCATAAAAATGTCAAGCATTTGACAAACCTCCGATTATATGGAATCTTGCACAAAACTCGCACAACCTTCAAAAGTACGACTATTAGCGTACAGATAAAAAATATACAATCAAAACTTGAGTAGAAATGCGGAAACTAGTGACCATTCACCAAAGTTTGGGAAGAATTTCATTTTGATACTAAAAATGGATATTCGATGAGTCCTTAAAAAATAAAGTTCTTTTATCATGTTTTGGGGGCATTTTTAACTCAGGGAGCGGGGGGGGGGGCGCAAACTAAAATTTTTTTTAGGTATGTTAAGAGACAGGTATCGTTTATTATTATTATTATTATTATTATTTAATGGAACGATTACCATTTGCAAATTGATACGATCATTTGTTACATAGTTACGACAAGTTTTATGAATACAAGGTCGAAAACTATAATTTGGTGCAGGTACCGTAGGTTTTTACAGCAGCAACTGATAGCCATTCAAGAAAATTTATCTGGTAAGAACTTCATTTTGGCACTAGAAATGTAGATGCGATTTTTCCCCCCAAAATAAAGTTGAATCATCGTGGGGTTCTTTTTGAGGAGGGGGGGGGGGACTTTAACACGCATGGGCGAACAGATATTATTTTTAAAATGTCAAATGGGGTATCGTTTGTTGTGAATTTTTTTATTCTGAATCAAATGATATCGCAAGCAAGACGATACGATCATTGTTTACAAAGTTAGGCCAGATTATAAGTAGTAGATTTTGGTAAATTTAATGACTTTGAAATAAACTCAAAATTATCCTGATTTTGACTATTGCTATTTTGAAGACATTTAATAGTTTTGAGATGACTTATTACAGGGCTCCCAAATGGCCCGCCAACTGAATACCAATATTATTTTAGAAAAAAATTATTTTTAGATTTTTCTTACAAACCGCCCCGGAAACACATTTGAAAGTTAATTCTAGCGCAAACCTACCATAAATTTTTCTGTTAAAATTTATTGGTATTCATTTGGCGGACCATTTGGGAGCCCTGCTTAATATGATATAAAAAACTCTTTTTAAACGTAAAATAAATGTGACAAAACTATGTAAAAAATAAAATATAATTTTCCACTTTGCATTGATAGAATCTTTTCTGTAACTTTCTTATAGATGTTCGTATCGACTTGTCGATAATGTTATTCAAATACATACGAAACGATATCCCACTTGTCCTATTTAAAAAAAAAGTTGAATTTCCCCCCCTCGAGCTAAAATGCCCATCAAAAAATGCCCCCCCCCCAAAAAAAAAAAACCCCAGTAAAACAACTTTACATTTTGGAGACTCATCGGATCTTAATTTGTAGTGCTAAAACGAGGTTTGTCTCAAGCTTTCGTGAATAGCAATCACTTGTTAATGTAAAAACCTATTTTACCTGCAAAAAACTTCGTATTAATAAAACCTGCCGTAACTTTGTAAGAAATGATCGTATTGACTTGCTGATGATTTCACCTGATTCGGAATTATAAAAAATATAATAAACAATATCCCATTTCACCTATTTATTTATTTATTTTTAGTTACCCCCCTCCCTGAGCTAACAATGCCCCCTTTTGCGCAAAAAACATGATAAAACAACTTTATTTTTTTAGTACTCATTGGATCTTCATTTTTAGTATCAAAACGAAGTTCTTCCCAAATTTGGGTGAATGGGCATCTGTTGTCTCAAAAAATCCTATTTTACCTGTGTACTACACGCAAAATTCAGAGAATTGACAACATTTCAATGAAATTACTACATATTTGCAGCTATACTTGTCATGACAAGATTCCGAGTTTGCAATTCATTTGCAGATGTTCTGACATGACAATATTGCAAATTTACAATGGGTTTGCAAATAGTCTGACATCGCAATATTACTAGTTTGCTATGAGTTTGCAGTAAGATTGATGCAACAAGATTGCAACTTGCACGACAACTTAGCTGCAAGTTCAAAGTATGGTGACTTCGGAGTTTGCATAATCTTGTTGCAGTCTTGTTATGAACTTTCATACTTGTCATGCTGAGCTTGCTGCAACATTGCAAATCTGCAAAGTAAGATTGCTGAAAATTTTCTGCAAACTAAAATTGCTATCTGGGAAGGGTGTATTCAAATCCAAACTGCTTATTTTCTGATTCATTTTAAATTCATATAGAATTGCCGATATACATTTTGCCTCAATACAAGGGCTGAAATTCTCTAAACTTAGGCTATGCACAGTATATTGCAGAGCTGTTTTGTGTCAAACAATTTACGAAATTGGTAAAAGAAAGTGAATTTACTTTGTAAAAAATATTCTTTTCAAAACAAAATTCGCGAATAACCAAGTTAAGTATTCGTGAATGTTGAAATGTTCTTCGTGAAATGTTCTATTTCGAGAATAATCAAAACTCGCGAATGTTAAGGCATTGCTGTATGTATATATATATACACATTGTTAAAACATTTTAAATATTTTAATATTTCAAAAATAACGTTACTCTATAAAACAATAATATTTGTGTTCTAAAAATTTCTCCGTCAGAAGAGAAAAAAAAAAAAAAAAAAAAAAAAAACGTTGTTCTGGCCTTATAACGCATGAAAGTTAAAAGCGAAATACTCAAAATTCCAGAAAGAAAATTTGTAAAACGTTTAAAATTATACTAGATTAGAAAAAAATTACCACAACTGTAAATTACATTTCGTGCACTTGATAAATAGCAATATTTGCAGAGCTACTTCGTGAAGGCATAGCCTAATGGATAAGACCATGTCCTGGGAAGCAAGAGGTCCCGAGTTCGATCCCGTGACGTGGTGAGTGTCAAATCCTGAAGTAATGTGAATTAGATAAATAAATCGTGTAGAATGTGCGCGGCCTAGATTTGAAATGAGTGGAGTATCCGTTGAAAAACTTACATTTTTTTTTTTTAAATACAGAAATTTCTCTGAAATTTACGGAAGATAATTTCCATTAAAATACGTAACGTTTCGATCGGCGGTACAATTTACACATGTTAACGGATTTTTTTTTCAGTGTATAATGCTTAGAAAGAAAAAAGAAATGTGAAAAAATGAGCTACTGCCGAGAAATGAAAGGTGGTCAAACATGGATGCGATTCAGACGTTTGAAATTCAGATGCATATAAGCGTCTGAAAAATTCAGACATTTTAAAATGTCTGAAAATTGAACACTCCGTTTAAGACACATATATGTCTGAATTTCAGACATTTCAATTTACAGTGTGCAATGCAATGCTTCGGTTTTAGTCGGTTGAAAAACACCGTGTAACAACAAGAAAGCATAGCCTGACCAGAACAAAAAGACCCCGAGTAGACTGATATGTTTATTTGGATCTTAAGTAGGTCATTCATAGTTGTAGGCTTATTTATCCAGGTAAAGGATTGAAGTAAATTTTCTCATTTATCTCAATGGGTATTTTAGACACTTTCGTGAAAATTTTGGCTAAGCCATTTCTTACTGCTTATTTTCCGTGCTTATGAGAATAATTGTGAAAAATGTACAATTTTCCTAAATCTATTGTATATCCGGAGTTGAAAATTATTCAACGACGTAAAATACGGAGTTTACATTAAAATCATATACATAAAAACGGGACTTTGAAAAAAATGACGTGATAAGCGGAGTGATGTGAAAACCGGGTGTCGGGATAACGAGGTCCAACTGTATATGCTAAAACTAAAAACTTAATAAATACAAATAAGAAAAATAATAGCTTCTCCAAAATCTCTTGTTCTATGTACTGATTCCAAATTCTTATTTCTACAAAATTGTTAATTTAGGACGGAATATTAATTTATCAAACAGCGTCTTTTAAAAAGACTAATGATGATTAGAAAATTTGAAACGGAATTTTATTGTTGATTAGATTATTATTAGATTGATTAGATGATTAAATGATTTAGTTTTTATTATTATCAATTTCATATCATGACCTCCAGATTACCTATTTTCCAAATATTGATTACGATTATGCTAAGATGACGGAATATTTCATTATTTAAAGGCATTTCTTAAAGGGTTTCAAATGACGATTTCCGATGTTAAATTTACTTCAAAAATAATTCTTTTTGCATTTTTAGCAATCTTTAATCAAAAGGATAAAAAGATCTGGGATTCCTAAAATTGAAAAATGTTTAAAAAATATTGAATTATATGCTAAAAATAAAAACTCAATAAATACAAATAAGAAAAATAATTGCTTCTCCAGAATCTCTTGTTCTAAGTACTGATTCATAATTCTTATTTCTACAAAAGCGTTAATTTATAACGGAATATTAATTTATCAAAAAGCGTCTATGATTAGAAAATTTGAAACGAAATTTGGTTGTTTCAATGCACAGAGGAATAAATAATTTAGTTTTTGTTATTATAAATTTCATATCATGAACTCCAGATTACCTTTTTTCTAAATATTGATTAAGAATTCTGTTTGTACATAATTATGTTAAGATGGCGGAATATTTCATTATTTAAAGGCGTTTTTTAAGAGGTTTCAAATGACGATTTCCGAAGTGAAATTTACTTCAAAGATAAATCTTTTTGTATTTTTAGCAATCTTTATTCTAAAGGATAAAAAGATCTGGGATTCCTAAAATTTAAAAATGCTTAAAAAATATTGAATTATATGCTAAAATTAAAAACTTAATAAATACAAATAAGAAAAGTAATTGCTTCTCGAAAATCTTTTGTTCTAAGTACTGATTACAAATTCTTATTTCTACAAAAGTGTTAATTTATAACGGAATATTAATTTATCAAAAAGCGTCTATGGTTAGAAAATTTGAAACGAAATTTGGTTGTTTTAATGCACAGACGAATAAATAATTTAGTAATTGTTATTATAAATTTCATATCATGACCTCCAGATTAACTTTTTTCTAAATATTGATTGTGAATTTTGTTTCAACATGATTATGTTAAGATGGCGGAATATTTCATTATTTAAAAGCGTTTTTTAATAGGTTTCAAATGACGATTTCAGATGTGAAATTTACTTCAAAGATATTTCTTTTTGTATTTTAGCAATCTTTATTCAAAAGGATAAAAAGATCTGGCATTCTTAAAATTGAAAAATGTTTAAAAAATATTGAATTATATGCTAAAAATAAAAACTCAATAAATACAAATAAGAAAAATAATTGCTCCTCCAAAATCTTTGTTCTAAGTACTGATTCCAAATTCTTATTTCTACATAAGTGTTAATTTATAACGGAATATTAATTTATCAAAAAGCGTCTTTTAAAATGACTAATGATGGTTAGAAAATTTGAAGCGAAATTTGGTTGTTTCAATGCATAGACGAATAAATAATTTAGTAATTGTTATTATAAATTTCATATCATGACCTCCAGATTAACGTTTTTCTAAATATTGATTAAGACTTCTGTTTCAACATAATTATATTAAGATGGCGGAATATTTCATTATTTAAAGGCGTTTTTTAAGAGATTTCAAATGACGCTTTCCGATGTGAGATTTACTTCAAAGATATTTCTTTTTGTATTTTTAGCAATCTTTATTCAAAAGGATAAAAAGATCTGGGATTCCTAAAATTGAAAAATGACCTTAATAATTTTCTTTTTCTTTTCTTTTTTTTTTTTTCAATTTCATATCGTGTTATCTATATTATATTTCTCTAAATATAGATTAGAAATTCTGTTTCATCGTAATAATGTTTACATGACAGAATATTTCATTATTTAACACTTTCCGGTGCGGAGTATTTCTATTTAAAAACTGATGAAATGATGGGTTGACATCAGAATTTATAAACGAATTTATTAGGAAATAGAGAAATGTGCTTGTTTTCAAATACGCTATAAATGGAAGTTTTTTATTAAATATTCTGAGTGGCAGTAAAATTAAAATTAGATGTCCCTTTTTAAAGACACTGCCCGAGAAATGGTTTTAAGGGCGTGTTTTAAGAGCTGTCAAATGATTATTTTTCATCTTAAATTTATTTCAAAGATATTTGTTTTTATATTTTTAGCAATGCTTATTCGAAAGGATAAAAATATCTGAGATTCCTAAAATCGAAAAATGCTTTTAAAAATATTTAATAATGTACTTAAAATAATAGCTTATTAAATACAGTCAAGAAAAATAAAAAAATTCTCCAAACCCTCTTGTTCTAAATTTTAATTCCAAATTCTATTTATACAGAATTGTTAATTTATAACGGAATGTGGATTTATCTAAAACCGACTTTTAAAATGACTAATAATGACGCATGATTAGAATAGTTAAAATGAAATATCGTTGTTTTAAAGAATAGATCAAGAATCTTAATAAGTTAGTTTCTGTTATTTCAATTTCATACCCTGCTATCTAGATTTTCTTTCTCCAAATATTGATTATGAATTCTTTTCAACGTAACTATATTTAGACGACGGAGTATTTATTTATTTAAAGGCGTCTTTTAAGAGAATTAAATGATGATTTTCGGTGTGAAATTTAAGTAAAAGTGTTATTTTGTGTTTTTAGCAATCTTTTTTCCAAAGGACAAAAGATGCGTAAAACTGAAATAATACTGTAAATATTGAATAATATACTTAAAATAATAATGTGATTAAATATTCAGACGAAAAATATAAAATTCATCAAACTATCTTTTTCTAAATATTGATTCCAAATTCTGTTTCTACATAATTGTTAATTTATGACAGAAAATGAATTTATCTAAAGGCATGCTTTAAAATGTCTAATGATGATTAGAATATTTTAAAATAAATAACATTGTTTCAAAGAATGGAAGAACGGCCTTAATAATTTAGTTTTTCTGTTTTTCAATTTCATATCATGCTATGAAGAATATCTTTTCAATGTAATGTTTATTTTAAAAATATGCTTTTACGTTTTTTGCAATCTTTTTTCGGAAGGATAAAAATATGCCAGATATCTAAAACTGAAAAAAATGCTTTGAACATTGAATAATATACTTAAAATAATAAAACGAATAAATATAAATAAGAAAAATAGTAGTTTCTCCTAAGTCTTTTGGTTCTAAATATTGATTACTAGTTCTGTTTCGATGGAATTGTTAATTTATGGCATAATATGGATTTATCTAAAGGCACTTTTTTATGGTTACTAATGATGATTATAATTTTTATATACACAAGGAAAATAACAAATTCTGGAAACTATCTTGTTCTAAATATTGATTACATTTTTTTTCAACCGAATTGTTAAGTTTTGATGGAATATGGATTTATCTAAAGATGTGATGGTTAGAGTATCACACAAGAAAAATTTTATTGTAATGCTTTATTTCATAAATTAATTGCTTACTTTATTATGTTAAATGACAAAGATTTTTTTTCCCTAAAGAAATTGACTTGTTGTTATTTTAGAATGCTATAAAAGGAAATTTTTATTTTCAACTGTTTTTAATAAATTCATTAACTGTTTTAAAATACTATTAATTGCTTATTAGCATTATTTTGCTGCGCCATTAATTGTTTATATTCAATGATAAAGAAGTTTTTAACGCGAAGAAAGAGATTCCCGGTTTCTTTTTAAATGTTACATTATTATTATAATTTTTAGCTTAAACTGTATTTATGAAATGCACTTACTACTTTTTATGATCAATTACAAAGCCGTTCTTTGCTTAGAAAAAAAAGACCCTTTTGGTTGCTTTGGAATGTCAAATTTTATCTAAATATTTATTTTCATTAATATTCCTTTAAATGCATTAATAATTTTATCTATATTTTCATAAACGAAAAAGATTTCAACTCAAAGAAAACTATTCTTTGTTGCTATAGAATGTCCTATTAAAAAATTGGGTACTTCCTTTTGATAGGGGTCTTGGCGACATAAAGAAATCGGCAAGATCAAAACTTGCGAGAAAAGCATCTTTTTCAAAAGCACGTTAACAAAAATATACATAAAAAATAATATATTAATTTTCTGATGAAAAATTTTCAAAGCACAAAAGCATTCCAAACATTGAAGTGAGAGATTTGAGATTTTACTTACTAAAAGGCTTAAAAAAAGAATTTTTATTGCCTTTGTATTGTGCAATCTTTTAAAATATTGTCTCATCTGTTAAGTATTTTGCACATAGTGTAATTTTAAGTGTAATTCATTCTAGATTAGTTTTTTGCGCTTATTCCGAATATTCTTTAAGTGAACCAGTATTTGAGAAATTTGCGCATTTAAGTTTAAGCAAATTTAAGATTTTTTTGTGTGTTATTTTATGCAAATTTTAGATACAATAAATGTCACATTGACTTACCTTTATTAGAAAACGACTACTCGACTGTATGCTTCAGATAAACGTCACGCTCTGCATATTCTTAACATTTATCTGTCAGTTATTAAGCCTAATTTGCATATTTTTCAATGGTGTAATGTTTGCATTACTTTCAGCTTTAAATTAGTTGCCACAGAATTGACGTAATGTTTTCAAGACTAGATTTTTATTCTCATTTCAAATCTGCAATCTGTTTGTTTCCTTATATCACGTCTTGCTTTTCAGTGAAATGAATTTCTTCTTATATGAATTTCTTCTTAATAAGATGCTTTTTAGAGGAGTGTACCTCGTTGTGAAAAGGGTGAGTAGTCTCAGAATCCTAACACAGACATAAACAGCAATTTATATAATCGAAAAAAAAATGAAAAAAGTAGTAGAATCTACTAAGTAGTTGAAGTACATCACAAAGTAGCACAGAAAGCGATTTCTAGTGTTTTTGACCAAAAAATAAATTTTCACTTTTTTAAAAAACGAGACGTGATAGAAGAAAACAGATACCAGATTTGAAACCAGCACAAATCTTCATTAGAAATATATTAACGTATTCGTGCGGCAGGAATATTTGGACGTCAAGAAATATTATTAGAAAAATATGCAAATTAGGCACAATATTTCAAGGCCACATGTCAGTAAAATCTCAGAAACAATATTTTTGTAAAGTAACCTAGACAGTAATCATAAAATAAAATAAAAAAGGCAGTCTGATAATGCTTTATGCCTTAAATCTGCATATAGGTGTACAAAATTTGCAAAATTTGTATAAATAATACGCAAATATCTCAAAAACAAGACCTGCTGGTATAAATCTAAAACTAGATTCGGAATGAGCATAAAAAACCGCAAAAGTAACAACTGATTTCGGTTTTATGAAAGAGCAAAAGTTCAAATTTGTTGACCAGCGTTATCTTTATAATATATGCATTTATAGAGTCAGTTTTGATATGAAAAACCTTTCAATTCATTCACAGTGGCCTTAAATTGAACCGAACGCTTTTAAAATTAAATTATAAGTAATTGGACTTGAGGCGTTTTGCATAACCCACAATATTTTAAACCGTATCAGAGGAGTCATTGACTGCTGTTTTCATAGTTTACTATTTCCAAACAATAATTTGGAAAAAATCGCGGAAGAAACAACTAATTTCGGTTTTGTGAAAGAGCAAAAGTTCAAATTTGTTGGTCAGTGTTATCTTTGTAATATATGCATTCATAGAGTCAGTTTTGATATGAAAACCCTGTCGATTCATTCACAGTGGCCCTAAATTGAACCGAACGCTTTTAAAATTAAATTACAAGTAATTGGACTAGAGGCGTTTTGCATAACCTACAATATTTTAAAAGGTATCAGGGGAGTCATTGACTGCTGTTTTCATAGTTTACTATTTTCAAACAATAGTTTGGAAAAAATCGCAAAAGAAACAACTAATTTCGGTTTTGTGAAAGAGCAAAAGTTCATGTTTGTTGGTCAGTGTTATCTTTGTGATTCATGCATTTATAGAGTCAGTTTTGATATGAAAACCCTATAGAATCATTTACAGTGGTCCTAAATTGAAAAGAACACTTTAAAAATTAAATTATAAATAAGTGGACTAGAGGCGTTTTGCATAACCTACAATATTTTAAAACGTATCAGAGGAGTCGTTGACTGCTGTTTCTAGTTTACTACACTGTAAAAAAATCTGTAAAGTTACTGAAGTTTTTCAAGGAAACTGGGATTTCTAGAACTTTTTATGTAACGGCAACAACAAAAATTAATGTAACAGACACACTTTTGCGTAGAAACTAATAAAATCTGTAAGGTTACTAAGAATTGTTTAGGAAACTGGTGTGCCTAGAATTTTTCATGTAACTGCAACCAAGGTTACAGATAAAATTTTAGTAAGATTGCTGTAATTTTAGCAGATTCATTTGTAAAGTTACAGATTTCGTTAGCTTTACAAAAACTAGTTTAGTAGATTTGCAGCTTTTTTGTACAGTTAGAGATGAAAGTTTAGTAAGCATGTAACTTTACATCTGTAGAACTACAGATTTTTTTTTTACAGTGTATTTCCAAACAATCGTTTTCTTCATGAATTTCTACAACCAATACATTTATAGCATTTATAGAGTCACTTTTGATTATAAAAACCCTATCGAATCATTTACAGTGGTCCTAAATTGAACTGAACGCTTTTTAATTTAAATTACAAGTGGGCTAGGGGCATAACCTACAATATTTTAAACCATATCAGAGGAGTCATTGTCTGCCGTTTTCCTAATTTACAATTTTCAAACAATAGTTTGGAAAAACCCGCAAAAGAAACAACTGATTTCGGTTTTATGAAAGAGCAAAAGTTCAAATTTGTAGACTAGCTTTATTTTGTAATATATGCATTTACAGTGTCAGTTTTGATATGGAAACCCTGTCGATTCATTCACAGTGACCCTAAATTGAACCGATCAATTTTAAAATTAAATTGCAAGTAATTGGACTAGAGGCGTTTAGCATAACCCACAATATTTTAAAACGTATCAGAGGCGTCATTGACTGCTGTTTTCATAGTTTACTATTTCCAAACAATAGTTTGGAAAAAATCGCAAAAGAAACAACTAATTTCGGTTTTGTGAAAGAGCAAAAGTTCCAATTTGTTGATCAGTGTTATCTTTGTAATATATGCATTTAAAGAGTCAGTTTTGATATGAAAACCCTTTCAATTCATTCACAGTGGCCCTAAATTGAACCGAACGCTTTTAAAATTAAATTACAAGTAATTGGACTTGAGGCGTTCTGCATAACCCACAATATTTTAAAACGTATCAGAGGAGTCATTGACCGCTGTTTTCATAGTTTACTATTTCCAAACAATAGCTTGGAAAAATCGCAGAAGAAACAACTAATATCGGTTTTGTGAAAGAGCAAAAGTTCATATTTGTTGGTCAGTGTTTTCTTTGTAATTTATGCATTTATAGAGTCACTTTTGTTTTGATATAAAAAATCCCCTATCGAATCATTTACAGTGGCCCTAAATTGAACTGAACGCTTTTTATATTAAATTACAAGTAAGTGGACTAGAGGCGTTTTGCATAACCTACAATATTTTAAACCATATCAGAGGAGTCTTTGACTGCTGTTTTCCTAGTTTACAATTTTCAAACAATAGTTTGGAAAAACCCGCAAAAGAAACAACTGATTTCGGTTTTATAAAAGAACAAAAGTTCAAATTTGTTGACCAGCGTTATCTTTGTAATATATGCATTTATAGAGTCAGTTTTGATATGAAAACCCTTTCAATTCATTCACAGTGGCCCTAAATTGAACCGAACGCTTTTAAAATTAAATTACAAGTAATTGGACTTGAGGCGTTCTGCATAACCCACAATATTTTAAAACGTATCAGAGGAGTCATTGACCGCTGTTTTCATAGTTTACTATTTCCAAACAATAGCTTGGAAAAATCGCAGAAGAAACAACTAATATCGGTTTTGTGAAAGAGCAAAAGTTCATATTTGTTGGTCAGTGTTTTCTTTGTAATTTATGCATTTATAGAGTCACTTTTGTTTTGATATAAAAAATCCCCTATCGAATCATTTACAGTGGCCCTAAATTGAACTGAACGCTTTTTATATTAAATTACAAGTAAGTGGACTAGAGGCGTTTTGCATAACCTACAATATTTTAAACCATATCAGAGGAGTCTTTGACTGCTGTTTTCCTAGTTTACAATTTTCAAACAATAGTTTGGAAAAACCCGCAAAAGAAACAACTGATTTCGGTTTTATGAAAGAACAAAAGTTCAAATTTGTTGACCAGCGTTATCTTTGTAATATATGCATTTATAGAGTCAGTTTTGATATGAAAACCCTTTCAATTCATTCACAGTGGCCCTAAATTGAACCGAACGCTTTTAAAATTAAATTACAAGTAATTGGACTTGAGGCGTTTTGCATAACCCACAATATTTTAAACCGTATCAGAGGAGTCATTGACTGCTGTTTTCATAGTTTACTATTTCCAAACAATAATTTGGAAAAAATCGCGGAAGAAACAACTAATTTCGGTTTTGTGAAAGAGCAAAAGTTGAAATTTGTTGGTCAGTGTTATCTTTGTAATATATGCATTAATAGAGTCAGTTTTGATATGAAAACCCTGTCGATTACAAGCAAGTCGACTAGAGGCGTTTTGCATAACCTACAATATTTTAAAACATCAGAGGAGTCATTGACTGCTGTTTTCCTAGTTTACTACACTGTAAAAAAATCTGTAAAGTTACTATAGTTTTTCGAGGAAACTGGGATTTCTAGAACTTTTTATGTAACAGCAACAACAAAAATTCATGTAACAGACACACTTTTGCGCTGAATCTAATAAAATTTGTAAGGTTACTAAGAATTTTTTAGGAAACTGGGATGCCTAGAACTTTTCATGTAACTGTAACCAAGATTACAGATAAAATTTTAGTAAGATTACTGTAATTTTAGCAGATTCATTTGTAAAGTTACAGATTTCGTTAACTTTACAAAAACTAGTTTAGTAGATTTGCAGCTTTTTTTGTACAGTTAGAGATGAAAGTTTAGTAAGCATTTAACGTTACATCTGTAGAACTACAGATTTTTTTTTACAGTGTATTTCCAAACAATCGTTTTCTTCACGAATTTCTACAACCAAGACTGGAATCTACCACAGAAATTTACCCCGAAATAAGTTTTAGAAAAAGCAGTACAAATAGAAGTATAAAATCGTTGCCAGCAGCACTTCTGACATATTTTTTTTTAAATATGCGTTACTGAGAGACGTTTATTAGTCCCCGATATGCTATTTCTTTCACCCAGCAAATAAAGTGTCGTCTGTAAAAATTAACGTTCCGTTGTATAAGGCAGCCATAAAACAAAGCAGATGTATCATTGTACTGTTAAATGCTCTACTGCAATTTTTTTAAATTTCTAAGCATCGCACATTTTCAATTCTTATACTTTTGTAATTGGAGAAAAAAAAAGTACTTTTAAATGTAACTTGTTTGAAAACCTAATCTCTATTTATTATCGACATAATTTTGTAGCGATAAAACACGCCCGAAATATTGATTTTTTTAAATTGTATGAATAATATTCATATTTAGTTGGTAAAACATTAGGGTCATTTCATGGTAACTTACATTTAGAACAATTTACAGCAGTAATTTTAGTAATATGACACCAAAAAATATTCAATTATAAAGTTGACATGATTTGTTAATTATGTCTGTCCAAAGGACAATGTGGATGAAAATTACATAAAAAATGAAAATAAAAATTATATTTTTTATGGTAACTTACGTTCCTTTTTCAGTAATGTCAGTTACTATAATAAATATGACTTCGGGAGTTCAAGAAATAAAACTAAAATTAGGTAATTTTCATCTGAAATGAGATTTGAATATGTTTAATTAACAAACCATGTCAAATTTAAATAACGAATATTTTATTTGGTGTTATATTACTAAAGTTGTTGAAGTAAATTGCTCTAAATATAACGAAAGTTACCATGCAATGACCCTTTAGAGTGCTATGCCAATGAACCGGTTTCGAGTTCTGGCTTGGACACTTTTTAGGTGCATTCGTAATTATATAAATGCGTAGCACCTATAGTCGACGTTCGGTCCGTCGATCTGTCTGTCTGTCCGTCCGCATATAACAGAGGAAAAACTACCCAACCGAATGGTCTGAACTTTTAAATATATAATTGTAGCAAAATTTTGTCGAGTCATTTCAAATTTTATGAAAACCGGTGTATAACTACAGGGACTGTTTAGTTACAGGGACAGTCAAAAGTTTTCCGTTACATTACGGTCAATGGGAAAAAATTATTTTAATGATGTTACAGCCTTTCGAATAGAATGAAATTGATATGCACTTATGAAGTGCACTAAAATATACGTTTAGTACAATATGCGGTTTAAAAAAATACTTATAAAACTAGTTATAGTACGAACGCACCTTATTTGCCACGCTTGATGTGCAATTTCTAACTTGTTCATTCTGTTGGTTTTACGCTTAATTCGCAATGCAAAATCTGAGTTGGTAAAGCATTGGTGCGCTGTGCCAATAATCCAGGTTCGCTTGTTGAGAACGAATATGCCGGCATATTGGCTAAATCAGTTATTGAGAAAGGTGAATATGACTCTGCGCTCGATGTTTCTATTCCTCAGTCTTTAGTGATAAGGCATTTTGATAATAATATTGTGGGAATTTCGTAAGAACACTTGAATCAGACTGAATGCCTCCGACGTTGTATTCTGTTTTCGAGATTAAAAAGGAAAACGAGCCTTAACGAAGCTGTGTGAAGTGGAAATGCAGAAAAAGTAAATAGAACGAAAATGAGTTCGACGACGCAGGTTCTGTTAAAAAGGAACAGAACATTTTTCGGAGAAATAAGATAGAATATTTAAACGACGTAAGAAAATCTTAGAAATATTCGACGGTGCTAAATAAATGAAGTCAACGTTGTTGCTTTTTAAGCTAAATAGCGATCGAAAAGTGTGCTTTTTAACTGTATTTTTGTTTTGCCTTCGTCTTAATAAATGTCAGTGTTCGTCTTAGAAGTGAGTTCTGATTTATAAGTAGAGTCTCATCCCATAAAGTGGTGTTCAGAAGTGACAGTTAACCCACCAATATTATTAATTAGAATTATTCATTTTTCGGATTCAAGCCGGATATTATTCCAACGGTGAGTTCATTGTTATTATTGTATTATGAAGTTAGTTGAAATACCAGAACTGGAACTTGCATTTAAAAACGAACGAAGAAATAAAATTAAATTACTACATAAATTCCTATTTGATGCTCACGGTGATTGCTCTAATAGAAAGAGAATACGTGATTTTACTGGTTTCGGTTTTCAGACCGACAGCACCGAGTTCAAAAATAAAATAACCAAAGTTCAAACTGATTTTTCATTAAATGATCTGATTACAGTATGCAATCTACTTTGTATTGTTAACGAAGGATCTCTAAATGATCTTGCAACCCGATTAGTTACATACCTTTCAGACTTGACCTTACTACAAAATAATATTATACAAAATGAAAGTGACACTGACTCGGAACCCGAATTGCCTTCAAATAATATGACTTCAAGTAATAACACTGAATTATCAAATTTTGACAAACAGAAGCAATTTCTAGTTCAAAGTTTGGTGCCATCGTCTATCAATTTCACTGATATTGAAAGTGTCGTACCTCCTTTTGAAGGAAGTTCTTTTAGTGATATAAATGTATGGCTTAATAATTTTGACGATGTCACTAATATGTTTAACTTATCTGACTTTCATAAATTCATATTTTGTAAAAGATCCTTACGAGGAAAAGCCCAGTTATTAGTACAGACAGAATTTCATATCAATTCATATGACAAACTTAAACAACTCTTAATTTCAGAATTCAGTACCACTGCCGAGTTACATGATAGATTAAATAAACGAAAATTGCAAGAAAATGAATCGATAGAAGAATATTTTCTTATCATGAAACAAATATGCTCGCGTGGTAACATCGAGGATTCCGCATTAATGCAATACATCATAAATGGCATACCCGACCCTGTTTTCAGAAAATCAATGTTATATGGATGCCAGTCCATTGTAGAATTCAAGCAAAAGCTCAAAATTTATGACAAAATTCGACACGACTTTGAGAACAGTAAATTTTGTAAAGTCAAACCTGAAATGCCAGCGAAAGACAAATCCTTTCGACCAAAATCTGACCTTTTTTGCTTTAATTGTGGTTTGTCAAATCATAAAAGTAGCCAAAGCAGACATAAAGACAAAGGCCCTCATTGTTTCAATTGTTCGAATTTCGGCCATAAATCGGCTCAATGTGATCAACCAAGGAGGCCTAGAGTTAAGTCAGAACCCTCCAATGTTTCCACAGTTATGTCGAACACTTTCATGACCAAACAAGTCATTATTTCGTCTGTAAATGTTACATCATTGGTCGACACAGGTAGTGAAAGAAGTTTGCTAAAGGAAAGTATTTACCGCAAACTCCCTACAGTCTCGAACCTTGAACATTCAACCATCACATTAACTGGATTAGGAAATACTATAATCAAACCCCTGGGTTTTTTCTCTACGGACATTATGATAGATGATTTTAATTATACAACTAATGTTTATGTAGTCCCAGATTAATCCATATCTTTTGATCTTATTATTGGTACAGATGTTATACAACAAAGTATTTTAACAATTTCTGGAAATAATATTTCGATGCAAAAAATCGAGAAAAATGACGATACGTCCAATAATTTTTTGATTAATGTTGCTCATGTGTTAGACGATCTTAATCTTGATTTATCTCATATTACCGATGAAACAATACGTTCAAAAATTTCAGAACTTATTCAAAATTATTCCCCCAGAAAAATAAAGACAACTGATGTTAAATTATCAATTCATCTGGAAAACGAAGAACCTGTCGCTTGGCTCCAATAGAGAAAAACTTCATCGAAAAACAAATTTCTGAGTGGCTCGAAAAGGGAATTATTCGTAAAAGCACTAGTAATTTTTCTTCACCTATTGTCCTAGTAAAAAAGAAAGATGGTTCATATAGATTGTGTGTAGACTATAGGAAATTAAATTCTAAAACACATAAACAACGTTTTCCCCTTCCAGTAATTGATGACATTATTGATCAGTTGCATTCTGCAAAAGTATTCACTACTCTTGACCTTAAAAATGCTTTTTTTAATGTCGAAGTAGAAGAAAATAGTAGAAAATATACATCTTTCGTAACACATTCTGGTCAATTTGAATTCTTATATATGAATTATGGCCTTAGCGATGCACCCTTAGTGTTTCAAAGGTATATTTATAACGTTTTTCGAGACCTCATTAATGAAAATGTACTTATTGTCTATATGGATGACTTCATAATACCAGCTGAAAACGAAGTCGAAGGACTCCAGAAATTACAGTGCGTCCTTACAACTGCATCCGAATATGGTTTAGAACGGAATCTTAAAAAATGCCACTTTTTACAGAGAGAAATTGATTTTTTGGGTTACCACATTAAAAATGGTCAACTGCACTTATCTCCCTTAAAAACTAAAGCTGTCCTTAATTTCCCAGAACCTAAAAGTATAAAAGACGTACATTCATTTGTCGGATTAACTTCATATTTTCGTAAATTCATTCAAGATTACTCTTTAATAGCTAAGCATTTAACAGATCTCCTTAGAAAGGACACTAAAGTTCACTTTGGTAACCAGCAACGAAATGCATTTAATCAGCTGAAACACATCCTTTCTTCAGGTCCTGTTTTAAGCATTTATAACCCTAGTAACGAAACAGAAGTTTACTGTGATGCATCTATTGACGGTTACGGGGCAGTCCTCCTTCAAAAGCCTTTTAGTGACAACCAATTTCACCCTGTCTATTTTATGAGCAAGAAAACCACAGATACCGAACGTAAATATTCGAGTTATGAATTAGAAGTTTTAGCTGTCATATAAGCCCTTAAAAAATTTCGCGTTTACATTCTAGGTATTCCTTTCAAGATAGTTACAGATTGCAACGCATTCGCCCTTACTATGAATAAAAAAGATCTTTGCACCAAGATTGCTCGATGGGCTTTAATGTTAGCTGACTATAACTATACAATCGAACACAGACAAGGTACACGCATGCGCCATGTTGACACTTTAAGTAGAAATCCAATATGTATGATCATTCAAGATAGTTTTACTTCCAAAGTCATACAATCACAGAACACTGACGAACATATACAGGCCATCAAAGAAATTTTGAAAACAAAGCCATATGACAACTATTTCCTTAAAAATAACGTTCTCTATAAAACTCATAAAGGTATCGATCTGGTAGTTGTGCCGGATGAAATGCAGCTAAATGTCATTAAACACGTTCATGATAAAGGACATTTTGGCCGTAAACGCTGTGAAGAACTCCTTAACGAAGAATTTCTCATCCCTAATATGTCAAATAAAATTGATAAAATTATAGCAAATTGTGTAACGTGCCTTTTGTATAATCGCAAACGAGTAAAACAAGAAGGTGAATTACATCCCTTACCTAAAGAAGAGACTCCTCTCCAAACCTACCACATTGATCATTTAGGCCCTTTTGAAACAACCAACAAAAATTATAAACATATTTTGTCTTTAATAGATGCATTTACTAAATTCGTCTGGTTGTATCCCTGTAAAACCACTTCTGCTACCGAAATTATACCAAAACTACGACAACAAAGTTACACTTTTGGCAATCCTTCCACCATCATTAGCGATAAAGGTCCTGCCTTCACCAGCAAAGAATTTGCTGATTATTGTCAAGATGAAAATATAAAGCACGAGACAGTTACAACTGGCCTTCCCCGTGCCAATGGTCAAGTAGAGCGACTTAATTCCACCATAATTTCTGTAATCTCTAAAATGTCCAAAGACGAATCGACCAAATGGTTTAAACATGTTCCTAAAGTTCAACAAGTCATTAATTCAACTTACCAACGAAGCATTAAGAAAACACCGTTTGAAATATTATTTGGTACAAAAATGAAACAGAAAGAAGATGTACAAATTATTGACCTCTTAAACAGTGCAGTGGAAGAACAATTCATGAAAGACAGAGATGAGCCCCGTAAAGAAGCCAAGAAGAATATTCTGGAAATTCAACAAGAAAATCGCAAGCACTATAATTTACGACGTAAGAAACCCCAGAAGTACAAGCTTGGTGACCTTGTAGCAATTAAGAGAACCCAGCAAGGACCAGGTTTAAAGTTGAAATCTAAATTCTTAGGTCCGTATAAAGTAATCAAAGGAAAGTCTAACGACACCTACGACGTAACAAAAATCTCATCAACCGAAGGATCGATAAATACTAGCTCCTGTGCTGAATACATGAAACCTTGGCCTGACGAAAACTGAAACTTCAAAAAAGAAAAAAAAAACATTTTTTAAAAATCTTTTCTTCTTGTGTGTTATGAACATTTTATACGTCAATAGTTTTAAAGAAATTTTCATATGATGTTACGCCACTTCAACTAGACTGACTGGTCTTTCTGCCTTGCAGATTAATTTTTTTCTTCTTTTCCCCTAAGAACAGTTACTGGTTTTTGTTTTTGTTTCTTTTTCAGATTCTATTTTAGCACATGTCGCTGCGGCAGCTCCATATGTCAGGACGGCCGCCTGTGGGAATTTCGTAAGAACACTTGAATCAGACTGAATGCCTCCGACGTTGCATTCTGTTTTCGAGATTAAAAAGGAAAACGAGCCTTAACGAAGCTGTGTGAAGTGGAAATGCAGAAAAAGTAAATAGAACGAAAATGAGTTCGACGACGCAGGTTTTGTTAAAAAGGAATAGAACATTTTTCGGTGAAATAAGATAGCATACTTAAACGACGTAAGAAAATCTCAGAAATATTCGACGGTGCTAAATAAATGAAGTCAACGTTGTTGCTTTTTAAGCTAAATAGAGATCAAAAAGAGTGCTTTTTAACTGTATTTTTGTTTTGTCTTCGTCTTAATAAATGTCAGCGTTCGTTTTAGAAGTGAGTTGTGATTTATAATTAGAGTCGCATCCCATAATATTGTCCATATCTGGAGGAATAAGTGGCTTAGCAGTGATAAAGGTCGTGATACATTTTCAGTAATTCGTGTCCCAGACAAATCTTTTTTGTGTTATTCACAACTTTCTTCGTATTTTATCTCTTCTTACGGAGCTTTCCCTAGCTAGTATTTACATAAAATGGGAAAACGTCCCAACGATAAGTGTAACTGTGAAAACGTTGGCGATGCTAAGCACTACCTTTTTGGAAGATGCCCGCAAATCCCTGCTTCTTTTCAATTTATGCGAAACAGGACTCTTTCTTGGAACATCCACAATGTCTTGTTCTTTAAATCAAGTTGTCGAAACTAAGACTGATTTGTAATGAACTTAATAAACTATGCTCTTTTATAAAGTACAAGTTCTGACTTTTGCACACTTATTCTACGTTGGGCTCGTGGACTCTTGATCGACTTCGTATGACTTCGCCAATTCAGGAATGTCCTAGTCTGCTGAATTTCCATCTGTTTTTATTACTTATCGGAAATTTTAAGTTATATGCCTATCACTGTAAATGAATCTAATTTTTGTACATTGGTTTTCACTGATTCAAGCTATTTTAGGTAGCTTTCATTACAAAAAGCTACCTATTGCAGTCGTTCGGAGGAAAGCGATTTCAAAAAATTTTGGTATATTTTCATCGATCTTGACCCCCAGACCCCGAAACCACCCTCCGTTCAAAATTGATATATATATATATATATATATATATACTAGGGGGCTCTGCCCCCTACGAGCTATGCTCGCCAACCCCCGTTCAGGGACACCAAAATCCAAAAAGCACGCGAATTTGATCGGCTTTGAAAATATTGAATTAAAATTAAAAAAAAAAAAAAGTAGCGATCTTCTTGTAAACGGGTTTCCATTCGTTTTTCTTGGATTGGGGATTTTTAAGACCATATCTGCTGCTGTTAAAAGATACAATGGCTGTTTTCGAATTTAATTTAAAAAATTAGTTAAACATTCGAAAATAAGCTAATATAAAATGAATTAAGTAAATAGTGTCATTGTCTCCCTGGATTTTTTAACAGCGCTATAACATAGTTCTTTTAAATAATTCATTTTAAATGTATCGTTTTAAATCTGACGTAATTTACACCAAAGTTTTATTTCTCTTATTAATGTCCACGTGAAAATACTTTTGTTTTTAGAAGGAAATATTATTTGCGTTGTCTTCGAATTCACTATAATAGTTGAAAATAGTATCTCAAAATATCAAGTAAATGTCTCGCGCAGATATATTTTTTAATTTAAATTGTTTTGCCATATTTTTTAGCCATTTTAAATATGACATAATATCCCCCATTTAACGGTTTTAACGCATAGTAATGATTTTTTTATTTTAACATTTTGTTTCTCTTTTAAAATTCCAGCGTAAATATGGTTCTTATGACGCATTTTTCCTGCTTTTAACATGTAATCATTTAATTCTAATTTTAATTTTTTGTTCTGTGTACAATAGTCCCGTGTAAATAAATTTTTAATTTGAAGTAAACATTATTGTTTGCGCTGTTTATACAGTTGGCAACAGTTTAAATTAATAACATTTTTTAAATTTGTAAAAAAATCTCTCGAAATACTGAAAATTTGAATTTAAAATAGAAATAAAACCTCAAAAAATAGTCAAATAACAAAAAAATAAATGCAATCTGCACACCGGGAATTTATAACCTATAAAATGATCTAAAAATGATTTTAAATTCTCATGTATAGTTTTTGCTCCAATAAAACTTTTTTAATGGAACGATTTTGTCCAACTTTACCATTAAATAGCTCTGAAAGTAATTCTTCGATTTAAAAACTGTCTGCATCAGCGTGTTTATCAAATATTTCTTTATAATATCACCGATTTCCATATTTTTGTATACGAAAGTTTTTTTAATATTAACGAAGAAAGGCCATGCTCAAGGCATACTTAGATACTACTAAAGGCAGACTGATTTGCATTTAATGTATGAAGTCGCTCGCCAGAGAACTCTGATATCCTGCCCAAGATTGAAATTTGACTCTGACCGTAACTGAAACAACATGGGAAGGGTAGATATGTAAACAAACGCCAAAATTACGTCATGTCACCATGGTTACGTTTACAATTCTGCTGACATTCCAATCAAGCTTAGAAATGACAGCTAATTCGAATACAGCTGTTAAGGGTTATTATAAACTGTCCATATCAATGTAAATGTAAAGTTCTATTTATTTAAGTGACTAATATAATGTGTTTCTCTTTAAAACTGTTAAACCAACACACATAAAAATACATAAATAAAAAAACACATGCTTAGTCTGAAACATCAATGTCACAAATTTATTTGGTTCCACTTAGTTATCCCGTCAACCAATTTCGCCAAATTATATAAATCGCTAAAACACTCGCCAAATTATACAAATTGACATAATTTTTATTTTAAATAACGAAAGAACAAATAAATTAGTATAACATTAATAAATATACAAATAAAACGTCGAAATAAAAATCACTTGATGACATAAACACATGTAACTTGCTTACAGTCAAGTGAATGTGACATTTACGATCAAGCGTTATTGGCATTTAATCTTATAGTTTGGCGATAGATTTTTGGTCGACGGGATAACTAAGTACCATTTATTTACTATTTTCACTGCTGAAACAATAAAACTGATGGATTTTTTTTTAATATATTAAAATACTCATAAAATTCCTTGTGGTAATTAATAAATGTAATTTATTAAGTAACAAATACCTTTACATGATTTAATCAAAATTGCTTGGATAACATAGAATATTGCAACGATATTTAAATCCGTGATCACCATTTCTTTCTCTGATTAAAAATAAGAATATTTAATGTTTAAGGAAGATCGGCTTTTTTTTTCTTCTTCTTCTTGGTTCGGGCGATATTAAGAACAAATTTTACCGGTAACAATAAATTAATCAAAAATAGCTGCTTCAAGTCAGTTATGAGAACTGTAGTTTGATAAGAATCAAATTTTAATTTTAAAACGTGTATATGAAACCAAGCTATTTTTATATAAACGAGTCGCAACCCGTCGAAATCCGACGAAGTAAAATGTTGGAAAGGAACTGTCAGATGGAATTTATAATATACCTTCAAAAATAATTACAATAAAAAATTCATCTTACATTGGTTGTCTAACTCTTAAAACAAATATTTTTAACCTAAAATTACCAAAATATTATTTTCACAAACTTCAACTGCTGAAATTATTGAAAAATTAAACTGTATTACAATACCTAATCAATAGGAGTAATTATGATGAAGTTATAGATTGAGGCTCTTATGTTTCTTTTTACGGGATGAAAAATCAGTAAAAAGGATTTCGCTTTGTCACATCATAAAATTTTACCCCATAAAATCTGAACTGTACGTTATTTTCAAATTCTCATAATTTAAATGCGCACCACTCAAATTCACAATTTGAAAGTATTTTAACGCGCAATAGATTATTAATGAATGTATTTCCAAACTTAAAGTCACGTTTGTCCGATACAACTTTTTATGTGAACATTCGCACAAACTTTAAGTTCTAATCTCAGCACCCGCGAAAAAAAATTTCAGAAATTTGCCTTTAGTTGTCATAGCATTGGCCATTTAGTATTGGTCAAATGTTTAGTTTTATCAAAAAATGATCGTTTTGTTTTAAATATGACATCATTTTTACTCACTGAATCGGTTTGCTTAGCTTCTCAAACTCGGTATCAGCGAAATGTAAAAATATTGAAATGTAACCGATTTATGAAGAAGAATGCGTGTTTTGTTTAATGTCTGACGTCATTTTCTGTTCAAAAATTATAAAAAAAGTTATTTTATTTGTAATGTGAAAATGGCATCAATAAGGATATAATCGATAAAAATAATAAACCATGACTAATTTCTCTTTACTTTCAATATAAATGGAATACTTCAGTTGCCACGATTACAAAATTTGTATTAAAAACTACATAAAAATTAATAACTCAGAAACAAATTGAGATACAGCTTTCAAACAAATTGCATTTAAAAGCACATTTTTTCCCTGTGCGAATGTGTAAAAATTGAAAGTGGGCGATGTTTAGAAGTTTAAAAATTTGCAGTAGCGAAAATTGCAAAACCGAAATTTTATTTCAAATTTCAAAGTGTTGCCATTCGCAAAATGACGTATGCGTTACGCACAGATATGTTTGTCCTTTATAATATAGATACGGCACGGCACAGATGTCATATTCGCCCCATATTGGCGCGATTTTTTTCGGTTGCCAATTTGGCGAAAACATAAACAGCATAAACAACATAATCCGGGTTACCACATCAAGCAAAATAACGACACTTGGCGAAAGTTAAGTACCCGTTGCCTATATTATATTGACGTCAGAAAAAAATCGCGCCAATATGGGGCGAATATGACACCTGTGCCTACGGGACATTCAAAAAAGAATAACAGAACCGGCATTTTTCATGAATGAACCAAACGATCAAGGTAAATAATAAATAATTTAGCTAATCTTAAAAGTATGTGTAACACTAAAATGCTACAATTTGTGTAAAATAGCCTTTTAAATCGAAGAAAATTGAAAAATATAAATATTTAATATATTACATGAAAATACGATCAATGATTCTGAAACCTCGACGATGAGAAACAAGCATCTGTCTGGGCAGGGTATAAATGTAAACAAAGAGCGCGTTGTGAAGTTTTGGTTCAGGGTTTGAAGTTGGATCCGACTTCAATTTTTCGTTGAAATGCGCGGACCGTTATATATCATAGTAGGCTATGGCCACGCTTAAGGCAAGACTCCCTTATCATAATACAGACTTGACAATCCGGAGAAAGTCTATGGGTGAAAATGTCCCCGATAATTGCCAACTTATTAGCTGACTTTGTCCCATAAGTTACGCCACCTGGTGTATACTCCTGGTAATACTCCATAAACAAATGCATCGTAAAAAATTGAAAATGTTGTGTTATTGGCAAAATTGTATAAAATATTTTTCAGATTCCAGTAAAATAAAGGCGTAAAAAAAATATTTCGCACAAGTATGTTCTGGCTTTAAAAAATGAAACATATCAAAAATGAACATTTAAATATAAGATTTATCGATATTTTTTCAGGGTACTTGTTAGTTATTCCGTCGACCAATTTTGCCAAATTATATAAATCGCCAAACTACACGCCAAGTTCTACAAATTGACACAATTTTTTATTTTAAATAACGAAAAAACAAATAAATTAGTAAAATATTAATAAAAATACAAATAAAACGTCGAAATATTGGTTTTATTGGCCATTATTGGCATTTAATCTTAAAATTAATTAATATATGGCAAACCATTATTGGCATTTAATCTTACAATTTGGCGACTTTAATTTGGTCGACGGGATAACTAACAAGTACCATTTTCAGTATATAGGACTTTGAAGGTTATTTTTTTTTTAAATCTTGGCACAATTTGGGCTTCGGAAAGAGCGATTTGTTGCCGATTGATATAAACAGTTATGAAAACAAAACGTATGAACTGTCAGCTTGTTTTATAAGAATTTACGGCACAGATGTCATATACGCCCCATATTGGCGCGATTTTTTTCCGACGCTAATTTTGTGAAAACCTCGTTACCATATCATCTATATCCGGATAACCTTATCAAGCAAAATAACGATACTTTGGTGCCACTTAAGTATCCGGTGCGTATATGACATTGGCGCCAGAAAAAAATCGCGCCAATATGACATCTGTGCCAAATTTACATGTATAAATTTAGTTTCTAAATATTATTATTGTTTTTTATATACGATTTGTTTGTATTTGTATATAAAATAGATAAATGACTTTTTTATATTAAATAAATTGTACAAATCTTGGAAAATATTGCTTCTTTATGTGAAACAGTGAATATGCTTCCAGAAATTACGTTGCCAAATTTTCTTCTCTCGCCAAGCCCCCTATACTTGAAAAATACCGATTTATTATTATATAATGCAGTATTAGCTAATGTTCTGTAATCTGTTCCACAGTCAAAGTTGACTTCCAAAACACGATGCTGGAATAATGTGGTATCAAGTATACGGTTTAAAAATAAAATTAATTTTGCGCCAAACTACACTTACGCCAATTGGCTCTAGGTCTGATTAAGGAAGAATACTCAAATTAAAATTTACAAACACCAAAATCGTAGCATGATAAGAATACGGTATTTGCGGAAAGTTGAGGGACATGTATAAATTTAAGTGATTATTAAACTTTATTTTTCCAATTTTTTAAGTGTTTATGACTTCAGTCTGTTTTTTTTTTTGTGTATCTATGCGTGTTTTAACTTCCCTAAAATACTTTGATACATTTTAGTAAAACTTACATAACATATGTGAGTTAAAACAAGGAAATTAATTATGCACCAAACTATGCACGCCAAGATATGCCAATTGTCTGTGGAGCCAATTATGAAACTTTCCATAGTTTAATACATACAAACGTTATATGGAAAAACAGTGGAGCTTTCATCTAAAGTATGTTAAACTGAAATGATCCCCCATACCTTCAAAAATAAAACAAATGATAGGCCAATAAATAAATAAATGAGACTGTGCATTGAAACAAATTGAAGGAGCGATGTTAAATTAATACTTTAAGGTGAAATTAATTGTGAAAAGAAAAGAAATAGCAGAAATAAAATAAATCACATATTTGAAAATATAAAAGAGAAAATGAAATATTTTACATTTTCCGGATCTAGATGCTATCCATTTATTTCAATAACTAATATCACTGCGAAATTCATGGTAAAATAATTTTCTTTCCTGATTATTATTATTATTAACATCATTTATTTAGATAAAGGAATACAGCAGTAAACATTTTTTGTTGAACAGTAAAATAAGTTCATTTTTTAAATAAAGTGTCTAGAACATATGAAAATTTTAAGATTAACAACTATCATTTGCAAACTACAAAGCACATCTTAAAGAAAATGGTAAAAGACAAATGGAAAACAAAAAATATTTCTGTTTCTCACGTTAGATGGCGCTAGTCAAACCATGTGGTTAATAACCACTGTATAGCGGACAAAGGAAACTTAGCGATTGCGAGGCCTGTTATTTCGATAAGGAGGCCTTGGCTTAAGCATTTAAATTGGATGAGTTCTACCCGGAATATCTACGCAGATCTTCATTGGTCCATTTCCAAATCAAAACTTTTTTTTATATATAGAAGGAGACACACACACACACACACACACACATATATATATATATATATATATATATATATATGACGTTTGTCACACTGTAACTCTCGTATTTATGAACCGATTTTGATGAAATTCTGTGTGTACATAGTACACACCAATGTCTCGACCGAGTTTGTTGGCCAGCTTCATCTGCCGTTTTGTTTCAAAATGGCGGCCATTTAAACCTTTTTAAAAAATTTAAATCTTGAAATGTGGTACCAAAAAATTGAAAATGGAAAAATATTTTTTTATTACGTATTTGACCTTTATACAAAGATTCTGGAGCAGTTTTTGTTTCGTCTATATCTTAAAAAATGGTTAAGTTATAGCATTTTGAATTTCTAGCGTGGCTGACATTTTGAAACGTCCTGAATTTTGTCACGCGATAAGAGGCGTATTTATGAACCGATTTCGATGTAATTCGCTGTGTACATAGTATTTACTAATGTCTCGACAGAGTTCGTTGGCCAGCTTCTTCCGCCATTTTGTTTCAAAATGGCAGCCATTTAAAATTTTTAAAAAAATTTTAAATTTGAAATGTGGTACCAAAAAATTGGAAGTGGAAAAATATATTTTTCTTATGTATTTGACCTTTATGCAAAGATTCCGGAGCAGTTTTTGTTTCGTCTATATCTTAAAAAATGGCTGAGTTATAGCATTTTGAATTTCTAGCGTGGCTGACATTTTGAAACGTCCTGAATTTTGTCACGCGATAAAAGGCTTATTTCTGAGCCGATTTGGATGTAACTTCGTTTATACATAGTACATACAATGTCTCGACCAAGTTCGTTGGCGATCTTCATCCGCCATCTTGTTTAAAAAAGGCGGCCATTTAAATTTTTAAGAAAAATTTAAATTTGAAATCTGGTACCAAAAAATTGAAAATTGAAAAAATATTTTTTTCTTATGTGTTTGACCTTGATAAAAAGATTCGGGAGCAGTTTTTGTTTCGTCTATATCTTAAAAAATGGTTGAGTTATAGCATTTTGAATTTCTAGCGTGACTGACATTTTGAAACGTCCTTATTTTTGTCACGCGATAACAGGCGTATTTATAAACCGATTTGGATGTAACTTGGTCTGTACATAGTAACATAATAATGTCTCAACCGAGTTCGTTGGCCAGCTTCATTCGCCATCTTGTTTTAAAAGGGTTGCCATTTAAAAAAAAATTAAATTTAAAATTTAAAATGAGGTATTAAAAAATTGGAAAATGAAAAAGATTTTATTTATGTGTTTGGTCTTGATACAAAGATTCCGGAGCAGTTTTTGTTTCTGAAAATTTGTTCTTTTGTTTAGATCTTAAAAAATGGTTGAATTATAGCACTTTGAATTTCCAGCATGGCTAACATTTTGAAACGATCTTGTATTTGTCACGCGATAACACACGTATTCGCCTATTTCGATGTAAGAAGGCATGTGGATAGTATACATCAATATCTCGACCAAGTTCGCTGGCCAGCTTCATCAGCCATCTTGTTTCAAAATGGCGGCCATTAAATTAAAAAATATATATATTTAAAGTGAGTTGCAAAAAAATTAGAACTTGAAAAAGGTTTCTTTTTTAAGTATTTGACCTTGATATAAGGATTCAGGAGCATTTTTTGTTTGTCTTTATCTTAAAAAATGTCTCAGATATAGCAGTTTCAATTTCTAATGTGGGTGACAATTCGAAAAATCTGATTTTTTGCCTGAGACAGCACTCGTATATATCAACCGATTTCCGATGTGAGTGAGCATGTGCACAGCAATTACTAAGGTCTCGACCAAGTTCACTGGTTAGCCTCATCCACCATGTTGTCTTAAAATGGCAGGCACTTTAAGAAATCGCCGAATTTGGCAGCCAAATATAAGTTACTTTAAATAAAAGCAGCTTGGATAAAGCTGGCTAATTTCGCGAAATTCTCATTCATAATGATTTAGTATTGATAAAAATTGGTATTGAATCTCCTATATTCGGTTTCCACTAAATTGAGCTTCGTGTGTTTGAATAATATAAGTTGGCTTTTTTAAAATAAGGAATATGAAAGCTATCTCTTCCTCCCGGCACTGGCCGGAAGGACTTTTTTTTCTTCATCATTATTAGACATGTGTTATACAATTTGATTCTGTGGACTTGGCCGGATGGTGGAGGGTTTTTTTTCAGCCAGGAGTTTTTTCTTTGTCTCTTTGGATTTTTTTTGCCCTGGTTGAGTGTTTCTGTTTCTGATCTAGGTTAGTATCCTAGTTCGGGCACTTTTTCACTTTGTTGGTTTTACGCCTTGTTAGCAACGCAAAAATGCATACAAAAAAAAAAAAAAAAAAAAAAAAAAAAAAAGATTAATTTATTAATGCAGGACAGAAATGTATGAACTCGAGAATTTCTTTGTTACACTTTTTTGTTTTGGTTCAAATATCATTGATAGATTGCGCTTTTCAAGCTGTTCGAATGCTCAAATTAACGAAAGGAAATTGTTTTAAAATTCGCTAAGCTTTTAAAACGAATGAAAAAAAATATAAGTTGCGCTTTGGCACTATAATATTATTTTCAGCAGGATTACACTTTGAATCAGTGCAACACCATCTATAGTTGATATTTGGAAGTAAATCTATGAAACTTAGAACCTGACAAAGTGCATTTTTATTGAAAAAAATTTTTAACCTACATTGTAATAGTGACTTATTACTTATGATTTAGTATTTAATATGATTAATAGTATATTTATTTTTTCTAAATGTACAGTAAAATTACATTATCCCGAACAAAGTGTCGAAAGCTCTCATGTAATTAAAACGCAATACACTTGGTTGCTACACCAACTGGTATGAACTATTTTGAAACGAAATATAATTATTTTGTAGCATGCATGAATAACCTTACTAGTTTAGATTTCAATTTCATATGTTATTCTTCGAAATCTCTTCATCGAAATATCGATTAAGAATTCTATTTCTACGGAGCTATATTTAGATGACGCAATATTTATTTATTTAAATATGTCTTTTTAAGAGGATTAAATGATGATTTCCAATGTGAAATTTATTTCATAAATATTCTTGTATGCATTTTGTAATCTTTGTTCGATAGGATGAAATGATTTGAGATATCTAGAAGGGAAACGTACTGAAGGAATTGAAGAAAATGATTAAAGTGAGAAATAAGTACTAAAGACACGTGAACAATAATAAACTCCCCGAATACTCTTGTATTGAATATTGATTATGAAATCTGTTTTAAAAGAACTGCGTTTAGGTGACGGAATGTTTATTTATTTACAAGTGTCTTTTAAGAGGATTAAATAATAATTTTCAACTTGAAATTTACTCCAAAAAAAAAAAAAAAAAAGGCCGTGTTTATTTAAAAGGGAAAAGATCTGGGATTATAAAAAGGAAAAAGTTCTTAAAATTCTCTTGTTTTAAATACTGAATGTGTATTATATTTAACAGGAACTGGTTAAAGCTGGCGGAATATTTATTTATTTAAAAGTATTTAAGAGGATTAAATGATGGTTTGCAATATAAAATTTATTTCAGAAATATTCCTGTAATCTTAATGAACAATAATAAACTCCCCGGATACTCTCGTATTGAATATTGATTATGAATTTTGTTTTAAAAGAACTGCGTTTAGATGACGGAATATTTATTTATTTAGAAGTGTCTTTTAAGAGGATTAAAATATAATTTTCAATGTGAAATCGGTTTCAAAAATATTGTTGTGCGTGTTTGTTTAAAAAGGAAAAAATCTGAGATTATAAAAAGCAAAAAGCATGAAACAAAAGGAAAGCTTAAAATACTCAAGATATATGCATAAAATGAAAAATAAATATAAAAGAGACATGGATAGTAATAAATTCTCAAATCTGTCTTCTTTTAAATACTGGTTATGAATTATATTTCACAGGAACTGTTTTCAGCTGACGGAATATTTATTTATTTTAAACTATATGAGATGATTAAATGATGGTTTCCAATATGATATTTACTTCAAAATATTCTCCTATGTATTTTGAACCCCTTATTCGAAAGGATGAAAAACCCCGAGATTCCTAGAAGTGAAATGTGCTGAAGGAATTGAAGAAAAGGATTAAAATTAGAGATAAATACAAAAGACACGCGAATAATAATAAACTCCCCGAATACCCTTGTACAAATATTGATAATGAATTGTATTTTAAAAGAATAGTATTTATATGGATGAATATTTATTTATTTAGAAGTGTCTTTTAATAGGATTAAATAATAATTTTCAATGTGAAATCGGTTTCAAAAATATTGTTGTACGTGTTTGTTTAAAAGGGAAAAAATCTGAGATTATAAAAAGCAAAAAGCATGAAACAAAAGGAAAGCTTAAAATATTCAAGAAATATGCATAAAATGAAAAATAAATATAAAAGAGACATGGATAGTAATAAATTCTCAAATCTGTCTTCTTTTAAATACTGGTTGTCGCGGACAGCTCCCTCTGTATCCCTTTGCAGTAACAGTGACACCTGACTTTAAAAACTTTTACGTACCGAACTGAAGTGAAAAAAAACTGAAAAAACTTTTTGAGAATAATTCTTGTTTTTGTGAACGGAGTTGCGCCTCCGTGATGTTCCGATTGAAGTTAAAGCATTTTAAATGTTCAAGACCTGTATATAGTTTGTAATATATTGTAAATAGGTATTGTAGATTAACCGAGTTATGTCTTATTTTAGTTGAGTCAGTTGTTAGTAGAATTAGGTTAAATCAAATGCGGCAGTACGAACCAGAAGCAAGTGTTGAGAGCTTACCTGAAGGAAGGGGTAAGTTAGAGATTTCTGACATTCTTTTGTTTATATGAACGCTTGTTATTATATTTTTATGGCGCCCGAGAACAGCGACGCCGTTTTGATTTGATCTTAATTGAATGAAAAATTATTTATAGACGAAAGTTTTGAATATTCAGTTCTATTGAAAAGAATTGTTGATGGTTTGTTTTGACCTTGAATATAATGAAGAATTGAGTATAAAAATAAATAAAAGTCTTGAATGCTTAATTCTGTTGAAGATAATATTATTAATAATATTGATTGATAGCGTGTTTTGAAAACAGGATTATTTTGAAAGTTATTGAATATATTTTGAAAGTTATTGTTCTTATATTAAATTGTTATAAAATTAATTATATTTAAAATTACGGATTAAACATGTCTGATATTGAAAAACTAAAGAAGAAACGTGCTGTTTCTAGAACGGCGACTACGAAATTAATTAATACTTGTGAGCTGTATCTTGCAGAATCAGTACAGGAAGTTCCTGTTCTTACGGAACATATTGATCAGTTAAACTCAAAGTATAATAATTTAATAACTTTAGATGAGCAGATCCAAAATTTAATGGATGATGACGGCGAATTAGAAACTGAATTTGAAACTGCCGAAGGTTATGCTGAAAAAATAATTTCCATGAAATCGAAATTAACGTATGCTTTAAAAATAAAAGTTGAACCTGAACGTTCTATTAAGAAAACAAATTCGGTTAATGAAAGTATTTCAACAGAAAATTTGACTTCTTGCTCTCATTCTAAAATTAAATTACCGAAATTGAGTATTAATAAATTTAATGGAGATCCTGCTTATTGGTTATCTTTTTGGAACCAATACGACAATGCGATACATCAAAATGATAGCTTAACTGACATTGATAAATTTAATTATTTGCATTCCTTCCTTACTGGAGCTGCTTCTAGTGCAATTAGTGGGTTTTCGCTATCGAGTGAAAATTATATAGCAGCAATTGAACTACTCAAAAAGCGTTTTGGTCGTAAAGACCTGATTATAAATGCTCATATGGGAAAATTATTGAATTTAGAAACAGTTAAAAATGTAAATAATACTTTTGCATTGCGAAAGCTGTATGATAACATTGAGATTCAAATAAGAAGTTTAAATTCACTTGAAGTAACTTCCGGAACATATGGTACGTTACTAACGCCAATTTTGCTTAAATTAATTCCCAATGAGTTAAATTTGGAATTTCAACGTAAACGGAAAACTCAGGATAATCTTTTTGAAGTCAACGAACTGCTTGAATTTCTACGGTCAGAAATAGAATGCAGAGAAACTGCGATTCAAATACAAGATAGGGTTATCGTTCAAAATCCACCGCAAGTGCAGAGGGAGAGAAAAATAAATAAGTTTACAGTTCCTACTGCTGCTTCATTGAAGGTTTCGATAAATCATTGTATTTTTTGCGGAGATTCCGCTGAATCAGTTAATCACAATTCTGCAGCTTGTTCTAAGTCCGTCGCAGAAAAACGAGCACGTTTGCGAAAAAACGGAATGTGTTATCTCTGTATGAAAAAGGGAAATCATTTAGCAAAAGATTGCTTTTCAAAAATAAGATGTCAGTTTTGCAGTGGAAAACATAATTCTTTAATTTGTGACAAGAGTAATAAAGTAGATGAGAAAAAACAAATTGACGATAGAAATGTCACTTTAACAAATAAAACATTCACACAGAAAGTTTTGTTACAAACTTTAATTGTAAAAATCTGCGGAAATAGTGAAGATAAGTTTGTTAGATGCTTAATCGATACTGGATCGCAAAAGTCGTATATTTCGAAGTTTATTGCTGAAATGATGCAATACAAAATTATAAGTGAGAGCAACATTATTCATAGTCTATTTGGTGGAACGGAGGTTTCTGAAATCCATAAACAATTTATTGTGAATCTTAGTAATGTAAAGGGTGATTATAAATGTAACTTTAAGGCCTTTGATCAAACTAAAATTTGTTCCGATGTACCACAAATAGAAATAAAACCCATATTACATGAGCTTAAAGAACATAGAATATATTTGAATGACACTAGCCGTATGAAGGAAAAATTGTTGTTTGAATCATCCCCAACTGAAATTCATATTCTTATTGGAGCTGATATTGCAGGAAAATTACTCACCGGTAAGATAAGAAAATTAAAATGTGGTTTAGTATGTGTCGAAACTTACTTAGGTTGGACAGTTATGGGGAAAGTTCCTTTGGAAATAGAAAATAAAACTGACAACTCATTTACATTTTCGATGCACGTATCAGATTATAAAATTTCTGAATTGTGGAATCTTGACACTCTAGGAATTTTAGATCCATCCGAAAATGAAACTAAAAAAGAGTTGCAAGAACAAACACTGCAACATTTTCTTTCAACGGTTAAAAGGGATAACGAAGGCAGATTTGAAGTCTGTTTACCTTGGATAGAGGGCCATCCCCCACTCCCTAATAATCTAGAGATCGCTGAGAGAAGATTAAAAAATACAGTAAAAAATTTGAAAGACAAGGGTTTCTTGGAAGATTATGAAGCGGTTTTCAAATCTTGGGAGGAAGAAAAAATTATAGAAATTGTACCTGAAAATGAATATAATAATTCCTGCCATTATTTACCCCACCGTGCCGTTATTAGAATGAATTCCACAACAACAAAAATAAGACCAGTATTTGATGGGTCAGCGAAAATTAAGGGGTTTCCGTCAATAAATGATTGTGTAGAAAAGGGGCCTAATTTGCTAGAAACTATTCCTGCAATTATGAACAGATTTCGAGAAAAATGCATCGGTGTAAGTTCTGATATCAAAAAAGCTTTTCTTCAAATAGGACTTAATCCGAATGATAGAGATTTTTTGAGATTCTTATGGTGGGAACAAGGTAATCCGGAACATTTTAAGATGTATAGACATAGGAGAGTCGTTTTCGGAATTTCCAGTAGTCCCTTCTTATTGAGTGCTAGTTTAACTAAGTTACTAAATGACGTACCTGAGCATCTTAGATCAACGGCAGAAAAAGTTTCTGAAGCTTGGTATGTTGACAATTTAATTACAAGTGTAAATAATGAAAAAGAACTGCGAAAACTTAAAAGTGATTCTGTTGAAATTTTAGCGAATGCTAAATTTGAGTTGCAAGATTGGGCTTATAATTTTCCAACGAAGAACGAAATTACAGGTAATGACACTTTTTCGGAAATTTCAGTGTCCGAAAATTCAAATAAAGGGAAAACGGTTTCTATTCTTGGCCTCATTTGGGATTTAGAAGAAGATACATTAAGTTGCGACATTAAAGGAATAAATGAATCCGATAACCAATGCATTTCAAAAAGAGTGATCTTATCAGAAGCACATAAAATTTATGATCCAATAGGTTTTACATGTGGTGTGACACTGACTCCGAAACTCTTACTACAAAAGTGTTGGGAGCTAAAAGTTACATGGGACGAAGCTCTTCCCGAAGATATAAGTAAAAAATTTCTTAAATGGGAAAAAGATTTGTGTCATTTGGCAGAGTTGAAAATTCCCCGGTATATGATGCTTAATCCTAATTCAAATACAGATTTGTCTTATCATGTATTCTGTGATGATTCCCAAAAGGCATATGCCACATGCATTTATTTAAGATGTAAAAATAAAGCGGAAGAGGAATTTGGCAGAAGAGATAAAGTTTTGAACTACTTTTCCATTATGGTTCGAAAGCGCCTCCAGAAAGAAACTATTGAAGAAGAAGAAGATGGTGAAAAACAAAGCAGCAAAAAGAGGAAAAAGAAGCAGTCTAAGGATTTTAAAATTTCTGATATGGATGATTGGGCTAAAGATTCTGGTATATCAGAAGATGAAGAGCATGATGAAGAAGATTCTTCTCCTAAGTCAGCTAAAAAAGGCAAAGAAAAGAAGAAGAAAAAGAAAATACCAGATGATGAAGGTGACTTTGATGATAGAAAAGTGGATTACATGACAGATTCTTCTGAGTCTGAACCAGAACTAGCTGAAGAGAATACTAACAGAGAATTGAAAGGAGTAGAAGATGAAGAAGCTTTGAGGAAGTTATTCAATTCAGATGAGGAAGAAGAAGAAGAGGAAAATCAAGAGAATGAAGAGGATAAAGAACAAGAGAAAAAAGAAGAACAGCACAAAACCAAGAGCAAGAAAAAAGAAGGCAAAGATTTATTTGGTGATACTTCATCAGACACATCTGATTCTGACTTCGATAATACAAAAATTCATGCTGTTTTCATGCAGAAACAAGCTAACAAAAATGGTTCAGATAACAGTGCCATTAGTAGTCGAGCCAATACACCAACTCGTTTGAATGCTGATTCTAAAGATGGTAATAAATTATCCAAAGGCAAGTTGTCAGATACTCCAATGTCTGCATCATTGAAATATGCAGAAATTAATACTATTCTTTGCGATTGTGAAAATGTTGTAAACTCCAGACCGTTAACATACATATCTGAAGATCTTGAATTAGAACCCTTAACCCCTGCCATGTTTCTTCGTGAAATTAAAGAAGGTGGTGTTCCTGATCTGGACAATATAGATGCAAGTTATCTTCAAAGAAGATATGAATATCGGATGAAAATTCGTGAAGATTTGAGAAAACGTTTCCGACTAGAATATTTGGGACAGCTGAAAAATTATCGTAAAAAGTCAAACAGGTATCCTGAACTCTCAGTTGGAGATATTGTTATAATTAATACAAAAGAAAAAAGAATGAATTGGCCTCTAGGAAAAGTCATCCAGTTGTTTCCAGGTAAAGACGGCATAGTACGATTGGCAAAGTTACGAACTAAGTTTGGTGAGTTGCTTCGACCAGTACAAAGGTTGTATCCGATGGAAGTGAATTTCCAGGCAAATGACTTTTCTCCGAAAACCATCGAGTCTGCTCACCTTAAAGATTCTCCTGGTTCTGTTGAAAGGGATTCTCCTAGAATGTCTAAATTTGGGCGAGTGATACGAACACCAGAACGGTTGGACCTCCTGAACTTGTCCACGACTGTGGTTGAGTTTGACCTGGCAAAACTCAACGGGGGGAGTATGTCGCGGACAGCTCCCTCTGTATCCCTTTGCAGTAACAGTGACACCTGACTTTAAAAACTTTTACGTACCGAACTGAAGTGAAAAAAAACTGAAAAAACTTTTTGAGAATAATTCTTGTTTTTGTGAACGGAGTTGCGCCTCCGTGATGTTCCGATTGAAGTTAAAGCATTTTAAATGTTCAAGACCTGTATATAGTTTGTAATATATTGTAAATAGGTATTGTAGATTAACCGAGTTATGTCTTATTTTAGTTGAGTCAGTTGTTAGTAGAATTAGGTTAAATCAAATGCGGCAGTACGAACCAGAAGCAAGTGTTGAGAGCTTACCTGAAGGAAGGGGTAAGTTAGAGATTTCTGACATTCTTTTGTTTATATGAACGCTTGTTTTTATACTGGTTATGAATTATATTTCACAGTAACTGTTTTCAGCTGACGGAATATTTATTTATTTTAAACTATATAAGATGATTAAACGATGGTTTCCAATATGATATTTACTTTAAAATATTCTCCTATGTATTTTGAACCCCTTATTTGAAAGGATGAAAAGCCCCGAGATTCCTAGAAGTGAAATGTGCTGAAGGAATTGAAGAAAAGGATTAAAGTGAGAGATAATTACAAAAGACACGCGAACAGTAATAAACTCCCCGAATACTCTTGCACAAAATATTGATTATGAATTGTATTTTAAAAGAATAGTATTTATATGGATGAATATTTATTTATTTAAAGGCGACCTTTAAAGGGATTAAATAGTAATTTTCAATGTAATATTTATTCCAAAATTATTCTTATACATCTTTGTTTAAAAGGAAATTCTCAAAACTTTCTTGTATTATATAAGGTAATTTGAGGGCTGACGCATGCTTCTTCCCAGTACTTTTATGTGTAAACAGATGGCAATACTGACCCTCTTTTGTGAGGAGTGTCATCCTAGTGTGCACGTAGTTTGTGAATTTTTCTTAATTTGTCGCCTTCAATATGTGTCATTTTTTGATCTCGTAAGCATTTAACCTGGTGAATAAAGCCTTTATAACATTTCCTTGCTCATACTTAAAGTTTATAAAAGGATGTTTTATTTTAAATAAAATATTAGCAATGTAAGTGAGTTCCACATTTTGTTACACAAACAAGGCAAGCAGAAGCGGCCATAATTTTGCGGCAATACGGACATAAGCGTAAGTGGCATTTCCCCCCTATACTTTGAGGAAGACTAGCATGGTTCAGAAATAAATAAAAATGAAGACAGAAATGAAGTAATTATTTTCTATCTTCCAAGTCACACCACCCAGTACTTACAGCCACTTGATTGCTCATTTTTCAAACCATTGAAAATAAATTGGCGACAGGTCCTGAAGGCGTAGATCCGCAGCAAGCCAAATCGTAAACTTTCAATACTTCAGTTTAGATCTATTCTGAATGCAGCTTGAAGCAAGGCATCTACAGTAGCAAATGGCACTTGTGGGTTTTCAGCTACTGGGATTTATCCCTGTAACTTAGAAAAAATCCCAGAGCATGCGTTTACTTTCACTGATGGTTCCAGCAACGATACAGCTGCTGCTTCCAAAAGCGATGCATCTGGCAATAGGCCTACACCTGCAACTTGCTTCCACCAACAGATCATGTGGGCCTACGCCAGCAGTTGCTTCCACTAGCAGAGATAGTGGCAGTGGGCTGTCACCAGCAGTCGCCTCCAACATCACAGAAAACGAGATATCCTGTCTAGAAGCAATCAGCCCTATTTTTCAGGTCAGAAAACCTAAACCATATGGGCGTAAGTAAAAAAACCCACAGATATCTTAACTGCATCAGAAAATAGAAAAACTATGCGGGGAAAGGCCAGAAAAAATCGAGAAAAGACAAAATAAATAAAAATAAACCTTCGGAAAAAAAAACAGAAGAAAAAGAGACATGTAAACTCGTCTTCTTCACGTGAGAAATTCCTCTAAATAGCAATGACCATAGTTTTGATGAGAAAAATGATGTTAATTTATGTGCTTTTTGTAAACAATAAGTTTACGCTAAAAAAAGGTCTCAAGTGTGACTGGATTCAATGCACCAAATACAAGAAATGATTGCACGAAGATTGCGATGGTAATCATTTGCACTGAATGAAATGCTTCAAACTTGTGCTTTTATTAGTTTTAGCAAAGTAAATTTGAAAAAAAAAATTAATTCAGTTTACAGATTTATTTATTTATCTATATTTATTGTTAATTCACAGGTAATGTTCCAATGTTTGTCTTATTTTTCTTATTTACTGTGATATTGCATCTTTCCGTATGTATGGAGGAACATGCCACAATTACACGAATTTATTTATCATTAAATTTATCTATATTGTACATACTGGGAAAGGAATTAATAAGTATACATAACCAATTAAATATTGAAGAGCAGTACATATTTTTTTCATAATCTTATCATTTAAATTTCTAGTAAGCAAGATATCTTATTATATGCTGACATTCCCCGAATTACTTTACTGATTATTAATTCTATTTGAGAGGAACTGTTTTCAGCTGATGGAATATGTATTTATTTAAAAGTATTTACGAAAATTAAATTATGGTTTCCAATGTGAAATTTATTTTAAAAATATTATCATATGCATTTTGCACCATATGTTTGAAAGGATGAAAAGATTAGCGATTCTTAGAAAGGAAACGTGCTGATGGAATTAAAGAAAATGATTAAAGGGAAATATAAGTACAAAAGACACGTAAATAATAATAAGCTCCTCGAATACTCTTGTACTAAATATTGATTATGAATTCTACTTTAAAAGAACTGCGTTTACATCACGGAATGTTTATTTATTTACAAGTTTTTTTTTAAGAGGATTAAATAACAATTTGAAATTTATTCAAAAATTATTCTTATACGCCTTTATTTAAAAGGGAAATAAACTGAGATTATAAAATGGAAAATGTTCTTAAAGTCGTGAAAAAATACACTTAAAATGAATAATAAATATAAAAGACAAATGGATGGTAATAAATTCTCAAAACTCTCTAGTTTTATATAATGATTGGGAATTTTATTTCAGAGTAACTGTTTTTAGCTAACGAAATATTTATTTATTTAAAAGTATTTAGGAGTAATAAATGATTGTTTGCAATGTGATTTTTATTTCAAAAATATTCTCGTATGCCTTTTGCACTCTTTGTTCGAAAGGATAAATGATTCCAAATTCCTAGGAGGGAAACGTGTTGAAGGAATTGAAGAAAATGATTAAAGTGAGAAATAAGTACAAAAGACACGTGAATAATAATAAACTCCCCAAATACTCTTGTACTAAATATTCATTATGAATCCTATTTTAAAAGAACTGCGTTTAGATGACGGAATATTTATTTATTTAGAATTGTTTTTTAAGAGGATTTAACAATAATTTGAATTTATTCTAAAATTATTCTTTTACGTCTTTGTTTAAAAGGGAAAACATCTGAGATTATAAAAAAGGAAAAGTCATTAAAATATTTGAGAAATGTATTTAAAATAAGAAATAAATATAAAAGATATGATAATAAATTCTCAAAATTCTCTTGTTTTAAATACTGACTATCTATTATATTTAACAGGAACTGGTTAAAGCTGACGGAATATTTAAATTTATTTAAAAGTATTTAGGATGATTAAATGGTGGTTTTCAATATGAAATTTATTTCAGAAATATTTTTGAAATCTTTGTTCGAAAGGATGAAATGATTCGAGATTCTTAGAAGGAAACGTGTTGTAGGAATTGAAGGAAATGATTAAATGAGCAATAAGTACAAAAGACACGCGAATAATAATAAACTTGTAAAATACTCTTGTACGAAATATTGATTATGAATTCTATTTTAAAAGAATTGCATTTCGATGACTGAATATTTATTTATTGAAGAACGACTTTTTAAGAGGATTAAAAAAAATTTTCCAATGTGAAATTTATTCCAAAAATATTCTTGTATGTTCAGAAATCCTTGTTTAAAAAGGAAAAGATTGGAGATTATAACAAAGGAAAAGTGCTTAAAATATTCAAGCATAATGTTTAAAAAAGAAATAAATGTTAAAGGCACATGGATGATAATAAATAATTGTTTTGAATATGGATTATGAGTTCTATTTCTACGGAGCTATATTTAGATGACGGAATATTTATTTATTTCAATGCGTTTTTTTTTTTTTTTCGATTCCTACTATTAGTTCACACTCTCTCTCTATTTATTTATATATCTTGTTCAAATTTTCAATCGTTAATAAAATACTTATTATTCATCCTATCAAGTTGAAATAAATTTTTTAAAACTTGTACTGGATGACAATTGATGTTAATACAGTTTTTTCAAATATTAATTCATTAATTAAATTTTAATTAATTAATTTTAGTTTTACATGGAAGACAAAATGGCGGACATTGGTTATTGAAGCATTTAATGCATCTTCATATCTATAAGGGGGGTTACCATAGGGGGGATCCTGTTCTGTCGCCAAATACCGCCAAGTTTGTCGCCAACTTGGAGATATATCGCCAAATTTGGCGACCAAAATGAGTCGCCAAAAGTGACGCCAACTTGGCGATATCTCTAATATTTCGCCAAATTTCCATAGACTTCCATTGTAAACCTACTTGCTTATAGAAAATCAACAAATTGAGATATTTTAATGCAACAAAATCTAATATTAGCTTAAGGGATTACATTAAATTTTTCATTGATAACCTAAGTAGGAATCGATTTAAAAAACAAAATTTTTATACTACTTGTTAATGATGATTCGGGACAACTAGAAAGAAATGTACTGAAGGAATTGAAGAAGATGATTAAATGGAAAAATAAGTACAAAAGACACGTGAATCTCCTCGAATACTCTTGTACTAAATATTGATTTTGCATTCTACTTTAAAAGAACTGTGTTTAGATGACGAAATGTTTATTTATTTACAAGTGTCTTTTAACTCTTTATCTACTGCATTATGATCTACTGCAATTTTTTTCATGTAATTCTCTTTTTCAATTACTACAATGAAAATTAAAGGATAAACATTAAAAAAATACTCATCCGTGAGAAATTTAATTCCTTATAGGTAATTAATTAAAGTGGTACTTTAAAGTACCGTCAGTACACTGTGACTAAAATATTATCGTAACAGAAAACCCACAAGGTATTTCAAATGGTACCAGAATAGTGGTAAAATATTTTCGATTTATTGTATATGTAAAATATAGAAATTTTCTTACTTACAAATATTTTTTTTTCTTGCAAACTCTGGTACCAGTCATTTATTTCAACACTTTAGCATTGAAAATGTTTTGCCCCTGAAAGGGTTAAAAAAAAACTATTTTAATTTTAGGTTTTGATCTTCTTTGCAGTCCTTTAGTTATTATGCGATGTCTATATTCCATAGACAACATGCTCTCTCGCATCTCCACGTATGCAATATATGAATTCACATATGCCATTACTAGCATAGCAAAAAAAAAAAAAGCCGGTGCCACAACTTTTTCGATTTCCTATAAAAAATAATAATGACACAGAAAAGAAATACTAGAAAAATTGTTACTACACTACATTTTAGTAATTTCATTTTAAAGTAGATGAAAACGATGAATAACTACACAGACGAAAAGTAAACAAGAAGTTTTTCTCCAACACCCAGTGTACTGACGGTACTTATAAGTACCACCTAGTAATTCAACTGTTAAATCATACATACACCGTTCACCTAAAATAGCTAGTCAAATTGTATTCTAAGATTATAATGAACGCATAAAAAAATCCAACACTTATCTTATATCCTTTACTGTTTTTACAGCAATTAAAAGACGAGCGTGACAAACTGTACAAAATGTCGGCACATAACACATCGACTGTTTCAAAGATAGCCTCCTTCCTCGCTAAAACAACAAACCTACAACTATTGCTTCCATGTATCCGGTTAAAGTGGAGTTAAAAGTTTGCTTTTTCAAAGTACCCTTAGAATATTAGTAATATTCACTACGGGATGAAAGTTTAAAGTGAGTGGTACTTATAAGTACCATCAGCAGGTAAAGGTTTAAGAGGAAGATAAAGGGTTAAGAGGATTAAATAATAATTTGAAATTTGAAATTTATTCAAAAATTATTCTTGTACTTCTTAATTTAAAAGGGAAAATATCTGAGATTATAAAATGGAAAAAGTCCTTAAAATAGTGAAAAAAATACGTTTAAAATGAGTAATAAATATAAAAGACAAATGGATGGTAATAAATTCTCAAAACTCTCTTGTTTTGTATAATGATTAGGAATTTTATTTCAGAGGAACTGTTTTCCGCTGATGGAATATTTATTTATTTAAAAGTAGTTAAGAGAATTAAATGATGGTTTGCAATGATATTTATATTTCAAAAATATTCTCGTTTGCCTTTTGCACTCTTTGTTTGAAAGAATGAGAAGATTCGAAATCCCTAGAAGGGAAACATGCTGAAGGAATTGAAGAAAATGATTAAAGTGAGAAATAAGTACTAAAGGCACGTGAACAATAATAAACTCCCCGAATACTCTTGTATTGAATATTGATTATGAATTCTGTTTTAAAAGAACTGCGTTTAGATGACGGAATGTTTATTTATTTACAAGTGTCTTTTAAGAGGATTAAATAATAATTTTCAACTTGAAATTTATTCAAAAATTTAAAAAAAAGTCCGTGTTTATTTAAAAGGGAAAAGATCTGGGATTATAAAAAGGAAAAAGTTCTTAAAATTCTCTTGTTTTAAATACTGACTGTGTATTATATTTAACAGGAACTGGTTAAAGCTGGTGGAATATTTATTTATTTAAAAGTATTTAAGAGGATTAAATGATGGTTTGCAATATAAAATTTATTTCAGAAATATTCCTGTAATCTTTGTTCGAAAGGATTAAATGATTCAAGATTCCTAGAAGGAAACGTGCTGTAGGAATTGAAGAAAATGATTAAAATGCAAAATACAGGTGAATAATATTAAAATCCTAGAATACTCTTGTACTATATATTGATTATGAATTTTATTTTAAAAAACTGTATTTATATGACTGAATTTTCATTTATTTAAAAGCTGTAAAATTTATTGCAAAAATATTCATCCATGTGTTTAGAAGTCTTTGTTAATAAAAGAAAAAAGATCTAAGATTGTAAAAAGGAAAATGTCCCTAAAATGTTGAAGAAGCATCTTTAAAATGAGAAATAAACATAAAAGACACATGGATGATAATAAATTCTCCGAACTCTCTTGTTTTGAATATTGATAATGAATTCTATTTCAGCGGAACTGCTTTCAGCTGAAGGAATATTTATTTATTTGAAGTATTAAGAGCATTAAATGAGGGGCTCACAACCATAGCAGGCCAAGTCCATTTTTCTTTATTGTGAATAATAACGCTTTAAAGTTGTTAATAAATAATTAATTCAGGCCAAGTGATTTATACGAATTATATGCGGTAATATTCAATTTAAAGTACCATTTTTATAGCGCGCTACTTTTACAAATGACAAATTGATATTTCTATTGAAAATTTATACGTTTTTTAAAAAATAAGGACTTGGTCCAGTATGGTTTTTAAATTTCCATGTGTAAATAAAGACTTATTTATTATGATTACAAAAACTCTTGATTTTGATTTACATTTACTTATTCTATTTTTACTCAAAGAGTGAAAGAATTACCAGTTATCCTAAATCCTTCACTGTGCACAATACTATCATCATGATCAATATCACATGATGTACTCTAGAGGAAGTAGCTTGGAATTTGGTATTGGCCTCTGCTGGAAGATTCTTGAAGTAAATGTGATGAATTGGCGGAATGTATGGCAGAAGATCCATCATATCTTTCTTTTTGGCCAAAATAATTTTTCTACGGCCCACATACAACGCATCTTCACTGACATTTAACAAAGAAAGTAACTTGCGCCAACGAGCCCGATTTTCCAAATTTATTTTGCAAATAGATTCATCCTCATTGAGGGTTTCTTTCAACAGTAACTTGAAAAGAGAACCTCTCACAACTCACAGCCATGCAATATCCACCCACCTAAAACTAGTTCCCGCGATATCCTTCTTTCTGTTTGTAATACTTTGTTCCAAAGCTGTATTAGAAAGAAAGTCGTAATTCTTAGCTTCAAAGACATCAAATTTAGGATATTTCCTCTTTGCATTCATAATAGTTTATTTCTTCTCCAGGAACATAGATGTATTGATCTTGATAGTTGCTGCTCAATCAAGTTACAACTTTCTGCTGGTATCTTGCAACAATGCTAGAAAAGTCGTGAGAACCTCTTCCTCCATCTATTTCATCCCAGACGTACATGCATCCCATATTATTATAAAAGGAAGGCACCCCAAAGTTATACACATATAGACTGCACTTATAATAAGCTATGTATGTTGAAAGATCAGAAAGGGTAATGCTTTTTGCAAGTCGAATGTGCAGCAGTAAGTTTCATCTGAGGCTTTAATTTTATCAGTTTTCATTTTCTCTCTAGCCTGTTTAGCTATCCGTAAGTGGAGTTCTCCTTCGATTTTGGTCTTCTTCAAGTGTTTTCACCATTTTTTGTCGAGAGCTTGATTTATATGTCATCACATAATTTACATGTATCTCTACTTGGAGGCTTGAAGTGTAATTTAAACTTTTTGCTGAAGATTTTCTAATAGAATTTCTCTTTCATGGGGATCTTATTCTTTGTCGTAAATTCCTCTCTATGCCTAAGATAGAACTATGTGATTAGAGTTTTTTCATTGTAATGATTTTTTCTAAAGAAAACGCTACTGGTATTTTTACAGTTTTTTACCTAGAAGAGGGGAAGGGGGATCATGAAAAACAATATTGCTTTCCATTCGTTGTTTATACATCTGATTTACGAACGTTTATTTTTGATCAGAAGTTTTGAAATCGCTACTTATTTAAAATACAACTTTTTTTATAGCAATGAGGCAATGTTTAGACAATAATGGGTCACATATAAAAAGTAGTGATAGAGTAGTAAACTAATAAATGAACTTGATTCAGTATGGTTGTGAAAGTTTCTTGTATTACTTCACCAACTCTGGACGCAGATGCAATCTATGAAAAAGTTTGTGAACTACAGACACTGTGGCGGTAGATATAACACAGTTTACTGCACCTTCTACATGAGCTATCTTTTTTTTTTTTTTTTTTTTTTTTTTTTAAGTGTACTTGGTCTACTATGGTTGTGAGCCCCTCAAATGATGATTTCCAATGTGAAATTTATTTCAAAAATATTATCGTATTTATTTTGCACCCTTAGTTGAAAGGATGATAAGATAAGTGATTCCTAGAAAGGAAACGTGCTGAAAGAATTGAAGAAAATGATTAAAGTGTGAAATAAGTACAAAAGACACGTGAACACTAACAAAACTCTTGTTTTGAATATTGATTATGAATTCTATTTCAGAGGAACTGCTTTCAGCTGGCGGAATATTTATTTATTTAAAAGTATTTAAGAGGATTAAATGATGGTTTGCAATATAAAATTTATTTCAGAAATATTCTTGTAATCTTTGTTCAAAAGGATGAAATGATTCGAGATTCTTAGAAGGAAACGTGTTGTTGGAATTGGAGAAAATTATTAAAAGGAGAAAAATGTACAAAAGACACGTGAATAATAATAAGCTTGACGAATACTCTTGTTCTAAATATTGATTATGAATTCTATTTTAAAAGGACTGTATTTAGATGAAGGAATATTTATTTATTTAGTAGTGTCTTTTAAGAGGATTAAATAATAATTTGAAATTTATTCTAAAATTATTCTTGAATGTGTCTAGAAGTCTTTGTTAAAAAAGGAAAAAATCTGAGCTTATAAAAAGGAAAAAGTTTTTAAAATATTTAGAAAAGACGTTTCAACTGAGAAATAAATATAAAAGGCACACGGATGATAATAAAGTCTGAAAACTGTCTTTTTTTGTATAGTGATTATTAATTCTATTTCAGAGGAACTGTTTTCAGTTGACAGAATATTTATTCATTTAAAACTATTTAAGAGGATTAAATGAAAAATTTCGATGTGATATTTTTTTAAAAATATTATTGTATCCGTGTACCATTCTTTCTTCGAATTGATGAAATTACCTGAGATTCTAAAAGGGGAAAGTTCTTAAAATATTAAAGAAGGTCCCCAAAATAAGAAATAAATACAAAAGACCCATGACTAATAATAACTCACCAAATTCTTCAGCTCTAAATCTTGATTATGGAAAACTCCAAAGGGATTGTATTTAGCTGATGGAATATTTATATATAGTCGAACCCTGTTAAACTTTTAGTGCGCAGCTTTGCACATATGGAAACACATATGTTTTGAACACATGTTTGCACATATGTTTTGAATTTAGTAGATTTTTTTATTTGTATATACCTAATTCACACCAGAAAATTAAAATAGCAATATTTGCTTTAATTAATAACAGACTTAGACGGAAATTAACCATTGAAACTTTCTGGTGTAACGTCGATTCTCTGAACTACATAATTTCTAGAACGTATTCTATCATGGGAAGTAAACGGTTAAAGGTTAAGTTTTATAAAATAAATAATTATATAAAATAAGATAATTGGAGACATAAAAATGTATCTCTGATTTTTTTCATTATTTTTCTTGTGCAATAAACCTTTCAGAGAATCATATATAATTTTTTCGAAACAAAATAAAAAATCGCACAATTAAGGGTTAACGCTTTTATGGGCGGTGGTACGTTTATGAAACCACTTAATTTTAATTACCAAATGCCACAATGGCACAAGATATCGGGTACAAGTTTTCCCATTTATTATGTATGTGAAAATTACTTAACCTTTAAAAACCTTTCTTAATTTAGTCCAGGCAATAGGAGTTCTACCTGGCAAAATTAGTGGTAGCTCTGAAAATCGGCCTACTTTATGTTTTTTGGGTCGCTGAATCCGAATTTGTAACTTCCCACCAAAATTTCCCCCGGCAACCCCCCCCCTCCCCAAATTTTGGTAAAATGCCCCCAAAACTTTTTTTTATTAAAAAATCAAATTTTTCATTGTTTTAGGGAAAAAGTATCAAGAAATTCAGAAAGTAGACAAAATTTGCAACAAATAAGGTACATGACATTATGACGTGGGATGAATGGGGAGGGAGGATCTAATTCGGAACATGCGCCGCGGTGCTGCGTGGACTAAGTTGCGCAATTCCCCTTAACTACTCACATCGTTTACATTCGCCCTCACGTCTCCCTTTTGAACTTTCCCCATAAGGTTTACTTTAAGTTTTCTTTCAAAAAATCAATTTTTGGGGGGGCTGCCGGGTGAAATTTGGGTGGGAAGTTACAAATTCGGATTCAGAGACCCAAAAAACATAAAGTGAGTCGAGATCCAGAACTAGCATTAATTTTGCCAGATAAAATCTCCTATTGCCTAGATTTGCACAATTTGGTGCACGTAGCGCCGCAGGGCATGTTCAGAGGCAGCACTCCCCCTCCCCGTTCATCCTACGTTTTAATGTCATATATCCTATTTGTTGCAAATTTTGTCTACTTTCTGAATTTCTACATACTTTTCCTCTAAAACAATTAAAAATTTAATTTAAAAACAACTATTTAGGGGGGGGCGTTGAGGGGGGAATTTTGGGGGAAGTTAAAAATTCGGATTCAGCGACCCAAGAAACTTAAAGTAAACTTTATAGGGAAAGTTCGGAGGGGAGACGGGAGGGCGAATGTAAACGATGTGAGTGGTTAAGTGGAATTGCGCAACTTAGTCCACGCAGCACCGTGGCGCATGTTCCGAGGCAGATCCCCCCCCCCCCCCATTCATTTTACGTCATAATGTCATATATCTTATTTGTTGCAAATTTTGTCTACTTTTTTAATTTCTAGGTACTTTTTCCTTAAAACAATAAAAAAATGATTTTTTTTTTATAAAAACCTTTTTTGGGGGACATTTTACCAAAATCTGGGGCGGGGGCGTTGCCGAGGGAAATTTTGGTAGGAAGTTAAAAATTCGGATTCAGCGACCCAAAAAACATATAGTAAGCCTTTTTCCGGAACTACCATGAATTTTGCTAGGTAGAGGCGGTTGAGTCCCTATACGGTCTCTATTGCCTAGACTATTTTTAAGTAAATTCTTTCATAAATTCTGATGTCATTCATTCTTTTAAACGTTTTAGCAATGGAAGTGTTTTGCCTGAAAGGGTTAAGACGCATTCCAACGGGTTGGACAAAAGTCGCGAATTAAACGGGATCGCGTATTAAACGTAATTTGTATAATAATGCAGGAACCGAGCTTATTTCCACATCTAATGAACTTTAGAACTTTCAGTTACATGATTATGATCTCCAATAGTGTCTTTTATACTGATGGTAATTTAAATTTAACTGTATTAAAATTAATTTCCCAGATATTAATTTTTTAATGGAATTTTTATAATGGTGGAAACCCGGTTATTCTATCGTCATTGAAAAGTAGAAAAAGAAGTAAACCAGGTGGACTAATCTTGGAGGATAGAATAGCACGAGTCGACAGAAATGATGTCACATGGATCCGTCCCTTGTCCCTATGCGTCCGCTCTATATATCCGTGTTCATAGCTCCATGGTCCGTGTCTTGCACCGGAAACTGCTGACTGCCACGGAGTAAAAGAGAGTAGTTCTTCCTCCGTGCTGACTGCTATCAGTCAAAATCAAATATGGCGTACGCAAGCGAGAGGAAAAGATATTTTTTCTCAGCTTCAGAAGTTCTACAGGAGAAGATGGATATGCAGATTTCTTCCATTGTATTCTCTTAGGGATTATCGAATTCTTGCTGATGTCATTTTAGTTAAAATTCTTAAAAACTTATAATATTTTAGTTTAAAAAAAAAAACAATTAAGATTTTCCAGAGAGCCCTAAAAGTGGAATGCTTTAACCCCTTGAGGAGCGGTGGGATATATTTTATCCCACTTATGATTAATGAAGATTTGCACCAGAAATTTTTTATTAAATTTTACTTTTCTAACTTTGGCGGGAAAAAAGTCGTAAAATTGCTTTTTCTTCTTTTGCAATAAATCTTTTTGCAGAGTCCAGTGTGAATTCGACATTACAGAAACACAATTACTTGCCCCCCCCCACCCCACCCCCACCCCCACCCCCAAAGAGTTAACAAATGAAAATAATGGTATTTAAAATAAAAAGCATGATTTTAATCTGTAAATTCGTAAAACTGAAATATTATGTTAAAATTATGCCATTCTGATTACACAAAATCCAAAATTAAAGTATTTAAATATCAAAACGTTTTACAACCATGACTTCACCTTTCAAACATGAAATCGATTAATAATTAAGAAAACATTTTATTGTATCTGAATCAAAATAATACAATTTTAAAAATGTAATTTTTGTAAAATTCATGTAACATACATGGCTAAATAATTTTCTTCTTGCTACGAGTACTTTAATAAAAATTAATACTATTTAGTCATTTTCTTTTTAAAACAGAGTATCCATATAATTAAATGACCCTACTTTAACGTTCTCCACCAACGAAACTCTGTTCATAAAGTTGTAAAATTTTGTGAAAGATATGATAAAGGGGTGGTAATTTGTTTAAGCAAAAAAATAGTTCAAAATTTCGCCACATGAGGGCGATTTTTAACGAATTACTCATTTAGCATACATTTAAGATAGTTTAGAAATTTTATTTATTAACACTAAACGTACCGTGAGAGGTCATTTTAACCCCTACCAATTGAAAATATTTCAGTTCGTACCTGGATTTTCTTTATACAATAAGTTTAAAAAATACAAGGAAAAAAAGTTAAATCGATAAGTTAAACTCTCTTAAATAAAAGAAATCTGGTGTAAAATATTTTTTATAAAACTTGAGGAAAATTTCCGGTAGTTCCGTGTTAACTTAACCTGATCTTAAAGACATATTTCACGACATGTTCTTTGCATTTCCCAGAACACACTACGGTGAACTGTGGAACATGATATCTTACGATTCCAGATAGTATCTGAAAATGATAACCGTCATATGTAACATGTTTGGTTGTAATAAAATTTGTAAACTATCGTTAATGTCTGTTAAATTAAAAAGCGGACTTTCGCGGCGAAATTTCAAACTAATTTCTTTTTAGCTCAAACAAATTCCTATACCTTATTATGTCCTCCACAAAATTTCGTAACTTTATCAACAATAATTTTGTCAGTAGACAACTTTAAAATAGTGTCGTTTAATTATAGACAACCTATACACAATTTCATAGATGAGAGATTATTTAGAAATGTATATTTTAAATTACAATAAAATATGACTTTTTACTTGAAATTTAACATTTAATAAAATTAATATTATAAATCATTTCCAAATGTAAAACAAATATAGATTTCTTTTACTTACAAATTATTGAAATATCTCGTACAATTTAAATGAACCCAGTTACCATGCAGCTAGTAATATGTTTAAAGTAAGAATTAAATAAATAGACAGGAATAGAAATCAATAAATTCTCCAAAATTTTGTTCTAGATATTGATTACGAATACTGTTTCCACGGAATTCTTAATGCATGCGGTTTATGAATTAATTTCAGAATGTCTTTTAAGACGACTAATGATGATTCATATTTCATTTTTGTTCTGAGATGTATTTTAAAAATATCCTCGCTTGCGTTTGGCAGTCTTTGTTATAAATATTTATATAAATTACGAAAAATTATAAAAATATCCGAGATTCCAAACAGAAAAGTCACGGAATAAAGAGAGAGATGGAGATGCGGTGTTTTGATTTGGCATAATGTTAAAAATAGAACTCTGAAATCGGTTAAAACTGGTCAAAATTAAGTCCAAATACTTGCGGTTCCACGCGGTTTATTTGGCCCGAATGAGGGCATTTAAATATGAGCGATAACCGCCTTCATATTGCAAACCGTTTTTACGGCATTCTGTAACTTTCTTATTACTTAGATCTCGGTGAGGGGAAGTACTTAAATTTTTTTTACGCAATTTTTAACGTTTTCCGCGTTTTGCTGCCATTTTTTTCATTAGTAAAAAGAATTCGGTTTAAATTTTTTAGCCTAATATAACAAATTTTGTCCTTTTTTCAATGAAGTTTACTAATGTATTTTAATGAAATGGTACAGCGATTTAAAAGTTTTTCGTGAATATTTTAGGCAATTTTTAGGGTCTTTTTCGAGTTAAGTGGCTCTTTTTTAACCTTCGTATAATCCGATTTCATCAGTCCAAAATTGTAAATTTTGTTTTCGTCGGCTTTTGAAACGATTTTTAGCGTTTTTACACGGTCGACAGTGAAGGTTTTTTTTTTTCTCTGAAACAAAAAGTAACACACAGGTATATTGAATGTCGTAATTTAATTCATGTTGGAAAAGTACTATCATGCAAACGACGGTGCCGAAAATGTGAATTTGTTTGGAGTTGCAATAAAAAAATAATACTAATTCGAAGTTCGTTAGTTTTAGACCGTGGCGGACATAGCTCGCACGAGTGTATGCTGTTGAATGCAAAGATGATCCCAGGTCCCAGAACTTGCGGTTCGATTAAATCAAGGTTCTTTTGGGGAAAAAACGACCAGGGAAGCGGGCAAATCTCCTCTAGCCCAAAATAAAAAAGCAATTTAACAAATTACAATGACCATTTGGAAAATGATTTTTTCGAAGACTAAAATTTAAGACATAAAAAATAGCACGGAGTTGATAATACATTACGTACGCCATGAATTAAACATTAATAGTGTTATGACATATAAAAATTGCAAGCGACAGATATCGCCTGCGACTCGTACGCATTATCCACCTGAAACTTACGTATTATCCAAGCATTTCATTGGCTGTTCGGGAAAAGGCTTTTCCATCGACCCATTTTAAATGAAATTTATTTCTTAAACTTCTAAACACCCCACAATATTACTTTTTACACCGTCGTATAGAAAAAAAAATGTACTTTTAAATGCAATTTGTTTGAAAGCTGTATCTCAATTTGTTTCTGAGTTATTAATTTTTTTTTGTAGTTTTTATTACTTTTTTGTCATAGTGGCAACAGAAGTATCCATCTCTGTTGAAAGTAAAGGGAAATACAGACTACTGTATAGACCAATAAGAAAACGAATAAAATGATGATTAAACCAATAAAAAGCTTCAGATATGCTTTTGATTTCCTACCCTGACGAGGACAATAACCATTTTTCCAAATGGTTAATAAATAAGTAAAATCAAACCAATGAGACTAGAATAAATGTACTTGTAAAAAAAAAAAAAAAAAAAAAAAATGAAAATAAATTCGAACAAATGCTTTGTTTTAAACATCATGCAGAAAATTTCCTTGTATTTTTTAAGTTAAAGAACTAAATTGCAAAACAAAAATCCAAGCAAATCAAGCTGATTAATTACCATGCAACTTCGAAAAGGCGGTTACGTTCCATGTAGTATTTATTGAACCGAAATTTCTGTAGTAACATGATTATTTTACGATTCTACGAACAAGTAATAAAAGGAATTTTTATGTTTGGGAGATTCTCAAAAGGTGGGATCATTAAACGTTAACTATATGTAATTTTTAAAATTTTCAAATTTAAGGCCAAATTTTTTCAATAGTATAGTATTTTGTCTATAAATATAGTATATAAATATTTTATAATATTATGTCTACAAAATTATACACAAACAGCAACTATTCTGGAAAATTAATGATTAAAGCATTTAATTAGCAGTTGTGTACGTTACAAACTTTGGACATTTGCAGATTTTGGACTTACAGATTTCGGACGTTGCTCTTAGTATTTAAAAAATTCTTAAGACTAAGAATGTAGTAAATGTGTCTGTATACATATATATATATATATATATATGTGTGTATAATTAACTTTTTATTATCCAGTAATAATAATAATAAAATCAAATGCTTTGTTACGTACGTTACTTTCGGACATAACAAAATACAAAAAAATGCTTAATAGAAAAGTCCTTCTATCTTCAAAAAAGCAATAAATCAGCCGGCCATCTCTTCACGAAATTATCAAAAAATCATCCGTTTCCTTTATGCATTCGTTCTTTACCATTAGAACCACCTGGAAAAAAGTTAAAACTCTTTTTTCTTGGTGGTACATTGGAGCAGTTAACGTTATGAATGTCCGAAATTGGCCTCTTTAGCATAAAATAATACAATTTTAAGATATTTATACAAAGCTTTTACAATAAATTATGTCATTTTCTATCTCTGAATAGAATTAAAAACTCAGTGTAAAAAAAAATAATAATAAAAAAATAAAGTCAATGATAATTAAAGTTATGTTTGAAAGGCTTAAAGTTATGACTTGTGTCCAGTGCCCACCTTTTGAGAATCGCCCGTTTATATTATCGACCGGAGAATTTCTTTCATACTTAAAATATTATATATTATAAATCGATATTAGTTAAAAATTATTTTAAAAATGAGATATTGAAGCGAAATTTAAAAACAAATAAAATACTCTCTCGTGCTTGGATTATTAAGTGCGTTCGTAATTATATAAATACGTAGCACCTGTAGTCATCGTCTGGTCCGTCCGTCTGTCTGTCCGTCTGTCTGCATATGAAAGCGAAAAAAAACTACCCAACCGAATGGTTTGAAATTTAATCTATATAATCGTTGCAGAATTTTGTCGAGTCATTTCAAATTTTAGAAAAATCGAATGAAAACTTAAAAATATATTAATAAATGTTTTCTTCATTCTATTAAATCCTATCATTCGTCATTAATTCAATGATATCCCATGATAGGTAATAATTCTAGATTGCCATGGTGATGACGTCTTATTTAAAACGGGGTCATATTATTACCGTATTACTGAATTTAATACATATACAATCATAATAAATTTTGTATTCATGCATTTTTGCACAAGGGTGCAACAGCTATTGTACCAAGATCTGAATATTTATAAAACTGTTTATAGTACAAACGCAACTCATTTACCACGTTTGACGAACAATTTCCGACTTCTTTTTAAACTTCCAGCTGGCGCGCTTAAGTTTTTCGCGCGACCGAGCGCGCATCGTATTTTTGCACAAAGCAGATATGCGATTACAAATGCAACACATTTCATACCGGTAATAACAGACATATTAGAAGAGCAATTATACATTATCAGCAGTAAAAACTGAATTAAAATTTTTTATGACATTTTTGAGAACAGTTTCCGAACAAGTAGGAAATTGCTCGCGAAACGTGGCAAATGAGGTGCGTTCGTTCTCTAACTAGTTTTATTGATATTTTTTGCGCCGCATATTGTACCGAATGTATATTTTAGTGCACGTCATAATTGCATACCAATTTCATTTTTTTTTTTTTTTCGAAAGGCTGTAACATCATTAAAATGCACTTGCAATAATTTTTTCCCATTGGCCGTAATGTAAATGAAAACTTTTGACTTTCCCTGTAATTAAACTATACATCCGATTTTCATAAAATTTGAAATGACTCGGCAAAATTTTGCAACAATTATATATTTAAAATTTCAGACCATTCGTAAGGCTGTAACATCATTAAAATGCACTTGCAATAATTTTTTCCCATTGGTCGTAATGTAACGGAAAAATTTTGACTGTCCCTGCAATTAAACTATACATCCGATTTTCATAAAATTTGAAACGACTCGAGAAAATTTTACATCAATTATATATTTAAAATTTCAAGCCATTCGGTTGGGTAGTTTTTGCTGTGTTATATGCGGACAGACGGGCAGACAGACGGACTGAACGACGACTATAGGTGCTACGTATTTATATAATTACGAACGCACCTAAAAAGCACGTTTGTCGTAAAATTTGCGACAGTGCTCCCGATGAAAGGTTAAATGGATGAAAAACATCTATCTATATTATAAAGGATAAACGTGTCCGTGCGTGACGCTGACGTAATTTTGGCCTTGGCAACGCCAGACGACTAAATTTTGTTTTTGTTGTAATTTTTTTAACTTCTGAACATCGTACATTTTCATTTTTAAAACTATGAAATAAGGAAAAAGTGCACTTTCAAAGGAAATTCCTTCGAAAACTATATCACAATTTATTCATTTTTTATGATTTTAAAAATAATTTTCAAGAATGAAATTTTAAAAAATCTGTCTCTATCGCGTTATATATTACGAAAGATAGATCCGTTTGCACTTAACTTAAATTAATAAATATATTTCAGCATTTATTTCCAGTTTATATTCCAGAACGAGCATAAAACTTCTTCAAACAATAAATAAAATAATAAAATAAAAATAAAATAATGTGTAAAATAAGACAGGTAATCGAACTACACGCTTGAACCGCTGAACTTATCAAAATCAAAAAGTCTGCTGTAAATAGCGATCTTTGCCAATTTCTTTAGCTCTTACGTAATGGCAAGATCCGATACAAAAGTATCACATTTAATAAATTATAAAAGTCTATCGCGTCTATTGTCTCTATTGTGTGATATGATTAAGAAAGATAAACTCGTTTGCACTTAAATTAATTCAAACTAGCTGTTTAACCCTCTATGTACTGATGGTATTTATGAGTACCACTAACTTTAAACTTTCATCCCATAGGGAATATTACAAATATTCTAATGGTACTTTGCAAAAATACTCTTTTTAACTCCACTTTATCGGAATACATGGCAGCAGTAATTCTAGGTTTGTTATTTAGCGAGGTGGGGGGGGGGGGGCTATCTTTGACACAGGTGATTGGGTTTTGTGCCGACCTTTTGTACAGATTGTCACACTCGTCTTTTTATTGCTGCAAACACAGTAAAGGATATAGGTCAGTGTTGGTTTTTTATGTGTTCATTATGATCTTAGAATACAGTTTGAGTAGCTAATTTAGGTGAACGATCGTATGTTTTTGATTTAACAGTTGAATTAATCGGTGGTACTGGTAAGTACCGTCAGTACACTGGGTGTTGGAGAAAAAAATTTTGTTTACTTTTCGTCTGTGTTATCCACCGTTTTCATCTGCTTTAAAATGTAATTACTAAATTTAATGTAGTAATGATTTCCCTGGTATTTCTTTTCTGTTTCATTGTTATTTTTCATAGGAAATTGAAAAAGTTGTGGCACCGGCTCGCTTTTGCTATGCTAGAAACGGCATATGTAAATTCATATATTGCATATGTGGAGATGTGATAGAACATGTTGTCCGTGCAATATAGTCGTCGCATAACTAAAGGACTGCTAACAAGATCGAAACCTTAAAAAAAAAAAAAAAAAAAAAAAAAAAAAATTTTAACCTTTTCAGGGGCAAAGCATTTTCAAATCTAGAGTGTTGAAATAAATGATTGGCTCCGGAATTTGCCAAAAGATTTATTTGTAAATACGAAAGAGCCTATATTTCGCATACTTTTTAAATTGAAAATATTTTCTGGTGCCATTTGAAAATCTTTGTGGGTTTTCTGTTACGATATATTAGTCATAGTGTACTGACGGTAATTTAAAGTACCACTTTAATTAATTAGCTCTAAATAATTAAATTTCTCACGGGTGAGTATTTTTTTATGTTTATCCTTTAACTTTCACTGTAGTAACTGAAAAAAAAAATATTACATGAAAAAAATTGCAGTAGATCATAATGCAGTAGATAAAGGGTTAACCCGTTCTACATACGGGAGTTCATGAATTTAATTCTAAAACCAAAATTAAAAATAACTATTCGGTTTAGAAAAATCTTTTTCTACTGCTGTGCATTTTTTTTAATGAAATTTAATTTATTATGTTGCTATGACAGCAGACCATAAAACGATATCTTTGGAATAAGGGAATAAATAGAAAAAAAAGTTTTGTTGATGTTTGTGATAAAATGTGTTTCTTTATTTTTTAAAATTTGTAATAATTAAGCGCAGTTAAATACTCTGTAATTATTTGCATGTGAGATAAAAGAATTATCTTAATACCCGCTACAGCTTCTTAGTATTGCAGCGTGGCGTACGTAATATGTATATCTCTAATTATTTACATATGAGGTAGAAGAATGATCGTAATACCCGCTACAGCTTCTTAGTATTGCAGCGTGGCGTATGTAATAGGTCTATCTCACATTGCAGTAAACATTTAGAACCCGTTAGAGCTCGAGTAATTACGTGTTGAACATAAAAAAGGCAAAAATTCGTCAAAAACATAAAATTAAAGAATCTATTTAAAATTTTCGAATTTATTGCCCCAATCATTCATGGACTAACAGCAACTCGTGTGCCAAATTGCGTAGGCCTGCGCCCCGTGGTTTTCGAGTTTTTGAGGTTACATATATACGCGCACAGATTTTAACAGGGTAGATAGTTCAGCATTTATTTCCAGCTTATATTCCATAAGGAACATAAAACTTCATCAATCAATAAATAAAATAATATAATAAAAATAAAAACAAGTAATATAAAAATGTTGTTTTTAAAGTCAATTCCTACTTAGGTCATCAAAGAAAAATTTAATATAATCCCTTAAGCTAATATTAGTTTTTGTTGCTTTAAAATATCTCAATTTGTTGATTTTCTATAAGTAAGTAGGTTTACAATGGAAGTCTATGGGAATTTGGCGAAATATTAGAGATATCACCAAGTTGGCGTCACTTTTAGCGACTCATTTCGGCCGCTAAATTTGGCGATATATCACCAAGTTGGCGACAAACTTGGCGGTATTTGGCGACATAACAGGGTCCCCTTCTATGTGTTCAGTAAGGGGTTACCCCTTACTGAAAACACTTTCATTGATCTTCAATAACCAATGGCCGCCATTTTGTTTCCCATGCAAAACTAAAATTAATTAGTTAAAATTTAATTAATTAATTAATATTTGAAAAAAACTGTATTAACATCAATTGTCATCCAGTACAAGTTTAAAAAAAAATTTATTTCAACTTGATAGGATGAATAATGAGTATTTTATTAACGATTGAAAATTTGAACAAGATATATAAATATATAAATCTATATATATAAAAGAAAGTCTGAATTTCGTATTAATCAACGCGCAGCCCAAACTACTGAACCTAATGTCTTGAAATTTGGGGTAAAAATTCTTCTTATGACATTCAGTGCCGCTAAGAAACGATTTTCTAAAATTCCACCCCTAAGGGGAGTAAAAAATCGAACGAACTTTAAAAAAATTCCTTTAAAATCTGATTTTATAGCTATTTTTCAACTGATAACATATTTTGGTGTATTTTTGTATGCTGAATCGAATGGTACTAACTAAATTCTTTTAAGCTCAATAGTTTCCGAGATATTTCATATATTTCTAATTTGGCGATGTCTTTGGGGCCAAAACCTCGAAATACCTAACATTATGTGATAATTCATCCATATTCATTCATCTTATACATCCGTTACTGTAGCAACGGAAGGAATTCAAATTAAATCTTTTTGTTAAATCTTTTGGTTAAAGAATGGAACCGGCTATATGAGTTTGAAAAAAATAAATAAATACAAAAGCCTTGAAAAAAAGAAGAAAAAATATTGAATTTATTTAAAATACAAGGAAGCGATCCACTTAGAAATTAACATTATAAAACGAAAATATTTAAAAAATGAAAGCAATGTTTGTACGACTTTAAAAATTTTGTGGTACTTACATCGGGGCCATGTCAGATACAACTGCGCCAAGCATGGCAATTACATTAATTACAGCAACCCTTATTTTTTGTCCATTTGATAGTTTATTTAGCATAGTTTTAAATTAATTTTATTATTATAATTTTTATTTATTATAGTTTATAGTATGTAGTTTTATGTTATATATTTTATTTATGTATTTACTTAAAACAATTTGCTATTTTTAACAAGGTTATGTATTTAAGAATGTTAAATTACTTTTTTGAACGTAACTGGCAAACGATAAACTAGATTGGATATTGTCAACCATTTTTGGCGATCTATCTCATGGTCCGAATAATGCGTAAGTATTACTTTTTTTTAATGGAAGAAATTGGAATTGAAATAATACATCGCGATTTATCACTTGCTCCTGGATAAGAAGAAAAAATGGGTACTTTTATGTCAGCCGTATCCGTATGTAAATATCGCCATTAGCATTTTTAAAATTGCCAATATCAGTAGTTACATTTCGCGTATGTAAATTAAAAACAATTCTTTGTTTTAAGTTATGGCATTATTTCCTATTGTTTTACTTTTCATCTTTTTCAATGATATTAGTGTAAAGCATGTATTATAAATGAAATGAGTGAAATGTTTTTATTTTGAATGAAAATAATAAAGTAAGAATAAGATATGGAAACAATCTTTGTTGATTTATTACTTGCGCCCGGCTAACATAAAAGTATCACAAAAGCCATATATTCACCTTTCTTTGGGTAGTTGATCATGGAATTTCTGGTAAATCTTCCGTAATCGGATACTTCTTCAATCGGTGTATTAATTACAATGTTGAAAGCATCGTTTATGTATGAAGAGAAAACTTCATGATGAATTCTATTACAGAAAATCGTATCATCATCATCTACTACATATTTCAAACGGAAATTTGCATTTTATTCGTATTCTTTATAATATTTTGATAGGATATGCCACTATTAGTTAGGTAATGTTTTTGGAACTTTTTTTTTTTTTTTTTTTTTTTTTTTTTTTTTTTTTTACACACTACGTTGCTTAGTTTTAGTTGTAGAGCTATTGGAAAAGCTATACAGAAAGGTGAACGCAATTATGAAAGATACATCTACTGTAATTATATAAAAGATGCAAATTTCTTTTCCTTCCACCCGTTTATAATTTGAGTTTTGCTGGATGTATTTTGATGGGACGTACACTGTTAGTTAGATTATTTTTTGTGCATGGTTGGTACTTCTTGCATGGATGGTACTTCTCTGTAGCGAAGTTTTCTTCTGGGTTATTGTTTTTCTGAAGCACAAACTTGGCAACAAATCAGATTGCAGAAAATTAGATTGCAAGAGAAAGTTCCAAAACTAGGTGAACCCGAATGTGAAAGATTACCTTTTATTTAAAGTTCTACTGAGCGTATTTTGGTTGGAGTTGCATAGTTAGGTAATATTAGGGTTTGTTGCAATATTTGAAATGTCATTCTACATTGTTAGTTATGGAACTATGAGAAAAGTTCTCAGTGGTGTAGTTGAAAAAAAAGTAGGATAAAATCTACAGGCAGAGAGTATATATTAGAGAGTATATATGTTATAGCTATGGAGTGCAGAGTTTCTAAAAAACACCAGAAGGTCTACGGCGTATAGTCTATGCTACATTCCTAAAAATTCTACAATCACGTTAACTTGATTATGAAAGATATATTTAACTATCAACTTCAAATATAAAATAAAAAGGGCAATTTCGGTTCGACCGCTTATAACTTGAGTTCTTTTCAATGGATTTTGAGAAGATTTGCATTGTTAGATAAATATTCAAGAAAGTGTTTCATATATAACACATATTATTCTACGTTGCTCAGGTATAGAATTATGTGCGAAAGTTCTTTAATCAGTGAACCCTATTTTGAAATATTAGCCTTTTTAAAAGGTTCTACTGAGTTAATTAGCACTGTTGTTAGATAATGTTTCAGGAAAGATTTTAGTATATAACACATATTGTTCTACATTGCTTTGCTATAGAATTATGGCTGAATGTTGTATTATCTGGTGAACCCGATTATGAAAAATTAGTCTTAATAGAAGGTTTTACTGAACGGATTTTGATGAGATTTGAATTTTTTAATTTTCAAGGATGATTTTAATATGCTACATATTATTCTTCTGTTCTTTTTTATATTGAATTATAAATAATCATCTAAAAGATTTGCTTCATAACAGTCCAAATTTTGTCTGAGACATTAGAAGATATAAAACTGTAATGGAGTTCACATTGTTTTCAGCAACGCGGATGATCATTAGAGATAAATGTATTTATTGCTATAAAATACAAGATCAAATACACCGATATATTTCGTTTGATTAAAGTTTCTCTAGGAGAAACCGACCAGTGTAGCGGGCGAAGGCTTCTATTACTATATGTAAAGCGTAAATTCCTATTTCATTCCGATTGATTATAACTCAGACTCTACTGAACATAATTTTGCAGAACATACACTATTAGATAGTAAATTTGGTTTATAAATAGTTTAATCTAAAAACCATCGTTCCAAGTTACTTAGTAATAGTTACGGGAGTTCTAAAATTAGGTGACCTCGATTATGAAAGATTTTAAGTTTTACTGAACGGATTTTAATGACAGTTGCACAGTTAGTTAGATAATATTTCAGGGATTTTTTCAATATTTATCATATCTTTCAAAATTGTTTAGTTACGAAGCTATGCGGAAAAAGTTCTCTGTGGTATAGTAAAGAAAATTGGAGGATAATACGCTACAGACAAAGGATGTATACTAGAATGCTATGGTTATGGAAGTTGTGCAGAGTTTCTTTAAAAATCCAGAAATGATGCGACGTATACCTACCCCTACATCCGTGAGAGTTCTATATAATCAGGTTAACGCGATTATGATAGCTATATTTAACTATCTCAATGTATATAAAATGCAAAGAGAAATTTCATTCCGGCCGCTTTTACATTTACTTCTACTGAATTGATTTTGATGGTGCTTACATTGTTAGTTAGATAATTTACAGAAAAGATGTTAGTATAAAATATAATGTTCTACGTTGCTTAATTAAATAATTATGGGTAAAGATCTAAATCAGATGAACCCAATTTCGAAAGATTGGCTTTTTTTTACGGTTCCGCTGAATGAATTTTCACGGGATTTAAACTGTTAATTAGATTATTTTTATGAAATGTTTCGGTACATTTTCCAGTTTAAAGGATCCTGATAAGTGGATTTCGATGGAACTTGCTCGGTTAGTTAATTTTTCAGTGAATGTTTTAGTATAAAGCACATATCATTCGCTTTGTGTTGCTTGGTCGTCAGGTTGCTTGATTATAGAATTAAGGCTGAATGCTCTAGAAGCAGGCGAACCAAATTATGAACGATTAGACTTTTCAGTATGTTCAATTAACAGATTCTGATGAGATTTGCATTGATAATTTTTCATGAATCCTTTTAGTATATTACATATTGTTCTATCGTTCTTCACCGAATATACACTAAATGATCAACGAAAGAAGTTGGCCCTTAACAGCCTAAATTTTGTATGGCTCAAACGATATAATAGCGTAATAACGTTCATATTGTTTTCACCAATTAGATTGGGTATTCCAGGTAAATGTCCATATTGCTTTAAAACGCATGATCAAATTCACAGATATATTTCGTTTGATTCAAGGTTTCTTAAAAAAAAAACTGACCAGCGTAGCGGGCGTTAGGCTGCTAGTATATAGATAAATAAATATAGGGATTGTGTGAACTAATAGTAGGAATTGAATAAGTGTAAGATAAGTCAGGTTATCGAACTACACGCTTGAACCGCTGAAATTATTAAAATCAAAAAGCCTGCTGTAAACACCGATCTTTGGCAATTTCCTTCTGCTGTCGTATGAATCGTATCAGTAGAGAGAAATTATCGCTTGATTTCCGGAATGGTTTCATAAGCTAGAATTATCTAATATATAAAAATGAAAATTTGTCTGTCTGTTTGTAATGCTATACAAATATACAGTTTGGAAGCCAGAATTGGGAAATGTTATGTACAGTCATAAAAAAATAAAAGTAAACACCCCTACTAACTCCTCAACAAATTCTAGTAGAAGAAAGTTAATGGTACCGAACGATTGGAAATAAAGTCTACTTTTAAATGATGTATATAAAATTTTCTTAGGGGGCCATCTACATATTAAAACGAACCCAAACTTTGTTTTTTTCAATAGCAGTACACAATTCTGACAGCATAAATGAACTCTACACACTTCAATTAGCCTAAAAACGAATTTTTATGCAATTCGTACCATCAGTTTCCGAGAAATTAATTATTTTAAAACGAGCGTATTTTAAGGGCTGTTTCCAAATTGAAGTTCCGTATTCGATTGTTAACCGAGAGAGCCCCTTTCTTGATCAAGGCACCTTAAGAGACACTCAACGAGTCAATGATGCCTGTTAGATTACAGTACAGCAGAATAAATTTCCAAATGTCTTCTCAGTTCCATCATAGGCGGCCCCTTAAAGCATCATTTTGCCTTTTTTAAAGCATAATTTGAAAACTACTTGAAAGTAAAATGTGAAATTTTGGTTTTCCATAAAGCAGGACTTAATAAATCTAAATCCATCAAAAAAATTCTAGGTTGCAATTCATAATTTTTTCGAATATTAATTTCATAATTCATAATTCATATCATAAAATAATAAAAATTGCAAATTCAGCGTATTTATGTTTGGGTATATCAGTATTATTGCTACACAAAAAATTAGCACATTAGGAGCATACTTTCAGGAGATATAAATAAAAATATGAAATTGTATTTTAACATTAGAAGCACTAAATTTTGAATGTTTATAATTCAAAAACTTATCATTCAAATGACTTGAAATTTGGTGTCTAGGCATAGTTTGAAACGAAGATTTGAAATATCTCGTTGAAATTGGGCATTGCCATTGAAAAAAATAAAGTTTGGATTCGTTTTAATATGTAGATGAGCCCCAAGAAAATTTTGTATACACCATTTAAAAGTAGACTTTATTTCCAGTCGTTCGGTACCAATAACTTTCGTCTACGATGATTTGTTGAGGAGTTAGTAGGGGGTGTTTACTTTTTTTTTCCACGACTGTACATGTGTATTAAAACACGGCCGGGGCAACTAAAGCAATCCGGAATCGAAATAAGTTATAGTTAATTTTTAATTAACAAAAAATCACCAATTTAAAAGCAATTTCCTATCAAATTTAAACATTTTTCGTTATAGCAGCTACCAACAATTACAATTTCACAATAAAATTCTTTTTTTATGGTCAACCCGTAATCGCACGAGTTTTTTAACCAATGTAAGATATACATATTACGTACGCCACGCTGCAATACTAAAAAGCTGTAGCGGGTATTATGATAAATTCTTTTACCTCACATGCAAATAATTAAAGATATACATATTACGTACACCACGCTGCAATACTAAACTCCAGTGGGTATTACGATAATTCTGTTACCTCACATGCAAATAATTAGCAATTATTTAATTGCGCTTAATTATTGCATTTTAAAAAAAAATAAAGTCAAACATTTTATCACAAACATCAACAAAACTTTGTATTCTATTTATTCCCTTATTCCAAAGATATCGTTTTATCGTCTGCTGCCATAGTAACATAATAAATTAAATTTCATTAAAAAAATGCGCAGTAGTAGACAAACATTTTACTAAATCGAATAGTTATTTTTAATTTTGTTAGAATTAAATTCATGAACTCCCGTGCATAGAACGTGTTAAACAGCTAGTTACTAAACCTAACCTCTTGTGTTCGCAATCTATTTGCAGAGATTTCTAAATAAGTTTGACCGCGAGAATATAAGAAAACGCTCTTGAATTCTAGGAGATGACTTCTAGAATTCTCTCTCAAAGGGAACTAGAATTTATAGGGATGACATGGAACTATTTTTTCTAGAGCCATAATTTAGATTCTAGATGCCAGAACCATATTTTTTTTCTCAGTGTAGAACCCGGGAGGACCTTGTTGGATCCCCTAAATGTATTTAAAATAGATATAAAAGAGATTCTGAAGAACAAATAACTTTGATTTTTTAATAATCTTACTTCCATTACAAAATTATAAAACGAATCGCAATTGATTTTATTTTAAGCTTTAACTCCTTCCGGGCGAGCATCTTTTACAGAATTCTTAATCTTTTACCACCGGTTTTTCAAAACAGAAATTTTTGCCTAATTTAATAGGAAAAATGCTCTGTTTAAACAAGGCAAAATATACAATAAAAAATAACTGGTGGGAATAATCAAGGATTCTAAGCACAGTATGCGACATGTATACGTGAGGTTCGTCCCCAAGGGGTTAAATGAGTCAGTTGCAATAGTCAGCTTGTACACTAACTTGGGGTGTCTCCATAGCAACGCCATACCACTTGATACAATGGAAAACGAAGGGCGACTCAATTAATGATGTTATTTCGACTCGGAGTCAACATCTGTAACCAGATTGCCACTCATTTCGCATTGCAGTGGTGTGTATGATGGCAATAGCATCAGTAATTGGATTGCCATTCATTTCACATTGCAGTAGTGTGTGTGATGGCAACAACATCAGTAATAATAAAACTTTATTTTAAAAAATGATAACTTCGCTAGAGTTATCATTTTTCCATACATTGTGAACAATTTGCATCAAACTGTCCAGTCATTCTACCGTTTTTATAGAAAACGGTTACATATCCGTAATTAAACTTTATTCTGACCAGAATATGGTGAACAATATGGGGGGCATTCTCACAATCTTTTGACTTTTAAGTCCCTGAATAATAATTTTTATTTTAGTACGTGTAGGGTTTTTTATTTCATATACTGGGAAACATCTCATTCCATGGCTATACAACAATATTAACGAGATAAATAAATTTTGGACGATGTTGGGGGTTCAAATATACCAGGAAATTCATATACCGTTCCGAGTTTCTGATGCTGATTTTTAAGCTGATGCTGATTTTAATTTTTCCTGTCCGTATAAAATTGTTTCAATAAAAGTAATTCGATGTAATTTTTTTCCGAAAAAGGGACTTTTGTTTTATATAAATATATGGCAAAAAATTAACCTGCACACATTTTTACGGTTGTTATTATTTTTTAAACTCTGTCCCTGTGTTTTAGATTCCTTACCGTCCCTCTTGCTAAAATTATACAGAAAATCACTTCAGATGCAGACACAGATTTTTTTTCAACTTTTTTCTCATGCAGAATGAAAGAATGGCTAAAATTCTTTGACAGGAAAGTTATTGCAGAATTTAAAATATCAATTTCAAGCATCGTGTTTTTATTGGTAGTCGTACCGTCCCCAAGGTTTATTCCTGCCCTTTTCGAGGTTATTCTTTTTTTTAATCCAATGTAAATAACTGTTTCTAAAAATCAATGAACCTTGTGGCTACCACTTAGTCTTAACATGATTTGCCTAAAAAAAGGTGGCAATTTTCCTTACCGTTCCATCCTTACCATCTTTTTTTTTTTCTTTATCGTCCCTTTTTTCCTATACCGTCCCCTTTTTTTCCTTACCATCCCTTCTTTAACACCCTTTTAAGACAATGTTATACAAACATTTTGTACTAAAAATACTATATTGTTAATATTTCTTATTTGAATGCCCTGTGGGTATTATGCAAATTCATTATAAGTAAAAATTTTGAAGAAAATAAAAAGTTTTAGTATTAAAATGGTAAGGAAAATTAAACTCGTAAGTTTAACTTAAACCTCAAATAAATAAAAACTTTTTGCTGCTGACCATTTTTTCTTTACTTTGAATCATTAAGACATTCGTCTATCAGATTAAAATGTTATTTTAGCGAGTTTAATTTCACCAGATTTTTATTCCTGAAAGTCAAAAGATTGTGAGAATGCCCCATGGCCAGATTACGCTTAATATTATGGTCAAATAACCGTTTTCTTTAACAATGGTAAAAAAACTAGACCAGGGATGGCGAATATACGGCACGCGTGCCAAATGTGGCACGCGAAAGAATAATTTTGGCATGGTGTTGCTTCTGGCTCTAAATCAATATACGGTGACATTGACACAACAAAAGGCACGAACTTATGATGAAAAAAGTCCTTCCGGCAAGTGCCGGGAGGAAGAGGTAGCTTTCATATTCCTTATTTTAAAAAAGCCAACTTATATCATTCAAACACACGAAGCTCAATTTAGTGGAAACCGAATATAGGAGTTTCAATACTAATTTTTATCAATATAATGAATGAGAATATCGCGAAATTAGTCAGCTTTATCCAAGCTGCTTTTCTTTAAAGTAACTTATATTTGGCCGCCAAATTCGGCGATTTCATAAAGTGCCTTCCATTTTAAGACAACATGGTGGATGAGGCTAACCAGTGAACTTGGTCGAGACCTTAGTAATTGATGTGCACATGCTCACACACATCGGAATCGGTTGATATATACGAGTGCTGTCGCATGCAAAAAAGTCCTTCCGGCCAGTGCCGGGAGGAAGAGGTAGCTTTCATAATCCTTATTTTAAAAAAAGGCCAAATTATATCATTCAAACACACGAAGCTCAATTTAGTGGAAACCGAATATAGGAGATTCAATACTAATTTTTATCAATATAATGAATGAGAATTTCGCGAAATTAGTCAGCTTTATCCAAGCTGCTTTTCTTTAAAGTAACATATATTTGGCTGCCAAATTCGGCAATTTCTTAAAGTGCCTGTCATTTTAAGACAACATGGTGGATGAGGCTAAGCAGTGAACTTGGTCGAGACCTTAGTAATTGCTGTGCACATGCTCACTCACATCGGAATCGGTTAATATATAGGAGTACTGTCGCATGCAAAAAATCAGATTTTTCAAAATGTCACCCACAATAGAAATTGAAACTGCTATATCTGAGCCATTTTTTAAGGTAAAGACAAACAAAAAATGCTCCTGAATCCTTATATCAAGGTCAAATGCTTAAGAAAGAAACCCTTTTCAATTTCTAATTTTTTTGCACCTCACTTTAAATATATATATATATTTTAATTTAATGGTCGGCATTTTGAAACAAGATGGCTGATGAATCTGGCCAGCGAACTTGGTCGAGGTGTTGATGTATACTATCCACATGCCTTCTTACATCGATATAGGCGAATATGTGTGTTATCGCGTGACAAATACAAGATCGTTTCAAAATGTTAGCCATGCTAGAAATTCAAAGTGCTATAAATCAACCATTTTTTAAGATATAAACAAAAGAACAAATTTTCAGAAACAAAAACTGCTCCGGAATCTTTGTATCAAGGCCAAACACATAAAAAAAATCTTTTTCATTTTCCAATTGTTTAATACCTCATTTTGAATTTTAAATTTAATTTTTTTTAAATGGCAACCCTTTTGAAACAAGATGGCGAATGACGCTGGCCAACGAACACGGTCGAGACATTGGTATGTACTATGTACAGACCAAGTTACATCCAAATAGGTTCATAATTACGCCTGTTATCGCGTGACAAGAATCAGGTCGTTTTAAAATGTCAGCCACAAGAGAAATTCAAAATGCTATTACTCAGCCATTTTTTTTAAATATAGACGAAAGAAAAACTGTTCCGGAATCTTTTTATTAAGGTCAAACACATACAAAAAAAATCTTCTTCATTTTCCAATTTTTTGGTATCTCATTTAAATTTTTTTATTTTTTTATTTTTTTAAATGGCCGCCATTTTGAAACAAGATGGCGGATGAAGCCGGCCAACGAACTCGGTCGAGATATTTGTATGTACTATGTACACACCAAGGTACATCCAAGTCGGTTCATAAATACGCCCGTTATTACGTGAGAAATATCAGGACGTTTCAAAATGTCAGCCACGCTAGAAATTCAAAATGCTATAACTGAGCCATTTCTTAAGATATAGACGAAACAAAAACTGCTCCCGAATCTTTTTATCAAGGTCAAACACATAAGAAGAAAATATATTTTCAATTTTTAATTTTTTGGTACCACATTGCAAATTTAAATTTTTCTTAAACATTTAAATGGCCACCATTTTTAAACAAGATGGCGGATGAAGCTGACCAACGAACCCGGTCGAGACATTGGTATGTACTATGTATAAACGAAGTTACATCCAAATCTGTTCATAAATACGCCTTTTATCGCGTGACAAAATTCAGGACGTTTCAAAATGTCAGCCACGCTAGAAATTCAAAATGCTATAACTCAGCCATTTTTTAAGATATAGATGATACAAAAACTGCTCTGAAATCTTTGTATAAAGGTCAAATACATAAGAAAAAATATTTTTCCATTTTCAATTTTTTGGTACCACATTTCAAATTTAAAATTTTTAAAAACATTTTAAATGGCCGCCATTTTGAAACAAAATGGCGGATGAAGCTGGCCAACGAACTCGGTCGAGAGATTGGTATGTACTATGTACTCACTGAATTACATCCAAATCGGTTCATAAATACGCCTTTTATCGCGTGACAAAATTCAGGACGTTTCAAAATGTCAGCCACGCTAGAAATTCAAAATGCTATAACTCAGCCATTTTTTAAGATATAGACGAAACAAAAACTGCTCCGGAATCTTTGTATAAAGGTCAAATACATAAGAAAAAATATTTTTTCCATTTTTTATTTTTTGGTACCACATTTCAAGTTTAAAATTTTTTTTAAAATTTTAAATGGCCGCCATTTTGAAACAAAACGGCGGATGAAGCTGGCCAACGAACTCGGTCGAGAGATTGGTATGTACTATGTACACACTGAATTACATCCAAATCGGTTCATAAATACGCCTTTTATCGCGTGACAAAATTCAGGACGTTTCAAAATGTCAGCCACGCTAGAAATTCAAAATGCTATAACTCAGCCATTTTTTAAGATATAGACGAAACAAAAACTGCTCCGTAATCTTTGTATAAAGGTCAAATACATAAGAAAAAAATATTTTTCCTTTTTTAATTTTTTGGCACCACATTTCAAGTTTTAAAATTTTTAAAAAATTTTAAATGGCCGCCATTTTGAAACAAAACGGCGGATGAAGCTGGCCAACGAACTCGGTCGAGACATTGGTATGTACTATGTACACACCGAATTACATCGAAATCGGTTCATAATTACGGGAGTTACAGTGTGACATAGGTCAGATATATATATATATATATATATATATATATATATATATATATATATATATATATCAATTTTGAACGGAGGGTGGTTTCGGTGTCTGGGGGTCATGATCGATGAAAATATACCAAAATTTTTTGAAATCGCTTTCCTCCGAACGGCTGCAATAGGTAGCTTTTTTGTAAAGAAAGCTACCTAAAATCAGATTTTTCAAAATGTCACCCACAATAGAAATTGAAACTGCTATATCTGAACCATTTTTTAAGGTAAAGACAAAAAAAAATGCTCCTGAATCCTTATATCAAGGTCAAATACTTAAGAAAGAAACCTTTTTCAATTTCTAATTTTTTTGCACCTCACTTTAAATATATATATTTTTTAATTTAATGGCCGCCATTTTGAAACAAGATGGCTGATGAATCTGGCCAGCGAACTTGGTCGAGGTATTGATGTATACTATCCACATGCCTTCTTACATCGAAATAGGCGAATACGTGTGTTATCGCGTGACAAATACAAGATCGTTTCAAAATGTTAGCCATGCTAGAAATTCAAAGTGCTATAATTCAACCATATTTTAAGATATAAACAAAAGAACAAATTTGCAGAAGCAAAAACTGCTCCGGAATCTTTGTATCAAGGCCAAACACATAAAAATAATCTTTTTCATTTTCCAATTTTTTAATACCTCATTTTAAATTTTAAACTTAATTTATTTTTAAATGGCAACCCTTTTGAAACAAGATGGCGAATGAAGCTGGCCAAAGAACTCGGTTGAGACAGTGGTATGTACTATGTACAGACCAAGTTACATCCAAATCGGTTCATAAATACGCCTGTTATCGCGTGACAAAAATCAGGTCGTTTTAAAATGTCAGCCACAATAGAAATTCAAAATGTTATTACTCAGCCATTTTTTAGATATAGACGAAACAAAAACTGTTCCGGAATCTTTCTATTAAGGTCAAACACATACGAAAAAAATCTTTTTCATTTTCCAATTTTTTGGTATCTCATTTTATTTTTTTAATTTTTTTAAATGGCCGCCATTTTGAAACAAGATGGCGGATGAAGCTGGCCAACGAACTCGGTCGAGATATTTGTATGTACTATGTACACACCGAGGTACATCCAAATCGGTTCATAAATACCCCTGTTATTACGTGACAAAAATCAGGACGTTTCAAAATGTCAACCACGTTAGAAATTCAAAATGCTATAACTCAGCCATTTCTTAAGATATAGACGAAACAAAAACTGCTCCGGAATCTTTTTATCAAGGTCAAACACAGAAGAAGAAAATATTTTTTCAATTTTCAATTTTTTGGTACCACATTTCAAATTTAATTTTTTCTTAAAAATTTAAATGGCCGCCATTTTTAAACAAGATGGCGGATGAAGCTGGCCAACGAACCCGGTCGAGACATTGGTATGCACTATGTATAAACGAAGTTACATACAAATCGGTTCATAAATACGCCTTTTATCGCGTGACAAATTTCAGGACGTTTCAAAATGTCAGCCACGCTAGAAATTCAAAATGCTGCAACTCAGCCATTTTTTAAGATATAGACGAAACAAAAACTGCTCCGGAATCTTTGTATAAACGTCAAATACATAAGAAAAAAAATATTTTTCCATTTTTAATTTTTTGGTACCACATTTCAAATTTTAAATTTTTTAAAAATTTTTAAATGGCCGCCATTTTGAAACAAAATGGCGGATGAAGCTGGTCAACGGACTCGGTCGAGACATTGGTATGTACTATGTACACACCGAATTACATCAAAATCGGTTGATAATTACGAGAGTTAGAGTGTGACATAGGTCAGATATATATATATATATATCAATTTTCAACGGAGGGTGGTTTCGGGGTCTGGGGGTCATGATCGATGAAAATATGCCAAAATTTTTTGAAATCGCTTTCCTCCGAACGGCTGCAATAGGTAGCTTTTTGTAATGAAAGCTACCTAATATGATTACTAAAGAATACCTGATCTTGTCTAAATTCGATTAATATGAAATTAAATAATTTTAATTGCATTTTTTAAAATTCCGTAAATTACCGCATCAGTAAAAATACCAATGGTAAAATTGTAGCAACTCGGAAATTAATTTCAAAGCTATTTAAAGAAAATGGCGTTTACCCTTTCAATTTATGTTCACAAATTCATTATTTTCGCAAATCAATTTTACGAAAAATCAAATAATAAAAAAGAAAAGTGCCCAGCTAAACTGATGGCATTGAGCTCACAGGCTCTTCGCACTATTTGTATATTACACTCTTATTTTGAAGAATAATGCCCCTCAAAAAATAAGTGAAGGCGGATTAGCCCCCTTTATCCTTAACCAATGAATCCCCAAAACTAATCAGGGAAGCTCCTTAACATAATAAACCTGTATACCAAATTTGGAGCAAATCGAATAATCCTGAATGAAAAACCCATTTATCTAAATTAAGGGGGTGGACTAGCCCCCCTTTCTCCCTTTATCCTTAACCAATGAACCCCCAAAACTAACCAGGGAAGTTTCTTAACATAATAAAGCGGTATACCAAAATCGGTAATCGAATAATTCTGAATGAAAAACCCATTTATCTGAATTAAAGGAGGTGGACTAACCCCCTTTATCCTTAACCAATGAACCCTCAAAACTAATCAAGGAAGCTCCTTAACATAATAAACCGGTATACCAAATTTGGAGCAAATCGAATAATTCTGCATGAAAAGACCATTTATCTAAATTAAGGGGGTGGACTAACCCCCCTTTTCCCCCTTTATCCTTAACCAATGAATCCCCAAAACTAATCAGGGAAGTTCCTTAACATAATAAGCCGGTATACCAAATTCGGAGCAAATCGAATAATTCTGCATGAAAAACCCATTTATCTGAATTAAGGGGGGGGTGGACTAACCCCCCTTTTCCCCCTTTATTCTTAACCAATGAACCCCCAAAACTAATCAGGGAAGCGCCTTATCAGAACGAAGCTAGAAAAAAAATAGCAAATAGGATGTTTCTATCAAGAGTTATCGCGTTGCATACGTACATACGTACGTACATACAGAACCGGCTGGCACATAAGCTCTCAGGCTTTGATAGCCTGTGAGCTAAAAAGCATCTGTCGGATAAATCTAGTTCAGTTTGAATTCAGTTGAAATTAACTAAGTATAAACCTGATATTAATTATTTTTCATCCAAAAGATGCAATAACAAAATTAATCGCATATCTGTAAAGAATAATTTTTAAAATATAATTGTTTTTAAGATTATTATAGTGTAATACCTACATGCATGTTACAAATGTTTTAAAAATCTTAATGTGCAACTTTTATTCATGATTTTTCAATCCACTAAACTTTTTCATTAGTTGGAACGTCAAGGTCATATAAAATATTTTTGGAGAAAAAATGGCTATAATAAAGTAGAATTTTTATGTTTTACTGTATGAAGACATTTATGATGATAAGTTTAAATTTAAATTCATTTTATAAAGCAAAAAAAAAAAAAAAAAAAAAAAAAAAATTACACTTAAGAACAGGAATTCTGCTTTTTCAGAATTTAGTGTCGCTTCCGGCATTTCCATTACTTCATTTTCTTCTGGTGGACTGGTGGCTTCTATTATTATGAAACAGCCATTATAAATGAAGCGTTATGTAAAGATGAAAGAACAGTCGTAAAAAGTTAGAACTCTGATTTTCTGGTCAGAATGGAAAAAAAATTGCCATAATATTTTTTGAAAAAAAAAATTATGGCCATTTTTCCCCCCAGCGGAATTCGGATAATCGGGGCTCTACTGCAAAATATATTTCAATTTTAAGACTTAAAGCACACGCTTTTATTTTATGTAAAATGACGTCATTTGCACTAATATAGATACTTAAAATTAAATATAGTTTATAATAGCTCCATGTTTTATCATAAATCCTTCATTTATATTTTTCTCAAAATAGCACGTATATTAATTAATTTTTTTTCCAATTTTTATGAGAAAATGGCAACAAAAAGATATAACTGCTATTTTTCAACAATTTTTTCTTTACTTTCTACAGAAATGGAGAACCTGAGTTGCCAAAATAAAACAAATGTCGCTAAAAACTACAAAAAAATAAATATTTCAAAAACAAATGAAGATGCAGTTTTGAAACAAATTGCATTAAAAAGTACTTTTTTTCCCCCAATACGACGGTATAAACATTGAAAATGTTCGATGATTAGAAGTTTTTAAAAATGCTGTAGAGTATTTAATCGCACAATGAAACATCGGCTTTTGTTTTACGGCTGGCGTACACAATGTAACGTTATTTATTGGAGACAAAATAAGCTGGGAGAAAGAAATAGCATTACGGGGGCTAAAAAGGTTCGCCGTTCCTGAACTAGACAGTTTGCTGCAGATTTTTAAAAATGTATCTGTTAATCTTCCAAAGAAAAAAAAGAAACCAGCAGGAGTATTTAGTGTCAGCCACCAAGAAAAAAAAAAATAAATATAGATAGTACAAAACATACTTAAAATTTTTTAGACTTAAAATAAACGCTTTTATTTTATATAAAACTAGTTAGTACCGGTCGAGATTTGACGTTAAATAACTTGAATGTTTCGATAGACAAATTCTTGAATTTTTAATTAGTTTCTTTTAAATTACTTATTGAAATCGTGACAAATTTCCATATCGCATAAGTGATTTCCATTTCTTTAAGGTGATAGAGGGTAGAGATCTGCACGGTCCGGGCCATACTTTTTTTCTGAAGTCTCGGGCCGGGCCCAACTTATTTTTCTGGTCAGAGCCGGGACTGGTTTCTTTTTTTAGTCTTCACGGCCCAAAATTTTCAGTCCTAGTTTTGTGCCAGCCCGTATGAAAATCATTGACTCGGCGTGACCTGTTCGTTCAAAGATCAGTAAAATTAAGCCTGGCCCAAAGATTTTTGCAGAATATGCATACATTTTTTAATCGCCATTGTTCTACAATTAAACATTAACATTTATTCGTTTTAAAGAATAGTAAATTTCTACACTAATTAAAATATAGCAAAACGTGTGAAAAGGAACCTGCCTATGGAGGAATCCTGTTTTAAACTGAAAAACGTATTGATCCATGCAAAATTATTATACTAATATGTAAGAAAATAATATATAATACATTTACATTTGTTAAGAAGGAAACTTGTCTACAACGCATTTTTTTTTTTCTTTTCTATGTAATTAAGTCTTAGAAGATTTTACTGTATAGCATTTTTCAGATTTTGTAACAATTCTAAGCCTGGAATATGCATTAACAATATTAATGATAACTGAAGCGTTTACATAGAAGAAATGGCAATTCATAAAAAAAATAAATTGGCAGCCTACGGCACTATATAAAAAAGAAGTTTAGAAACATGAAAAAAAGTTAAGATAAAAATTTTTGGTCAGAACTCCTCGTAAGAGTCAAATTTTTAACCAAATTGACCTAAAAATAAATGTTTTGTAGCAATTCAATCGGGCCGCGCCGGGCTCGGGAGGAGATTTTAACTTTTTTCCGGGCCGGGCTCGGACCGAACTTTTAGCTGTTATACCGGGCCGGGCCAATAATTTTTTTTCTACGGGCCGGGTGAATACTTTTTTTCTACGGGCCGAGCCAATACTTTTTTTCTATGAGTCGGGCCGGGCCTGGGCCTGGACATTTCGGCCCGTGCAGACCTCTAATAGAGGGTACTGACAGTCAAACTTATTCAATGTAGTCAAGAATTTTAAGTTTATAATTTGCAACCAATTATGCTTGCTTTTTATCAGAAATTTACCTAAAAATATTGGGTAGAGAATTTATTTTATTTTTACTTACTACGGTCTCATTTTTTTTTTTTTTTTGAAAAATAATACTATTTATTTTTATTTTTTTTTTTTTAACTACATGACCATTAAAAGCTGCTTTGAATTTAATTTTTATTAGTCTCATTCTCTAAAAGCCTATATTTGAAACTTGATACAGCTAACGAATTATAATACTATATACTTTTTATTACTTGAATTTTATTTTACATTTTTATACATTTTTTAAATATTAAACCATAGATATCAAGGTAATTTCTTTTATAGTTCTTATATGAATATTTTTCTTTCTTTCAGTTTTATTTCTTTATTCTTTACGGAAAAGAAAAGTAAACTTTTCTTTCTGACACACACATATTGATAATGGTCAGAAAATATAAGAAAAATCATCTCAATTTATTTAATTGATAATTACATGAGAAATATTTTAGCTTGAATATTTTAAATGTAAAATTATTATTATTATTTTTTAATATTATTTAAATATAAAGCATTCAAATAATAATAATAATAAAATAAAAAATCATATAACTTCTCCTCCTAATAAAATTTGTTATTATTGAAATAAATTATCTGCAAAAATATTACAGAAATCATTTTGCTGGGCGTTGGAATTGAACTTATGCTCCCTGCAAAAATTCAGAGCTTTAAATTGCTGCGTGCTGCATTAGACCGCTCGACCACCAGGAACTCGTTCAACATACCTCTAAAAGTTGAACAGGTTCGAAAAAGAGTTGATGCATGCACAGATCTCCCAATTTCGTATACTTAAATTTTTACTCTTGCGTTTTAATATATGTGATGACGTCATTTGCATCCGCTGAAGAATTTCACATTTAAGATCCAGTCTTAAACAATATGTATAGAACGCCACTATAGAACGCATAGGACGCCACTATCGCTGAATAATACAGAAACACAGCAAACATGATGTCGTCATTCAAGAAAAAAAAAATAATCCGGTATTTAATTATTCATAAGCCTTTATTTGTTTGTAACATTAAAATGGATAGTGAAAATTAAATATAGTTTATAGTAGCTCCATGTTTTATCGGAAATCATTCATTTATATTTTTCAAAATTCGTAAAATGTTATTAAACATGGATTAAAAAACTGCTTTTTTTTTTTTTACAGATTTTTGATAGGAATTCAGTAAATGCGGAGAAAAAAAATCACGCATATATACTTCAAAATACATTTTTTATCAGACGATATTCTTTTCATGGCACGTGTTTTAATTACAATTTTTTTTTCAGTTTTTATGAGAAAATGGCAAAAAAAAAAAGATATACTAAACTACTATTTTCCCTTTACTTTCTACAGAAATGGAGTACTTCAGTTGCCACCATTACAGAAATATTTTTAAAAACTACAAAAATTTTAATACCTCAAAAATAAATTGAGATGCAGTTTTCAAACAAATTGCATTTAAAAGTACTTTTTTGCCCTATACGGTGTTGTAAAAATTGAAAATTTGCAATGTTTAGAAATTTAAAAAAATTGCAGTACATATTACGAGTATTTAACCATACAATGATACATCTGCTCGTTTTGCGGTCGCCTTATGTAACGGAACGTTATTTTTTAGAGACGACGCAATAATTGTTGCCCGAAAGAAGTATCGTATGCGAGTTAAAAATTGACTGCCATTCTACTAATATACGGAGTGTTTCTAAATGGATATCGGGGTTTTAACGCTTGGTAGTACTTATTACATAAAACTTAAAATTATAATTAATTCATAAAATGAAAGAGCAACTCAAACAGCTTTAACTACAAGCTTACAAGTGTTCAATGTAAGGACCTTTCGTCACACGGCACACACCAAGTCGATAGCTCAGTTTTTACCCGACTGAAAAGAAGGGTTATGTGTTTCACGCGTATCTGTGTATGTGGATTTCTTTATACCCTCGAAACATCCCAACGGCTGGATGGATTTTAATGAATGAGGTCTCTATCAATTCGTCTTAATGGCCCGATGATTATAGGCTAGGTTTTGTTTTATAAATTCAAAATGGCGGCCGTAAAATACAAAATGGCGGTAGAGATAAAAAAAAAATTACGCACCCTATTGAGTGGCATATCATTGGATAGGTCTTTCAAAATGAAGACGATGTTCCATTGACTATTTTACAGACAGAAGCTCCTTTAAAATATTATACAACCTGGAAGTTATGTATGTAGGAGCTCTAGCTTTAGTGCAACTCTAACCATCATAGACCTCTATAGACCGCATCAAAACAGTGTTTATAGATAGGAACTAACAATTAAACACAACTTAAAAGTCATAAATACAAGTAAATAAAAATAAAATAGGTAAGTAATATAAACAATTAATATAAAAAAAAATATTTTAAGTCAATTTCTACTTAGGTCAATAAGAGAATTTTTTTCTCCCATTCTTCTTTCCGCTTCAGTTAAACTACAAGTTAAAAAAAATTATTTGAACTTGATTGGATGAATAAGTATTTTATTAACGACTGAAAATTTGAACAAGATATATATAGCGAGAGTGTGAGCTAATAGTGGGTATTGAAAAAAAAAAAAATACTTTCACATTGATGAGAAATAATTAATTAGTTCGCTTTTTACTCAGTCGGGTTTTTTGATTTTGCAAATTTAATTGTTTATTCCTAAACGTTGATTAGTTAAGAAGTTCAGTTCAAACGCTCACTCGATCTGACGCCATGTGATTTCTACCTGTGGGGATTCATAAAGGATCGCGTGTATGTGCCTCCACTACCAGCCGACCGTTGCAACTGTTGCAAAAATGACCCCACAAGTACTAATCAACGTTTGGGAAGAACCGAGCTATTGACTTGATGCGTGCCGTGTGACGAAAGGTGCTCATATTGAACACTTGTAAAATTTTCGGTAAAACTGTTTGAGTTGTTCTTTCATTTTTTGTATTAATTATAATTATAAGTTTAAGTTTTATGTAGTAAATACTACAAAGTGTTAAAGCCCCGATATTAATTTAGAAACACCCCGTATTTTTAAAACCCACACAATAGTTTTCAAAATTTCAAAAGTTGATGCCGCTGTAGCTACATATTCAACACACTAGAGCAAGTAAAGTTGGTACGCCTTTTCATCGTCTCTCGAAAAATTTTAGCCCGATTTTGTTTTGAAATTTAATAATTAAAAAAGTAAAAGTAGTTCCAGTAAATTTTCATTTAGAGTATCACCAGTAAATGCACAAAAGGTCGTACCCTTTTTTAATCTAGCAGCAAAATCTTGAATTGATTCATTTTCATTCTGGAAAAATTTTCTAAATTTAATTCTCTCAATGAATATATTGGGTGCGGGGCTTAAGTGTTTAATCAGAATGTCAACAATTTCATTATATTTTAAAGATTCACAATTCTTAGGTAAGCATAAATCACATAATAAACCATATAATTTTGGTCCTATCAATGCTAAAATAGCAGGAACTTTCTTCTGCTCTGTTATATCATGCAGAATGAAATTTTGTTCCAGTCGTTTCACGTACGTTGTGAAATTTTCCAATTTTTCATCAAATTCTTTAAAGTAGGAAAACATTTTACTTTATTAAACGTAGCAAAAGCTTAAAAATGTAAAAGTAAATGTAATATCACTTACCACCGCCGTAAATAGTGTAGAAGACTATGAAGCATTAATATAGCATTGTAGTATTCCACCGAACCGTAGAATATTGAAAACCAGAAGTATAGCCATTTTCACCGGCACGATTATCATTTTCATTAAACTTTTTCTGGTTAGATTACCACCTTTATTTTCCAACGTCGCCATTTTTAATATATATTTAGTAATTAATTAATAATAATTAATAAAACACAAGCAAACACAACACTTACATACGCAGGTCACATGACTACACAAAAGTAAACAGAAGAGAATTCTCTGGAAAAGAATTGTGGGAAGAAAGAAAGTTTTGATGCTGCCATCTAGATTTAATCAACTGAAATACAAACATGACAAATAAATAATAAAATTAATTATAATTCTTTAAGTACGTAGTACAAACCAATATTTACTATGAATTGTGCGGGATTTCCGTTTCAAATGCGCTCTTCTTATAATAAAGAGATTTAAAATACTACAGAACGACAAAAATACAATCACAGAAAAATACAATTTTTATAACACTATACCTTCATTTATTGTTCAAGAGCTAAATACTGATGTTTAATCCTGACGTCATCAGATTCTGTGTTTATTCATTTCGTATTTGTAATTTTACAAATCTTAATTATGCTTGCAGGAAAAAGACAATTCTTTTCTAAAGTAAAGCTACTAAAATCTCTTACGTGTATATTTCCTCCTGATTCTGTATTTATTCATCGAAATTGAAATATATAAATTAGATAATTCTTTTTCCATCTCAACCTAAAAAAAAAATCCTTTCTTCTTTTTAAACTATTGTATAGTCGAAAGCACTTATCTATAGAAATACAAATAGGAAAATAGAATGGTATCAGCAGTTCAAAAATTGAAAGCTATTATATAAATAAAACGTTCTTCTCCTTAATAAAGATCACGAGTTTCAGAACTTTCGAAGCTATTTCTGTTCTCAAAGTTTTATGCCATCTATATTGTACTCTGTAAAATGTATAAAAAAGTAAAAGGGATTTTTTTTTTCTTTTTCTTAAATAATCTCCTGTACATAAAATATTTTTAAAAATAACAAACAGTACAATGTACAATTTTTATAAAAATTCTCAGAAAAAGTAATTTTTATAGCAATATACCTTCATATATTGTTCGAGAGCTAAAAACTGATGTTTAATCCTAACGTAATCAGTTTCTGTATTTATTCATTTCGTATTTGTTACTTTACAAATCTTAATTACGGTTGCAAGAAAAAAAAAATTCTTTTCTAAAATAAAGCTACTAAAATCTCTTACGCGTATACTTTGACCCGTTTCTGTATTTATTCATTGAAATTGAAATATATAAATTAGATAATTCTTTTTCCATCTCAACCTAAAAAAAAAAACTGTCTTTTTTTTAAACTATTGTATACTCGAAAGCACTTGTCTATAGAAATACAAAAAGAAAAATAGAATGGTATCAGCAGTTCAAAAATTGAAAACTATTATATAAATAAAATGTTCTTCCCCTTGATAAAGATCACGAGTTTCAAAACTTTCGAAGCTACTTCTGTTCGCAAAGTTTTATGCCATCTAAATTGTACTCTGCAAAATGTATAAAAATATAAAAGGGAATTTTTTTTCTTTTTTTCAAATAATCTTCTGCACATAAAATATTTTTAAAAATAACAAACAGTACAATGTACAATTTTTATAAAAATTCTCAGAAAAAGTAATTTTTATAGCAATATACTTTCATTTATTGTTCAAGAGGTAAATACTGATGTTTAATCCTACGGTTCCTGAATTTATTCGCTCTATATTTGTTATTTTACAAATCTTAATGTTTGCTGGAGAAGGTTTTGTTTTCTAAAATAAAGTTATTCAAGCCACTTATCTGTGCACTCTTATTAGCCCCCGGTATGCTATTTCTTTCTCCCAGATTACTTTGTGTCGTCTCCAAAAAATAACGTTACGTTGTATAAGCCAGCCGTAAAACAGAGGCAGATGGAATTGTAGGATTAAATACTCTATAGCAATTTTTTAAACTTCTAAGCATCGCACATTTTCAATTTGTATACCGTCGTATTGGGAAAAAAATATACTTTTAAATGCAATTTGTTTGAAAACTGCATCTCAATTTGTTTTTGAATTTTTTTTTTTTTTTTTTTTTTTTTTTTTTTTTTAAGAGCCATTTGCTTAATATTGGCAACGGAATTACTCCATTTTTGTAGAAAGTAAAGGAAAAATAGTTTTAAAATAGTAATTATATATTTTTGTTGCCATTTTCTCATAACAATTCAAAGAAAATGTAATTAAAATACGTGCTATTTTGAAAAAAATATAAACGAACTGTTAAAACATGGAGCTATTATAAACTATATTTAATTTTAAGTATCTATATTAATGTTACAAACAAATGAAGGCCTATGAATCATTAGAAAGCCTTTTTTTGTCGAGTTTCTTTAATGACAGATTTTTTTTTTTTTTTTTTTTTTTTTTTTTGCTGCACTTGTGTATTGTTTCGCGATAGTGCCGTCCTATGCATGCTTTACTGTAAATGTTTAAGAGTGGATTATAAATGTGGAATTCTTAAGCGGATGCGAATCGCATAATTTTGCATAAAATAAAAGCGTGTGCTTCAAGTCTTAGAATTGAAATATGTTTTGTACTATTTATGTATACATTTATTTTTTTTTTTTCATCGGTGGCGACACTAAATTCTGAAAAAGCAGAATTCCTGTTTTCTAGTCTTTTCTATATTTATTCGTTGAAATTGAAATATTTCTTTAGATAATTTTTCTTTCAGCTCAACCTGGGAAGAGCCTTTATTCATTTTAAACCAGGGCTCGAAATGGAAAAATCCACAAACTGGAACGCTATTTTAAAATTATTGTCGACTATTTTTTTTTTAAAAGTACAGTAAAGTCCCGATTACCCGAGTCTCGCTACATCGAGTTTCCGCTTTAACCGAGTTATTTTCTTCTAATGGACTGATGGCTTCCATTATGATGAAACAACCATTATAAATGAAGCGTTCAGTGAAAATGAAAGAGCAGTTGTAAAAAGTTAGAACTCTGATTTTTGGTCAGAATGGGAAAAAAATGACCATAATTTTATGGCCATTTTTTCCCCATTCTGACCAGAAAATCAGAGTTCTAACTTTTTACAACTGCTCTTTCATCTTCACCTAACACTTCATTTATAATGGCTGTTTCATCATAATGGAAGCCATCAGTCAATCAGAAGAAAATGATCAATTCCAAAGATGTAAGTTCGATTGGAAAAAACAATTTCATTCCCCGTTTTTAGGTGCGTTCGTAATTATGTAAATACGTAGCACCTATAGTCGTCGTTCAGTCCGTCCGTCCGTCCGTCCGTCCGTCCGTCCGTCTGTCTGTCTGTCCGCATATAACAGAGCAAAAACTACCCAACCGAATGGTCTGAAATTTTTAATGTATGATTGTTGCAAAATTTTGTCGAGCCATTTCAAATTTTATGAAAATCGGATGCATAGTTTAATTACAGGGACAGTCAAAAGTTTTTCTTTACATTACGGCCAATGGGAAAAATTATTACAAATGCATTTTAATGATGTTACAGCCTTCCGAATGGTCTGAAATTTTAAATATATAATTGTTTCAAAATTTTGTCGAGCCATTTGAAATTTTAGGAAAATCGGATATATAGTTTAATTACAGGGACAGTCAAAAGTTTTCCGTTACATTACGGCCAATGAAAAAAAAATATTGCAAGTGCGTTTTAATGATGTTACAGCCTTCCGAATGGTCTAAAAATTTAAATATATAATTTTTGCAAAATTTTGTCGAGCCATTTCAAATTTTATGAAAATCGGATGTATAGTTTAATTACAGGGGCAGTCAAAAGTTTTCCGTTACATTACGGGGAATGGGAAAAAATTATTGCAAGTGCATTTTAATGATGTTATAGACTATGCACTTATGAAGTTAATATATATATACATTCAGTACAATATGGGGTACAAAAAATAATTATAAAACTAGTTATAGTACGAACGCACCTCATTTGCCACGTTTGCCGAGCAATTTCCGACTTGTTCTTAAAAGTAACGGAAATGTACGTCAAAGAAATGTTACTAGCACCATAAAAATGAATGAATTAAGTGAAAATTTATATTTCATCTCCTTAGTTGGTTACGATTTATGTCAATACAGTTTATACGAGTTTTTTTGTTTATCCGAGGTGAGCTTGGTCGATATTAACTCGGATCATCGGGACTTTACTGTATAGCAAATTTATATTTAACCGTAGAAAAACCAATTTAAAAAAAAAATGTATTCAAGATTCTAAATAATTAGAAAAGTTACAGAGAGCATAGTAAGCTATATATATGAAACTGTAATAATATTTATAAATAATTCTACGAACCGGAACAATATTTCTCACAATTTCATGAACCAGAACATCGTTCCGGTTTTCTCCGGTACATTTCGAGCCCTGTTTTAAACTATTGTACAGTAGAAAGCACTTACATATAGAAATGCAAACAGAAAAATAGGTTAGTATCAGAAGTTTATAATGGAAAACTATCAGATAGATAAAATGTTCTTCTCCTTATTAAAAATTATGACTTTCAGACCTTTCGAAGCTATTTCTCTTCTGCGAGTTTTATGCCATCTAAATTATACTCTGTAAACTGTATAAAAATATAAGAGGGGATAAAATTGTTTTTAATCCTTTAACACGTTCACGCCGGCGCGGTGGGTCACACTCGACTGTCTCTGAGTTGTCAAGTCTCCGGCTTTTTGCACATCACTATTAGTTTAGAGAAAATGTTGTTCCTTTAAATCACCCAATTGTTCTAATTAAATAAAACAATATTTTCTGTATAAAAATACTGGTATCCAAAAAGCAGGAGACTTTGCAGCTCTGAGACAGTCGAGTGTGACCCACCGCGCCGACGTGAACGTGTTAAGGGGCGCCGTTTGCACTCTGCAAACGCTTAATTTTAATACCCAAACCTACAAATGACACCAGTAATTTTTTTAGTACAATTTCGATCTCACAAAATATATGAAGAAAAGTTTTGATTATTTCAAATAAATTTGTTCGTAAATTATTGTGTAAATTAATTATTTGAACATTTTTGGAGCAGAAATGACTTGCCCCTGAAAGGTTTAAATAATCTCCTGGACATAAAATATTTTTAAAAATGACAAACACTACAGTGCAATTTTTAGAAAAAATCGCAGAAAAAGCAATTTTTATAACAATATACGTTCATTTATTGTACAAGAGGTAAACATTGATGTTTAATCCTGCTGTAATCAGTTCCCGTATTTATTCATTCTTTTTTTTTTTTTTTTCACAAGTCTTAGTATTTACTGGGAAAAGTTTTGTTTTCTAAAATACAGTTACTAAAATCCCTTATCTTTTTCCATTATCACACTCTTATCATTTCTATATTTATTCACTAAAATTGAAATATATTGTTTAGATAATTCTTCTTCCACATCAACCGAGATAGAGTCTTTATTCCTTTTAAAGTATTGTGTAATCGAATGCACTTATCTATAGAAATAGAATAGTATCAGCAGTTCAAAAATTGAAAACTATTAGATAAATAAAATGTTCTCCTTATTAAAAATCATGAGTTTCCGAACTTTCGAAGCTGTTTCCCTTCTTAAAGTTTTATGCTGTCCAAATTGTACCCTGTAAAATGTATAGAAATATAAGAGGGAAAAAATATTTGTTTTAATATAATTTCTTTAACATAAAATATTTTTAAAAATGATAAAAAATACCGTGCACAATCTTTAGAAAAATTTTCAGAAAACGCAATTTTTATAACAATATACTTTCACTTACTGTACAAAAAGTAAATACAGATGCTTAATCCTGCTGTAATTAGTTCCTGTATTTATTCTTTCCGCATTTGTTATTTTACAAATCTTAATGATTACTACAAAAAGTTTTGTTCTCTAAAATAAAGTTGCTCAAATTACTTATGTGTACACTCTTACCTTTTAGGTAGCTTTCTTTACAAAAAAGCTACCTATTGCAGCCGTTCGGAGGAAAGCGATTTCAAAAAATTTTGGTATATTTTCATCGATCATGACCCCCAGACCCCGAAACCACCCCCCGTTCAAAATTGATATATATATATATATATATATGACCTATGTCACACTGTAACTCCTGTAATTATGAACCGATTTCGATGTAATTCGGTGTATACATAGTACATACCAATGTCTCGACCGAGTTCGTTGGCCAGCTTCATCCGCCGTTTTGTTTCAAAATGGCGGCCATTTAAAATTTTTAAAAAAATTTAAAACTTGAAATGTGGTACCAAAAAATTAAAAATGGAAAAATATTTTTTTCTTATGTATTTGACCTTTATACAAAGATTCCGGAGCAGTTTTTGTTTCGTCTATATCTTACAAAATGGCTGAGTTATAGCATTTTGAATTTCTAGCGTGGCTGACATTTTGAAACGTCCTGAATTTTGTCACGCGATAAAAGGCGTATTTATGAACCGATTTGGATGTAATTCGGTGTGTACATAGTACATACGAATCTCTCGACCGAGTTTGTAGGCCAGCTTCATCCGCCATTTTGTTTCAAAATGGCGGCCATTTAAAATTTTTTTAAAAATTTAAAATTTGAAATGTGGTACCAAAAAATTGAAAATGGAAAAATATTTTTTTTTATGTATTTGACCTTTATACAAAGATTTCGGAGCAGTTTTTGTTTTGTCTATATCTTAAAAAATGGCTGAGTTATAGCATTTTGAAATTCTAGCGTGGCTGACATTTTGAAACGTCCTGAATTTTGTCACGCGATAAAAGGCGTATTTATGAACCGATTTGGATGTAACTTCGTTTATGCATAGTACATACCAATGTCTCGACCTGGTTCGTTGGCCAGCTTCACCCGCCATCTTGTTTAAAAATGGCGGCCATTTAAATTTTTAAGAAAAATTTAAATTTGAATTGTGGTACCAAAAATTGAAAATTGAAAAAATATTTTCTTCTTATGTGTTTGACCTTGATAAAAAGATTCGGGAGCAGTTTTTGTTTCGTCTATATCTTAAGAAATGGCTGAGTTATAGCATTTTGAATTTCTAGCGTGGCTGACATTTTGAAACGTCCTGATTTTTCTCACGTAATAACAGGCGTATTTATGAACCGACTTGGATGTACCTTGGTGTGTACATAGTACATACAAATATCTCGACCGAGTTCGTTGGCCAGCTTCATCCGCCATCTTGTTTCAAAATGGCGGCCATTTAAAAAAATTAAATAATAAAAAAATTTAAATGAGATACCAAAAAATTGGAAAATGAAAAAGATTTTTTTTTTGTATGTGTTTGACCTTAATACAAAGATTCCGGAACAGTTTTTCTTTCGTCTATATCTAAAAAAAAAATGGCTGAGTAATAGCATTTTGAATTTCTCTTGTGGCTGACATTTTAAAACGACCTGATTTTTGTCACGCGATAACAGGCGTATTTATGAACCTATTTGGATGTAACTTTGTCTGTACATAGTACATACCAATGTCTCGACCGAGTTCGTTGGCCAGCTTCATTCGCCATCTTGTTTCAAAAGGGTTGCCATTTAAAAAAATTAAATTTAAAATTCAAAATGAGGTATTAAAAAATTGGAAAATGAAAAAGATTTTTTTTATGTGTTTGGCCTTGATACAAAGATTCTGGAGCAGTTTTTGTTTCTGAAAATTTGTTCTTTTGTTGATACCTTAAAAAATGGTTGATTTATAGCACATTGAATTTCTAGCATGGCTAACATTTTGAAACGATCTTGTATTTGTCACGCGATAACACACGTATTCGCCTATTTCGATGTAAGAAGGCATGTGGATAGTATACATCAACACCTCGACCAAGTTAGCTGGCCAGATTCATCAGCCATCTTGTTTCAAAATGGCGGCCATTAAATTAAAAAAAATATATATATTTAAAGTGAGGTGCAAAAAAATTAGAAATTGAAAAAGGTTTCTTTCTTAAGTATTTGATCTTGATATAAGGATTCAGGAGCATTTTTTGTTTGTCTATACCTTAAAAAATGGCTCAGATATAGCAGTTTCAATTTCTATTGTGGGTGACATTTTGAAAAATCTGATTTTTTGCATGCGACAGCACTCCTATATATTAACCGATTCCGATGTGAGTGAGCATGTGCACAGCAATTACTAAGGTCTCGACCAAGTTCACTGCTTAGCCTCATCCACCATGTTGTCTTAAAATGACAGGCACTTTAAGAAATTGCCGAATTTGGCAGCCAAATATATGTTACTTTAAAGAAAAGCAGCTTGGATAAAGCTGACTAATTTCGCGAAATTCTCATTCATTATATTGATAAAAATTAGTATTGAATCTCCTATATTCGGTTTCCACTAAATTGAGCTTCGTGTGTTTGCATGATATAAGTTGGCTTTTTTTAAATAAGGATTATGAAAGCTACCTCTTCCTCCCGGCACTGGCCGGAAGGACTTTTCTATATTTACTCCTTGCAATGGAAATATATAGTTTAGATAATTCTTCTTCCAGATAAAGCTAGATAGAGTCTTTATTCCTTTGAAACTATTGCATAGTAGAAAGCACTTATCCATAGAAATACAAATAGAAAAATAGAATAGTATCACCAGTTTAAAAATTGAAAACTATTAAATAAATAAAATGTTCTTCTCGTTATTTCAGATCACGAGTTTCAAATGTATCGAAGCTGTTTTTCTTCCCAATGTCGTCTGAATTGTACTCGGTAAACTGTGCTTAAATATAAAAGAAAAATAAAACCAAATCTTTTTGATTTATTTATTTATAGCAGAATATCCAATAATGAGTTTGTTCTGACTAGATCTTACCAAATTCTATTCCTAGCTTGACCGTTTTTCGTGCTCGATTTAGTATAGAAGAAAAAATTACTAAAAATTGTTATCGTTATGTTCGAGATCATTTGTAATCGTGTTCATGATGTATTGTTTATGATATTGGCGAGGACTTCAATTGCGGAAGATAAATTGCATTATAAATGCTTAACATTAGAAGGACCATGATACTTTGGTTCGAACCAGAATTCTATATAAAATAAGTTTAAAGCTCACACACATACACACGCACACACACACACGCGCACAAAAGTTAAATAAATAAGATAAACGGTTTAAAATAAAAATTCTGGTGTAAAATATTTTTATAAAACTTCAGAAAATTTTCGGCCTTTCTTGTGTTTCACTAAAACTACCGAAAATTTTAATCAAATTTATAAAAATATCCTACACGAGAATTTTTATCTAAAACTATTTAACTTTTTTATTAAGGAGTCTCGGGACTCTTAAAATTGGAAAAAAAGAGAAAAAAAAGGACTATTTTCAACATTTAATATCCTAAAATGCATTTGATTTTAAGACACAATTTTAATTGGGATGAAAGATAGAAATATGTTCTTTCATTTCAAATATTTAAAAAATTGTAAGATGTAGGATTAGTATTTACAGGGGACTCCAAACTGTCAGGCATTTGACGAGCAGAAAATCAGCATAACAGATTACGCGCAGGATTACAAAATAAATTTTGCAACTAGAATGAAAATTTTGGTGCCTACTTATACTTCAGATTGTAATAATTACCCTGAACCTAGATAAATTTGTATTTAAAACATTTTCATATTTTTAATACTAAATTGCATTTAGCTAAAGCAAAATTTAGAAAATTTCAACAATATAATCCCCTAAAAAAATTTTTTTTTAACAATAAAAAGGAAATTTTAGGTTCAGTTTATATAGACTAACATAAAACGTATGTTTTGAAAATTTCATGAAAAAATATTCAGAATTTTTTGAGATATCGTGCGCGTTATGTTATGCCCCAAAACGTCATTTGAAGAAAATTGACTTCAAAGTTTCGGACACGCCCCTTGAGCTATTGAGTGGATATAATTCTAAAACTCATAACTTCTGTTCTAGTGGGAATTTCATGGAAACAATTGTATCAAAGTGTTCAAAAAAGATAGGAGTTTAACATCTAAAAAAATTTAAATTTAAAAATTTTAAAGCTTTAAAAATCCTGAGACCCCTTAAACTTATTTTTTTTCTGTTTTCTTTATTTAATTTATTTTAAAGACACTTCCGGTTTGAATAAATATTTTGAATATACTTGCCAGTTCCATTGGACCCGTCTGGTGGACGGGGGGTGGGGGCAGACCCTGATTACTTACGGGGCACATTCCCACCAGTAAAAAGAAACAGAAAATTTTACCTCATTCATGGCAGAAATGTTACGGGAATACGACGTTTAGATAAGGCGAACATTTCTTCTAAAATTTATTGGTGTTATTGTGCCCCGTTGGTAATTAGGCCCTGGGTGGGGGCGGGGGTAAATATCATTACGCTTTGTTTTGCGATGTCCAGACATAGTTAGATGATTCTTTTGTATTCGAATAAGGCTTATTTCATGAAAATCGTTGGAAATGTTTGCGATTTTTAGCATCCTTTTCAATACTGAATGTGTTTTACCCTCGATTTTCCCGAATTAGGGATCTAGGTAGATAATTCTCCCATGCTTGTAAATAAAATATTCTTCTCTTTATGAAAGATCGTGAGTTTCAGAACGTTTGAAGCTGTTTTTCTTCTCAAAGTTTTATGCCGCTAAACAATATTCTATAAAATGTATAAAAAAACAAAAGGGATAAAATATTCGTTTTTAAATAATCTCCTAGACATAAATTACTTTAAAATCATGCTACAAATCAGAGTTGGGCAAATTTGTAATTCCAATTATCTGAAATGTAATTACAGTTTAATTGTATGTAATTAATTATAGTTAAAATTACATGCCGTAAAAAATTCTTGCAGCACTGTAACCGGAACCACCCCATTCCATTATTTGACAAAATTTCTGTGTTTGAATATGTGTAACTATAATCAATTACATGCAGTTAACCTGTAATTTCAATGTGGATAATTGAAATTACAAATTTGCCCAATTCTGCTCCAAATTAAAATTATAAATAGTTCTTTATTCTTTTACTTATTATAAATGGAATCTTAACCCTTTGTTGGATACGTCAAAACTAGCAAATACCCAACATTAAACTTGTTATTTCCTATTTGCTAAGGTACCTTTCTTGTATTGCTATCTCAATTTTTCTACTGAAAGCATAGATGTCACAGAGTAGCATAAGCTTTGAATAGGAACTGTAAATAAAATAGTTTAGATAGGAGAAAAATAACATTTTTGTCCACTGTAGTGGACGCTATGCAACAAAGGGTTAAAATCATTTTCAGAAACTCAAAAGAAAATTTATTCTACTCAAACATACTTGTTCTTGCAATTATTTCTTACAGTTCAAATATATAGTTCTGATATTCCCTTTGGCTACTTAACATTGAAAAGTTTCGAAATTTTTTTTCTTTTCTTAAAATTATTATAATATTTAAAGCGCGTATTTTTAGAGACACAAAAGAAAACGTGAAATAATAATTGTAGTTTGAAACTATTTTGGTTGAAAACTATTTGATAAAGAAAAATCTTTTTCTACGTCTTGTAGAGCTTCAAAAGTGTTTTGAAATTTATGAGTAATTTATCTTCTCTAAATTTTATGTTATTCTGTCTTAATTGTGCAATTCAAACGATACAGAGTATAAAGGGGGCTGGGAAAGCCCTATCTCCGCCATGTTAAATTCACCACCTTTATGTACCTTTATCTCAGAAATGGCGAAAGGTAAAGGTCTAGATTTTTTATAGTAATTAGAATAACATGCTTTACGTATTTTAACAGACGAATTTCTTTCTAATTGAAACTCAGAATTAATTATTTATTATTTATTGAATTTTAGTATTTTTAAATTAGTATTTTTGGCAAGATTTCACTGCCTAAAATAAATAATTCTCAACAAATCATTAAATCCCTGTGTTAAATTATACAATATAACATAATATAAGTATTAAAAAAAAATCTGAGTTCTTAAGTTTAATAGATATTGAAAAAAAGGAACATAAACAGGAAAAATCAAAGTTTTGAGAAAAAGTCAATTAAAGATTTAAATGACCATTAAGCTGTGAAGTACTCTTAGAAAAGAATGAATAATTTCAATACTTATTTTTTTATATATAAACATGTGTGACACATCGTTGGAACGATAAAAGTTTAAACTATTTAATGATATAAAAAAGTAAAAATCGATTTTTTGGATGAATTTTGCTTTCCCGGTCCCCTTAAATTAATGAATGATTGTTTTAAATACAATTTATTTTAATTTTTACCATTTCAAAATAATTTATCTGAAGTACTCAGATGCTATAATGAAATTATTCGCGATTAAAAATTCCAACATTGAGCATTGAAAAAATATTTATAAATTCGGAAAAAAAAAAACCTTAAATATATTTTTTTAATGTTTCTAACATATGTGCTTGAATGGGCTTCTATTCCGTCTTTTCTTTTTCTTCCGCAAAGTACGATTTAATCTCCCTGAATCTGATTGTCGTGGTTATTTTATGGAGTGTTATGCAGAGCGATTATATAATACTTTGACCGTGTTCAGTACGCGTTATATTTGTTAGCGCAGATTAGCGCCACCTTGCAGCCGGTGTACAAAAAAAGAAATGACCTACAAGCAAACATTATGTGAATTTTGTTCGGATACATGAATGCCACTAACCTTTCCTACAACGAGTTATCAATGGAAAAGTCGCCGATGGAAATTGAATAGTTACAAATTGTTCTTAGATTCTATCATAGCGATTATATACTTTGAGTGTGTTCAGTCCGCGTTGCATTTATTAGTGCACATTAGCGAATAGAAATAACCTACAAACGTACATTATGTAAATTTTATTCGGATACATGAGCCCTACCCACCTTTCCTACCACGAGTTTTGAATAAAACAGTCGCGGATTGAAACATAATCGCTACAAGCTGTTCTTAGTTCACATAGTCCATCAAGTTTTTGATCTAGGTATCATGCTTGATCCACCTATTTTCAGATTCCTTTTAGAATAATATTATAAATTTCTATTTTTAATTTTTCTGGTGTTAACTTTTCATTTTACAGTATGCAAAAAGAACACCAGACGTTAGAGGGCGCTATTGTCAACTTGCAAAATTTCTTCCATTCATCTGACTAGCGGCCCCACCAGTGGCCGAGAGGTTTTGCTCTCGAAGCTGGTAGACGGGAGGTGCTGGGTTCGAACCCAATCGTGCCCGTCTGCCTAATCGTTTGGAGTTTTCATAGTTTTCTTCGAACCATGCATTTCCATGCGTAAATACGGGTTAGGTTCCCTTAGAAAGACTCCCACGAAGGGCACCCCCCCCCCTGGGCCTATATCCCCCGAGTAGATAATTGGCCGTCAAAAATCAACCTAACCCAACTCATCTGACTAGCGGCTCTTTCGAAAAGTGGCTCACTACGTAATGGCTTAGTCCATTAACCCCTTAACCCCTTGAGGGGCAAGCAATTACGTTTGTGAAATGCTGAATTCCAACCGGAATCATTTAAAAATTCTATTTTAAAATAAGTAAAAGCAATTTTTTGGCTCTTTTCCACCAAAGTTAGAAAAGTAAAATTTAATAAAATTTTTCTGGTGTAAAATTTCATTAACCGTAGGTGGTATATAATATATACCGGTGCCCCTCAAGGGGTTAATAGGGCTGGTCACTCAACTTCCGATTTCCCCTCACTAATGTTAAAGTCTATGGGCATTTGATAAATTCGTATATTTAAAATATCCGGAAAATTAATATTTTTAACTTCTATTTTTTGTGTACTCTTCCAAGAAGACTTAAAAGACTTTTGTGTACTATTTATTTCTGCCAATTTTTTTTATTTGCAATTAAAATAAACAATCATTCATCTCCCCCTACCCCCAACTCTTCACTCAGCAAAAGATATTTCAAAGTTGGAAAAAGTAAGAGCAAAGCATTTTCCTCTTTTTTGAAATTTTTACTTTTCTTTATTTATCATCTTTATTAAAATATTTTTTCCTCTTAAAAAGTATTAGTATTGTAAAGAATAAATAAATAAAACTACAATTTATTTTACCAATTCACCCTACTATATTAGTTTAAACAACGCAATTACAAACTTGAAGTTTCCTTGTAATTTCTGCTTTAGATTAACTGCTTTGGATTCCATAGTCCAGGGACGGCGAACCTATGGCACGCGTGCCATAAGCGGCACGCTGCAGATTATTTTTGGCACGTCATAGATTCGGGTTCCAGATCAAAATATAGTACTATTTCACAAAATGCATTAATTAATCTAGATGTTTTGTCTCTGTTTATCTGAATTAGATTAGTTCGGTTGGTTGTCATTGTCATACAGATTGAAGAAACTGAAATATAATTTAATGTATCCCAATCTAGCTCAATATTGGCTCACAAAATTTTAGGAATAAGTGAGAATTAGGAGATTATTGCAAAAGAAAGATTAAAGGAATTACTTGTATAAGTAAAAATGCCGATGGTAAAATATAACAACTTGGAATTCAATTCCAGACACTAAAAGCTGTAGATTCTGGCGCTTGCTATTTTGACATTATTTTCTGCGAGACATTTTTTTCGGAAATAATTAGTATGAAAAATTCAAGTAAAACATCTTGTACAAATCAGTCCAATTCAACTTGCATTCTCTTAAAAATAACTAAGTACGAAGTTGGTATAAATTATTTGGCATCTAAGATTAGACAACCAAAAATAATATTTTTTAAATAAATTTCAAAAGTATAAGATTAAATATTACCCATATTTTTTTAATGCTGAAAACAAAATTCTAAGTAATTTTTATTTATTATTATTTGATTCATTATTATTATTTTATTATTGTTGACACGTCATGTCTACGTAAAAAATATTTCTGGACAAATTTGGCACGCGGATATTAAAAGGTTCGCCGTCCCTGCCCATAGTCCATCGACTGGCTTTAGCTTACGTAAATTTCCGATGTCAGCTACATGATTTGGTCTAGTTACTATTTTAAAATTTTTTTCTTTTAGTTTTTCTGGTCTCAATTTTCCATTTTACAATATGCAAAAAAATACCAGACGTTAAAAGGCGCTATTTTCAACTTGCGAAATTTGTTCTATACATTTGATCAATCTTGTTATTTAATGGCTTTGGTGTTATGTTAATGAGGTATCTGTGGTAGGCTGTAGAATATAAATGCATCAGTAGAAGTTCGATCCAGCGAATTTTGACGTGTCTTGCCTTCTGTGATTCAACAAGGCAGTTTTCTAAGCTTCAGCAACTCTCGTGTAGTTTTCTGTGAGATCATCTTCAACTAGACAAGAATTGAGAATCGAAATTTAGAGTGTCTATTTAGTTTATTTTTTAAAGAAATTTCTGGTTTTGATAAATATTTTGAATGTGCCTGTCGGGTCCTTTGGGGAGAGGGGGGGGGGGGGGTTAAAATATCATGACGATGTTTCCCGATTTTCAGACCTAGTTAGATGATTTTCTTGTATTCAAATAAGGCCCCATAAAAATCGTTGGAACTTTTTGCGATTTTTCGCATCGTTTTCAATACTGAGTGTGTTTTACCCCGAACTTTCCCAAATGAAGGATCCAGCTAGATCATTTCCTCGTGCTCGTAAATAAAATGTTCTTCTCCTTATGAAAATTGATGAGTTTCAGAACTTTTGAAGCTGTTTTACTTCTCAAAGTTTTAGGCCGTATAAACTGTTCTCTGTCAAATGTATAAAAGTAAAAAACGAAAAATAATTATTTTCAAATAATCTCCTATAGATAAAATACAGTAGAACCTGCGTTATCCGCCAGAATAGTGAAATTTTTGGATAATCGAGAAGGCTTCAATTTTAAGATTAAGGAGCATATATGCAATATTTCTTATTATGGTAACAAGTGCTTAATAAAAATAAAGCAATAGCAAAATAGAAACAAGAATAAACTACCTGAATTTTAATTTAAGTACCTTTTACAAATATCACAAGGGTTTGAAGAAATGTTTTGTTTGTCGCAGTTTCTTCAGTGCCTTTGCTTTGAAGCTCTATCACGGAGTTCTTAAATATTATTAGTTTGCCAGTATCACAGTCTTTCTGCTGCTGCAGCCATGCCAAATATTTTGCAAAACATTCAAAAGCTTCAGAATTGCTAATTTGTTCGTTTTCTTCGTCCCACTCCGCAGCTCATGGGAACTCAAGTTAAATTCAAAGGAACTCTAAGAAAGAGGATCGGAAGTATTTATAAGTACTCGTATTTTCGGAAAGGACCGCTTGCACATAAAAAATATGATTTAAAAAAAACAATAAAAAAATGAAAGCTTTCAAAATGGATTTAACACACAGGGAATGTGATAGTAAAAAAAAAAAAAAAAAAAAAAAAAAAAAACACTTTAAAAATGGATTTCAGTTAACCGAGAGTTCTGCTTAAAAGAGTTTCGGATAAAAGAGGTACTACTGTACTCTAAAACAATACTACGAATTAAAATAAAAAATAGTTCTTTATTATAATTACACTCTAAACTAAAATGTCTGAAATTCAGACACTTAAGTGTCTGAAACGTAGTGTTCAATTTTCAGACGTTTTAAAATGTCTGAAAATTTTCAGACACTTCTTGCGTCTGAATTTCAGACACTTAAGTGTCTGAAACAGCAGTGTTCGATTTTCAGACGTTTTAAAATGTCTTAAAATTTTTAGACACTTCTTGCGTCTGAATTTCAGACATTTCAAATGTCTTAATTACGGCCATCTTTGTCCCGTTATTTTTTGCCAATATGAAGCCATCTTTGACCACTTTTCTTTCTAAACCATATACGCAGCCATGTTTGACCACATTGAATCATTTTTTACAAATGGGAATCATTTGTTACCATAAAACAAAGCTGATTGCAGCGTGAGAAAACTGGGATATTTCTGTGCCCCCTGATTTTAGGGCACCCCAAATTGGGTATGAAATTTTCATAAAGCTGATATTTTAAATATGTTTTGACCTTGGGATGATTATAATCAGTATATTCACCTAAATATGTATTTACGTGATATCATGTATGCCCTATGGCGTCAAAAATGTTAATTACTTTTAAAGACAACTTCAAATGAATTCTAGGCCAGAGACTTGGTATTCCTTCTCCCCCCCCCCCCCCACCGCCTTCATATACTGTTACAAAAAAAAATAAGCCTATTCGATGTCATCAAATACATATTTGGACAAATATATCCTTTTCTTTAACCTAATAATGATCTAAAAGTACAAAATATTTATTAAAATACGTATAAGGTCAAAACAAATTTAAAATATCAGCTTTATGGAAATTTAATACCAAGTTTTGGGGCCCGTAAAGCAAAAGACCCATAGAAACAGCCCACTTTGTCCAAGCTGCAATCAGCTCTGCTTTATGGTAACAAATTATTCCCATTTATAAAAAATGATTCACCCCTTTCGGAATGAAACCCATCCTTGTTTTGTTGAACAATTTTCTTCCCATTTAAATTAGATATTTCCAGTGAATTAATTTTTTTGCATTTTCATATCTGTGTTAAATAAAATCTAACACTAGATTCCACAAAATTGGAAGTATATGAGATTCAAAGAAAAAAAAAAAAAAAAAAAAAAAAAAAAGAGCAAGAAACTCTTACTTTTTTTATGTCTCTTCGTTTTTATTATTATACTATTTATCATACAAATAAATACAGAAACATTTGATAACCGCATATCGGCGGCTAAGGCGAACAGTAGTTATAGGATTCTGGATAGACAGCATGCCTATTTGACACTTTTTAAGCGATAAATAATATAGTAAATATCACTGTACAAATCTATTTTCGATAGTCTTAAGTTTTTTTTTTAATTTGACGAAATTTACGAAGTTAATTTTATTAATATGTGAAACTGCTCAAAAGATAAAGAAAATCCTTGATATAAAAAATTAACTCATTATCTCTGTTAATTTATATTCTGCTGTATTGGGAAATAGGAACAATAAATGAAATTGTATTTTAAAGCTTATTGTGTAAGTAACATTGACTTTTGGGTATGTTGCAGATGTGCAACACGATGATTCTAAGGGTTAACCTTGTAGCATCTCAATGCAAGTTTATTTATTATTTTATTTATTTTTGGTCATAAAAACATACTAAATTTAAATGAAACTAACATAACGTGCGTTGAGTTGCTACATTATCAAATACAAAACAAAATAATCCTAAAAATCCGATCCCCCCCCCCCCCCCAACCTCACCAAAAAAAAAAAGTCATTCTTTATTGTTATTGGTCTCTCTTCCTCTCCCCATATTAAATACATAAAAAGTAACTTGAGATTGAAGTAAAAAACATTTTCTTTCTGTTAACATGACGTTAAAAATAACTTACTTCGCTAGAAATTAAAAAAAACAAATGATGATAATATAAAAATATATGTGCAGATCAAACATAATTATAAGAATATTTATTTTTTCAAACCTCATTACTTTACCAAAATATTAAATATCAGCACATTTTTTAAATAGGATTTTATTAAACTTGATTTTTTAAAATAATTTTTTAGCACAGATTGGAATAATTACGATGTTTTTTAGCATAGCTTGGATTAATTACAACGATTTATATTCCTTGTTTAAAGTATATTTTCAAGATGACTTTGTGGCTTGAAAATTAAATACGTTGTTGAGATGGAACACAGAAAATCAAAGCAGATTTTGTATCTTTTAAGCAAGCTTTCAGTAGGATATGAAAAAAAAAATGAATACTATATAGGTAGGATTTATTTTCCATCGGAAAAACTCAAAGTATTTATAAAATATTCAGATATTGGAAATAATTTCACTCTGGTGCTTTCACGATTTCCTTTCATGTTCTATAACCATCATATAACGCAATCATAACATTTATCATATGTAAGTTTAAATTTGATAATATTGAAACATTTACTTCGAAAATATACTCTGTAAGAGAATTAAATGTAATGATACTCTTGTCATTGTTGCAAAAAATGAAAATTAATATGTAAAATTATATCACAGCTTTGATTAATTACAACGATTTCTATTCCTTGTTTAAAGTATATTTTCAAGATGACTCTGCGGCTTGAAAATTAAATAGGTTGTTGAGATGGAACACAGAAAATCAAAGCAGATTTTGTACCTTTAAAGTAAACTTTCGGTAGAATTATTATTAAAAAAAAAAAAAAAAAAAAAAGAATATTATAGAGGTAGGATTTATTTTCCATTGGAAAAACTAAAAAATATTTATAAAATATTCAGATATTCCAAATAACTTCACTCTGGTGCTTTCACGATTTCCTTTCATGTTCTACATCCATCATATAAAGCAATCACAACATTTATCATATATAAGTTTAAATTTGATACTATTGAAAAATTTACTTCGAAAATATACTCTGTAAGAGAATTAAATGAAATGATACTCTTGTCTTTGTTGCAAAAAATGAAAAGTAATATGTAAAATTGTATCATAAATACAAAATGTACTGAAAATTGAAAGGAAAAAAAAATGATGATAATATAAAAATATATGTGCAGATCAAACATAATTATAAGAATATTTATATTTTCAAACCTCATTACCTTCCCAAAATATTAAATATCAGCACATTTTTCAATAGGATTTTATTCAACTTTATTTTTTAAAATAATTTTTTAGCACAGCTTGTAATAAATCATATATAAGGTTAAATTTGATAATATTGAAACATTTACTTCGAAAATATACTCTGTAAGAGAATGAAATGAAATGATACTTTTGTCATTGTTGCAAAAAATGAAAATTAATATGTAAAATTAAGTATAATATAAAGTATTGAAAGTTGAAAAAAAAGAACTTAATAATGAAATATCATTTGAAATTAGATTCTTTTTATTTATGTATGGGCATTTGTTTATATAGATTAAATGATAATTGCAATTTGATCAAGCTATTTAGCAAGCATTAATATCTAAATATATGCATTGTTTTTTTAATAACAAGCAGGGAAAATTACTTCTGGACTACAAAATATTTATTTATAAAATAGAGGTCTAAAGAAATATTAAACAAATTCATTATTTTGAAAATGATATGCATTTATTGAAAACACACAAATGAACACACAAGCCTTTTAAAACAAAACTAATTTTATTGGATGTAAAAAAGAACCAAATATGCAAATTATTAAAATAAAAATAATTTAGATTTTAAATAGCATTATATGTTTAATTATCTAATAAAAGTCACTATTTTTCTATAAAATTTCAGCTTGAAATAAAGTTCACATAATCGTACAAAAGGGTTCTTTCTTACCTTTTACCAGTGTAATCCATTTTCACAAACATGAAATAAAGTATTTCACGAAGTAGCGATAAAACACTATTTTTAAAAAAGTTATATGCACTTTAAAAAATATTCTTGATACTGCATACATCTATCGTGATACAACATATTTTTTTAATGCGCTACATAATAAAATTCATTACGAATGCGATATTTAAAAATCCGCATGCATTTCTGAACACACAGTCAAAAATAACTAGACATTTCTTTCTTTAAGAAGAACGTAATACGTAGTGTACATCCAAATGCATGGTGTTTCAATATTGTAATAATATTTCTGTCAAGCACTGCACAACTAAAGAAAACTGCATTTAACTAAAGAAATCAGGAGCTTATCACAAAGCTAATGGTCGTTTAAAATCACCGTCACTTGAAATATTAAAAATACATGGTGTTTCAATATTGTAATAATATTTCTGTCAAGCACTGCACAACTAAAGAAAACTGCATTTAACTAAAGAAATCAGGAGCTTATCACAAAGCTAATGGTCGTTTAAAATCACCGTCACTTGAAATATTAAAAATACATGGTGTTTCAATATTGTAATAATATTTCTGCCAAGCACTGCACAACTAAAGAAAACTGCATTTAACTAAAGAAATCAGGAGCTTATCACAAAGCTAATGGTCGTTTAAAATCACCGTCACTTGAAATATTAAAAATACATGGTGTTTCAATATTGTAATAATATTTCTGTCAAGCACTGCACAACTAAAGAAAACTGCATTTAACTAAAGGAATCAGGAGCTTATCACAAAGCTAATGGTCGTTTAAAATCACCGTCACTTGAAATATTAATCGGCCAACAATCTTACATTAGACACATCTTCACAATAGAAATACCCTGTCAGCATATTTTTCCGCGCCCATTATTTCCGTTAATGACGCAATCGTTGGCTGAGAGACTGGCAGCTCAAACTCGGTCCTGATTTGCAGAATGAATTTCAGTTGATTTTTATCATCGGGAAATGAAATAATGTAGGAATAACGAATACAATTTTTTCTTCTTCATTAGTATATTTTTTAATGCGTTACAATTATCTATTATAAGATATAATTATTACAGTTAGGACGCTTTCAGACAAAGGCATAAAATAAATATTTTGTCGTCAAACTTTCAAATAACTTATCAAATTTTAATAAATTAGTAATAAATTGCTACATTTCAAATTAAACTTTGTAAATCCAGGGATTATTTTAATATAGCGACTTTTTATACCATACTTTTTATTATCTAATTATAAAACAGTAATGTGTAAATATGGCAGAAGATTTTTATTAAGGGACATTGACTTAGCATATGGGAAGCAGAGGAGAATTACACCGATAGAAACTAGTTAAGGCGGGCAGCAACTGTTGCATAAAAATTATAGCATGAAACTATAATAGCCACTAAGGTAGGGTCGCAGTATTTTAAATTGCTTCTGGTGCACAAAAACCTACGCTAAGTCATTAGGTGAGCATGTGTGTCGGGGGGAGGGGGTGGTGCCTAGCTGGTACGTTATTTTAATACAATTATTTGGAGAACTTTATATTTTGTGAAAGGCAATTCGTTAATTACTTTATTGCACTAAAAATAACTTAGTTCCAAAACTTAGTAAACGAACTAGTATTGCAATTTTGACAAACGCCCCATGGTCTAATCACGTCGCTTGTTTTATAAAGTAATACCAAATTTAATGCATGGAATTTTAAACGTCTTTCAACCATTCGAAAGCGTTTTCTAATTCTGCTTACATTTATATTGCAATTGTATATACAGTCATCATACATATGATACAATTGTATTACATTCAGACACTTAGGTGTCTGATTTCTAAATGTCTTAATTTCAGACGTATTATCATTTTTAAGACACTTTATTTAGTTCATCCATACCATGATCACAGTAAGACACTTAAATGTCTTAAATTTAGACATCTATGATGTCTGAAATTTCATATTCAGACACTTAAGTGTCTGAAATACTTTTTCAGTCACATATGTGTCTGAATTTAAGACGCCTCTATTTGCAGTGTAGAATCTTAAAGTCATTTGTAGGAATTTATAAGAAAACTTATTCGGCTCAAACATACTTGTTCTTGTAATTATCTGGTACAATTCAAATTCACTACTTAACATTGAAAAGTTTAAAAAAAAAAATTCTTTTCTTAAAATTATTATAGTATTTAAAGCGCTTTTCTTCAGAGACACAAAAGAAAACGTGAAATAATAACTGCAGTTCGAAAACTGTTTAGTTGAAAATTACTTGATAAAGAAAAATCTTTTTCTACTTTTTGAAGAACTTCATAACATTTTAAAGTTTGAGTTGTTTAACTTCTCCAAATGTGATGTTATACTGTTTTTATAGTATGATTCCAACACTACAATAAAAATAAAGTGCATTAAAACTAGGATTGATTGTTTCAATTATAATTTACTTTAACCATTAACGTTTGATAAAAATTTATCGGAGCTATTTTAATTTTACAAAGAAATTATTCGCGATTAAAATTTGAACATTAAACATCGAAAAGATATTTCTAAATTCGAAAAAAAAAATAATAATCTAAGTACTATCTGTAAACAAGTGGGTAAGTGTAGTCACAGATCGCACAGAGGGTTTCGTTTAATATTCCTTTCAAAAAACTTTATCATTTGCAAAATCTGTTAGTTCCACATTTCGCAACCAGGGGCCGCACTCTCTTCTAAACAAACCGTTATCCGAAGGAAACTCCGTTTTTAACACCTATTCGTAGATATATTAGTCGAGGGGATCGGGCCCATAGCTCCCGAGCTAGGTAGGCGCCCCATGGCGGCAAAAATTGGAACTAAAATATATACGGCTATGGTGCATAATATGAAAGAGTGGTCAAAGGAGTGTCGACAAAAGTTAGAAAAGTGCACCCCGGTTGAAAAGGGTGGAGATTAGTAAAATTGCTAAAAATACAGAAGTTAGAACTCGGAGGGGTAAATAATATAAGACTTTTTGAAAATTTTATATTTTTTCGTGAGATCGCAAGTGTTCTGTTATAAAGTATGCAAAATTTTACATCTCCAACTTAATTAGGGGCTCAGTTAGAAAAAAAAAAGCTTAAAATACACAAGTTAAATCCCAGAAGGGCAAATATAAGACTTTTTCAAAATTTTAGGATTTGTTGTTTGATGTGAAGTGTTCAGATATAAGAATCCAAAATTTCAAGTCTCCAACATGTGTAGTTTTTGAGAACGGGCTTTGTGATAGACAGACAGAGGAGTGAGACGAATGGGGTTTCGCCAGATGAACGAAAGCCTAAAAAAAAAAAAAAAAGCCTTACTATTTTAACCTATAGTTGGTCTGAAAATATTAATTTTCAAAGCATTATTACCTCAATTTCATATTTTTTAAACATTAAATAAATAAAATTATATCGGAAAATTACTTAACGGTTTGCGCCCGAAGTCCGAGTCGGGTCATTTTTAGGTGCGTTCGTAATTATATAAATACGTAGCACCTATAGTCGTCGTTCAGTCCGTCTGTCCGTCCGTCCGTCCGTCCGTCCGTCTGTCTGTCCGCATATAACAGAGCAAAAACTACCCAACCGGATGGTCTGAAATTTTAAATATAAGATTGTTGCAACATTTTGTCGAGCCATTTCAAATTTTATGAAAATCGGATGTATAGTTTAATTACAGGGCCAGTCAAAAGTTTTCCGTTACATTACGGGCAATGGGAAAAAATTATTGCAAGTGCATTTTAATGATGTTACAGCCTTCCGAATGGTCTGAAATTTTAAATATATATTTGCTGCAAAATTTTGTCGAGCCATTTTAAATTTTTGGAAAATCGGATGTATAGTTTAATTACAGTGATAGTCAAAAGTTTTCCGTTACATTACAGGGAATGGAAAAATAATTATTGCAAGTGCATTTTAATGATGTTACAGACTATGCACTTATGAAGTTAAAAAATATATACATTCAGTACAATATGGGTTGCAAAAAATAATTATAAAACTAGTTATAGTACGAACGCAGCTCATTTACCACGTTTGACGAGCAATTTCCAACTTGTTTTCTTTGCATTTTTTTTTTAGGCCCCAGTAATGAAGGAAAATAAAATTCGCCTTATTTAATTAGAGAATTTTTGAAATTGTGTGATTGAAAGTACTTTTTTTAACCCCTTGTGGGACGAGCGACCGGTATACGTGCCGCATAAGGTTATCAGAATCCCCGATTATTCCTATCAGTTAGTTTTTATTGCAAACTAGCTAAAGTACCCAGCGTTGCCCGGAATTTTAAGAATGTTTGTCTTGAAAAAACAATTTCAAAATTTAACATAAAAAAAAAAAAAAGAAAAAAAAAAAAAAAAATGCAGTTGATGTGTTGTACACATGAATAAAATGAAAACCCAATATAAAAATGTATAAATTTATATAACAGACGCAAAATAATACAGCTATAAATGAACTTATTTCCATTCATGATTGGAGCAATAGTGATAAAGTACGCCAATATTTCCATAATAGCGTTTTTATTATGCTTTAATACATTTTTTCACACTTATATGACGTTACTAGCAGGGATGACCGAGCTCAGCTCGATCAAAATTAGCCTTGTGTTCAATTCGATATTTTATTCTCACTGTATCATCCTTGCTATTTAGATACAATTGGCAGGATCCTGAGACATAGTGACCCCAAATGACCCACTAACAGAATTTTTTCCAACATGCGACCTAACCAATGCTCTTCTCAAACCTGAAAACCATAGAATACAAAATTTAGTCAAAATCGTTAAAGTCGTTTCACAAATAAAGTTAGCTTGACCTACGGTAACCCAAAAGGGAGCCACTAATCTAAATTTATCGAACATGTGGCTTATCCCAATGGTCTTCTCGTGCAGCGAAACGATTTAATAAAAGTTTTTGCCAAAATTGTTTGAGCCGCTTTTTAGATACAATTAGCTTGACCTACAGTCACCCAAAAATGACACACTAATCAAATTTTCTCGACAATGTGACTTAGCCCAATGGTTTTCTCATAATCATATATTACAAAATTTATTCAAAATTGTTTGAGTCGTTTTTTAGATGCAATTAGCTTGACCCACAGTAACCGCAGAATGACCCCCCCCTTCCCCCCCTAAATCGATTTTTCTCGAACATATGACTTACAGAATGGTCTTCCCATGCCCAGAAACGGTATAATACAAAACTTCGTCAAAATCGTTTGATTCGTTTTTTAGATACAATTAACTTGACCCATAGTGACCCAAAATGACTTACTAATCGATTTTTTCGAACATGTGACTTAGCCCAATGGCCATCTCATGCCCAGAGGCGGTAATTCAAAAAATTTTGTCAAAATGTTTTCAGGCTTTTTTTAGATTCAATTAGCTTGACACCTGACCCATTGTGACCCAAAACGACCCGCTAATCGAATTTTCTCGAACATGCGACCTAGCCCAGTGGTATTCTCGTGCCCGAAAACGATAGAAAGCTAAATTTCGTCAAGCCGTTTTCTAGATAAACTTAGCTTGACCCACAGTGACCCAAAAATGACCCACTAATTGAATTTTCTCTAACATGTGACTTAGCCCATTGGTCTTCTCGTAATCCAAAACAGTAGATTACAAAATTTAGTCAAAATCCTTAGAGCCTTTTTTTAGATAAAATTAGCTTGACCCGAAGTGACCCAAAAATGACCCAATAATCGCAATTTCTCGTACATGTGACCTAGCCCAATAGTTTTCTCGTCCCGAAAAACGGTTGGATATAAAATTTAGTCAAAATCGATTGAGCTGTTTTTTTAGATATAATTAGCTTGACCCTGACCAATTATGACCCAAAATGACCCACTAATCAAATTTTCTCGAACACATGAGCTTGCCCAATGGTCTTCTCAAGCCCGAAAATGGTAAAATACAAAATTTAGTCAAAATCTTTAGAGCCGTTTTTAAGATAAAATTTACATACACACACAGATACACACACAATTTTTGTTCGCATTCTAATATAAGATATATCCACCACGTGTTTTATATTTTCGAAATGACGTAATATTCCATTTTTTTTTAATTCGTCAAATTAATTAAACTATTATAATTTTTCACATGGATATCATAAAACGGATATTATGACGTAACATTCACTTTTGTTTTTAATTCGTCAGACTATTTATTTTATTTACATTTTTCACGTGGAAATCTTGCAGTAGAAATGTTATGATGTAATATTTCCTTTTTTTAAATTTATTTCATTTTTTCACGTGGAAATCTTGCAATAGAAAAATAATTTTTGTGGTAAGAATTTTATTGTGGATTTTTAATTGTTGGCAACAGTTATAACGAAAAATGTTTTAATTTGATTGGAAATTGCTGTTAAATTTGTGGTTTTTTAGTAAATAAAAATTAACTTTAAGTTATTTCGATTCCGGATTACCTTAGTTGCCTCGGGCGTGTTTTAAAGCACATGTATGTAACATTTCAAAATTCTGGCTTCCAAACTGTGGATTTGTATATAATTACAGATAGACAAATTTTCATTTTTATATATTAGATTTTGCCTTATTATCCGACTGCCAAGAATGAGCATGTGTTTCACGCGTATCTGGGTATCTGGATATATATTTATACCCTCGAAACATCCCAAAGGTTAGATGGATTTTAATGAATGAAGTCTATACTAATTTGCCTTAGCCGTCCGATGATTATAGACTAGGTTTTGTTTTTATAAATTCAAAATGGTGGCCGTAAAATACAAAATGGTGGTAGAGACGAAAAAAATTTTTACGCACCCTATTGAGTGGCATATCTTTGGATAGGTCTTTCAGAATGAAGACGATGTTTCATTGACTATTTTACAGTCAGAAGCTCCGTTTAAATATTACACAACATGGAAGTTGTGTAGGTAGGATCTCTAGCTTTATTGCAACTTTAACTTTCATAGATATCTATAGGCCTTATCAAAATACTGTTTATAGATAGGAACTAACAATTAAACACAACTTAAAGATCATCAATAGAAGTAAATAAAAAAAATAATTAAGTAATATGAAAAATAGTTTCACATTGATGAGAAATAATTAATTAGTTCGCTTTTTACGCAACCGGGTTTTTTGATTTTTTAAATTAAATTTTTACTTATTTAATAAGGGCATTTTTTGATTCAATTAGGCCAAAATTTCTTTTATGAAATACAGGTGATAAAAGATTAAAAATTCTGTAAAAGACGCTCGTCCCCAGGGGGTTAAAAAAGTGGTGTCAACCGAATAAAATCTGCATAAGAGTCACCAGACTGCAAAGTGTTAAAATGATCAAACTAAGTCAATACTTCCTAAAAGTGATAAAGATACATCTACAAGCTAAACAAATACCTTTATTTAGATCGACATGTTTCATCGCTCAGACCGCGACATTATCAAGATCTAGAATGATACAAATATTTTCGCAAAACAAATTTTTAAATTGAAAGTTGGAAAACAATTACAGGGCTGCCACAAGCGACAATTTTTATATTCTGTTCACACCACTATTTAAAAAAAAAAAATACATTTTATAGCATATTTCTCTTGCAAATGATGTCAAAACCAGGGTTCTTGCTGCCGCTCGCCATTGCGCCAAATCGCGACAAAATTCTTCATTTGGCGAGTAAACAAACAGCCAAATTCGCCAAACTGCGAATGCTCAGTTTGTGTGCGTGGTGTGCCAATACAGTCGAGATTCTTAGGTGCGTTACTGGCAATGGCGGATCTAAAGGGGGGGGGGCGAAGGGGCGATCTCCCCCACCCCCTTGGGCCAATAAAAAGTTTGCAAAACTACATTATGCATTCTCACAGGAAATGACTTGGAGCGGAGCTCGAGCTCGGCGTGACCCGACCCGGGTCGCGCCAGTTTAAATCCACGAGACTCGGGCTGGGTCAGGTCTTCTCTCTTTTAGAGTCGGGTCGTGTCCTGATCTTAATTTTTTCTGCAGATTCGGGTCGTGCCAGACTTTTTTTCTCTCCAGATCGAGTCTGGCCTGGCCTTCATTTTTCCTAGAGGTCTGCACTGGCTAAAATTTCCAGGTCGGGACTCGGCCGGAATAAAAGCTAAACATTCGGTCCGTATGATAAGCATATATATGATAAGCCAATATCATATGATGACCGTATGATATTGGCCCGACCACGACCCATGCACTCCTCTAAATTCTTCCCCCTAAGCCCAAGTTGATCTGGCATCTTACTTATTTGTTATTCGTAAAAATCATATTTGTGTTATACATTTGTTTACTGAAATCTTTAGAAATTTAATTTAATTTGATATGATACAGAGATGCATTTTTTAAAACCTACTTTTTTTCTTTGTAGAGCTTTAAAATTATGATTTTCTTTTATCATCCGTTTCTTTCATTCTAAACTAATTATCTTACTGAATTTTCATTTGAATGTAATTCTCCAAGTCATATTTTTACGTAGTGTTTACGTACATAATTGCCTAAATAGTCATTAAAATATTGTTGTTTTTCTGTATTCATGAATTTCAAACATAATCTGAAAATAAAATATGAGTATAAGTAAGTGTGCTTTATGAATAATTTTAACCTCTGGCTGACATCCCTCTCGCTGTGCATCCCGCGATTTCGACGGCCAACGAAACAATGGCAAAATTTGCGCAACTCACAATTTCCGCAGCAAATCTTCTTTTTATGATCTAATTCTATTAAAAAAAAAACTCTTTCACAAAGATTTTGGACATATTTTAACTCTAAAATATATGGAGATGTGAAATGTGTAATAAAAAATATGCGCAATTCTTGAACCTATTTTGATTAAAAAAAAAAAAAAAAAAAAAAAAAAAAAAAAAAAAAAAACGCAGCTACACGGTTAAGGCATTCGGTTCCGAAAATTTATAAAATTCACCTATTCGAATATTCGGACATACAAATAATCGCGAATTTTGATAAATGGTCTCCATAAAAAATTTATTTCGTCAATCGTTCGAAGAAAATAACTTCAATTTCGTCGAATGATCACGGAAAAAACGCGAATTGGGCCAGAGAGCCACGGCAAACAAAGTTCTTCAAATGATCGCGGAAAGCGCGAATTTCTTCAAAGGGCACAGGGAAAAAACTCAAATTTCGTTAAAGAATCGCAGAGAAATTGCAAATTTTGTCAAATAGCCGTGAAAAAACGCGAATTGCGTCAAAGTATCGTGGAGAAAACACGAATTCCTTCATAGAATCGTAGAAAAAAACAAATTTAGTCAAAGAATCTCTTAAAAAATGTGAATTTCGTCAAAGGATAGCTGAAAAGACACGAATTTTGTGGAAGGGTCGCGGTAAAGAAGCGCGAATTTTATTAAAGGTTTGCAAAATTACACTAATTTCGTCAAAGGGTTGCGGAAAAACGCAAATTTCATCAATGGGTCGAAGAAGTGCGAATTTCATCAAAGAGTCGTGAAAAAAATACAGTGTTTCTTTAGAAGACAGCACACATACATACATCTATGTTTATTATTATAGGTATAGTTTTTAACTTGAAATAATGTACTGAACTAAATTTTGAAAGAAACAGATTAACCCAAACCCACCTTGCAAGAATCTACACTCAGCGTGAAATCAATTCGAATCCAAAACAGCTAACCCGACCTGCAAAAAGAAAAAAATATATATATAGTGCCAGGAGGCAATCCCCCCCCCCACCTCCCCACATCTGCTGTAACCTTTCAGAAAATTTTTCTTTGAATTTCAGATTTTTTTTTCTTTTTTACTCAGAATTACCCTTGATCAGTTTTTTTTAACTGCGGTTCTTGATTTTAGTTTATAATAGCAAGGATAGATGGCGCTGCAAGCAACAGGCGCTAAATCGGTTCCCGGCAGAGGTAAGCTTAACGACCATTGCTTAGAGCGCCATCTATCGCTGCTATTATAAAGTAAAATCAAGAATGGGGGTAAAAAAGCTCCTGACATCTTACATAACCCTCCTGCAAGATTTTTTTAAATAGCTGTCACCATTCGAAAGTTACTGAATTTTAAAATCAGTCAATCCCTTTTAGGACACACGGTACGTTTTTTAATAAGTTTCACCACATTCTTTACTGAATTACAAGTGAACTTAGATATAAAGAGACAAGCAGTCTTGTACTAAATTAGTACTTTTTACATAATTCTGAAGGTTAAAAAGTATTCCTAAATAATTATTTGGACGTGTCCGTTATGGAGCTTTTGCTGCATATAGTTTTCATCTTCAAAAATATTTAGACTTTATTTTCAAAAATCGGGTCAGCCCGCAACCTTCTGGCAAGAGTGAAAATTCAATCCGAAATTGACCAAAAAGCCGAAATAATGTATGACATTCTGCGCCAAACCCTACGCGCTAGGCGCAGCTAAAAAGTAGTACTCAACCCGACCTGCAGCAAAAAAGTAGAAGTCAACCGAGCCCAAACCCGACCCGCATAAAAAAGTAGAAGTTAACCCGGCCCGCGGCAAAAAAGTAGAAGTTAACCCGACCTACAGCAAAAAAATAGAAGTCAGCCAGACCCAAACGCAACCCACAGCAAAAAAGTATAAGTTAATCCAACCAGCAGCAAAAAATAGAAGTCAACCGGACCCAAACCCGACCCACAGCAAACAATAGAAGTAACAGGACCCGCAGTGAAAAAATCGACCGGTGCATCAGATTGGAGTTTCCAAATTTCTAAAATCGCCCCCCCCCCCCCTTGAGGACTCTCCAGATCCGCCCTTGGATACTGAACGATTAATGTCGCTTTAACATGTTCAATCATACTGTGCCATTTACATTGCTCTATTTATAGAAATACTGACTCAACACCAAATTAGTTTAACAACAGGCAAAGACACAGACAGGATTATGCGATAGGTATTTCTCTATTGTCACTTAATCATTTTCTATGCTCCAGCGTCGCGGCAATAAAAACGCAAACAAAATTATTCGCATTAAGCGCCAAATACAGAACTATTAAAAATAAGTACATTCTAAATGTCTCCTAAATGTGTTAATGTTTCAGACATTCTTTTAGCTGTCTAAATAAAAATTAAATACAGCAATCTTTGCAACACAGTAATACAGCAGTCTTTGAAACACCGCATTCCAGCAAATAATGCTGGAATGCGGTGTTGAAATTAGCCATTTACCATACTATTTATTAAATGTATGCAAAGTATCATTGACCGTCCAAATTTTTTCAATCGGTTAAGAGTCGAAACCTCATAGACATTTTTAGTGTATATTTTCACAACGGTAAATCAAAGATTTGCTCTATTTAATTTTTATTTAGACAGCTAAAAGAATGTCTGAAACATTTACACATTTAGAAGGTACAGTAAATTCTGTCCAAGGCGGACTCTGTGCAAGCCGGAAATCTGTCTACCGCAGAAAATTTTTCAAGTCCCGGCGAACCCATAGAAAATAACATTAATTCTTCCTGCATAAGGCGGAATCTGTCTAACGCGGAAACGGAAAGGATTTTAAGGTCCCACCGAAATCAAAATTTTGCATAAGGCGGAAAAAAGGATAATTTAAAAATGAGAGGCATTTTGTTTATTAAACTTTAAAACGGATAAGTCAAATACTCAATGTCGAGCATGTTAGTTAAATTTCCTAACACTTTGAAAAAGTTAATTCAAAAGGACAGGAACTGTTTAAATTTTAAGGAATTTATGCTTGTGCCATTTTTTTATATGCAAAATTATATCTAAAACTTAATATTTCTAGTAGAATGAGCATTTATCAAAATATATGTTTTCAAAAGTGCAATATATTATACTTTAAGGATGTACTCAAATTCAAAGTTATAGCGTTCTGTCTCATTCTCGAAGTTTATTGGGGAATGGGGGGGGGGGGTAGCTTTTTTTTCGTGTGTGTGTGTGTAAACTTCTAATTCGAATGTATCACAGCAGTACTAAGAAATTGAATAGCGTTTCTCATTTATCTATAAAGACAAAAGATCTTTCCGAATTTCAGTTTTCAACCGATTTTCGAGTCAGGAAAATCCATAAAATTCATCGAATTCGAGGATTTTTTTTTGAGGGGGGGGGGGGGGGAGTTTTTTTGCATAAGCCGGAATATTGTCTACCACGCAAAATTTTCTGAGTCCCGATCGATTCCGCCTTAGACAGAGTTTACTGTACTTATATTTTAATAGTTTCTGTAGCGGATACTCGAATTTCTATTGTATAAGTAATTACAAAAACTTAGGTTATTTTAGAATACATTGAAAAAAAAAGGATACAATAAAGGGTTAAAGATAAATTTTTCAGTATTTCAAGCCGAATCTATTTTGATAGCATTTCTGTTCATTTGGCTATTGTTTTTTATTTCTTATTCGCCAAATCGCTAATGTTGTCCCAAAGCCAGCGAAACAGTTGAGCAATGTTTCAGGGGTCTCCAAGCAATCCAATGCTTTATACCCAGACTATGAAGTGAGTGTCTAGATGCCAGGGGCGGATCCAGAGAATCGTTTTTTTTGGGGGGGGGGGGCGTGACCTATAATCAACGTAGTCATAATTCCTGTTGCTCAAGTCCTTCCTTGCAGTTAATTATTAAATGAATATGAAATAATTAATGCGATTTAAAAATATTACAGACTCTCGATTATCCGACATCCGATTAACCGAAACACTCGGTTATCCAACACTCTTATTATATAATTCCGCCCTCTCCTCAAAATATCGTTTATTGTTACTTATTAGGTCGTAAAATTAAAAATGTTATAACAGAATTTATTTATTAAATGTCTTTTTTTTTCTTTTTCTTTTTACTCTTGTGCTATGGTAATTATTTATCTTATTTTTTATTCTTTTAGTTATAGTGAACAACGTTAATAACACAACCCTGCGATGATTGTGTTTTTTAACTTTTGATAATTGAATTTGATGTATTTTTTAGCACTGAATCCGAAAATGTCCTTCATTTTTAACCACTACGTCACGATTTTCGCAAATCGTAAATTTCAAAGTTAAAAAGTAAAAAATAGCGAAAATCTCTCAAAGCAATTTTCAAAGCCTTAACAAAAGAAGGTCAATGTTTTAACCCTTCTCTGCACGACGTGCCATATCTGGCACATACCTAAAAACCTTATAATTTTCATTATGTGCCATGAATTTGGCTAATATGATCACTGTAACTGATCAAGCACAATCCAAAGCATGTAATAACAGTTATTTTGTCCATGTGAAACGGCTGCACTATACAAAAAATTAGAATTTGTTCTCCAGAAACAAAAAAAATTTCAATCAAGTTATTAGTGCAAGATTTACCTTCATTATTTTTACTGAATACTTAAAATATTAATATAATAATTGTTGCAGAGTGTTAAGCAGATAAAATTAATTAAATTAGGCTCATTTAGTTGCAAAATATAGCGATAAAATATTTTAAACCTTAAATGTGTACATATGGCAGACACCATAAAATATCAAATTTTAGCTTAAATTTTGAAATTTAACTCTTTTTTTACTGTTTTTCCTATTATTAGACCGATATATAGATTTCAAATAAGAAATTTCGTAAAAATAGAAAAACTCGTGCAGTGAAGGGTTAAATACATCTGCGACAAATTTCCCAGCCTTATTAACCGCCAAAATAAAAGAGGATACCGATATGAACCCCATACAGAAGATTAAAAGAAAAGCACGAAGCAGAGCATGAGCGGTTCAAAGAAACTAACACGCATGGAATAAAATTATAAGGAATTTAAATACACAATATTTTACTTGTTTAGCTGTAAAAATCCACAGTAGAAGCAAAAAAATGAATAAATTATTATGAAAAAAAGTTACGTCTATTTTATAGTAGCAGATTTTCGCAATATTTCGACTTTTTAAAAATTTAAAAATTTGCGATTTGTGAAAAATTCTGACGCAATGGTATGGTAAAAAATGAAGGTAATTTTTGGATTCAACACTAAAAAATACATAAGAACGAATTATCGAAAGCGGAAAAACATATACCCATCACATCCATTTTTTTTTAATATCAGATTTCTGAAAGAGGATAATCTCTGAAAAAGGATCCCCTTCAGAAATCTGAAGAGCCCTTAACATCCTTGAAAGTCAAAATGTGTCATCTAAGTGGTGTATATGTTGTAGGCTAATTGAGAAATGCGGCTCTTTGCAAACGGCCTAGGCTCTTTGCAAAGAGACGGGCTAATTGGAGAATCCATCTCCCTCTTTCCAATTAGCCTAATATTTTTCAGGCGTTTTGCAAAGAGCCTAGAAAGCGTTAGGCTAATTGAAAAATGACCGCTTATTATCCGATCAGGGTGATATTTTTAGCTCACAGGCTATCAAAGCCTGAGAGCTTATGTGTCCGCCGATTCTGTATGTACGTGTGTACGTACGTACGTATGTACGTAACGTGATAACTATTGATAGAAATATCCGATTTGCTTCAAATTTTTTTTCTAGGTTCATTTTGATAAGGTGCTTACCTGATTAGTTTTTGGGGTTCATTGTTTAAGGATAAAGGGGGAAAAGGGGACTAGTCCCCCCACCCTTAATTTATATAAATGGGTTTTTCATGCAGAAATATTCGATTTGCTCCAAATTTGGTATACCGGTTTATTGTGTTAAGAAGCTTCCCTGATTAGATTTGGAAGCTCATTATTTAAGTATAAAGGGGGGAAAGGGGGGCTAGCCCCCTTAATTTAGATAAATCGGTTTTTCATGATGAATTATCCGATTTGCTCCAAATTTGATATACCAGTTTATTATGTTAAGGAGCTTCCCTGATTAGATTTGGAAGTTCATTAGTTAAGTATAAAGGGAGGAAAGGGGGGTGGGCTAGACACCCTTAATTTAGATAAATGGGTTTTTCCTGCAGAGTTATTCGATCTGCTCCAAATTTCGTATATCGGTTTATTATGTTAAGGAGCTGCCTTGATTAGATTTGGAGATTTATTGGTTAAGAATAAAGGAGGGACAGGGGCTAGTGTCCCCTTAATTTAGATAAATGGGTTTTTCATACAGAATTATTCGATTTGCTTCAAATTTGATATACCAGTTTATTAAGATATGGCTTCCTTCATTTGATTTGGAGGTTCATTGGTTAAGTATAAAAGGGGGGAAAGGGGGCAATTGCCCCTCCCCTTAATTTAGATAAATGGGTTTTCGTGCAGAATTATCTGATTTAGTTTAAATTTTTTTCAACCGGATCCGAACCTGAAGGTTCCATTTGAAGTCAACCCGAAAACCGACTACAACCAGGTTTCGGATTGAGTTCAATTAGAACTTTCAGGTGTGGATCGGATTGCCGGTGGACGGAGATTATTTTGTCTGGCTTGCATCGGGTTATAGTTCTTTGGAATATTTTTGTCGGTTAAGATTTGGTTCGGAACGGGTTTCGGGTTGACTTCGAATGGAATTTTTAGGTTCTGGTAGCGTTGCGCGTCCACGGAAACTAATTTGTCTTGTTCGGATCCGGTTATGGATCTTTGGAATATTTTTGTCGGTTATCAGATTTCGTTCGGGATTTCGGGTTTTTTGAAATGGAACTCTCAGGTCCGGGTCGGGTTGCATGTAGACTGAAATTATTTTGTCTTTCTCGGATCGGGGTATGGTCTGTTGTAATTTATTTTTTGGGTTTGGGTAGGGTTATGCATTAATAAACCTAATTAAAAAGAAAATTGCCCAGTTAAACTGATGGCATTGAGCTCACAGGCTATTCACACAAATTGTATATTATACTCTTATTTCAAAGAATAATGCCCCTCAAAAAATAAATGAAGGTATTAGTCCCCGTTGCCCCCCTTTCTACTTAACCAAAGAACCTCCAAATCTAATCAGGGAAGCTACTTAACATTGACATAATAAACTGGTATACCAAATTTGAAGCAAATCAGATAATTCTGCATGAAAAAACCATTTCACTAAATTAAGGGGGGGGGGGGTATTATCTCCCCCATTTCTCCCTTTATGCTGAACAGATGAACTTTCAAATCTAATCAGAAAAGCTCCTTATTAGAATGAACCTAGAAAAAAAATTAAACTAAATTAGATAATTCTGCATGAAAACACATATATCTAAATTAAGGGAGGGGCAATTGCCCCCCTTTCCCCCATTTTATACTTAACCAATGATCCTCCAAATCAAATTAAGGAAGCCATATCGTAATAAACTGGTATATCTAATTTGAAGCAAATCGAATAATTCTGTATGAAAAACCCATTTATCTAAATTAAATTAAAGGGACACTAGCCCCTGTCTCTCCTTTATACTTAACCAATAAATCTCCAAATCTAATCAAGGCAGCTCCTTAACATAATAAACCGGTATACGAAATTTGGAGCAAATCAAATAACTCTGCATGAAAAACCCATTTATCTAAATTAAGGGGGGTCTAGCCCCCTTTCCCGCCTTTATACTTAACTAATGAACCTCCAAATCTAATCAGGTCAGCTCCTTAACATAATAAACCGGTATACCAAATTTGGAGCAAATCGAATAATTTTGCATTAAAAACCCATTTACCTAAATTAAGGGGGGGGGGGCTAGCCCCCCCCCCCCGCTTTCCTCCCTTTATACTTAACTAATGAACCTCCAAATCTAATCAAGCCATCTCCTCAACACAATAAGCCAGTATACCAAATTTGAGCTAATCGAATAATTCTACATGAAAAACGCATTTATCTAAATTAAGGGGAGAGGCAATTGCCCCCCCCTTCCACCCCTTTATACATAATAATGATCTTCCAAATGTAATCAGGGAAGCTGCTTAACATAATTAACCGGTATGCCAAATTTATTGCAAATCGCATATTTCTGCATGAAAAACCCATTTATCTAAATTACGGCGGGGGGATAGCCCCCCCTTTCCTCCCTTTATATGTAACTAATGAACCTCCAAATCTAATCAAGGCAGCTCCTTAACTTAATAAACCGGTATACCAAATTTGGAGCAAATCGAATAATTCATCATGAAAAACCGATTTATCTAAATTAAGGGGGGTAGCCCCCTTTCCACCCTTTATACTTAAATAATGAGCTTCCAAATGTAATCAGGGAAGCTCCTTAACACAATAAACCTGCATACCAAATTTGGAGCAAATCGAATATTTCTGCATGAAAATCCCATTTATATAAATTAAGGGGGGATTAGCCCCCTTTTCCCCCTTTATCCTTAACCAATGAACGCCAAAAAATAATCAGGGAAGCACCTTATCAGAATGAACCTAGAAAAAAAATTGAAACAAATCGGATATTTCTATCAAGAGTTATCGCGTTACGTACATACGTACACACTTACATACAGAATCGGCGGACGCATAAGCTCTCAGGCTTTGATAGCCTGTGAGCTAAAAATATCACCCTCATCGGATAATAAGTGGTCATTTTTCAATTAGCCTAACGCTTTCTAGGATCTTTGCAATAAGCCTGAAAAATATCAGGCTAATTGGAAAAAGGGAGATGGATTCTCCAATTAGCTGGGCTCTTTGCAAAGAGCCTAGGCTGTTTGCAAAGAGCCGGATTTCTCAATTAGCCTACGACATATATACCTCTTCACAGGCGCGGATCCAAGTAAGGGGGGGAAATCACACGGATCGCCCCCCCCATCTTGGATAAAAAAAATGTAAATCCACCGATCATCGCGAATTTCGTCAAAGGATCGTGCAAAAACGTGAATTTCGTCAAAGAAGCGCGGGAAAAAACGTGAATTTCGCCAAAAAAATCGGGCATTTTGTCAAAAGACGACAGAAAAAATGCGAATTTCGCCAAAGGATCGCAGAAAGAAACGCTAATTTCGCTAAGAATTGCAGAAAAAACGCAAATTTCGCGAAACAATTTCGGAAAAAACGCTAATTTCGGAAACAACTGCGCAAAAAACGCTAATTTCGCGAAAGAATCGCACAAAAATGCGAATTTCGTCAACAAATTTTGGAAAAAATGCGAATTTCGTCAAATTTCATCAAAGAATCGCGAAAAAAATACGCGAATTTCGTCAAACGCCCGCGGAAAAAACGCACAATTAGCACCAGGAGGAGATTCCCTAGGCGCGCATCCACGGGGGGGGGGGAACGATCGGGGCGGTTGCCCCCCAAGATGTAAATCCAATACTTTTAACGGCAGTTTTTGCGGAACAGACAGACAAGCAAATGAAAATCAAACACTTTTCTGGTGTCAATGGTAAACCTCACTGACGTTTCGGCAGTTTGTGAACAAAATAGGATTATGTCCTGTCAAGAGGCATATGGTGCCATAATTTTTGACACTAATGGGTTGAGGTGAGGGACGATGCCACTTCATGTACCTTTTGTTGAATCTCTACAACAGAATTTGACAACGTTATGCGGATCCCTTTAAAGTGTTTAAAATTTTTCGTTCTTTCAAAGAAGCTGCAATTCTAATTTCTGTATAACGATATTTTTGAGGAGTGCTTTATTGTTTGAGAAAAGAATGGGATTCATAGCAATTTCCAAAGAAAGAAGAAAAGGACAGGTCCTTTCAAAAATTCATGCATCTTAATGTTTTCTGAAAAAAACCACTAATGTGTAAAAAATATACTGTTATTGCCACCCACATTGGTAAATTTCAAGGGGTATTTAATGAATGAAAAAAAGGATTATGTCCTAATCCTAGTCAGTTAAAAACTAAAATGCATATGGTATGTTGATTTCTTAAAAACCAACTTTGTAAATTTCTTCTTCCCTTCTTTGCCCCGATCGACACCGCCCCCCCCCCCCCCCGTTGTGGAGGCGCTTCTAAGGGAATCTCCTCCCGGTTCGTTTTTTTTCGCAGTCCTTTGACAAAATTCGCGTTTTTTCAGCGATTCTTTGGCGAAATTTGTGTATTTTTTCGCGATTCTTTGAAGAAATTCGCATTTTTTCAAAGATCTGCTGACGAAATTAGCGTTTTGCGCGATTCTTTCGCGAAATTAGGTTTTTTGCGCGTTTCTTTCAAGAAATTAGCGTTTTTCCGCAATTCTTTGACGAAATTCGCGTTTTTTCGCGATCCCTTGATGAAATTGGCGTTTTTTGCGCGATCTTTTGACGAAATTCGCGTTTCTTTTGCGATCCTTTGACCTGCGAACGATTGACGAAATTGATTTTTTTCGACGACCATTTGTCGAAATTTGCGACAATCGGTGGATTTATATTTTTTTTGGGGGGGGGGCGATCGCCCCGATCGCCCCCCCCCCCCGTGGATCCGCGCCTGCTAGATGCATGAGTACGTACAAGGGAAAAAGTCTAACTGTAGAGAGATCTCTGCGCTTGATAGAAAAAGTAAAACAGCAAAATGCAGGAAAATTCCGATTGGACGAGACCCGGAGGCCCCGCCCTCTCGAGGAGCTAGAGAAGTTAGAATGAATGAAAGACAGACGATAATTTAAGTTTTTAATGAAAGAGAGGTCAAGAGTTGAATTTGGACTAAAAATAAATAAAGTAAAAAAGAGAGTTCCGCAACAGTTTCGATGTCGGACTGGCAAAAGGGCCCCAAGATCTTAAAAAAAAAAAAAAAAAAAAAAAAAAAAAAAAGCTTTTTTCAGGATCCATACATTTTAAAATTACAAGTTAAATAAAAAATTACAATTTTGTTTTCCTTAAATCTTTACAGTTACGCATAATAGGTAAAAATGAGCGGAAAACGTTCGGAATAAAGCATAATAGTGCAAGATAAAAAAGATTTTACAGGGTTTTTTTTTCCAGAAGGAAATTAAGTTTTTTGAACGGTATTTTCGTTCGTTTTGGAAGTATTAGATAACATTTCAGAGAAGATTAGTAATTTTGAAAGATTATCATTTTTAGCAGAAATCTTATCCAAGACGTTGCTGAGCTTTTTACCGATTTCCGAAAAGTGAGAGATCTCAAGTTCGGCTTTTATTTTTCTGATTATTTTAATTATAGTAGGGATTTCATTAGTTAATTCTTTAAGTTCGTAGATATGCTAAGTTGGGGGAAGGGGTATTTTTTCTTTAGGTTTTACAGTATTTTTGCTAGGTTTTGGGGGTTCCACCGTTTTTCCCTTGGAGTTTTCAGTTCCGGAGGTCACAGGTGCGTACGATTTTTTGAATTGTGGTTTTACGGGAAATTTTTTGCAGCCTTCATAGCTAGAAGGATGTGCGAGATCGCAGTTGATACATTTTGGGGGTGGCCTCGGTAGCTCAGGAGGAGCTTTTTTAGCTGGGCAATCTGGAGATAAATGGCTACCACCGCAACCTACACAGGACGGATCCATGTGACAGTTGGCGGCGATATGAAAAAATTTTTGACATTTATGGCATTGACACTTTTTTGGCTACTCTAAATTTCTCAATATTAACGTGGAGTTGGAAAATTGCTTTGAGGTAAAATATTTCGAAAGATGTTTCACTTTTGGGGAGTTCTACCAGAAAGAGAGGGAGAGGTTTTTTCCCCCTCTCTACGGCTTTTAAGTTGCCAGACTTTTATGATCGTAAATACTTTAAATGTTAAGTTTTCTTTAAGAGTTTCAGTTGATGTTGATGTTGGAAGGACTCTAATAACCGCTTTAATTGAAATTTCCCTGTCAGGAATGATGTAAAATTCAATTTTGCTTTGCTTGAGATGCTGAATAATACGCATTTTGTTGCGTAGGTCTTATGGGGAAATTTTAAGGTAACTTCCTGCAATTTTACCTTCGAACTCGATCTCGCCACATCGTGACAGGTCTTTTGTGAATTCGATTATGTTTACAATGCCTGAGACCATAATTGGTTTAGGTTTTTTTACTTCACGCGTATTTGGTTCGGTACTTTCATTATCGGATTCCATGTCGTAATTTTCTGGAGAATTTACTATTTTTTCGTTATTTTCATCTTTTGAAAAACACTGGTCAAAACTATTATAAAAGATTTCTGTTTTGGAAAAGTGGTGCGAAATAGAATTAAAAAATAGTCGCATGTGGCAGCCCTGCAAATATCACGAGATCTCATGCATAATAAAATCAAGTGCAATAATAGAAATGGATATTTGTAAAAGCGAATTATATTATACTATTGTCTCTCATTCTGCAGAGCATCTCTTTCCAAATTTAAGGTAATTCAATGGAGGCTGAATCATTGCATATCTTCTCACTGCGTATAAGGATCTCTATTGATTCTCGGATCGTGGATGGAAAATAAAATCTTGATAGATAAATTATTCTACAGTTTTTAAAATCTATCTGTAAAGGTTTCAGCATTTTTTTTCCTGGCTACTTGGAATTTTGACATTTTAGTTCTTATGTACTGAGATGAACTACGTCTCTGGTAGTATAATAAGTATTTTCTGGCTTTACTGAACACTTGGTGTTAGACTTACACTGTACTTATGAACTAACGACGGGCAACTTGACTTTACCATTGATTTATTAACATCTTATAGTCATACAGTTAAAAATGTAATTGGCTTTATACACTGTTTCTTCATACTTTTGTTTTCAACTTATCATAGTCAAATGTCAAAAGTATCAATGACTTTAATATTTGTAAACCTTACCTTGTTTTTATTGTCATTTTTCAGTCACCTGTCATTAGTGTAAATGACTTGAGACTTTGCTTTTTTTTTAATCACATTTCTGGCGCCAGGGCAGGGCCTGATTAACCTCTGAAGCTATTGGAAGCACAGTGTCATTTCAGGGCGCCTTTTCCTTCAAGAAGAGTTTTCTAAATTTGATATTCCTGGAAATTCACCAATGCTGCAAATATTATTCCAAAGAGGGCTCAGTATTCAGATATATTTCATTAAATAACTTTTTTTATGTTCCTCTCTCTATATGTATGCACAAAAAAAATTGAATACAATCAAGACAAATATGCAAAATGGATTTTATTTACTAGTATTAGAATAAAAATGTAACTTGGATAAAAAGGTTGAATTCAGCATGTATTCACAACATGAAATATTAATATTTTGAAGAAATACTTCCTTCAATTCTGATAATAGTTTAAGTTATTAATATTTTATGTTGTATATACAAGCCAAATTGAATAACATTCAAATTCAATATGCAAAATAAATATACATCTAAAATAATGGACAAATTGAAGAATTCTACCCATGTGGTTGAAAGTGATCTATTATATGAAAAATTAATTTGTTATGAAAAGTATTTTTATAAAATACTTATGAGTTACTAATTTGAAAAGAAACTGGATAGAATTTTGGAATGGAATTAATTCAATATAAAATTTGGAGATCCCTATTTTCTCCCTTTTGGGACCCTTTAAAATTTTCAAAGGGAAGCACGTGCTTCTCGTGCCTATTCGGTAATCAGGGCCTGCGCCAGAGCGACACTCTGGCCAAAGCTGCAGTTTTCTTGTTGTATTTGATGTCTGCTATATGTTCTTTGATCCTAGTTTTAAGCTTTCTGTTTGTCATTCCTATATAAAATTGCACTGTCCCATCCTCTTTGATGAAAGGTATTTCAAATACCTCGGATAATTGATTTGGCTCTATTGGATCTATTTTCTTACAGACTATGTTTTTTCAAATTTACGGAAGGTTTTCCTATAAGGGAGATATTTTTGAGTTTATATTTCAATCTTTCGAAGAAACCAGGAAAATATTGTGATAGAATTTTGTACATTGAAGTTAATTATCTTCTTATTCTTCATGTTCATAATTAATCTCCTTGCAGTGCTTCTTTATAGCCATTGTTTCTTGCTACAGCATATATTTTACTAGCAGTCTTCGCCCGCTACGCAGTCAAGTATAATAAAATCAAGTGTAATAACAGAAATGGATATTTGTAAACGTGAATTATTTTATACTGTCGTTTCTCATTCTGCAGAGCATCTCTTTCCAAATTTAAGGTAACTCCATGGAGGCTGAATCTTTGTATGTATTCTCACTTCGCAAAAGATCTCTATCGATTCTCGGATAACGGATGGCAAATAAAATCCTGATGGTTGAATTATTCTACTATTTTTAAAATCTATCGGTAAAGGTTCTTTGTTATATACTCCGGCCAAAGCTGTAGATTTCTTGTTGTATTTCTCTAAAAGAACATTGAATCAAACGATATACAGCTAGCAAAGATGAAAAAAAAAATACTTTTTTCTTAATATCTAATCAAATATCCATAATGGTTGTCTTATTCGAATAATCTTACATTAAGCAGCTCAAAGTCGATGTTGGAGACATAATAGACAAAACAGCTAAAAATTTACTGAAGTTGTACCTATGTTGAACAACTTTTTAATAGATTTGTTATCTTGAATTTCCCGCTTCTACCTAAAACTGCTGCAGAGATATGGAGAAATGGCCTAAAACTTGCGACAACCACATTAAAGCCTCTTAACTGGGAATTTCTAAAGCCGATAAAATCTATCTAAAACTGATGCTGAGATATGGCGAAATGACCTAAAAGTTTCTACCCTCCTTTTAATGTTCTCGGGTGTGTGTGGGTGGCGGGGAGTTCTAAAATCGCTAAAATACATGCTATTTTTTAATAGGTTTGTTAAATTAAATTTCACGATCCTACTTAAAACTGCTGCTGGGATATGGCCAAATGTTCTAAAACGTTCGACCACCACCCATTAACCCCTTGGGGGGGGGGGGGATTTCTAAAATTGCTGAAATGCGAGTTTAATTATTCTTTTAGTAGATTTATTTTCTGGAATTTCACGCTCCTACCTAAAACGACTGCTGAGATATGGCCAAATATTCTGAAATTTTCGACCCCCCCCCCCCCCCGCCTTTAACTCTCCTCAGACAGGAATTTTCAAAAATCGCTGAAATACAGGTTTAACTCTTTTTTTGGTAGATTCATTTTCTGGAATTTCTCACGCCTACCTAAAACGGGTGCTGAGATATGGCCATATGCTCTAAAGTTTTCGACCCCCTTTAACTACCTTATGGAGGGGGGGGGGGGTTCTAAAATCGCTGAAATACATGCGTATAATTACTTTTTTAATAAATTTCTTATCCCGAATTTCTCGCTTCTACCTAAAACAACTACTGAGATATGGCTCAATGCCCTAAAAGTTTCTGCCCCCCTTAACCCCCTTAGGGGGCAATTTTCAAGAATCGCTAAAATACATGTTTAACTACTTTTTTTAGTAATTTTTTTCTGGAATTTCACGCTTCTACCTAGAATGCTGCTGCTATATGGTCAAATGTTCTAAAAATTTTCGACCTTAGGTGGGAGGGGAATTTCTAAAATCGCTTAAATATGTGTTTAATTATTTTTTTGTAGATTTATTTTATGGAATTTCACTCTTCTACGTAAAACGGCTGCTGAGATATGGCATACCGTTCTAAAATTTTTGATCCCGCTGTAAATTCCTTGGGGAATTCCTAAAATCATTGAAATACGAGTCTAATTATTCTTTTAGTAGGTATATTTTCTATAAACTCGTATCGGTTGCGCTCCTACTAAACGGCTGCTGAGATGTGGCCAAATGTTCTAAAAATTTCGACCCTTCTCCCTTTCCTTTAATTCCCTTGGAAGGGGAAAATTTCAAAAATCGCTTAAATATCTGTTTAATTATTTTTAATATGTTTGTTATTCTGAATTTCTCGCTCCTACCTAAAATGGCTGCTGAGACATGGCCACATGTCATGAAAACTTCGTTAAGCCGTTGGACGGAATTTCTAAAATTGTTGAAATATGTGTTTATTTTTTAGTAAATTTTTTCTGGAATTTCACGTTCCGATCTAAAACGGCTGCTCAGATATGGCCAAATGTTCTAAAATTTTCGACATACTTTAACTCCCTTAGGTTAGTACATCTAAACTCGCTGAAATGTGTGTTTCATTACTTTTTAGTACATTTATTTTGTGAAATTTCATGTTCCTACCTAAAACGGCTGCTGAGATATGGCGAAATGTTCTAAAATTTTCGACCCCCACTTCAACCCCATTAGCGAGGGATTTTCAAAAATCCTTTCTTAGTCCGCGCCTATGTCCTAAGAAGTATTTTCCCCCAATTTTCATTCTTCTAGGTTACGTAGTTGGACTGTGCGTTGATTATGAGTTAGCCAGGACAAAGTTTTATATATTTATATAGAGTTACTAGCTGATCCGCCCGACGTTGTCTGGGCTTGAGATCGAAAAGTCAAATTAATAATCGAAAAGAAAGGAAAGGAAAAAAAAAAAAAAGATGAGACGAAAATTTTCTATCTTGCACCAGGAGTGTAAGAAAAAGTTGGCTAAAATTTAAAAATTCCATGCCCTTAGCTTTTATCGGTTTTAACCAAATTTTTGTGGCCAAAATTGGGCTATTTGGCGAAAATTCCTTTTACACAGTGAAGCATTTTAATTATAAACTGCAGATATTTAATTATTTTTTAATTAGTTTTAAACCCATTTTAGTTAGAATTTAATAAATAAACTAATTTTCAATAAAGAAAGTATTAATATTAGACTATCAAATAGATGAAGCTGCTAAAGGTTTGTAGTCAGAATTGCAAATATGTCAGCTGAATTTAAAATGGGTATGCAATTAATTAATTAACAAATATTACTTTAAACTGCACAGCAATCGTAATTTAGAACGTTTTTAGAAAGTTTTCTCCTCATTTCACCCTTTAAAATTAAGAATCAATAATTAAAAAAAAAAAAAAAACATCGTGAGTGACCATTATAACCTAAAAGAAACCGCCATGCCAAATTTCAAGTTTCTAGCCCCTTCAGTATTAAAAAATCATGGGTTTCCCATGCACGCTTTTAAATTTCGATTTTTTTAAACTGTTCTGTGCATGCATTTGCGTCTTAGAAATAGCAGCCATGTCAAGTTTCAAGTTTCTATCCTCAACAATTCCATAGACATCGTAATTTAGAACTGTTTTGTGCATTTAACTCTTTTAAACTTCCGTTTTTAAAGAACTATCCTATGTGAATATTTATATCTTAAAGTAACCATCATGCCAAATTTCAAGTTTCTAGCCACTGTAGCAGCCATATCAAATTTCCAATTTTTCCCTTAACAATTCCATAGAAATCGTAATTTAGAACGTTTTCAGAACGCTTTTCACCCTTTAAAATTTGAATTTCCTTTAAAAACTGTTCTGTGCGTACATTTGCGTCTTCAAAATAGCAGCCATGTCTAGTTTCTATTTTCTATCCTCAACAATTCCATAAACACCGTAATTTAGAACTTTTTTGTGCATTTAACTCTTTTAAATTTCAAATTTTAAAAATCTATCCTATGCGAACATTTGTATCTTAAAGTAACCGTCATGCCAAATTTCAAGTTTCTAGCCCTGCAGCAGCCATATCAAATTTCCAGTTTTTCCCTTAACAATTCCATAGAAATAGTAATTTAGAACGTTTTCAGAACGTGTTTTAAAAATACAACAGCCATGTCAAATTTTGAGTGTCTAACAATTTCATATAAACCGTAATTTAGACTTTTTTCAAATATTCTGCTAATTTCACTCTTTTAAATTTTGAATTTTTTTAGAAGCCATTCTTAGAAGGCATTTATATCTTAAAAGTAACCTCCATGTCAAATTTCAAGTTTCGAGAGGTGAATATCACAAAATCTGAGATTTTGAAAACAAAAATTTTTGAAAATTTAAATCGTTTCAAAGCTTCTAATAATTTTAAAAATGTTTGTTGAACTGCTGAATAAAGGAATTTCCATGTAAAATTGTTAAAGTTTGAAGAGCTTTGTCATTTTCTTGGCATATGTATGCCAGGATAATGACAATTTCATTCTAAAACATTTTTCACATTCTCATTTTTTTTATTTTTAGATCTAACATTTTAATTTCGTTTAAAAGAACATGTTTCCTCTATGGTACCTCAAATTCAGTGTAATGTTCAGTTTTATTTATAATTTATGGAAACCAGGGAAATGGCATAATAAAAGTCCATTCAATTTTTACAAACCCTTAAAAAACATTAGGGTATACATTACACAAAGAAATATCTAAAAGATCTTGCTGGTAGCAATGATTTTAGTACTTCTAACTTGAACTATGTCAGGAAAAAGAAGAGTTACTCTGTAGCCCCATCTTTATACCTCATTAAAAACTAAAATGAGCAGGCCAGGAAAAAGACATTCATTTTCAGTGACAATCATATTTTAATTATGGAAAATTACTTGTAAAATACAGAACATGTTACCTTCCTCATATCTTATACTATAATGCGAGCAAAAATTGTGTGTGTGTGTGTGTGTACTTATGTAAATTTTATCTTAAAAACGGCTCCAACGGTTTTGACGAAATTTTGTTTTTTACCATTTTCGGACACGATAAGACCATTGGGCTAGGTCACGTGTTCGAGAAAATTCGATTAGTGAATTATTTTGGGTCATAATGGGTCAAGGTCAAGCTAATTATATCTAAAAAAGGCTCAATCGATTTTGACTAATTTTTATATCCAACCGTTTTTTGGCACGAAAAAACTATTAGGCTATGTTCGAGATATTTCGATTAGTGGGTCATTTTTGGGTCACAATGGGTCAAGCCAATTTTATCTAATAAACGGCTCTAACGATTTTGACGAAATTTTGTATTCTGTCGTTTTGGATTACGAGAAGACCAATGGGCTAAGTCACATATTAGAGAAAATTCAATTAGTAGGTCATTTTTGGGTCACTGTGGGTCAAGCAAAGTTTATCTAGAAAGCAGCTTGACGAAATTTTGTATTCTATCGTTTTCGGGCACGAGAATGCTATTGGGCTTGATCGCATGTTCAAGGAAATTCGATTAGTGGGTCATTTTGGGTCACAATTGGTCAGGGTCTAGCTAATTGAATCCAAAAACTGGCCCAAAACATTTCGACAAAATTTTGTAATATACCGTTTCCGGGAATGAGATGAGCTAAGCCACATGTACGAGAAAAATCGATTAGTGGGTCATTTTGGGTCAAATGGGTCAAGGTCAAGTTAATTATATCTAAAAAACAGCTCAATCGATTTTGACTAAATTTTATATCCAACCGTTTTTCGGCACAAGAAAACTACTGGGCTAGGTCACATGTTCGAGAAATTTTGATTAGTGGGTAATTTTTGGGTCCCCATGGGTCAAGACAATTTTATCTGAAAAACGGCTCTAACGATTTTGACTAAATTTTGTATTCTGTCGTTTTGGATTACGAGAAGACCAATGTGCTAAGTCACATATTAGAGAAAATTCGATTAGTGGGTCATTTTTGGGTCGCTATGGGTCAAGTAAAGTTTATCTAGAAAACGGCTCTAACGATGTTGACGAAATTTGTATTTTATCGTTTTCGGGCGCAAGAATACCATTGGGGTTGGTCACATGTTCAAGAAAATTTGATTAATGGATCATTTTGGGTCAAAGTGGGTCAGGATCAAGCTAACTGAATCTAATAAAAGGCCCAAACCATTTGACAAAATTCTGTAATAAACGGTTTCCGGTCATGAGATGACCATTGGCCTAAGTCATATGTTCGAGAAAAATAGATTAGTGGGTCATTTTTGGGTCACTGTGGGGCAAGCTATTTATATCTAACAACTCAAACAATTTTGTCAAAATTTTGTATTTTACAGTTTCTGGACATGACAAGACCACTGGGCTAAGTCACATGTTCGAGAAACTTCAATTAGTAGGTCATTTTTGGGTCATTGTGGGTCAAGCTAAGTGTATCTAAAATAACCGCTCAAAACATTATGGCAAAATGTTGTATTATATTGTTTTTGAGCATGAGAATACCATTGAGCTAAGTTACATGTTCGAGAAAATTCGATTAGTGGGTCATTTTTGGGTCACTGTGGGCCAAGCTAATTGCATCTTAAAAAAGGATCAAACGATTTTGACAAAATTTTGTATTATACTGTTTTCGGACACGAGAAGATCATTGGGTTAGGTCACATGTTCGAGAAAATTCGATTAATGGGTCATTTTGGGGTCACTGTGGGTCAAGTTAATTTCATCTAGAAAACAGCTTTAATGATTTTGATTAAATTTTGTTTTCTATCATTTTCGGGTTCAAGAAGGCCATTGGTCTAGGTCGCATGCTGAAGAAAATTCGATTAACCAGTCATTTTGGGTCACTATGGGTCAAGGTTTAGCTATTTTTATCTAAAAAATGGCTCGAACGATTTTGACAGAATTTCTTATTACACCGTTTCCTAGCACGAGAAGACCATTGGGATCGGTCAGATGTTCGATAAATTTAGATTAGTAGGTCCTCTTTGGGTTACCGTGGGTCAAGCTAATTTTATCTATAAAATGACTTTAGCGATTTTGACTAAATTTTGTATTCTATCGTTTTCGGGTTCGAGAAGAGCACTGGTTAGGTTGTGTGTTCAAAAAATTTCGGTTAGTGGGTCCCTATGGCTTAGGATAATGCCAATTTTATCTAAACAGCAAGAATTATACAGTGAGAATGAAATATCGAATTGAAGACAAGGCTAGTTTTGACATGGCGTAGATCGGTCATGCCCGCTAGTATGTGTTATATAAGGTATAATTAATAATTATAAATTAAAAAACTAGAAAAAGGTATTTGTACATTATAGCAGGAAGCCTTTTACTTTGCATACATCACAGCGTGACATGCCAAGAAAATGACAATCTGAAATTTTAAGTCTTTTAATTAATTTATTTTTGTGTTATTATGAATATGATATCTCTTGAAAGTACCTCTAAGAATACTTTTTATTAGAATGCAAAAAAGAAAATTGCATTAGATAACATTTAATAGAAATTTTATTGTGCGGACGACAATTTTCGCATTTTGTGATATTGTCCCTTAGTCTCTTCCAGGGGTGCCCACAGAGGGATTCGGTGAACTTTCTGCAAAGTGCGTCATACAATTTATTTATTTTTTTTTTTTGGGGGGGGGGGATTTAGAGAAAAGGTACATTTTGGGGGGGGGGGATTTTTAAATTCTTAATATTTCCATCTTTTTTTTTACTATTAAAAAAATTCTTCATTTTTTAATGTAACTTTTAACTTTTCTCCAACATTCAATTTCCAGAAATGTTCCTCTTTTTTTCATTCATTAAATTCTAGATAAGGGCAATAAGAACGCATTTTGCATCTTGCTATCTTTGAAGGTTCGGTATAAAAGAAAATACGTGGAATACTGTTGGAAAAATATTTAACACGTGCTGAAAGGTAATTAGGATCGTAAAATGTGATAAAAAGAATAGCTTTCCAGAAGCGTTTTAAGGGGCTGGTCACTCAGCTTTGGAATTCTCCTCCGTAATGTTAAGTCTATGAATTTTTGATTCATTCGTACATTTAAAATCTCTCCTCGGGAAATTCATATTTTTAACATATTTTTTCTGTTTACTCTTCTTAAAGGATGTCTCATTTTTTCTTAGTTTTCAAAATCTTTTTAAAATCTATGCTGAATTTAATATTTTATGTGTTAAAAGCGGGCGAACTGTGAGTAAGATTTTAATGCCTCATATAAAATTAAGTTATATATTTTAGAAATATTTTGACAAGTAAGAAAAAAAGAGACATCTTTTAGGAAGTGTACACAAAAAATAGAAGTAAAAAATATTAATTTCCCGAGGAGATATTTTAAATATACGAATGCATCAAATGCTCATAGACTTTACATTAGTGAGGGGAAATCGGAAGTTGAGTGACCAGCCCCCTTAAGTAATTTATTATCTTGCTTGACAGGGTCGTATCGTACGGTCCGAGTGCAAAAATACATTATTGATGGGTGGGATAAGAAAGAACAACAATGTTCTGTTTAGGAGGGGGGGGGGGCAATGTTAATGTATAAAGATTTTTTTTTGGGGGGGGGGATTTGCGTCATTGGGTTTTGGGGGGTATGGTCACCACTTGTCTCTTCAGTATCACCCCAAAAATCGTAAGCTTAGAAGGTGTTTTTCTCCTGCAGCCTTTTAAATTTCTAATTAGAAAGAAAAGGTTCTGTAGGTGCATTTGACTCTTAAAAGTAGCAGCCATGTCAAATTTCAAGTTACTATCCCTAACAATTCCATAGAAATCGCTGATTTGGAACCTTTTTAGAATTCTTTCCGCTCATTTCACCCAAATTTCGAATCTTTTTATAAACCATTCTTAGAGAGCGTTTGTATCTTAACTCTTAAATGCGCGATTTTTTTTTCGAAAAATTATATATGATTCCCTGAAAGGTTTATTACACAGGAAAAATAATGAAAAAAATCAGAGATACATTTTTCGTATAATATGTCAATCTTTTCTTCTGTTGCACATCTGCAATATAACTAAAAACTACTGTTGTGTGGCTGTTTTACGCTAAAATATTGCAAATTTGTAAATATTTTAATAAATATGTCTCCAAACAGCTTTTTTTATATAATTATTTATTTTATAACACTTAACCTTCAACTCTTTAATTCCCATGATAGAATACGTTCCAGAAATTGCGTAGTTCAGAAAATCTGACTTTACACCAGGAAATTTCAATGGTTAATTTCGCTTTATTTAAATACGGAAAGTCTGTTTTTAATTAAGGCAGCAGGCCAGGAAAAAGACATTCATTTTCAGTGACAATCATATTTTAATATGGAAAATTACTTGTAAAATACAGAACATGTTACCTTCCTCATATCTTATACTATAATGCGAGCAAAAATTGTGTGTGTGTGTCTGTGTGTGTACGTATGTAAATTTTATCTTAAAAACGGCTCCAACGGTTTTGACGAAATTTTGTTTTTTACCATTTTCGGACACGATAAGATCGTTGGTCTAGGTCACGTGTTCGAGAAAATTCGATTAGTGAATCATTTTGGGTCATAATGGGTCAAGGTCAAGCTAATTATATCTAAAAAACAGCTCAATCGATTTTGACTAAATTTTATATCCAAACATTTTTCGGCACAAGAAAACTACTGGGCTAGGTCACATGTTCGAGAAATTTTGATTAGTGGGTAATTTTTGGGTCCCTATGGGTCAAGACAATTTTATCTGAAAAACGGCTCTAACGATTTTGACTAAATTTTGTATTCTGTCGTTTTGGATTACGAGAAGACCAATATGCTAAGTCACATATTAGAGAAAATTCGATTAGTGGGTCATCTTGGGGTCACTATGGGTCAAGTAAAGTTTATCTAGAAAACTGCTCTAACGATGTTGATGAAATTTGTATTTTATCGTTTTCGGGCGCGAGAATACCATTGGGGTTGGTCACATGTTCAAGAAAATTTGATTAATTGATCATTTTGGGTCACAGTGGGTCAGGATCAAGCTAACTGAATCTAAAAAAAGGCCCACAACATTTGACAAAATTCTGTAATAAACGGTTTCCGGGCATGAGATGAACATTGGGCTAAGTCATATGTTCGAGAAAAATAGATTAGTGGGTCATTTTTGGGTCACTGTGGGCCAAGCTATTTATATCTAACAACTCAAACAATTTTGTCAAAATTTTGTATTTTACAGTTTATGGACATGAGAAGACCACTGGGCTATGTCACATGTTCGAGAAACTTCAATTAGTGGGTCATTTTTGGGTCACTGTGGGTCAAGCTAAGTGTATCTAAAATAACCACTCAAAACATTATGGCAAAATGTTGTATTATATTGTTTCTGAGCATGAGAATACCATTGAGCTAAGTTACATGTTTGAGAAAATTCGATTAGTGGGTCATTTTTGGGTCACTGTGGGTCAAGCTAATTGTATCTTAAAAAAAGCTCAAACGATTTTGACAAAATTTTGTATTATACTGTTTTCGGACACGAGAAGATCATTGGGTTAGGTCACATGTTCGAGAAAATTCGATTAAAATTATCATTTTTGGGTCACTGTGGGTCAAGTTAATTTTATATAGAAAACAGCTTTAATGATTTTGATTAAATTTTGTTTTCTATCATTTTCGGGTTCGAGAAGGCCATTGGTCTAGGTCGCATGCTGAAGAAAATTCGATTAACCAGTCATTTTGGGTCACTATGGGTCAAGGTTTAGCTATTTTTATCTAAAAAATGGCTCGAAAGATTTTGACAGAATTTCTTATTACACCATTTCCTAGCACGAGAAGACCATTGGGATCGGTCAGATGTTCGATAAATTTAGATTAGTAGGTCCTTTTTGGGTTATCGTGGGTCAAGCTAATTTTATCTATAAAATGACTTTAGCTATTTTGACTAAATTTTGTATTCTATCGTTTTTGGGTTCGAGAAGAGCACTGGTTAGGTCATGTGTTCAAAAAATTTCGGTTAGTGGGTCCCTATGGCTTAGGATCATGCCATTTTTATCTAAACAGCAAGAATTATACAGTGAGAATGAAATATCGAATTGAAGACAAGGCTAATTTTGACACGGCGTAGATCGGTCATGCCCGCTAGTATGTGTTATATAAGGTATAATTAATAATTATAAATTAAAAAACTAGAAAAAGGTATTTGTACATTATAGCAGGAAGCCTTTTACTTTGCATACATCACAGCGTGACATGCCAAGAAAATGACAATCTGAAATTTTAAGTCTTTTAATTAATTTATTTTTGTGTTATTATGAATATGATATCTCTTGTAAGTACCTCTAAGAATACTTTTTATTAGAATGCAAAAAAGAAAATTGCATTAGATAACATTTAATAGAAATTTTATTGTGCGGACGACAATTTTCGCATTTTGTGATATTGTCCCTTAGTCTCTTCCAGGGGTGCCCACAGAGGGATTCGGTGAACTTTCTGCAAAGTGCGTCATACAATTTATTTATTTTTTTTTTGGGGGGGGGGGATTTAGAGAAAAGGTACATTTTGGGGGGGGGGGATTTTTAAATTCTTAATATTTCCATCTTTTTTTTACTATTAAAAATTTTTAACTTTTTTCCAACATTCAATTTCCAGAAATGTTCCTCTTTTTTTCATTCATTAAATTCTAGATAAGGGCAATAAGAACGCATTTTGCATCTTGCTATCTTTGAAGGTTCGGTATAAAAGAAAATACGTGGAATACAGTTGGAAAAATATTTAACACGTGCTGAAAGGTAATTAGGATCGCAAGTTGTGATAAAAAGAATAGCTTTCCAGAAGCGTTTTAAGGTGCTGGTCACTCAGCTTTGGAATTCTCCTCCGTAATGTTAAGTCTATGAATTTTTGATTCATTCGTACATTTAAAATCTCTCCTCGGGAAATTCATATTTTTAACATATTTTTTCTGTTTACTCTTCTTAAAGGATGTCTCATTTTTTCTTAGTTTTCAAAATCTTTTTAAAATCTATGCTGAATTTAATATTTTATGTGTTAAAAGCGGGCGAACTGTGAGTAAGATTTTAATGCCTCATATAAAATTAAGTTATATATTTTAGAAATATTTTGACAAGTAAGAAAAAAAGAGACATCTTTTAGGAAGTGTACACAAAAAATAGAAGTAAAAAATATTAATTTCCCGAGGAGATATTTTAAATATACGAATGCATCAAATGCTCATAGACTTTACATTAGTGAGGGGAAATCGGAAGTTGAGTGACCAGCCCCCTTAAGTAATTTATTATCTTGCTTGACAGGATCGTATCGTACGGTCCGAGTGCAAAAATACATTATTGATGGGTGGGATAAGAAAGAACAACAATGTTCTGTTTAGGAGGGGGGGGCAATGTTAATGTATAAAGATTTTTTTTGGGGGGGGGGGGAATTTGCGTCATTGGGTTTTGGGGGGTATGGTCACCACTTGTCTCTTCAGTATCACCCCAAAAATCGTAAGCTTAGAAGGTGTTTTTCTCCTGCAGCCTTTTAAATTTCTAATTAGAAAGAAAAGGTTCTGTAGGTGCATTTGACTCTTAAAAGTAGCAGCCATGTCAAATTTCAAGTTACTATCCCTAACAATTCCATAGAAATCGCTGATTTGGAACCTTTTTAGAATTCTTTCCGCTCATTTCACCCAAATTTCGAATCTTTTTATAAACCATTCTTAGAGAGCATTTATATCTTAACTCTTAAATGCGCGATTTTTTATTTTTTTTTTTCGAAAAATTATATATGATTCTCTGAAAGGTTTATGACACAGGAAAAATAATAAAAAAAATCAGAGATACATTTTTCGTATAATATGTCCATCTTTTCTTCTGTTGCACATCTGCAATATAACTAAAAACTACTGTTGTGTGGCTGTTTTACGCTAAAATATTGCAAATTTGTAAATATTTTAATAAATATGTCTTCAAATAGCTTTTTTTATATAATTATTTATTTTATAACACGTAACCTTCAACTCTTTAATTCCCATGATAGAATACGTTCCAGAAATTGCGTAGTTCAGAAAATCTGACTTTACACCAGGGAATTTCAATGGTTAATTTCGCTTTATTTAAATACGGAAAGTCTGTTTTTAATTAAGGCAAATATTGCTATTTTAATATTCTGGTGTGAATTAGGTATATAGGTAGACTAAAGGCAGACTAAAAAATTCTATTAGATTTAAAGCACTGTTGTTTGCATATATGCAAAGTTGCGCGCTAAAGGGTTAAAAGTAACTGCTATGTCAAACTTCGAGTTTCTATCCTTAACAATTCCATAAAAATCATAATTTAGAATGTTTCCCGCTCATTTCACCCTTTTAAATTTCAATTTTTTTTTTAAAGAAACCCTTCTTAGTGAACATTTGGCTCCTAAAAGTAACTGTCATGCAAAATTTCAACTTTCTAGTCCCTTCAGTATCAGAAAAATCGTAAAATTAGAACATTTTTTCCCTCTATACCCTTTTAAATTTCGATTTCTTTTAATATTTCTGTGGGTGCATTTGCGTCTTTAAAATTGCAGGCTTGGTAAATATCAAGTTTCTAACCTTAACAATTCCATAGAAATATCAATTTAAAACATTTATAGAATGCTTTTCGGACCTTTTAAATTTCGATTTTTTTTTTTTTTTAACAACTGCATTGCACATGCATTTGCATTTTATAAGTAGCGTCCACGTTAAATTTCAAATTTTTATTCTTAACAATTACATAAAAAATTGTAATTTGGAATGTTTTTAGAACGTTTTCCGTTCATTTCATCCTTTAAAATTTCGAACTTTTTAAAAACCGTTCATAGAAAGTATTTAGATCTTAAATATAACTACCACACCAAATTTCAAATTTCTAGCCTCAACAATATCACAAAAATCGCAATTTTAGAATGTATTTTGCTCCTGCATCCCTTTTGGAGTTCTACCGACATAAAATATAACCTATGTTTAAGAAGAAATGGCCACCAGCACTTCGTCACCATTATTTTTTTAATCTCTTTGGTAGTTCCAGAGTTTATCCCTATGAATAAACACACAAATGTAAATAGTACTTATGACGACTTGATAAACCTTGTTGGCAAGATTTGCGCACGGCTAATATACTCCTAAAAGTACCCACCCCCTTTTTTTTTTACCCAGGAGCAAATAATAGCCTGCCAAATATCGTTTCAAATCGAACCTTTGAAAATGCGAACTTTTTTTTTTTTTTTTTTCGGAATAGATCTGCTATAGGTCCGTAGATTGAACTTGGCGATTTTTTCCCAAAACACGCCGAAATACCTTTTTTGTAAATGATCGCCAGTCAGAAACTCCGAGATAAACAAACCAACAGGGTGGTTACTTTCAAAACTAAGAAAATTTTATCGGCATTTTAATAAAGAAAATTAAAACATTATTAAAAGTTACAAAAATAAGCTTTGATTTTAATAAATTTAGCATCTAAATATAGAAAATCGGATCATATAATTCAGTTAACCCCTTGAGGGGCGGTGGGATATATTTTATCCCACCTACGATTAATGAATCTTTGCACCAGAAAAATTTTATGAAATTTTACTTTTCTAACTAAGACGTAAAATTGCTTTTCCTTATTTTGAAATAAAATTTTTCTAAATTTCCGGTGGGAAGTCAGCATTTTGCAAACGCAATTGCTTGCCCCTCAAGGGGTTAACTCATTAAAGCTGGTTTGCAAGAAAACTTGCTAAGTAAGACGAACAAAACTTTTAAATTTGAATACCGGTATTTTAATTTGGAAACTTTCACATTATCTAATCTCAAATTTTGAGCCATTAAATAATTCAAGATTGCAATGTGAAAAAAACCGATGGCGAAGAATTAAAAGAAATGTAAAAGAAGGTCGTCCTTAATGAGTTAATAATAATGGCATTTTTTTTACTTTTGGTAGTTGGAAAAATAGCTGTGGTTGCCTTAAATCAGAGTTGCCCCAAAAAGTTTCATAGTCCATTATTTTGCCTTTTTTCGACAAGTCAGTCTGCCGACTTCTAACACATCTATTCCCTTTTTTAATATGCACAAACATTGATTTCATGTTTAAATTAAATATTTTCTTTTTATAGTTGTACTAATTTCAGAATAAAGCTTTTTTCTTTGTATTTTAAACAAAATCAATGACAGAGTTTTTTTTTTCTTTATTCTATTTTCCGATGCTTTTGCATTTTTTTTTCTTAATTAAAATAGCCGTTTTAAATCTTTAACAAAAAGGTTTAATTTGAATTTCTTCCGTTGCTGTAGGAATGGGTGTATTTTAAGAAAGTATCACTTATAATTTAAAAAAAAAAATGAGTTTTTGGCGCCAAAGACATAACCAAATTAGAAAAACATGAAATATCTCACGAACTATTGGAATTAATAGAATTTGGTTAGTTCCATTCGATTCAGCATACACTCTCGACTGTCACAGGCGCACTACTATTTAAAAAAAAAAAAAAAAAAAAAAAATGTTGTATATTTCTCTTGCAAATGTTGGCAAACTGCATGTAAGTGGTGCGGTGTAGAATTAAAAAATAAGTAATTAAAAAATAATGGGGAAAATATATGATGATTTTTTGCAGTTTTTTCAACAACAACAACAACAACAACAACAAAAAAAAAACTAGTTGGATGTGACAATCCCAAAACTTTCTTCTATCTTATACATCTTAATATTTCAAAAACTAGTTACACATCTTAATACTTCAATATTATTAGTTCATTACTATACCAACTTTGATTTTCATCTTAAATTTCTGCTTCAGTCAATTAAATGAACTAAAAACGAGTTAATCTATATCATGATATCTGTTAAAATTAATAGTTTTTCATTATTCTGTTGTTATCAGATGTTTCTGAATAGCCGGCTTAGCAGGAAGTGAGTTCCCTCCTTTGCACGAGCCGCCGATGGACAATAGAACTACGAAAAATCAAGAAAAGCATACAAAAATCGCTATCACAGAGTCCCTCTACCGCGTGATATTTCCAAATTCAAGGAGGATCTGTTGGCCAAAGCCAAACACATGCACAAAAAATTTGGTTCAATTGTATGCATAATTTTATACACTTTTCGACTGTACAATAAAGAAAATGGTACAGACATCGTAATTATAGCGCCCCCTTCCAGCGGAATTTTTCCAAATTCAGGGAGGACCTTATGCCATGATCAAAAAGAAACACAAAAAATTTGGCTCAATTCTCTGCATAACTTCATACACTTTTCGATGATACAATATTTAAAATGGCACAAAAATTGCTATTACAGCTCCCCCTACCGGCAAATTTTTTCCAAATTAAGGAAGGGCTTGCTTACCATAGCTAAGAACTTAAAATAAAAATTTGGTTCAATTCTATGCATAACTTCATACACTTTTCGATGGTACAATATGCAAAATTGCTATTAAAGCGCCCCCTAGCGGCGAATTTTTTCCAAATTCAGGAGGACCTGCTTGTCATAGCCATAAACTTAAAATAAAAATTTCGTTCAATTCTATGCATAACTTCGTACACTTTTAGATGGTACAATATTTAAAATCGCACAAAAATCGCTGTTACAGCGCCACCTACCAGCGATTTTTTCCAAATTCAGGGAGGACCTACCTGCCATATTCAAAAACTTAAAATAAAAATTTGGTTCAATTCTATGCATAACTTCATATACTTTTGGATGGTTAAATATTCAAATTCGCACAAAAGTCGCTATTACAGCGCCCCCTACCCGCGAATTTTTTCCAAATTCAGGGAGGATCTGCTTGCTATAGCCAAAAAATTAAAATAAAAATTTGGTTCAATTCTATGCATAACTTCATACACTTTTTGATGGTACAATGGCGACAGACAGACGGACACACGGACACACGGACAGACAGACATTTTCTATAAACATGTTTTTTGGGATCTCTGACCCCTAAAACATGTAAATCCGTCGAAAACCGGAAGTCGAAAAAAATTTCGATTACAATACTTTCTTCTATTGAAGATAGAAGAAAGTAAAAATGGTAAGGGAAGCTGTTCATGCGACAGTTTAAAATTGGTCTAAAAATCGATTTTTCTTTTTATTACCGACTTCGAAAAAAGCAGGAGGTTATCAATTCGACGCGTATGTATGTTTTTTTTTTTATGTATGTTCACCGATTGCTCCGGAACTTTTTGTCCGATTTATGTGATTTTGGTTTTAATTGAAAGAGGATACTCTCGAATTGGTACCACTTCCGTTTCATCGAAATTGGTTGAGTAGTTTTTTAGTAATTCAACAAAAACCAATAAAATAAAGGATTTTTCGCAAATTATCTTTCATTGTTGTAACCGGTTTTTCATTCATAAGCATAAAGCTATGTATTCATATGCGTTATCGCCAAGTTGTCGCCAGACTTGGCGCCATTTGGTGAAATATCGCCAAATTTGGTGACCAAAATAAGTTGTCATAAATGAAGCCAACTTGGCTGTAACTGACTAATTTGGCGATATTCCCATTCAAATTCACTAATGGATCTTCTCCAATATGTTTCTTCACAATTTCTAATCGGCAGTCATATTTACAATTCTCAATTGCCAACCATTATTTAAAATGCTAAATAATACAGAAGCAAACTAAATTAATACATGAAAACATCTGAATTGTATCAAGAAATGAGAACATGTAAATTTTAATCAGATTGCACGATAAAAGCAAAAAGTGCACTTTTTACTTTGCAGTAGTTTTTGAAGTCGGTTTTATTTTTGGTAAAAAAGTTTATATATTATAAGGACTGTATCCAAATTGAAGTTCAGTATTCGATTGTTGACCGAGAGAGCCCCCCTTCTTGATCAAGACTTCTTAACCCTTAACCGGAAACGTGAAAATCCACACGTGCACAAACAGAACACTTACTAATTTACCAAATACTGAACTTAAACATTTAATCTTTAATAGTAATGCATTAGCAGGACCAATTATTTAATATAACAGCATAAAAATAAGTTTGGAATGTCGGAGAAAGAAAATATTAAGGGCAGATACGTAGACGCAAACATCTCACAGACGTAAGTTTCCGGTTAAGGGTTAAGCACCACTCAAGCAGTAATTGAAGTCTGCTAGATTACAGGATAGCATAAGTAATTTGAAAATATCTAGTCATTTCTATCATAAACGGCCCATTAAACCATCATTTTGCCGTTTTTTAAGCATAATTTGAAAACTACTTGGAAGAAAAATGTGAAATTTTGGATTCCATAAAGCAGGACTTAATAAATCTAAATCCTTCAAAAAAATTATAGGTTGTAATTCATAATTTTTTCGAATATTAATTTCATAATTCATATCATAAAATTATAAAAATTGCAAATTCAACATATTTATGTTTGAGTATTTTAGTATTATTGCTACACAAAAAATTAGCACATTAGGAGTATAATTTCGTGAGATATTAATGAAAACATGAAAATGTAATTTACACATTAGAAGCACTAAATTTTGAATATTTATTATTTAATGTTGAATGATCGCCTGTTTAATTGTGAATATTTTGACACTTCATTTCTACCCATACGGTAATTCTATCACAAGATATTGTAAATTTTGTTAACACACTCAGCGCAATTATTACCCACACAAATTAAACCTTTAAATGGCGTTTTCTCCATATTCATATAGTCTTCACTTTCATGTTTTTGAAATGTTAAGGATTTTTTTAGTATTTGAGATAGTGATTTAAACTTTTTTGTAGAGTTCTTTGTTATAGCTGTGATAAATCTGCGCATAGAATTAGCATTCAGGCTTTTGTTATAAAAAAAATAAAAGTATATGAAGATGTGTTAGATTTCATCGTTTTACACTACATATATCAGTAAAAAAATTATACTAAACATAATATTGAATGTATCTAAAAATCCATGCGTAGTCTTGTGTAATACACATTTGAAAACCTTTAAAACAAATTGGGAAAATAAAATTTTTTTAAAAAAGTAGTAGGGATTTAAAAAAAAAAATCAAATGTTTATAAACCTTTTAATAAATTTTTAATTAAATATGCAGTTAAATTTTTTTTCTTTAAAATGTACTTTTAGTTGAACATTAAAATGCAGCGAGTTCACCATTTGAATCATATTAAAAAAATATATATATATTGAAAAGGTAAACTGCCGCTTTAATGTAACGTAAATAGATGCTAATCAAAATTAATTTCAAAATAAAAACTCGAAAGAAATGTTAAAAATGCAGATTGCATGTGGAAATTAAAAACTCAAAATTAACAAAATATTAAAATTTAAATATTCGTAAAGTCGAAAGGCTGATCAAAATAAAAACAATTAAATAAAAAAAAAAGCAATTTAACAAATTACAACGCCCATTTGGAAAATGATTTTTTCAAAGACTAAAATTTATGACATAAAAAATCGCACGGAGTTGATCGTACATTACGTACGCCATGGATTAAACGATAACATTCCTGGACCCATCATGAACAAATTTTAAAAGAAATTTCAGTTTTACAGTTTTCGGTACTGTAAATTTTTAAACTTCTACGGAGCTGGTCATACATTACGTACGCCATGAATTAAAGATTAATAGTGTTATTACACGTAAAAATTGCAAGCAAGAAAAATCGCCTAGCATTTCATTGGCTGTTCGGGAAAAGGCATTTCTATCATCAGATTTGCAAAAAATCTCACGACCAATTTTAAATAAAATTTCATTCTTAAACTTCTAAACATCCGACAATATTACTTTTTATACCGTCGGATAGAGAAAAAAATGTACTTTTAAATGCAATTTGTTTGAAAGCTGTATCTCAATTTGTTTCTGATTTATTAATTTTTTTTTTGTAGTTTTTATTACTTTTTGTCATAGTGGCAACAATCTGTTGTCCATCGTTGTTGAAACCAAAGGGAAATACAGATTACTGTATAGACCAATCAGATAACGAATAAATTGCGGATTAAACCAATGAAAACGTTCAGATATGCTTTTAATTTCCTACCCTGACGAGAACAATAACCATTTTTCCAAATGGTTAATAAGTTATTAAACGTAAAATTGTGTCTAAAATATTTTCCTTGGAATTTTTTTTTTCAAATAACATATTGATTGTCATTATTATTAAAGTTACGAATACTTTTATTAAATTTAAAACTAGGCTGGCGACATTATAATAAGAAAAAAATGAAAAACAAAATGAATCTGAGATTATACTTTTAAATTTAAATAATTAAGGATGCGGTATTTTTAAATAATTATAAAAAATAATAAGAACGAAAATGAAAAACAAAATGAATCTGAGATTACACTTAAAAATTTAAATGATAATCAGTGTTGAAGAATTCAAACACTTTTCTTCGGGAGGGATTTCTGTGGTTCCGGGGGGGACATCACATTGCTCCGATAGGGGATGTCCCCTGGGCCACCCCCTGAATTCAACAATGATGATAATCAAGGATGCAGTATTTATAAACCATTATAAATATGACAAGTTGAAATTGCACATCAGACGTGGCAAATGAGGTGCGTTCGTTCTGTAACTAGTTTTATAAATGTTTTTTGCACCGCATATTGTACTCAATGTATATTTTAGTGCACTTTATAAGTGCATATCACTTTCAATCTGTTCGAAAGGCTGTAACATCATTAAAATGCACTTGAAATATTTTTTTCTCATAGGCCGTAATGTAACAGAAAACTTTTGTCTGTCCCTGTAATTAAACTATAGATCCGATTTTCATAAAATTTGAAGTGACTCGACAAAATTTTACAACAATTATATATTTAAAATTTCAGACCATTCGGTTGGTCAGTTTTTGCTCTGTTATATGCGTGCGGACGGAGAGACAGACAGACGGACTGAACGACGACTATAGGTACTACGTATTTATATAATTACGAACGCACTTATTAAAAGTGTAACTTCTGAATATGGGAGTACTTTGTTTGCTTTGATATCGAAGCAAGACGAATACTGTCTTGATCGGAAAAGAACGAGATTTCAAGTTGGGAGCCACGTAAAATATAACGTATTGGATCCTCAATTGAGATTAATGATTTATATATGTATTTGTTCTTGATTTTTGTTTTTATTTTGTTTATTTATTTATGTTCAATTTTAACTGAGAAAATGCATTAGAGAGTATCTATTTTTAAAAGAGAGAATCTTTTCACACCTAACTCGTTTTAAAAATTTGAAGTATGTATCTAGTGGGATACATTATAGATAATTAAAACAAAAATTATATATTTTATTTAATTGCTGTTGAAGATGCTTTTAATTTTTATAAGAAACTTTGTACTTATGTATGACGAATAAAATTAGGAAAACGGAAACAGGTTGAAGGAGAAAAACGTAAAACTGACGCATGATAATTCAACTTGTCTTGCAGCGCCACCTTGTATAGTTTACATGCAGCAACAACAGCATGTAAACAGAATCGCTTGTTCTCATGTTATTTTAACCCTGCGTGTTCGTGCCTTTTCACATCACGTAGTAGAAGCAAAGAATATGTATTACAATAAGAAATTACTTGGCGCAAGAAGAAATAAAGTGTTTTTGGTGCTTTGGTGCTTTGCGTTTTTATTTATAAAGAATATATATTTTAGAAAAGAAGTCCGGCTTTAGCCAAAGCCTTCTCAAGACTATCAAGCCAGACACGATTTCATTCCCCCACATATGTGACGTAACGACCCGGGGCTGGCGCCAATGCCGAGATTTTGAAACTTGTATCTGGTTGTTTAGAATTAAAATGTAACGTATGCACGTGTTGTTTACTTAACTAATAGAACATATTCTTTTGAAGGTAAGTTTTATTTTCAAATTAACTACTTATATTTTATTAGTACTAGCTCTATTTTTTGTGTTCAGAATATCTTTTATTTTTAACTTCTTTAAAATAAATTAACTATTAAATCCCAGTATCGTATTGTCAACAATCCCGTATACATGTTTCAAAACAAAACGATATTATTGTACTTCTGTTTCATTTCAAAAACAGCAGTAATTTAAAGTGGCAAAAATCACGAAATCGTATCGAGACTTATATCCTTCCCTGTCTATCGTAATTTGCTAAAAATTGGTGCTTGAATGGTGTGAATCGGTGAATTATCACAAAAGTTATTAATTAATAAAGTTTTCATTGTTTAATTATATTCTTTATAAATATGTAAAAATAGCTTCATTTTAATATGTGCCAGAGCTAGACAGCTCTGTTCGGGCCAACACATTTCTCCTTATAATTTGGAAGCTATACGGCCAATTCAGTTTGAAATTTTAATGTCCTATGCGACATATTTTTCTACCTCAACTATTATATTTTCAAGTGGAAATTTTAATTAGTTCTTTTAATTTAAACAAATTAATAAAAAAAAACTTTAAAATTATTATTACTCAGAAATTTACCACTGAAAACTGATGAAATTTTGTATACAGTAAGTATAGCATAAATGTTATTAGTTTAGACTTTACCTTTCTTGCTATTCAATAATTTCGATTAAAACTTCTGACTTTATTTACTCGGAAATACTGGCAACAGATAGCTGAAATTTATGTCAGACTGAGTTTCTTGGATACTAATCATGCTAAAACATTTTCAGCCAAAAGTCTTAATTACAAGCTTAATTATTATGTAATTTATAACTTGTCACACCTTCCTATCTTTTTAATTTGTTTTGTTTTCTCTCATTAGAGTGACTTTTAATGATCGACTTTAATTAGAAAACACTGGTCGTGAGAATAGTATAACTCTGATTATTCTGTAGGCAGAATTGATTGGGCTTTAATTTGATACCAAAATTTATGTATTTTTATAGATATTTTCATATTTAAAAATTTAAATGTACTAGAAACTTTCATCATAATTTCTATGGATGCATAACATTGTTATCTTGTTTATTTCTTTTAAAGCCCGATCAATATACATACTAATTTATTGGTGTTTTTTAATCTTAAACTCTTAATAAAAATTCATTTTATAATATTTGTTACACAGTGCATGCTTATACATGACAATTACGGATATGGGAATGATATGTCTGAATCTCTTTATTTTTACAATGACTGTAAACAATTTATTCCCCCCCCCCCTTCCGAATTCGCAAAAATTTTGTGTGTTTTTATATAACTTTTAACGTTTAATTAAAAATAACAATAAATAAAATTATTCTTACGTAATTATAAATTTACTTTTCTGTGTAGTCAGGAACCGACTTTGTTTATCTAGGTCCTCGGAGCAAGCACCATTCTGGGACCCCCCCTTTTATCTATCGGTAGAAATTATTCGCGAATAATGCATAAGTGTTAGTGCTAAACTTCATACGTATTGTATGCATGCATAAATTTCGTACCAGGTACTATTTACATTTGTATACAGGGTATCACAAAAAGATGGTCACAACTTTATGAAAAAATATTAGTAGAATAATAGTAGAAAAAATCATGGATTTGTTGCAAAGGAGTATTTCTTTGCAAACTTTTATTTGTTTTTCTATTTATGTTATAAGGTGTCTAAAAAAATACCCCCAATTGGTCCATAATAAATGATTTCAACTTGACTCGTTATGAGGAAAACGTGTATGAAGAATTTCTTTTGAAAACAATGTAATACTAAGTTGTTATAATAAAATTTAAATCATTAGTTTTCTAATGATATATAGTACAAAGTCCAAAATCTTAATTCTTGAATATCTGAACAAAATAAATATATGTTAGGAATATTTCAATTCCAATTGATGAAAGTGTTTTCTTTCTTTCTTTTGTTCTCACCAGGTTTCAGTACACTTTTTTAAAACTGTATTGCTTGTACCTTGCATAATATCTTAAAATAATACAAAAATTAAGAAAATAATAATTTTCTGTTTCATGACCTTGTTTTGTTTTATTATGAGAGCTTTGTATTTTTTCAATTTAATCGATTTTATGTGAAAATTACCCACTTCTGCTAGGTAAAGTTTACAGTAAGAAAAATTTATCTGTGTTGTTACCTAATTTCATGCACTCTGTAGTTTTACTATTTATTTATATTAAATTTATTATACTCCTTTGCATGTTTAAAATCACTAAATATTTAATAGGATATTTATTGTATAATTTCAAGCCACAATGAATAATAAAAATAGCATACAACTTGAATTTGTTTTCATTTAACAATCACTTTTCATCCACTTTAATTTAATTTTAAATGTGGGTTTTGATTGACAGAATATTGGTATTTATTTATTTATTTTTGAAAATGAAATAATTGAAAGCAAAGTAATTCTCTCTACGTGTTTAAAACTACATATATATGTTTATATATATATTATATACATATTTGTAGATTTTGCTTATATATATTTATTAATGTCTTGTTTTAGAATATATAGAAAATAGATAATTGATATTTTTGTAAATTTCAAAGTAGAATAAATAATGAAAACTATTCACTAAATTAAATTTAATACTTCGATTTTTTTTTCATTAACCAATCATTTTTCTTTAATGTAACTTTAATTAAGTGCACATTTTGACTGACACAGTGATATTATTTCATAATTTTTGTTTTTGTGTTATCGTTATTATTATTGTTTCGAGTGATCGAAATTGATTAAAAAGCACTTAATTAGCGTCTTTAAACTATACGTTTTTATTTTTTTCCCATATGTTGTGATAATAAGTTGGTATATGGAGTAAAGAATTAATATGTTTTAAATAACGCATGTGCTCTTCACGGCTGATCTAAGCCCCGCGTCGTGACGTCACGAAACCTCGTGTTTGGCTTGTAGTCTTGAGGCGGCTTTGCTTCAGCCGAAGGATAAAAAGTTGGTTCCTTGATCTACTTGGTAGAAAAACAAACTTTACAGGCTGAAATAAGCCGCGGCTTCTACGCCCCCAATAACGCGCATACATCAGTTTGTCAACTGTCAACTTTCCTTTACCCTTTCGTTCTAGAACCAACCTATAACTTGTTCCAAGCAATGAAAACATTTCCATTGTTTCCTGCGTTTTGTGAATCTGGCAGGATAAGGTTGACATTTTAAAAAACATCTTCGGGTATATAGATTCTTTACCTCATAAAAACTAAACTGTTCGATTTCTTAAAATATATAATGTGAACCTTAAAAAGTTCACTGTCTTACTTAAAAGGCGACTAAAATAAGGAAAAAGATGTTACAAGTTAAAAATATACATTTTATTTAAAACTTCTTAGTACTTTCAACCTTTCCAAGCTCATCATCAGAGAATATTTTATTAACTAAATGTTGTTTATTTATGTAAATACATCACTTTGTTTCGAAAATGAGAGAGACAATAATTATTAAAGTTGAATGTAGAAGTAGCAGTTTCTTGGATTAAATAAGTAGAGAAAATATATACTATTATTAACTGCAGTTCAAATTTAATCCAAGAAACTGCTATTTTTACTTGCAAATCTAATAATTATTGGCTCTCTCATTTTCAAAACAAAGTGACGTATTTGCATAAATAAACAACATTTAGTTATTAAAATATTCTCTGATGATGAGCTTAGAAAGCTTGAAAGTACAAAAATTTTTTTAATAAAATGTATATTTTTAACTTTTAACATCTTTTTCATTATTTTAGTCGCCTTTTAAGTAAGACAGTGAACTTTTTAAAGTTCACATTATATATTTTATGTTTCAATCAAGGTGAAAAATTGCGTTTCATCTTTTGATTTTATTTGTTTCTTTACACTTTTACTTAATTTGTAATTAACCGAATGCTTTTTGCTTCAAAAGGAAGCGAAGGAATTGCATCTATACTGATTTCATCATAAAATATCTGCTATTTTCGTAAATTATTCAACATAAAACATTTACAATAAAATGTTTTGATTGTTTGTAGATAATTGTTTAAACACCTTAAATTGGTGATTGCTGTCATTTAGGTTAGTGATAACTAAATTTATATTTTAACGGTGTTAGTAATTTTTGAAATACTTTCAAAACATCACTTATATAGATTATTTTTAGTTGTATTTCCTTTTAAATATGTGTGAAATTAGTCTATTCAGTATAGCTAATAATAATCAATGTAGTATGGAAAAACCTTGTTTTAAAAAACAAAAGATAATTTCCCTCATTTCGAAAAAACAAGAAGTTTTCACGCATTAATATTGTTTTGTGATATATACTATTGGCTGATTTAAAGAAAATAGTCAGAATACCTGTCCTTTTTTAGTAATATTTTAGAGATTTAAGCGTTCACATTTAAATTGTTAATATTATCTGATGTTTTGAAAATAGTTCCTGCTTAAAGGAAATAATTATGTCAGTAATTTAGAATTACAGAATAAAAACTGACGAAAAAAAAAATGACCGCAGGAGGAGGGGGGGGGGGAAGGAAAATTAAAATCTCCGATTGGTTTTTCCACTTCCCTGTAAAGTTGTTTATCGTATCATTACATATTGAGGAACCAAGTTGATTCAAACCATTTACATTATGCCTATGACAGTCAACCTTCTTTACGAAGTTTTAGTTTCTTTGGTAGAAGTATTTGGAAGAATCTATTATATTCACAAGTGACAAAATAATGTAGCAACGGTAGAACACAGAACAAAAGTAGGACACCTAGTATTAATAAAAAATGAGATGCCTGACTTACTAATATAGATAACTAACTGTGTTTGCATCCAGTGGAACAACTTCTGAAACACTAAGTTATGTTTAACCCTTTCCGGCACAGACAAATTTTGTTGTAAAATGATGAAATCATCGATTGACACCGGAATTAAAATACAACTTTTTTAGAAATTAAAAACTTGTTACGTTATACCTTCATTGTTCATGCAAAATTTTATTAAAATATTCTTGGTGCCGTTCGTGAGTTTGGAATTAAAATTAGGTATCTCGACGCGGGCACACTAAGCCGGAAAGGGTTAATACTACCGTAATTTCCCGCGTATACGCCTCAGCTCAGATAATTCAATTTCCTACCAGAATTTGATTGAAATAAAATGTGATTTGCTTTTGCTTAGCATTTATTTGACTTCATTTTTAGGGTTCCGTACTTCTTAAAAAGTAAAAACGGAACCATTATAAGATCACTCCTGTGTCTGTCCGTCCGTCTGTCTGTCACAGCCATTTTACTCGTAAACTATGGAACGTGCAAAGTTCAAATTCGGGGAAGTAATAAACATCATTGACGCACATATTTTCAGATTAATACACATTCATAAATATATTTAGTAAAAATGTAGGGGGGCAAATTAAGCTACTTGAAAAAAAAATCTTTTCTTTGTATAGCATGTGGGGTATCCTGTGAAAGCTTTCTTAACGCTGAACTCAAAAATACATTTCTTTTAATTTTAGGTATTATATTTTTAAAAATATTGTCGAAAATGTAACGCAAAAATATGTCCCCCCCCCATCTAATTACGAAACTACTGAAACTAAAATTATGAAAAAATTAGAGGTAGTAGATGTTAATGTGAACCTTGCCGGAAAATTATAGCGATTATCCTAGGTCACATAGTTTTCGAGAAATTAGCATTTTTCTGTTATACACAAATTTCGATTTACGGGCATTCAGAAAAATTGTTGAGCATCGCTGGATATACCTATCGTTGTAGAATTATAAGAGCATTGTTGATAATGAATTTCGAAAAAAATCATCAGTAATTAGCTGAGATATTAACCCTTAAAGATAAGCCAGTTTGGACATACATAAGGAGAGGGGCGGCGTACTCTATACCTAGTTAACAACTTTTAATCTATATATATAAAAGAAGGTCTGGATTTCGCATTAACCAACGCGCAGCCAAAACTACTGAACCTAAAATCTTGAAAATCGGGGTAAAAATACTTCTTAGGACATAGAGTGCCGCTAAGAAAGTATTTTCCAAAATTCCACCCCTAAGGGGGGTAAAAAAGAGAACGAACTTTAAAAAAATTCCTCAAAAATCAGATTTTATAGTTATTTTTCAACTGATAACATATTTTGGTGTATTTTTGTATGCTGAATCGAATGGTACTAACTAAATTCTTTTAAGTCCAATAGTTCGAGAGATATTTCATATTTTTCGAATTTGGCGATGTCTTTGGCGTCAAAACGTCAGATTTTCAAGTGATAATTTCTAAAAATGCAACCGTTAACCTTTTGATTAAAGAATTAAACGGTTACATCAACTAGAGGGGGAAAAACGTTAACGCATCGGGTAAAAAAAATTGTTACTGATTTTATAAAAAAAAAAAAAAAAAAAAGGTTAAATAAAAAAATTAACATTATAAAAGAAATATTTCTGCATGAAGTGTCCATTTCCATTTCTATAGTAACGTATATATTTTAAGAAATTAACAATTGTAATGTACTTGCAAACAAGTATTTTGGCGTCTAATTAAAAAAATATGCAATAGCTCATGTAATATAAAGATCCGAAGAATTTATTTGGTTTCTTTGCTCCGGCGAATTAGCAAATCACGTGAGCAATTTCTGAAGTATCGCATCTGTATGCGCACGTTATAAAAATAATTTAATTTTTTTTTTTTTTTTTTTAACTTCTGTTTGAGTGTAAATAAAAGTGCTAATATGTTGTTCCAGCAATATTTTTGGTTAATCGTTGAATTGTATCGCTAAAGATTGTGTTATTATGCAGTAGATCTGGTTTTTCTAATAGTAACTTACCGTTGCTTAACTTTGCATTTTATTAATTTCAAAGAAATAAACTATTATAATGGAACTCTAAAGTAAAGGAAGGTATGAAATTATTGTTCCAGCAGTTTTTTCGGTAATCGTCCCAAAAGTTTATTTTGTTAGGACAGTAGATGCGTTTTCAACACAGATATGATATACATATTGGCGCGATTTTTTTTCCGACGCCAATTTGGCGAAAACCTCGTTACCATATCATCTATATCTTGGCTACCATATCAAGCAAAACAACGACACTTTGGCGCCAGTTAAGTTCCCGGTGCGTATGTGACATTGGCGTCAGAAAAAAATCGCGCCAATATGGGGCGTATATGACATCTGTCCCGCTATCATAATGGTCGAAGAAGGTGTTGTAATTAATGAAATACAGAACCTTTACTTTTGCCGAATTGTAAACACCCCTGGATTGATCATTCTCAAAATTTTACCTGGTATTCATTCTTTTAACCTTCGCATACATTATTAAATAGCTTTTGATCTTATATTCATTATAAGAAAATTTAAAAATATATATATTTATCAAACTTGTGCTTTGTCCCAAGGTGTACCACCTGGTAGGACACTTTGGGGCAGTTAAAAATAGATCTAAAAAGTTCAATAATTAAATTAGGTACAGATGTCATATTCGCCCCATATTGGCGCGATTTTTTTCTGTTGCCAATATCATATAGGCAACAGGTACTTAACTTGCGCCAAAGTGTCGTTATTTTGCTTGATGTGGTAACCCGGATTATGTTGTTTATGCTGTTGATGTTTTCGCCAAATTGGCAACCGAAAAATATCACGCCAATATGGGGCGAATATGACATCTGTGCCTTAAATTACAATATACATGGAATTGTTTGTTCAGGAAACGAAATTTATAATATCAATTATAATAAATTAAAAAAAATAAAATAGCAATATTTGATAGTATTTACGTTTCATCTCTGAACTTTCTCGGTATATCCTATCCATCCATACTTCCCAAGTATATATAGCTGTACAAAACCTTACGGTGTATACTTTTTACAAAGTCTAATTATTCTTTTATTAACGATTTTTTAAAATAACTAGGGGGCTCTGCCCCCTACGAGCTACGGTCGCCAACCCCCGTTCAGGGACACCAAAATCCAAAAAGCACGCTAATTTGATCGGCTTTAACAATATTGAATTAAAATTAAAAAAAAAAAAAACAGTAGCGAGCTCTCTGTAAACGGGTTTCCATTCGTTTTTCTTGGATTGGGGATTTTTAAGACTATATCTGCTGCTGTTAAAAGATACAATGGCTGTTTTCGTATTTAATTAAAAAAATTAGTTAAACATTCGAAAATAAGCTAATGTAAAATGAATTAAGTAAACAGTGTCATTGTCTCCCGGTATTTTTTAACAGCGCTATAAGATAGTTCTTTTAAATAATTCATTTTAAATGTATCGTTTCAAATCTGACGTAATTTACACCAAAGTTTTATTTCTCTTATTAATATTCACGTGAAAATACTTTTGTTGTTAGAAGGAAATATTATTTGCGCTGTCTTCGAATTCACGATAATAGTTGAAAATATTATCTCAAAATATCAAGTAAATGTCTCGCGCAGATATATTTTTTAATTTAAATTGTTTTGCCATATTTTTTGGCCATTTTAAATATGACGTAATTTCCTCCATTTACTGGTTTTAACGCATAGTGATGATTTTTTTATTTTAACATTTTGTTTCTCTTTTAAAATTCCAGTGTAAATATGGTTCTTATGACGCAATTTTCCTGCTTTTAACATGTAATCATTTAATTCTAATTTTTTTCTGTTTACAATAGTCCCGTGTAAATAAATTTTTAATTTGAAGTAAACATTATTGTTTGCGCTGTTTATAAAGTTGGCAACAGTATAAATTAATAACATTTTTTAAATTTGTAAAAAATATCTCTCGAAATACTGAAAATTTGAATTTAAAATAGAAATAAAACCTCAAAAAATAGTCAAATAATAATTAAAAAAAAAATGCAATCTGCACACCGGGAACTTATAACCTATAAAATGATCTAAAAAAGATTAAATTTTCATGTATAGTTTTTGCTCCAATAAAACTTTTTTAATGGAACGATTTTGTCCAACTTTAGCATTAAGTATCTCTGAAAGTAATTCTTCGATTTGAAAACTGTCTGCATCAGCGTGTTTATCAAATATTTTTTTATAATACCACCGATTTCCATATTTTTGTATACGGCAGTTTTTTTAATATTAACGAAGAAAGGCCATGCTCAAGGCATGCTTAGATACTACTACAGGCAGACTGATTTGCGTTTAATGTATGAAGCCGCTCGCCAGAGGACTCTGATACCCTGCCCAAAATTGAAATTTGACTCTGACCGTAACTGAAACAACCTGGGAAGGGTAGATATGTAAACAAACACCAAAATTACGCCATGTCGCCATGGTTACGTTTTCAATTCTGCTGACATTCCAATCAAGCTTAGAAATGACAGCTAGTTCGAATACAGCTGTTAAGGGTTATTATAAACTGTCCATATCAATGTAAACGTGAAGTTCTATTTATTTAAGTGACTAATATAATGTGTTTCTCTTTAAAACTGTTAAACCAACACACATAAAAATATATAAATAAAAAAACACATGCTTAGTCTAAAACCTCAATGTCACAAATTTATTTGGTACCACTTAGTTATCCCGTCGACCAATTTCGCCAAATTATATAAATCGCTAAAACACGCGCCAAATTATACAAATTGACATAATTTTTATTTTAAATAACGAAAGAACAAATAAATTAGTATAACATTAATAAATATACAAATAAAACGTCGAAATAAAAATCACTTGATGACATAAACACGTGTAACTTGCTTACAGTCAAGTGAATGTGACATTTACGATCAAGCATTATTGGCATTTAATCTTATTGTTTGGCGATAGATTTTTGGTCGACGGGATAACTAAGTACCATTTATTTACTATTTACACTGCTGAAACAATAAAACTGATGGAATTTTTTTTTAAATATATTAAAATACTCATAAAATTCCTTGTAATAATTAATAAATGTAATTTATTAAGTAACAAATACCCTTACATGATTTAATCAAAATTGCTTGGATAACATAGAATATTGCAACGATATTTAAATCCGTGATCACCATTTCTTTCTCTGATTAAAAATAAGAATATTTAATGTTTAAGGAAGATCGGCTTTTTTTTTTTCTTCTTCTTCTTGGTTCGGGCGAAACAAATATTTTACCGGTAACAGTAAATTAATCAAAAATAGCTGCTTCAAGTCAGTTATGAGAACTGTAGTTTGATAAAAATCAAATTTTAATTGTAAAACGTGTATATGAAACCAAGCTATTTTTATATAAATACGGGACATTCAAAAAAGAATAACAGAACCGGCATTTTTCATGAATGAACCAAACGGTCAAGGTAAACAATAAATAATTTAGCTAATCTTAAAGGTATGTGTAACACTAAAATGCTACAATTTGTGTAAAATAGCCTTTTAAATCGAAGGAAATTGAAGAATATAAATATTTAATTTATTACATGAAAATACGATCAATGATTCTGAAACCTCGACGATGAGAAACAAGCTTCTATCTGGGCAGGGTATAAATGTAAACAAAGAGCACGTTGTGAAGTTTTGGTTCAGGGTTTGAAGTTGGATCCGACTTCACTTTTTCGGCGAAATACGCGGGCCGTTATATATCATAGTAGGCTATGGCCATGCTTAACCCAAGACTCCCTTATCATAAAACAGACTTGACAATCCGGAGAAAGTCTATGGGTGAAAATGTCCCCGATAATTGATAACTTATTAGCTGACTTTGTCCCGTTAGTTAAGCCACCTGGTGTATACTCCTGGTAATACTCCATAAACAAATGCATAGTAAAAAATTGAAAATGTTGTGTTATTGGCAAAATTGTATAAAATATTTTTCGAATTCCAGTAAAATAAAGGCGTAAAAAAAATATTTCGCACAATTATGTTCTGGCTTTAAAAAATGAAACATATCAAAAATGAAGATTTAAATATAAGATTTATTGATATTTTTTCAGGGTACTTGTTAGTTATCCCGTCGACCAATTTTGCCAAATTATATAAATCGCCAAACTACTCGCCAAGTTCTACAAATTGACACAATTTTTTTATTTTAAATAACGAAAAAACAAATAAATTAGTATAACATTAATAAAAATACAAATAAAACGTCGAAATATTGGTTTTATTGGCTATTATTGGCATTTAATCTTAAAATTAATTAATTTATGGCAAACCATTATTGGCATTTAATCTTGCAATTTGGCGACAGTAATTTGGTCGACGGGATAACTAACAAGTACAATTTTCAGTATATAGGACTTTGCGGGTTATTTTTTTTTTAATCTTGGCACAATTTGGGCTTCGGAAAGAGCGATTTGTTGCCGATTGATATAAACAGTTATGAAAACAAAACTTATGAACTGTCAGCTTGTTTTATAAGAATTTACGGCACAGATGTCATATACGCCCCATATTGGCGCGATTTTTTTCCGACGCCAATTTTGCGAAAACCTCGTTACCATATCATCTATATCCGGATAACCATATCAAGCAAAATAACGACACTTTGGTGCCAGTTAAGTATCCGGTCCGTATATGACATTTACGCCAGAAGAAAATTGCGCCAATATGACATCTGTGCCGAATTTACATGTATAAATTTAGTTTCTAGATATTATTATTGTTTTTTATATACGATTTGTTTATATTTGTATATAAAATAGATAAATGCCTTTTTTATATCAAATAAATTGTACAAATATTGGAAAATATTGCTTCTTTATGTGAAATAGTGAATATGCTTCCAGAAATTACGTTGCCAAATTTTCTTCTCTCGCCAAAGTCCCTTTACTTGAAAAATACCGATTTATTATTATATAATATAGTATTAGCTAAGGTTCTGTAATCTGCTCCACAGTCAAAGTTGACTGCAAAAACGCGATGCTGGAATAATGTGGTATCAAGTATACGGTTTAAAAATAAAATTAATTTTGCGCCAAACTACACTTACGCCAATTGGCTCTAGGTCTGATTAAGGAAGAATACTCAAATTAAGATTTACAAACACCAAAATCGTAGCATGACAAGAATACGGTATTTGCGGAAAGTTGAAGGACATGTATAAATTTAAGTGATTATTAAACTTTATTTTTCCAATTTTTTAAGAGTTTATGACTTCAGTCTGTTTTTTTTGTGCATCTATGCGTGTTTTAACTTTCCTAAAATACTTTGATACATTTTAGTGAAACTTACATAACATATGTGAGTTAAAATAAGGAAATTAATTGCGCACCAAACTATGCCCGCCAAGATATGCCAATTGGTTGTGGAGCCAATTATGAAACTTTCCATAGATTAATACATACAAACTTTATATGAAAAAACAGTGAAGCTTTCATCTAAAGTATGTTAAACTGAAATGATCCACTATACCTTCAAAAATAAAACAAATGATAGGCCAATAAATAAATAAATGAGACTGTGCATTGAAACAAATTGAAGGAGTGATGTTAAATTATTATTGTAAGTTGAAATTAATTGTGAAAAGAAAAGAAATAGCAGAAATAAAATAAATCACATATTTGAAAATATAAAAGAGAAAATGAAATATTTTACATTTTCCGGATCTAGATGCTATCCATTTATTTCAATAACTAATATAACTGAGAAATTCAAGGTAAAATAATTTTCTTTCCTGATTATTATTATTATTATTATCATCATTTATTTACATAACGAAATACAGAAGTAAATATTTTTTGTTTAACAGTAAAATAAGTTCATTTTTTAAATAAAATGTCTAGAACATATGAAAATTTTAAGATTAACAACTATCATTTGCAAACTACAAAGCACATCGTAAAGAAAATGGTAAAAGACAAATGGAAAACAAATTAAAAAATATTTCTGTTTCTCACGTTAGATGGCGCTAGTCACGGGAAACCATGTGGTTTCTAACCACGTGTACAGCGGACAAATGAAACTTAGCGACTGCGAGGCCTGTTATTTCGATAAGGAGGATTTGGCTTAAGCATTTAAATTGGATGAGTTCTACCCGGAATATCTACGCAGATTTTCATTGGTCCATTTCCAAATCAAAACTTTTTTTTATATATAGAAGGATACAGTTACTAATTAATATATTTATTGTACGGAACCCTCTATACGCGAGTAACACTCGCACTTGACAGTTTATTTTAAATAAAATTGACGGTATGAAAATGACTTAACTAAGTCGCGGCATATACGCAGGAAATTACGGTACATCTCAGCAGTGTTGCCAGTGGGCGACATTTTTAAATTCAGATTACTTGACTGTAACACCTTTTTGAAATGGTAAAATTTAAATTATTTAATGCTATAATAATTAAGGCGAAAGCATGGATATTTAACATTTTCAAAAATATTGGTGCCAATCAAGCAAACTGAATTTTTAAAAAGTAGCCCACTGGCAATAATTATATCTGAGATGTGTTTTATAAAATATTTCCTTACAGTTCCACTAGATGCAGACTCAGTTTTTCGTAGCAGTAAGTTAAACATCTCATTTTTGATTTATTAATTATTACTACTGTAAAATGCATCTATCTACTACAACAATAGCCTCGCGATACGCCCTTTCACATTCTAGATTTTACCAATTGGCACGTTAGTGCTACTGGTACATTTCAACAGATAGGTAACTCAGTCTAGAACATCATAACCTTGTACTAGAACATTATACACCAAACATCTGCTAAAGATTTCTGACTTTAGTTTAAATATAAGTTACTTATGTGTTTAACTAATTAAATTTGCGTCAGATTGTTTTTTTTTTTTTTTCAGTATGTCAAACATCCTTATATATGCACACATGGAATCACACTGTAAAACATCTTTAACAATTTAATCATATTAAAACTATTCATTGATAACAAATATAGGTAAATAAATAAAAGTCCTTTTTGTTTTCTTCTGCATTAGCTAAAACAAAATCAGTCCGACATACTATGTGGCTGAATATTTTAAGAAAAATATATTGAAAAAAATGTAATTAGAAGGCCTGGTAATTATGTATTATTCAGTATAGCAAGATAATAGCACCTGAATACATTAGTATAACAACATAGCAAAAAGCTATTTTCATATTAAAAATATTTTGTGCTTTTAAATTATGCAATTCTAATTAAGATTTTCGATAATGTTTCATTTCAGATGGGTCACACTCAGGGTTCGCACAGTTTTACCACTAAATTTTAACAGTATTTTCAAAGTATTTCACTGCAGAAAAATATTGCAAAATCTGCGAATAAAGGCGATGCTTGCGAATTCTGTGTTCTAAAAATTAAATGTAAATTTTCTTATCATTAATAGTGGTGTCAGAGTCCTTGGAAATTCCAAGGAGTGTGCGAACCTTGGTCACACTTGACTGTCGCATCAGGCGGCGTGCATCACCGGTGGGTCATACTCAAGTGCTCTAGAAGGCGTGATTACAGGTGGGTCACACTCGACTATGCTATAGACGGCGTGCACTACAGGTGGGTCATATTTGAATATCCGAAAATTCAGTAGTAAAAACAATTCATTATTATAAACTTAATATATTTACGACGGGAAACGAGAATTCTCGTTTTCACTCAAAAAATATCATTAACTAAGGGCTTGGCTTCTACCTTACAGAAATGCATTTATATCATCATATTGTCCATATTTCTTTAGATTGCAAGACATTTTATATTAAATTCGTACATATGTAGTCAATAAAATCATGTCTCTAAGTAATTTGCTTACACTTTCAGCCATTCACAATCAACTCTGCTTGTTATATTCGAGTTCAATTCAATAAATACGAGAGGGGCGGGACATTACATACTGTGTCTGAATAATCCACAGTACCGCGCCGCCAGATGAAGTGAAATATGAATTCGAGCGCCCTCACAGCGAGAAATATGAATATCGGCGCCGGCGTGAACGTGTTAAAACAATTCCTTGATAACAAATATAAATAAATAAATAAAAGTCATTTTTGTTTTATTTTGCATTAGCTAAAACAAAATCAGCCCGACATACTATGTGGCTGAATATTTTAAGAAGAATACATAGGAAAAATAAAATTAGAAGACCTGTTAAGTAAGTATTATTTAGTATAGCAAGGAGAATATCACCTAAATTAAAAGCTTTAGTATAACAACATAAGAAAAAGCTATTTCCTTATTTTAAAAAAATTTGCATTTTTAAATCATTCAGTTCTAATTATGTTTTTCGATATGTTTCATTTCAGTATAAATTTCTGGAATGCGTAATCAAGTCTTTATTTTTAGTAGAACTATTTCTTTACAATATATATATTAGGGTGGTCACAAGCAACATGGGGAAATTATTTTTAACGTTTTCTTCGGGGGGACCCTCCTAAAAGTTGCCAATTAATTAGAAAATGAGATTGGCAAAGTTTCAACTGAAATGAATAACATTAACCCGTGCCTCGTCGAGGTTGAAGTCTTGAAAATTTGCTATTTTTGGCAAAAAATTATCGTTTTTCTTTCTTTACGTGAAAACTATTTGTCTTAGAAACCTGATTCTTGTTTTATTTCACAGAAACAGTTGTTGCCTTAAACTTTTACTCTCATCAAAACTTATATTTAATGAACATTAGTATTTTTCAGGTCAGTTCGTTAACCATACCCTCAAACTCTGCATTTTTGAAACCTAAGTGAAAAATGACAAATTAATAATTTTATTACTTTTGATAATTTTTTTGTGTTATTTTCATTAATAGGCAAAAATAAATGAACAATTTTTGCAAGTTTAAAAATATTTCACGAATTATAATTGATTGTTAGTTATCTAGTTCTGTGTCTAGTAAGAAAGAGCTTCTCGATTTCTATTGCAGTTGAACCCCTGAATTTCTCTTTTTATTACAAAGCTGTTTTTGTTACCTATTATCGTTATCTATTTTTAGAATTGACGAAACATTCCGTAAAGCCCCCTCCGGCTTTTGATATGATGGCAGAAATGTAAGATTTTTTAAACAGGTCACTTGTCTCATCAAATCATCGACAGTAAGCTACTAAGTAATCGTCAAGTTTTATGTATTTTATTTTATAATATTCGCAAAATGAAACTGAATGCAAGAGATGCTGCTAGATTTAGAGTACATCCACCAGTTAACCACAGATTTTAATTTTAAGTAGAAGTGCAATCGACTCCGCAAATAACTATTTCGCAAGCAAAGAGCTGAGATCATCAAAAACAGATTTAAAAATTCCGGTTTAGAGAGAACTGTTATTCACTGGGATAGAAAACTGCTTCACCATTTATTGAATAAAGAAAATGTAGTGAGGATAGACGTTTTAATTAGTTGTGGGGATGAAGAACAGTTGCTACGAGTTCTACAGCTTGAAACTAGTATCGGAATAATTCAGGCGAACGCTGTATTTTCAGCAGCTGAACAGAGGATGAAGTTGGTAAAATCCAGGCAATATGTTTTGATACAACTGCAGTAAACAACGGTTGCCTCAAAGGAACCTGCATTTTTCTACAGCAATTGTTAAATAGTCTTCTGTATTTACCACATCGCCACCATAATCTAGAAATATCCTAAAAGCTGGTTTTGATTATAAAGTGGGAATAACCACTGCCCCTCAGCCAGATATTTAATAAAACAATTCTGATTGGGTGGTCTAAATTAAACCACAGTAAATATAAAAATGCTATTGAAGATTCAGAAGAAATTGCAAGTTTTCTTTCAGGACCTTTTAAAAAGTAACAGCTCAGGGATGATTATAAAAAGTTTATCCAACTTTGTTTAATTTTTATCGGACTCCTTCCTACAAAAGACTTTTTTCAGAGCACCTACTGCTTTTAATCATGTCAGATGGATAGCAGAGGCAATTTATTCTCTCAAAATATATTGTCATAGATAATCTCTCAGTAACAAATTTAGAAAAAGAAGGTATTAGAGACCTTTGCTTATTTCTAATCAATTATGTAAAATCATGCTTCAGTGCTCCCACTCCCACTTTGGACCACAGTCCAAGACCTGCAAATAATAAAATTGCTTCTTCAGTACTGAAAAATTGATAAATAGATTACAGACAAAGCACTCGTTAAAATGATAAATCGTTTTTGGTATCTTAGCTCGGATCAAGTTGCATTTTCATTCTTAGATGATACTTTGAAAAAAAAAAAAAAAAAAAAAAGGTCAACATAAGCATGGCTGTAAAATTAATGTCATTTGAAGAAGAAATGATGATGATGATGATGATGATAAGAATTTAAAAGCAACAAAAGTTTTCAACGAAGTGGATTATTTATTGAACAAAGAAGTCAATGTTTTTGTTTCATCACAAACTATAAAAATTTTAAGAGATTTTATATTAATAAGCATTTTTTAAATACTGATCCCAATGTATGGTGTGAAAATAACCCTTATTTGAAAGCAAGAAAACAGTGAATGGTTTTAAAGTTTTCAATGACACAGCTGAAAGGGGAAGAAAATTAACACGAGGTTTCAATTCTTGTTTAACAAAAGACGAAAAATAAAAACTGTATATGCTAAAAGTTGTAAGTGAATATAGAAAAACTTTTCAAGATTCTTCAAAAGCCACCTTATCTAAGCCATTCACCACCTTAATCCTATCCGGCGTAGTAGTCCCATGTCGAGACTACCTAATTTTAATTCCAAACTTACTTGTTTGTAAATTTAGGTGTAGTCAATCATTTCATTATTTTACGAACAGAATTTTTCTGTACTGGAAAGGGTTAATGTGACAATTGTAAGGGATACTAATTTTTTTCTTTATTATGCTTCCTTTCTTGTAACACAACTTTAATAATAAAATGCATTTGAGCATTATTTGATCTCATTTTTATACTTTCTTTGCCCCCTTTTTTAAAATTATTTGAGTTTAAAATACGATTTTTTTCATTTTCGTTGGATTTTTTTTAATTAAATCCTTTATTATGTACAAAATGAAAAAAAAAAAAGAAAAAAAAAGTTGAAAGCAGATGAAATAGAATGTTACAATTTTTCTTCGCATTTTCCTAAAAAGTAAATTTTTAGGATTCGGGTGAAGTCTGGTCCTGAAAAATGTGTATATGTTTAAATCTATACATTTTTCGAAAAAAAATGGTGTGTGGTTCTTCAAAACTAAGCTTTTTTTTTATAAAATGAGACCTGAATTATGTTTCTAGGTTCAATTGTATTTATTTCATGAAGGAAAAACAGCATTTTTTTTTTTGCGAAAAATCACGTTTTTTTTTCAAACTTTAACCTCAATGAGGCACGGGTTAATATTATCCATATGAGCTAAAACTTTGCCAATCTCATTTTTTAGTCTATTGGCAACTTTTTGGGGGGTCCCCTGGAAAAAATTCGAAAACTGATTTCTTGTGACCACCCTAATATATGTATATATATATATTTACATAGAATCACAGAAATATAGAATTAGCTTTTAATATTTTGGATTAGACACTAAAATTAAATTTTCATTTTTGGATTTAAATAGCTGTGTCTGTAATAAACAAAATAACACTAATTTAAGACATTTGGGACAGCTTTACATCAGGTCTGTCCAACCCCGCAGTCCAGTGTGTTAATGAAGGCGGCGTAGTAGATAAGCAAAAACTAAAAAAAAAAAAAAAAAAAAAAGATTTTAATACAGACTTCCAATTTGTTTGTACCACAGTACACTTGTTGAAACTGTTACATGAAATTGAAAATGGTAATACATCATATCAAAATGGGAATTTCAGGCCAGATAGTCACTTTAAGAGCGTATATTTAAGAGGGAAAATTCGTGCTTACATGTCTTTTGGATGATGAGGCATTGCAAGCATTTGTTTTTGTTGTCAACCGAGGCCCCGCGATTAAAAAAGAAAAAAAAAATGTTTAATTTAAACCATCTATCTATCTATCTATCTATACCATTTTTTTGGTTGTGCTAGTTGATTAATTCACTATAAAATTTATACATTCAAATACTTTTACCTATAAAATGAAGTTGTAGTAACAAGAAATTGAACAGTTAGAAGCTACGCATAAATAAGGCTACATTTATTATTTAAAAACTGTGATAACATTTTTAGCTTAATAGTAATAATTCTTAATACGGCACTGAAGGACATTGTTTGAAATACATATATCACCTTTTTAATTCCGATACCTTGAATGCTTCGATCGCTAGAGACTTCTTATATCGGTTGAATTTCTTATGACCACCCTGTAACTTTTAGTTTTTTTTTTTTTTTCTTATATTGGTTGAATTTCTTATGACCACCCTGTAACTTTTAGTTTTTTTTTTTTTTTTTTTTTTTTTTTTAATGGAGATAATTTTTTACGAAATTAAATTACGCTGTAATATTTAACTGTACTTCCGATTTTGAAAAAGATTTAAAATTTGAGAATATGTATAATAGACAGCAGTATTTAAAGGGGCAGTAAAAAGAATATTAAAAAAAATCACAAAAAGTTATTTATTGGCATTTTAAACAATGTACACAATATACTTTCTTTAACTAAGTACCGTTATTTCCGGTGTATAGCCCGCGAATCAAACAATCGTGTACCGACCCAGAAATTTTCTAAAATAAAATGTAACTTTTAAGATCATGGTAAATATTGGTCTTCAAATACTGAATAAAATTTCTGGGTCCAAACTGAATTCTTTGATCTGCGGGCTATACACCGAAAATTACGGTAATTTAAACTGTATTTTTCTTCTTTTATCTTTTTTACAAACTTGTGCAGGGGATATTTACAATGTTGTGCAAATAAAAGTTTGAACCTTTTTAATTTATTAATATTAAAGAACGCAAACTTAAATTTAAATTTTTTTTTTAAATGTAAAATAAATTGCAAATTTCTTGTTGATGGAATTATAACAAGTGATATATTTAGTTGCAAAAAATAAAATAAAAATAAATCTCTAGACGTTCAGTTTTGTAGGATGCCCTGCTGTTTGGCTTTAGCGAGCAACAACTGTTTAGTAGATGTCGGAGTGGTGCTCTGAGCAAAGAAATGGAATAGTACAAGAAACGCAACTTCGAAAAGTCGTAACAGTGCCATCTGGAGGCTGCCTAGTAAGTTCGCGGCGCTTTCAATATAGGAGGAAAGTAAACATTACAGGATGAAGCATGAAGCGGCGCGCATAATCACAATATCTTCGAGATTGGTGTTTCTCGCTATATTTTTCTGGTATGAAATTTTGAATATTTTGAAAAATCTAGTTTAGTTATTTTCTCTGTGTAATAATGATAGTATCCTAATTCTAATAATATTATAAATGTGAAAGTGTGAATATGTTTGGTTGAAGTCAGAATCAAAACGGATAACTAAATTTTTTGTATTCATTTTTTTTCAATGTTTAAAATTTTCACTTAAGTAATAAAATTTACATGTTTTATTTGTTTTTAATACATAAAATAAAAGTCAGAAGCAAATTGCAAAAATATTTACTTTATAATGAAATATTAACTGTGAAATTGCAATATCTATATTTTTTTCAGTACTGCACAAATATGTGCAAAATGTAAATTGGCAAAAAATATTTTGCAATTTCACTATTAATATTACCAACATAAAATAAATATTTTTCCAATATTGACATTTTGTTTGAGATAGTTAGTTTAACCCTTTATGTACTGAACTATGAAAATTTTATCTTCTAATGCATTTTCGTGAATTGTTTAAACTACATTAGAAGATTTGCATAATCATCTAATAAATTTTAGAATGATTTTAGAAGGATATAGAAGGATTTATTAAATTTGAATCGATAGGGATTTTGTGCAATATTTAAAACCCCACTCAAATCTTTTATTTCAAATATTTTCTTAGTATTTTGTAGAATTAGGAAATGTACAAATTTGATGTTCTTACAATAGAAATATGGAAATATTTACGAATTGAAAAATCGCCCCCCCCCCCAAAAAAAAAAACTCCAAGAAAGCTGAAAAGATGCAAAGGCAAAAGAAATCATCCTTTTAAAAATATTTTTGTTTTGTGTAACCCATTATGCTTTTGGAATAAGATAAAGTAATGTATCTACAACTCATTCTAAACTGTATTACAACTAATCGATGTATTAAACGAATTTTATAACAAGTTATTTTAATGGTACTTTTAAGTACCGTCAGTAGATAAAGAGTTAAAGCGTAGACTTTTCATTTCAAATATTTCCAATGTAAATCCAATATTTTACAATTACAGTTCAAATATCAGTGATAGCGTCCAGTGCTTAAAATTAAGCGTAATTTTGTATTCAAAATATATCAAAAATTTTGAATACTAATTTTCGCTTTATTTAATGACAGACTTTTGTTGATTAAATAAAGAGAAAATACTGTTTAAAAGATTGCTAGATAATTTGGATTGAGAATTCCACTAAATTGGCAACACTGTTAGCGAAGGATGCAAATATTAACACAATAGTATAACATACATAACTAATATTAATTTTCAGCGTAATTGTATCTGAGGAACTTTTAATCGCCATTTCCAAATAGTAATCGTCGCATTTTTTAATCTCGTAATTTATAAGTCGAAATATTAAGTCTATTAGAAAGAAATAGTGGTTATAAAAAATCCATCCACGCAAACAACGCTCGTGGATTTCCACATCAGGTGCATTTTTCGTAAAGTTAGCATTGCTGTACCACATTATCAATTTTCGTATCTTTTTTCTTTTAAATGCCACGATATTATAAAAGCCAGAGAATATTATATTGCGACATTTGACTAAAAGTGGATTTTATTTTTATTTTATGTATTACAAACAAATAAAATTTTAAACATTGGGAAAAAATTAATCTAATGATAATGAATAAAATAAATATACATATCCGTTTTGATTCTGACTTCAACTAATCACATTCACATTTATCATATTATTAGAATTAGGATACTATTGTTATTACATAGCGATAATAACAAAACTAAGTGTTTCAAAATATTGAAAATTTCATACCAGAAAAATATACTGAGAAATACCAGTGTCAAATCTGAACCGAGTAGGTATTGTGAACATGCAAGGGGCGCCGGGATAAGCGCGCCCCAAGAACGAGTTGATATGCACGCGCATTCTAGATTAAAACAACCGGGGAAGAAAACGTTTTACACCGAGAATTAAACCTTGCTTGTTTGGCGTTTGGCAGCGATCTTCCTTCGCTGTACGCAGTACGTACTTGCTAGTAAAAGCAATGGATACGGATAATATTAAAATCTTTAATGATTTTCAGCCTTTTTATTTAAAACATGGTAAGTGACAGATACTTATGTATATGTTGTTTATTTAAATGATCCCATAAGTTTCCATTTTAATTTAAAAAACTGTCAAAAAGAACATTATTGTACTATTGTGCGAAAAAAAAAAAATGGGAATATAGCATATATTGTTAATGCATTATTATTACATTTTTATATTAGTGTGCATATTATTATTATGTATAATAATTATATTATCGGTAATCTGTATTTCACAAAATTCAGTCTCAGAAAAGTGGACACTTCATAAATCTAAAACCTTTATTTCCACTTTTTTAATAAATTCATTTAAAATTATTTCCCAGATTTCACTCACTGCTTTTCCTTTTCTCATCTTAGAGAGTGAGTAAATAAATGAATAATAATAATATGATTGTTAAATGTTGCTGTAAAGCATAAAAATGCAAATTAATAGAAAGGTGTTTTTACTAAATAGCTATGAGAATATTATGTCATTTAGGAATTATGTACTGTAAAGTAAAATTGTAAAGTTTTATTTATTTATTTTTTTTTTGTACACATATGTATATACTTCATCAACAGTTAGAAAGGAGCTGAATAAAATCTATATGCACGAGAATATTCTTATTATTCTCGTTGAATGTTTTCTATTAACACAATTAATAAAGTAATCTTTTTTAAGAAAAGTTAAAATTTTAAACTCTCTGTGATAGGTATGTGGTTTTTTTTTTTTTTTTTTTTTTGGGGGGGGGGGGGGAGGAGGCGTATTTAGAATATTATTATTAATAATTCAGAAACATTTTAAATCATCGGGTTTTGCGGTATTAAATTTGTTGCATTAGGAAAGGAAATGCGGTGATTAAAATCTTGAAAATTATTTAAAATGAATTTAATAAGAAAGTGGAAATGTAGGTTTTAAGAGTAGTGAAGGGTCCATTTTTGTGACATCTTGTGAAAGACAGATCGCTAGTAATGTAGCATACATAACAACACTATATTAATATATTATTATTACTCTTTTATTAAAATGTTCTTTTCAAAGTTTTTTTTTCATTAATCAAAATGGAAATTTATGCGAATATTTAAATGGAATATAAATACATAAAAATCTCTCACTTATATCTTAAAATGAGAAGGCTGAAAATGATTAATTGCAAAGAATCTATTACTATCCCAAATGAAGTAAAAAAAAAAAAAAAAAAAAAAAAACTAGAATAAAACGAAAAGATTTTATTTTATCTTTTAAGAGATAATGCAAGATCAGCTATTTGATATATATACATACATTTTCCTTTAACAAAAACAAAAAAAACTAATTGAAACTCATTAAATAAAGTCTTACATATATAATTAAAATTTAAAAAAAAAAAAACTATAAATTAAAGTTATTCTTGAATCTTTCTTTACATGTCTGAATAGAAAAGCATCTGAAGACAAAAGCAGGAATTTCAAAATATTAAAGGGTCGAAAAGCGCGGACCTTTTTTTTTCTTTTCTGTTAAAGAGCAGCCTCGCTACGCTTCATCTCTGTAAAGTTTGAGTTTGTTTCTCAGCGCTGGTAGAAGCGTCGCCATGACGTAGGTCGCAGTTTACATTGGCGCTATGAGAGCTTTCTACCGGGTGTCCCAAAAAGGACTGACTGATTTTAAAATTCAATAACTTCCAAACGGTGACAGATATTAAAAAAATTCTTGCAGGAGGGTTATGCATAAAGTCAAAAGTTTTTTTTAACAGTGATTTTCGATTTTAGTTCGAATTACAAACAATAGATGGCGCTGTGATCAATAGAGGCTAAATTCAGGCTCGATTTTTGGTACTTCGTGGCCCGGATAATACATTTCCATCTCCTTTTTCTGCATGGAACAAAAGAAAGGACAAAAAATAGAGCCTGTATTTAGCGACTATTGCTTACAGCGCCATCTATTGTTTGTAATTCGAACTAAAATCGAAAATCACTGTAATAAAACTTTTGACTTTATGCATAACCCTCCTGCAAGAATTTTTTTAATATCTGTCACCGTTTGGAAGTTATTGAATTTTAAAATCAGTCAGTGCTTTTTGGGACACCCGGTATCTTTATCCGTTCACGATCTTTGCTCTGAGGCTACGTTATGTAAGTAGTCAATTTAACTTTATAAGCCATCTCCGTTACAGAATGGCTGCAGGACACATATGAATAAACTCTTACAGAAGAAAATTTGATTTTAATGGATTTAATATTACCTTTGAAAAATTGCTGGTATGAAACTTTTAATATTTTGAAAGTTTTTATGAGGAGGAACTACAGGGAAATATTTTTTTAATGTCAACAATCATTAGTTTTTGCACAGTTCGCATGCATCAATTACATTTAATTTAATTACACATGGACAGTGTTTCCGTTTCATAAAAAGTTCAATCCATTAATCATTTTATTACGAACCATATCGACTATTTTTATCATATCTATATTTTTCATATCCCAATTTAGAAAAAAAAAATTCTTTGCTATGAATTGATTTTGAAAATAACCTATTTGAAGTGTATTATAAAGATTATGTTTAAAAAAGTAGTATAAATAGAATAAAAAATATTCAGCAGAAGTAGTCCACAAAGTGTGACACGATGTGAGATAGGAAAGCTTTTAACATGTCGTTTGGATTGAATAAACATGTCGTGATGTCACATCTAAAACACGAGGAAGCAGCATAACGAAATTCATAAAAGAAATATATTGTTTTAATCAGCCAGTATTGTGTTTTCCCCCATTTAAAGCAAAATTCAACAGATTCGAAAGATTATTAATTATTTATTTTAATTATATATTACTCGTGGTTTTAAGGTACTTATTTCAATTAAGTTAAATTTTATTTAAAATTTTCTCTAAATTAAGTGTTTTGAACAACGCCCCCTGAACACTAGGCCTGAGCGCTGACACAAAAATGGTAGCGGCCGAAGGCGGATTTTTTTTTTTTTTTTTTTTTTTTTACGTATGTACGTTCCCTTAAATTTAGATACTTTAGATACCAGTATTTTACAAAAGATTTCTTTGATTTGTTAAATCTCAGAAAAATAAAGCGGAAATAACTTATGAAAAATATTGGTGCAAAAATTCAAGGGGCCGTACACACACTGAAAAAAATCCGCCTTCGGCAGTCACCATTTTTGTGTCATTGCTCTGGCCTAGTATTCAGGGGGCGGTGGTTTTGAATAAAGTGATGTCACAACAAGTGTGAAGGGGGAATCACTTCAGTGTGACAATCTGGAACATAGGGGAAGAGAGATGTCAAAAACCACGAAATTTGTATCACGTAATTAATGGACAACACAAATTATGTTAATCATAAATTTTTTACCTAATATAAATTTCCAACATTTCTGTATTTTAAAATTCCACAAGCATAGATTTTGAGTTATGCTGCCATTTTTCGGATTAAGTAATATTTATAAAAATAAATAACTATGATAACATGAATGACTATGTGAGTTTACAGTTAATCTCAAATGAATATAAACTGAAAACGATTGATGGTCCACAGCTGTCATCTGAGTTTAGATAAACTGAAATATAATGGTACTAGCCGCCATTGGCGACCAGTTTGGTCTCTCTTAAAATTTATGTTTGGGAAAGCATGCTAAGCATTGTATCATGTTACTTTTATTCATAAATTAATTTACTTGGACTCCCTTAAATCGAATTAATATAATCCCTTAAGTTAATATTGGTTTTTGTTGCATTAAAATATCTCAATTTGTTGATTTTCTGTAAGCAAGTAAACCCTATTGGTTTACAATGGAAGTCTATGGGAATTTGGCGAAATATTAGAGATATCGCCAAGTTGGCGACAAACTTGGCGGCATTTGGCGACAGAACAGGTCCCCCTATGATAACCGCCTTATAGGTATGGAGATGCATTAAATGTTGTTCAATAACCAATGAGGTGCGTTTCATCAAGGCATTCGGACGTTGCCATTAAACAGTTAACAAATAATCGCGATTTCTGTGCCACGTACGATACCGTAATATATATACTATATAGATATTCTATCTTGGGAAAAAGTATCACAGGGAAATATCCCCAAAAAAATTTTGGCATTTGGGTTTGACTGGATTATTATTTTTTTTTTTTTTACCCAGATACATTTTTCTATGTAAGCTCATTCATAGGCGTATGTGCATCAATATTTACAATATATCAATGGGGGCTTTGAATATATTCTTGCATGGATTTCGTGGAATTTTTTTTTCTACAATATATTTTTGTATATCATGTATAAAGGGAAAGATAATAAAAAGATAAAAATAGATAGGACAAACTTTGATAGGTGGTGGTATTCACCCAAACAAATAATTTTCATCATAAAATGCATGGTCAGAAATTAAACAAAAACCCGCTAGTGCGTTTGAAATCTACCGTTCCGTAAACTTTCAAGCTTCATTCTTGTTGTGAGTTACCGGGAGAAGAAGAATACCAAAGTGTTGTCAGACTTGTTGGAAGATACGCCCACAGGCATCCGGTGGCGTATGTGGTTCGAGCCGCTGCCATCGAAATACTCAAGGCGAGAGGACACGAGTGTGTCGTCATCACTAATCGACCGGTTTCTCACTAGTGTTCGAATTCACATCGGAAATTTTTGAATAGCAATTTTCTTTTATTTTATTTGTAGAATATTTATCATCTTATAAAACAAAAATAACTATTTAAACTTACTGGTGGAATTTGGAATACCCCAATAAAATATCAATCAGATGCGCAAACACTGTGGCAATCTGCATCTGCTGAATTTTTATTCAGGCGAAAAGACCCGCTCACTAATGCTAATCCAATGGAAGACATATTTTTAAGATATCTTGTTTGCATTTCAATATTTTTAAATGATTTCTTTTTTTGCATTGGATAGCTGAAGTCGGTCTGTGCAAAAGCAGTATTTTACTTTTTAGATTTTCTTTACAGATTTTTTTATGAGGATGCTTCTAAATGGGTGTGTGTGTGTTTGGGGGAGGGTGAAGGGACACTGACAAAAATTGTTATTTTTTTTTCTCCCATTGGTGTTTAATTATTTTACATGTCACTTATGAAAAAAAAAAAATTATTAAAACTTTCAAGTAATGCAATTCAAATTCCATAAAACATAACAATTTTCTTTGCCATTTCATTCAGATTTAGGCAATTACAAAAGCGGGAATGTTTAAAAATTGTCGCAACCAAAGGCAGATCAACAAATTTCTGTGGACAGATGCGTAAATTATTGGCGTGAAACTTGTTTCATTGCAACCTATTGTTTTTTATACTAAAAGGGGAGTGTTATTTTTCTGCTCGAATTTCTAAACCTTGAATAAAACCATCGTTTCACTCTAACAGGGAAGGAATAGGAATCAATAAATTGTTTCATTGTTCCTTTAAGCTACCCAACTAGCGACAGCTCTTAACATGATTTACATACGGGATTAAAGCGATCATCGGCATCCGTAATTTCTATATTTATTATTTTCGCGTAATGTTGTCCGGTATGAAACTTTAAATTCAAGCATGATTTACTAACACTGAAAACTAATTTATTACTTTTAATTAAGTTTAACTACACATGGGCAGTATTTCCGTTTCATAAAGAAAATGTGAAAACAGTGCACAATCCAATAGTCCGTTGATTGTGGACCACGAACGAGCCAGTATTGAATTCAGACGCTTTTATCCGGGAGAAATTTCTCTGGCTCCGTTGGGGACATTATAGAATCACGGGGAGGAAATTGCACTTTATGACCATTGAAAACACAAAATCTCAAATCTTCCGGGGTGGGGGGCATCTTAATGATCCGGGGGGAGGGAAGACCCCTGGACCACCCCCTGAATTCAACACTGCGAACGACTATTTTCATAGTGTACATTTTACAAGCACTTTTGTTTGTTATTTCAAAGGCTATCAAAACCTGAAAGCTAATAGGCCCGCAGGTTCTTCATGTACGTACGTGTGTATGTTCGTATGTATGTAAGTACGTATGTATGTACGTAATGCGATAACTCTTGATAGAAATATCCGACTTTTTTCAAATATCTTAAATAAGTTTATTCTGATAAGAAGCTTCCCTCATTGGATTTGGAGGTTCATTCGTTAAGGATAAATGGGGGAAAATGGAAGAGTTAATCTCCCCCCCCTTAATTTAACTAAATGTTTTTTGTTGTTGTTGTTGTTGTTGTTGTTTTTTTTGTCGATTTCTTTATTTTTCGAGGAGCATTATTCTTTGAAATAAGAGTATTATACACAATTAGTGTGAATTGCCTTTGAGCTCAATACCACAAGTTTAACAGGGCACTTTTAAAAAAAATTAAATTTCTTTCGATAATAGTCGTTCGCCAATCCATCCTTCGCTGCTGTTCTGCATAGATTACCGTTGGACGTCAAAATTTTGAGTAATTATTTCTCATTAAACTTGGTTTTGTAACTTTTATTTCATTCATGTGCTAATCACTCCCCATTTTGACAATCATGAGACCTCCGACCTCTAGCGCTTTTGCGTTTGGTTTTCGACCACACATTCTATGATGTAAATTATTTATTATGGTGTGTACCACCATTTCTTAAAGTTTGTCTCATCTTTTTGAATCGCTCTGCGTGCTAATTTAACGTGAGAGACTATTAACCCTAGAACTACCGGAAATTTTACTCAAGTTTTATAAAAACATTCTACACCAGAATTTTTACTTAAAACTATTTAATTTGTTTATTTAACTTATTATTGTCTGATTTATACATTTAGTTTGTTTTGAAGAAATTTTCTGGTTTGAATAGATATTTTGAATATACATGTCGGGTCCATTGGACCCTTCTGGTAGACAGAGGGTTAAAAATCATAGGCGTAACCAGCCTTTTGAATGGGGGGGTGCCCATACTTTTTAACCTGAACATGTTTGATACAAACAATATTTTATATAGTAAAACCTGCTAAAACGAAACCCCATGAAACCTGTCGAATTTCCGTTTTAGACAGGTTTTCATCTTAGAAGGTATAACTGTGTGGTATTTCTTTTAAAAAGGACTCAAACGCGATTTTTGTTTGCGCGAGGGGGTATGAAAAGGGGTTCAAAAACATCAAAACTAAATCTAATGGTTAAAAAAAAAGATATGTAGATCTCCTTGCAGCAGTGACATAAGACAGTGACTAAGTGTGGTCACAAGCATAAAACCTTTTGGCACCCTAACTTCTTTCAAAGATTAAAAAAGGCCTTTAATCATGCTGGAAACTTCTACAGACACAGGGATACTGCATGAGATCTAAAATTATCTCAGTCAAAGTCTTGTAGATGAAATTTTGCGGGATGATAAATCTCAGATAATACATGCGGTATACCAGTACATACGCACGAAAGTTTTTCAGAATGTGACTCCATGACTTCTTAGGGATCACCGGAGGGACCCAAGAAATTTTGGAGGAAAGTCTATAAAATAATTATTATAATATTATAAATAATTTTAATTTTCATTAATAAATTCATGTTTTTACATAAGAATGTGTCGAATATATTCGGTAAAGCAGATCATGATAATATACACTAAATTTTATCAAGATGATCAAAATTATATTATCATTGCCGACTGTAATAATAAAGATAAGTGCTTGTCTGTCTCTGTGTGTGCGCAGACTTAGATAAAATGTAAAACTGTCTGCGAACTCTAATAATTTCTTAAAAATTTTCTGCAAAAAAACTCCTGGCCCCTCCCGAGTCCTATATCGTCGCTAACAGCAAAAATGAAAAGTTATATGCGAGTGGAGTGCCACTAAGCAACACCACTAAAAGAAAAATATTAATTTACAAGCATTATTAAAACTCAGTGAAGAAATGTAGTATTGAACGGTATGCTTAAGGGTCCTGTCCCTGCCGGCGAAGACACTCACGAGCTAATACTAATCCTATGGGGAGGGATTTTTCTAATATCTCGTTTGCATTTCGACATTTTTAAATAATTTTTTTTGCATTGGATAGCCGAGGTCCGACTCTACAACGCACCTTGGTTACTTTTTCGATTTTGGTCGCAGATATTTTTTATAAAGTTACTTTCACTTTCAAAACCGGTTCTGAAAATGAAAGTGTCATTCTAAAAAATATCTGCAACCAAAATCGAAAAAGTAACCAAGATGCGCTGTAGAGACGGACATCAGCTATCCAATGCAAAAAAAATTATTTAAAAATGTCGAAATGCAAACGAGATATTAGAAAAATCCCTCCCCATAGGATTAGCATTAGCTCGTGAGTGTCTTCGCCGGCAGGGACAGGACCCTTAATACAGACAACTAATGAATGAAATAAAAACTAATGAAAAAATAAAATATCTATTAAAATGTGAAATATTTTAATCATTAACTTATAAAACGATATCAATTTATGATTGCTCAACAAAACTGTTATTTTATTAATCTATAAAATAACTGAATTATGAATAAATGAATGTTGAAATAAAAAAGTTACTAGTCCATGAACGGAAGAGATGAACTCTTATTCATCAGTTTATCTACTGTTTTTGAGACAAACCATTCCTTAATATTGTGACTCTTTCTTAATTTTTTTTTTTTTCTCCAGTTGAAAAATAGTCTACAGACCTTCTCAAGAATCTGCGACGTGCATCGCACAAATTCTCCACCCTGGGCCTTAATAATTTTTTTTTATAAAGAAATGTGTAAAAAGAAACATCAAAACTGTCTGCAAACTTTGAAAATTTTCTGCGAACGGCGTTCGCGTGTTCGTCTATATTATCTGACTCTGTGTGTGCGCATATGCTGAACTCTGAAAAAACAATGCAGCCCTCACAGCCGCAAGATTTGACAGGAAAATACCTGTATGCGCGAAGTCATGCATATCGAAAACAAATTCTGGAATTTTTCAATTAATTTTTTATGCGAATTTTTTCGCATTTTGCGGCAATTTTTTTCAAATTAATAAAAAGAAATCCGATTTCAATATTTTATCCAGTAAACTTCGTCTTCTTTTCAATAAAGTCTTTACGAGCTTCTTAAAGTGATTTTTCAATTTGTAACAATTTTTAATGTTATTTTTAGGGGGTTTTTTTTCGCATTTCGAGATGAATTTTTTTTTTTTTTTTTTTTTTTTTTTTTTTTTTACACTCCCAAAAGGAATCCGGTTTAAATCTTTTGCCCAATTAGTTAATTTCGTTCTGAGCGCTTTTTTAAGCTTTTCCGAATTTTTAATGCGATTTTTAGTGAGGTTTTTCGTGCTTTGATGCGATTTTTTAAACTTTTTGAAACAGAAAAAACTGTCCAGTAATTTTTGCGGTAATTGGAAACTGTTATAAGAAAGCTGAAAATTTAATTTGGATCGAAATAAAAAGTCGCAATAATTCAGGATTCATTTGTTTCGAGACAGTAGTGGTCGTAGCTTGCTTGGGAGTACGTTGCCGAAAGCAGTCCCCCTCTCCCTCCTCCCACACACAATCCTAGATTTGTTTAATGTTAATTTAAGAAAAAGCAACCAGCGAAATTCCATTAGTAATGAAATTTTCTTTGACGGGCAGGGTTTAAAATAACATGCAGGATCGCGGGATTTGTGCACAGAAAAGAAAAGTCCCGCATAATAAAAAATGCTGCGCAATATTTTCCCCTTCCAAATTCTTTCACAGACCAGTGATTCTTCAGTGAGTATTTTATTATTATTTTTTTTTTTTTTGCGATTTTTATTTCTTTTATGGAATTTCTCAAAATCAATTCGTGACTCGGTCCCGGAAAAAATTGAGAAATTCTTCAAACAATCGTGTAAAAATATCGTGAATTTCAATAAAAGTGTGCAGAAAGAAATCGCGAATTTTGTCCAAAGATTGCACAAACTAAATCACGAATTTTGATAAACGATTGACGAAAAAATGTTGCAAATTTCGTCAAAAGGTCTCGGAAAAGAGTAGAGAATTTTGTGAATTGGTACGGAAAGATATCGAGAATTTTCCCGATCGGTCGTGCAAAACTATCAGGAATTTTGACAAATGCCCCCTGTAAAAAAATCTGTTTTGTCAATCAGTCGCAAAAGAAAACAAATTTCGTTAAACGATCCCAGTAAAAACGAGAATTTCGTCAAAGGATCGCAGAAAGAAAACGCGAATTTCGTCAAAAGATTGCGGAAAGTAAAAGCGAATTTCGCCAAAATATCGTGGAAAGAAAACGCGAATTTCGTCAAAGGATCATGCTAAAGAAATGCGAATTTCGTCAAAGGATCGCGATAAAAAATGTGAATATCGTCAAAGGTTAGTGATGAAGTGTGCGGATTTCGACAAAAAATTGCGTAGAAAGACGTGAATTTCGCCAAACGATTTTTTGGGGAAAAATTCTAAATATCATGAAATAATCGCAGAATAACATCGCGAATTTCGTCGAAATTTACTGCACTGGACTAAAAGATTGAAACCGGGTCCTTTTCCTAGTTTCAAAAGAACGCCGCAAAACGAGAATAAACTTCAAAATCGTATAAAAATTTTCAGAGGAAAAAAATTACTATATTGACTTGAAAGACTTCAAAAATATTCCTTTTACGGGTGTCAAAAAATGTTCGCGAAACACGAAATTCAACCAATCAACCTACCAACCTACATATTAATTTGAATTTTCTGTGCTATCATTTCTCATTTTCAAAGGAGGCAGGGTCTGTGCCCCCCCCCCTCCCTTTCACCCGGCTAATCGCAATTGGTTACTGTTTCACATCTGCATTCCCTTTCAAATTTTTTTTGCTTCTTTCTAGACTTTATACTACGAAAGCAAAGATACAAATAATTTTTGTTTCTATCCTCGTCAAGAACTTGCGTTAATTTCTCATGAAATTGCAGAAGCATGCAATAAGAACGGTGTTAAAAAAATCTCCCACAGACAAAAGACGTCAAAGTGGGATTATAAAACTACCTTTTTGAGTTACTATGACTAATATAGATTTTTGTAAATATTCTAGTTTTAAAAAAGATAAACAACAACAACAACAACAACAAAAAAAAAACCAGCGTGATTTTCTTACAGTTTAAAACTTAGACTGTTAGTTTTCTGAACTAAACTAATTTGCTAAACTAATTGAACTCTGCTTTCCCTTCTTCTTCTTTTTTCTTTTGTAGATTTCGATGTTTTTTAAATATTTGTGCTTGAGTCTGCGCAAGCCGGGGGGGGGGGGGTGCCCGGGCACCCAGGGCACCCCCCCTGGTTACGCCTATGAAAATGCTAGCATTTCAATGGAACAAATCAACGCCTTTTAGAAGTCGTTTCGGAGAAAGTGGGTGGAACATATAAGACGAATTTTTTCATTAAGGTAACGCAAAAAATGTTAATTAAATCTTTCAAAAATATTATTACATGGATTTCGTGGAATTTCTTTTTCTGCAATGCATTTTTATTGATTACTATCTTATAAACTAATGTGATTTGAAAAAGTATTAAAACTGGCAGCATTTTAAAATAACAAATCCACACCTTTTGGGAGCCATTTCACAGAAAATGGGCGGAACAAAACACGCAAATTTTAAAATTAAGGAAACGCAATTAAATGCTAATTAAAATTATTATGAAAATTAAAAAAAGAAAAAAATGCAAATTACCTGTTAAAATTTAAAGAAAAAAAAATGTCAAAATGTAACGTTTAAATCATCGTAAGGACGAAAACTTGATCAAAATAAAAACTAATATGTTTTTAAACGGAAAATTATGTCTAAAATATGTTACGAGATTTAAAAATTTTTTTTAAATATATGTTTCCGAATAATGTATTGATTTTTTTTTAAAGGATTATTATTACGAACGTTTTTATTAAATTTAAAACTAGACTGGAGGTTTTATAATACAAATAAAATAAAATAAAAACAAAATAAATCTGAAATTATGCTTTTAAATTTAAATCGTAATCAATAATACAGTATTTTTAATTAATTTATTTTAATTTAAATTAATAAAAGTGTAACTCCTTTGAGTAAAAGTTACGAAAAAACTTTAAGTGGAATTCTACAGCAATGAGAGAGTACTTTGCTTACTTTGATATCGAAGCAAGGCGAATAATGGCTTGATTGGTAATGAACAAGATTTCAAATTGTATTAGTGATTTATATTTGTATTTGCTCCGATTTTGTTATATTCAATTATTTATTTAATTAATATGCTACTATTTTATATTGGATTTTAATAGAGAAAATGCATTAGAATACCTATTTTTAACAGAAATACAGTTTTCACACCTGATTTATTTAATAAACTAAGAATGTATCTAGTGGAAGACATGATAAATGCTTATAGCAAAAATGAGGATATATTTTATATAACTATGTATAATCATTGTACACAATTTTAATTTTTATAAGAAACTTTGTATTTATGTATGACGAATGAAATAAGGAAATCGGAAACAGGTTGAGAGACAAAAACGCAAAATTAACGCAAGATATTCCCCCTTGTCCACTGTCACTTCGTGCAGTTTGCCGTGCAACAATATCATATCGTGTGAAAAAATCGCTTGCTCTCACTTTACTTCAGCCTAAGGAGACCTTTTGTTCTCCACTTCAACTTCACGTTGTAAAAGTCTTCTGCATCCGCAATTATTAGTATTATGGAGAAATTTAATCCTAAAATAGACATTTCTTGGTTAGTTTGACTTGTGACTTAACAGCGATTGGGACAGATTTTTTAATATGATCTGTTCATGTTCTGTTGTTATGATATATTTTCTGTATTGCAAATAGATAGCTGATGAATACGAACAATGGAAAAATCTTCAGTGATACAGCACTCTGTAAAATAATAAATTTTACGTATCGAAAGTTCCACTTGCACTCGAAATCTAACATAACAACTAACAGAATCATCTAACGTATTCTACCATCTTTGACCTTCAGGGGGTTTCTCCCTCGGAGAGAAGCTCCATCCACGAAAAGAGGGGGGAGGGGAGCGCACTTTTTTCGCGCGGACAGGGGACAGCGGTGAGTTTGTTCTAGTCAATTTTATTGTATTTATTGCACAATTTATGCAATTTATCCATCCTTAGCCATGAAAATTAGCTGTCCAAATGACTAGAGATACAACTTTAAACAGACTACAATTCTAAATGTTATGAAATACACAATATTTATCTGTTTTTATTTAAATAACAGATATAGTAGTTTAATAAAATCGTACTAATGAATTAAGATATATATTTTGTAACTGCATAAGTTTAATTTAACATTTGTCCATGAAAATGAAACCTCTGTTACTTTTTTTACATTTGGCAGAATAAATAATAAAAATTTTGTCCAACAAATGGCACTACTAATCTGTCTTGCTCAAAGAACTTTCTAGAATAGAAGTCAAGTGCCATTTTCACTTTGTCTGCCACATGTTTAGAGTATAGAGCAGTATCATGAAGTTCTAGGGTGAGTGTGTTTTCTCTTTCTAACTTCTGTTACTCCAGTTTTAGGTTTAAATATTGTTTTAAAAATAAAATTTCTCTTTAAATCACAAAACACTAAGTAAAATAAGTTTATATAAGTAACATAGTTATTTTTTAGAGTATTATTATTTAAGAAAAAAAAATGTTTTTGCTGAAATGTAACCTCTGTTACAACTTTTGGTAACTGATGTTACATACAAATAACAGAGGTTACATTTTATCCCAGAATATACATTTTTTGTGGTACTTATTGTCATTCTTATTAATTATTTATATTTATTTTTGCAGTAGCATGTATTATTTATTTGTGGTATTTTCCAGATCTAAAAATGTCTCCTAAGAAAACAAGTTTTCAAGTTCTTGAATCTACTGCTGAAGAAAATTAAATTAAAGAAATAACACTAGATAAATAAATTAAAGGAACATACATACTAATAGAATTTGTAACTGAAAAAAAAAGGAAAAATGAAGTATTACTACATAGCCGTTACACAAGATGATTAGAAGATGGTGAAGTGCAAGTTATGTTTTTGAAAGCTTGTGATGATGCATTATCTATTTTTAAATTAGATGACAATGATATTGCATACATACAGTTCGAACAGATTCAAAAATATTTGCCCATGCCAACTGTAGTACAGAAAGAGGGCAGATTATTTTACAAGTTTCCCCACCCTGTTGACGCATTTGAAAAATAATTGCAATGTTAAAAATTTGAGGAAATTTCTTTGGAAAATAAAATTACGTCTGATTTATTCAGTGTGTCTTTGTTAATTGGCAAAAAGTCAGTTTGTTAACATCTTGTAAATTTTTGTAACCTCTGTTACTGGATTTAGCCTCTGTTACTGGATGTAACCTCTGTTACTTGAAAATTTTTTCTATTTCTTTGTAATAATTGTAAACTGATAATAAACCAAATGTATTTAAAACAAAGCATATGTTATGTACTTTAAATACAATTAAAAAAATATTTTCTTTAAAACTAAAATAAATGGTAATTATGAATTTTAACTTAGTTTTTTTTTTTCTAAACGAGATAAAATTACACATGTAATGATAATTAAATTTTGTTATTTATTATTCAACTTTCTAAAACTATTATTTTGAACTAAAGGACATTTTTGCTAAAGTAATATATAAAAGTTATATTTTTTGCTGAAATATTTGTATCATAAATTAAGCAAATACTGTCCAGTAACAGAGGTTACATTTTTCACGCTAGATATGACTTTGCAAGGTTATATTTTAAGTGTAAAATTGATTTTTTTCTGTGCGGATGCTAATTTTGTGCAGCTTAAATTATATGTTTAAACAATATTATTGTTATTTAGTAAAATCTAGATAATAAAAAATGACGAAAAATAAATCTTGAAAAGCATAAAGAAAATTGGTTTTACCCATTTACGGCTTTACTGAATTTATATTAATCAAGTTGTATTTTAATCAAAATTAGCTCTAAATTAAGGGCTACTTCGGCCAGGCGAAAAGATTCGCTCGTTAAAGCGAATCTTACGGAAGATATTTTTTAAGATAGCTTGTTTGCATTTCAATATTTTTAAAGGATTTCTCTCTTTTATTTTATTTTATTTATTTTTATTTATTTATTTTATTTATTTATTTATTTATTTATTTATTTATTTTTTGCATTGTATAGCTGAGGTCGGTGTGTGCAAAAGCAGTATTTTACTTTTTCGATTTCCTTTATATATTTTTCTATGAGGATGCTTCTACTGTCGGAACCGGTTTCGAAAGCGAAAGTGTTCTAATTAAAAATACATTAAAAGAAATCGAAAAGTAAACAACTGCAGATGTAGAGATTAAGAGATTAATCTCAGTTATCAAGTAAAAAAAAAAAAAAAAAATAGTGCAATGTAAACCAGATAATAATAAAAAAAAAATCTTCCATTGAATCAGCGTTAGCGAACGGGTGTTTTTTTCTGACTGAAGTGGAATATTAAGTGTTTTTTAAAAGGTGATGCCACAACAGTTCTGTTTTGGTATCACTTGGGTGAGACAAAGAGGGACATAGTGGAAGTGGGGGGGGGGGGGTAAAAATCGCGTAATTTGTATGACGTAATCAATGGACAACCCAAAATATTCTAATCATATCTTTTTACATAATATAAATTTCCAACATTTCCATATTTTGAAGTTTCAGAAATATAAATTTTGTATTAGGCAGCTATTTTCTGGAATAGTTAAAATTTATGACTATAAATAACTATGATAATATCAGTGTTTATGCCTATTTACAGTATCTCAATTTAATCTAAACTTAATATGATTGATGATCCACAGCAATTATCTCAGTTTAGTTAAACTGAAATATGATGTTATATTCTATCTTGGAAAAAGAAATATCGCAGGAGAAAACCGAAAAAAGGTTTTTTGGTAATTGCGTTTGGATAGTTCATATTTTCTTTTTCGACAAACATGCCTTTTTAGGTGCGTCCGTAATTATATAAATACGTCGCACCTATAGTCGTCGTTCAGTCCGTCTGTCTGTCCGCATATAACAGAGCAAAAACTTTCCAACCGAATGGTCTGAAATTTTAAATACATAATTTTTGCAAAATTTTGTCGAGCCATTTCAAATTTTATGAAAATCGGATGTATAGTTTAATTACAGGGACAGTCAAATTTTTTCTTTACATTACGGCTAATGGGAAAAATTATTGCAAGTGCATTTCAATGATGTTACAGACTTCCGAATGGTCAGAAATTTTAAATATATAATTGTGGCAAAATTTTGTCGAACCATTTCAAATTTTATGAAAATCGGATGTATAGTTTAATTACAGGGACAGTCAAAAGTTTTCCGTTACATTACGGGGAATGGGAAAAAATTGTTGTAAGTGCAGTTTAATGATGTTACAGACTATGCACTTATGAAGTGCAAAAAAAAAAAAAATGTACATTCAGTACAATATGGGGTGTAAAAAATAATTATAAAACTAGTTATAGTACGAACGCACCTCATTTGCCACGTTTGACGAGCAATTTCCTACTTGTTTTTATGTAAGCTCATTGACAGACATATGTGCATGAATATTTACATTATATAAATCTTTAAATATACTCTTGCCTGGATTTTCTGAACTTTTTTCTACAATATGCTTTTGTAGATCAAGTATTAAGTCGTCAAGGATCAAATTTGTATTTAATAATATTACCAACTTTAACAGCTTATTATTTGAGATTGACTTAAAATTTTAGAGCAATGTTTTTTTTTTCTTTTTTTTTTTTTTAATTTACACATTTAGCCTGTTGAACCCCTTAATTCTCGCTCCCATCAATATCACGGGCTGAGATGTCGTTCGTTATTTCTCGTGCCCGTCATATTTCCGGGCTGTAGATTTAATTGCTGGAAAAACTTCTGACACCAGAAAATTTTAACTGGCATTTCCGTCTGAGGTCTTTGAATAGCTCCGATTGGGTTTTGTTTTTGGCGCTGTTTGACTTTTTTTCTTTTTTTTTTTTTTGCATCTGTCGAAATATATCACACACAAAAAAATTATTAATAATCAAAATTTAATGTGTATATATTATTTCAAGTATTATTTGCAAAAATTTATGTCATGATGATAAATGAAGACGATCTAAGATATGAAAAAGAAGGGTCTTATTCCCATTAATTTGTATGGTGTAAAACAAACATTAAGACACAGAATTCTCGCATGATGGCTTTTCTACAAATGTGAATTTGTTCTATAACATCTTTTATTTCGCCTTAAAAAAAAACTAATTCACATTTTATTTAGAAACATAATTATTCAATTTCTGTAATAAAAAAAATTAGCTACTTTTTTTTATGTTTTTTCCAAATATTAAGCGATCTTTAAGGGGTTAAATGATTGTAAGATCTAAAAAATATTAAAAACTTTATTTTAAAAATTAATTTTGTTGAAAATGGAACTGTCTGAAATTCGCACCATTATGAAATATGAGTTCTTACGTGGAACTATGGCTTCGCAGACCGCGCGAAATTTTAATTGAGCATTTGGCTCGTTTGTTACAAAGAAGCAGAGAGATTGTTTCGCCAAATTTCGTACATGTAACTTTGACCTCACAAATGAGCCACGCGGTCGCCTTAAGCCAAGAGTCAGTAATGACGAACTAAAAATCACCGAACATCTCAGAGTGCCTATGAATTATTGTTGTAGTTTGCATAAAATAATTCCTTAAGCGGGTCCGGGACACATTTTAAAATAATTTTTATTTATTGAGTTAAACTTCTGAATTTTTTTGTGATGGTTAATCTTATCATTTGTAAACAAAATCACCTGATAAAACTTCTTAGAATTTTATTTTAATTTTAATTTAAAATTTATTTAAAAAGTGGGGTAATTTAAAAACGTTATAACTCGAAAGATTATTCATAGAATTTCAATTTTCTTTCATTGAAATAAACAGAAAGATACAAGTTTTAATTTTGATTCAGAATTTTTAAAAATTTTAATTTACAGAAAAATTAAAAATATTTAACAAAAAAATTTTTTTTTAAGTGATGCAACTTTTAAAAAGAAATCATATTTTCAAAAGTATTTTTTTTCAAATATGCTGAATCAAAATTATAGTAAAAGAATTGAAAAAGATATGTTCTAAGTTTGAACACTGTTTCTTTAACGGTTCTCGAGTTATAAGCATTTAAGTACGCGAAATGGTGAAAAAACCTATCATGAAGAAAAATGCATTTTTACAAGAAGTCGTTTCCATGACAGCCATTGCTTGAAAGCCAGATTTTGAAAACAAACCAAAACGAAAAAATTAATATTTTTTGTTCTAATTCAGATAGAAACATGATTTAAATATCATTTTAAGCAGGAAAAAACAGAGAAATTTTTAATGAAATAAAATGTTTTTGCAAAATTTGAGGATTTTTGTGTCCCGGACCCCCTTAAGTTTGAATAAAATAATTCCTTATACAGTAAAGCGCCGACTATCCGGACCGGTTGGTACAGAAGCCGATCTCATTAATGAAAAATCTGGATAATAGGACGTCTTTCAAAAATAGCTATGGCATTATGTTTTTAGGTAACTTCCCTTCACACTTTTTCCAGGCGTAGTACTGGCAATTCTACTATTGCACATTTTAGCATAATACAAAAAGGCATGAAGCAGTTAACCCCTTCGGGACGGGAGCCTTTTACGAAATTTTTAATCTTTTGTCACCGTTTTTTAAAAAGAGAAATTTGTGTCTTCTTGAATCGAGAAAATGCGCTGATTAAACAAAAGGCAAATTTTACAGTAAAATTTTACTGGTGAGGAAAAACAAGGATTCTGAGCCCTTCATGCGACACGTATACGTGTCGCTCATCCCCAAGGGGATAACTTCTTTTAAAACTATTTCCGACAAAATTGGTACAAAGCTATACATAGAAGTACACATAGATAGTATTATCGGGTGTCCCAAAAATCACTGATGGATTTTAAAATTCAATAACTTGCAAACGGTGACAGATATTTAAAAAATTCTAGAAGGAGGGTTGTGTAAGATATCAGGAGTTTTTATGTTGTGATTCCCAGTTTTAGTTACAAATAGCAGCGATAGATGGCGCTGCAAGCAATAACCGCTAAATCCGGCTCGGTTTTTAGGCCTCCCTTTTCCCATGCGAAAAAAGGAGAATAAAATGTTTTGAATGGATCCCGACGTACCAGAAATCGGGTCTGGAATTAGCACCTACTTGTCGCAGCGCCATCTATTGTTGGAAATTCGAACTAAAACCAAGAATCACAGTAAAAAACTCCTGACATCATACATAACCCTCCTGCAAGAGTTTTTTAAATATCTGTCACTGTTTGCGAGTTGTTGAATTTAAAAATCCATCAGTCATTTTTGGGACACCCGGTATATGTATATATACACATACTGTATATATATACATATACAGTCGTCCAGTACATATACATATACTGTGTATATGTATATATACATATACTGTACAATACGTATATAAAATATTTTCACTGTTATAGGGAAAAGAAATTCTTGATAGTCTTCTGCTTGACAGAGGACATTCTTTTTTCTACAGGCATATCCCTTAATCATTTTAAATACAGGATTTGAACGGGATCGGCTGAATCTTGCCGTTGTATCCATGTCATCGCAAGTTTAAGCGCAGTAAATGCTTCTGCGTCTATTTTTTAACGGTTAACTTTTGTAAAATCCAGCCGAATTTACCCTAATGCACCTAAAGAAGTTTCACCTCAAAAAGTTTGGAGAAGGCGGGAAAAAAGTATGGCTTGATCAATCCGGTAATTGGATTGTCAGGTTAATCGGCGTCCGGATACTCGGCACTCTACTATATCTGTAAGTTATCAACTAACTTTCCCTTTTTTTCTACAAATTTCATCCTAAACGACCAGATATAAACAAACTTAAGATGAGAGTGCATTAACCCTTTCCGGCGCGGTGTCTTTAAAAAAGGACACCTAATTTTAATTCTAAAACTGAGAAACGGCACCAAGAATATTTAACTAAAATTTTCCTATTATAAACTACATGGAAATAAGCAAGTTCGTATTTCCTAATAAATTCGTTTATAAATTTGCGGTGTCAGTCCATTATCTCATCAGTTTATAAACAGATTTACACCGTGCCGATAAGGGTTAAGAATGACAGAATTTCAAAGAAGCAAATTCACGCCTTTTGAGAGGCGTTTCGGGGAAAGTGGGTGGAACAAAACAGATAAACTTTAACCCCTTGACGGTCGCTTCTAATTTGGAAAAACCATCAAAACAGCACCTATTCTCTTTCAACGCTCTTTATTCACATATAATTGATCTGCCTGGTTTAAATTTTTTTAAGTTGTTTACACTTTTTCAAACAGGACCTGATATCCGATATGAAAAAATATAAACGCGTGTGGAACATAGACCCCCCTGGTCCAGTTACCCTATTTTTGGGGGCAACTGGACCCATGGGGAAAGAAAGATGAAATATGCATATTTTTATATTTTTAAATATTAAAATGCAATTTTGAACATTTCTGTCTGATAGAGGGAACCTAACTGAACACATTTACCGAAGTTCAGACTTTAATTGAAATGAACATTAGCTTTTTGAAGCTGAATTGTCAGAAGCTCCAGAGTCACATTGTAAAATCATGTCCTAGTTGCCCCAACTAACCTTATCTAGCTTGTTTACTTTCTAATCGATGCAATAGGAACAGTGGCTTGATTGGTAAAAAACGACATTGCAAGTAGTGAACACGATAACATAGAACGGGTTCGATCCTTATGTGAGGTTAGTGATTCATATGTGTATTCGTTCTTGTTTTGTTAAAGTATAATTATTTATTTAAAAGTTATTTTTATTTATTTCCTGTTGAATTTTAACGGGGAAGATCTATTAACCCCTTAACCATAGCTGCCAACTCTTCCGCTTTTTCAGACCACAAAAATTTAACAGAATTTTTTTCCTTATTTAATCGGCTGATTACGGCGATTTAAAAAGGTAAAATTTTCCATAAAATTTTTGTGGTCTGAAAAAGCGTAAGATGTTGGCAGCTATGCCTTAACCTACGATTTACGTCTCAACAGCTCACGGTTTGGCAAATCCATAGCTACCACTAAAATTTAATAGAGATTTTCGGCTTGTTTAATCATGGAATTTCGACGATTAAATTAAACTATATTTACTGTAAAATTTTAGTGGTAAGAAGAATTTACATTTGGCTCGATCATCGTACGCGGGATATGCCCGTCATTGTAGGTTAGGGGGTTAAAATATCTAGAAGTGAAGTTTAGACAACTAATCTATTTTTTTTTAATTACCGTATTAACAACCGCGTGATTAACTATAGTGTTATAACTATTTAGTGGAAGACGTTGTGATGGAAAGAATATGTCTTTCCAACAAACTTTAACTTTTTATCTATGAAGTAAGATATGATTATCTACAAGGCAGCATATGAAAAGAAACATTCGTATGACTATAATAGAACCTGAACTAGGTTAAGTGCATGTCTTGGTAAAGGATCGTACAGATAAAATTTACGATACTAATAAATCTACAAAAGTCATCGAGATTACGATTTATAGTTGTGTAGGACAACACGAAGGGATAACAACGAAAATTTACAGCTAACCCTTGACCAGAAAGGACCACACAGATGGAATAATAATCCCAAATATAATTGGGATCAGCAAAACTCAACCTATACGATTGCAACGCATAAATTCAGTTTCGTCCAATGATATTCGCCTGTAAAGATGGGAGGTAACTCTCTATGCAAATTTTATAGGTATATGGTATAATTTTATGTTTGCATATGTAATGTAAACAGGACATTGTGAGATTTTGTTTTCTGTGTATGTAAGAGACAGATTTCACTTGTCCTCGATGCAGTTGGCAGCAAAAAAAAAAAAAAAAAAAATAAGATGTTGCTGGAGTCTTTATAATATATTAACACCTTGCTTTTGCATCGTATAACATAAAAAAATATATATAAAAGAAATTTAGCCTGATGAGGCCTTAAAAAAAGGTTATACTGTATAATTAAATAGTGCTTCAATCAATGGATTATTTTATTTGTGATGATGATTGGGTTTCACCCGTCTACTGCAATGTTCCATGGTGCCCGGGGCAGTAATCCAGGTAGAGAAATTTATGATTATTTCCATTGTGAATCAGTTATAGTAATTACATATAAAAAGTCACAGACTATGGTGAATTTCACGTGTTATAAAATTAATTAAATAGATTAATTAATTAAAATAGATAAAAATATATATAAAGATGTGCATCAGCATTACTATTAAAATGTATAACCCACAATATGTAAATAGTTTTTTTTATTGTAAATTTTCTCCTATAATAAAATGTAATCAAGACTGAATATGAGTAATCTTTTCTTTGTTTTAATTCTTAATTAATATTTTTCTCTTATAGATGTGGGAATGTAAAATAAATAATCTATTTATCTATATGATTTACTAAAAAAATTATTATATGAAAGAAATTACAGACTTAGAAGGTAAACGATCTCCGAAAAAAATGACACAGCGCATTGATTAATTATAATTTTAATATTTAATATATTAAATTTTCTTTGGATTTCCCTGAAGGGAATTGTTAATTATATCGCTTATCTAGAGTCATTTGGTGCTATCACTGTACGAATTGTAAGAATCATAAAAATTAATCTCCTCATATAAATTAATATTAATCAACCTCATTACCTGTGTTGCAATGTATTAAAGTTATGGAAACTTTTTAGCAAGTATATATCATTCCAGCATAGGGGAGTGAGCTAGTTGTAATGGTGCCTCAGCCTTTTCCTAATTATATTAATTTAAATAATTTAATTTTAGGAGATCGAACCATAGGTTATTAATAATTTAAAAAAAAAAATCTTTTTCCTTTTTTTTTTACGTGTATCACCATAGTCGGTTTTAGTAGTACATATGAATCGGCAAACAGAAATTACTATACTACAAGAGAAAATATTATTGTGCTCATTATATAAAATTATTATATATATATGTATATGTAACTTACAACAGAAATCGAAAAAACAAAATTTCTTTGTGTTTTCACTGAGTAATGAAAATATCTTATGTACATTGTCTACTTCAATAATAATAGTAATTATAGGTTTGATGAAAACAAATGAATAAATTAATATGATAAATACAATCACAGTACTTAATAAATAAATAATTTTGGTCATAATTATTAAATCACTGTGTATAAAATTTGCAAATTTAATGCAGTTAAGCGAAATTAACAGTTCGCTATTTTATAATACTGTACATTTTTTTAAAAACCCTTTTCACTATTTCGCAGTGTTGATGTGTATTACTATGTTTTAAAATTTTATTTACATGTATAAAATTGATACTAATAACTAGGCGTAATTTTTGATGGTATATAGTGTCGCTCTTGATATAAAAAAATAAATATTATTTAGTTTACATTATATTCTTATTTAATGAGTAATAATTGTAAACGTGAAAGTCATAGAGATAATACAAGGGTAAGTGGAGTTACAACTAAGAAACAATTAAGAGAACTGGCAAATACAAAGAAAGAAAGTAGTGTAGATTCAAATAATAATAAAAGTAGTAACAAGAATATAAATAATAAAAATTGTAGTAAGAAAACTACTATTACAATTAACAATACACACCAGAAAAATATAAATATCATGGCTACTGACAAAATAACTGCTGAGAGTGTAATCGGGTTACTACCTAATTATGATGGAAAAAGAGAGTCTAATATAAATTCCTTTTTATTACAATTTGATAATTTAATCAATCAATTAAGCCCAATTTCTAAATTAACGATTCTAAAGGCAAGAATCGTTGGTCCCGCTAAAGAAAAATTAATGTGGGATGAAAAATTATTTTCGGAGAGTAATTTAGACAATTTCAAAAAGAAATTAAAAGAATTATTCGAGATTAAATGTAGTTTTAGTGAGGCACAAACAAAATTTTTTTCCCTTAAGCAGAAACCGGATCAAAATATGGCGGATTTTATATTAGAATTTAAAGCAACAGCGGACTTATATATTAAAAAAGTGGACAGGAAATTGGGGATGATAATGAATCTAAATTTACGCAAATGGTAAAGTTGTCTAGATTTCTGGATGCAATTCGAAGCGATTTTAGCTTAGAAATTCGTAAGGATTCTCCGAAGGATTTCAACACTGCGTGTGAGATGGCATTAAAATTAGAGAGAGCTTTTGCACATGTCGATGTTAAAGATCTCAATAATATCGCTGCAAATAAGGACCCTGAATTAGTGAAGGAATTAGTAAAAATGAATATGGAAAGTGCGGAGAAAATTAAAATATTGACTAGTGAATTAAACAACATTAAAGTACATATGAATTCGAATGCAAATAATGTAACTAAATATTGCGATCATTGCAATTCTAAAACGCATTCCAATCAAAATTGCTGGTTCCAAGGTGACAAAGACCAAAATAAAAGTAATGCTGCTGAGAGAAACAAAACAACCCCTCATAACGAGCAGAATTCAGATAGGAAATTCGGAAGAGATAACAGTTACCAGTATCAGGGAAATTTCCCACAAAATTCTAAATATATGCATCAAAATTTCCATCCGAACCCTATGCATTATGCACCTCCTAACTACATGTATTACTCCCCACCCCCTCCCCACCTAAACTTTATGCCCCCACACTACCCCAATTTAGCTAATTAAAACTATGGTTATAATCAGGACCATTACAATTCATATAACCAGGGTAATAGGTATGGAGGATATGCAAGTGGAAATTATCAGAGAAACTACCATAGAAATAATAAAAATTCAGAAGAGGATAAAAACAATTCTCACAAAAACAAATATAAACAAAATAAAGATTATGAACAGAAACCTAAGGACAAACAGGGAAATTAATTGAGGGACTTACAGATTCAAATAAAAGGTACCCGCGTAAGTCTCTCATGGACGGGTTACACAATTCTTACAAATTGATTGCTAGCGTGAAAAGTAATAATATAGAAAGCCTCCCAATTATTAGTTTTGAAATAAAGGGTATTAAAATTACCACCTTGGCAGACTGCGGGGCTGCGGTCAGCCAGGCCTCACCCTCCTTATTTGAGCAACGAAAGAATGCAGACGTTAAATATAAAACTTTATGTAATCAGGTAAAAATTCAAACACTCACTAATTCGACAATTGCTTTCAAACAATGTATCAAATTAACCTTCAAATTGGAAAATGTATTCGTGTCAGGTGCATTTTATATCACAAATTCAGATTTTGGCCGTGATTATAATATGCTACTCGGTTTTGATTTTCTCAAAACAAACAAAATTATTTTGGATTTTGATGATAAAACCATGAAATTAAAAAATAAAAACATTACACTGAATTTTCTCAGAGACACATCTCAGGGGCAGATAAACAATTTAACTCCATCTCCCATTAGTACAAATGACAATCATGAACCACAGGAAATTAACATAAAGAAACAAAGAAATAAAAACAAAAAAAGAAAAATATCACGTAAAAATATTATTTCGGCTAAGATATCTCAAAACTCAGAGATATTTCCAGGTGAGAGAGTAATTACCGAATTAATATGCCCAAATCAATTTATTATTAATGACACTATAATGTTAGAACCAATTAAACATAACATTAACATACATTATGACACATCAATTCATGAAATTGGCAAAGATAATAAAATTAACATAATTATCAGGAACGACTCACAGCAGAAATTAAATTTAGTGGAAGGGATGAATATTGGAAGAATTTCCAAGCATTTTGAGATAAAGTCAGAAAATGACAATGGCAGTCAAGAATCAGATCCAGTAGTACAAATTAACAACATTTCTTTAGAGGAAGTTCGTGAACGCAGAAAGGCGGAACTCAGTCCAGAGGATTTTAATTTACAACATCTGGATACTGATACACAAGCAAAATTACAAGAATTATTACTAAAGAATGCTTATGCATTCTCCAAAAATTATTACACTCTCGGAAAAACATCTTTAGTTGTACCCAGATTTAATTTAATGCACAATTATCCTATACAAGCAAAACCATATAAAACGGCACATAGTGTAAAGGAGTATGCTAAGTCAGAAATTGATAAGCTTTTGAGAGCTAATATAATAAAGAAATGTAACTCTGATTACGCGTTTCCAGTTATTTTTGTAAAAAAAAAAAGTTACACAGAAAGGCGAAAACGTAGAAGAAGTTAAGTATCGTCTCGCTGCTGATTTTCGTTTGCTTAATGAAATTTTGCAAAACTATGCCTATCCGATACCTGACATAAAACGTATTTTGCAGACAATAGGCGCAAAAAGTACTACTACACTGTTATAGATTTACACTCGGCCTTCTATCAAATCGTTTTAAGAGAAGAAGATACAGACAAACTTGCTATTATTACAGAACATGGAAAATTTTCTTATTTAAGACTACCTTTCGGCACACGTCTCAGTACGGCCTATTTCGCAGAATTAATGGATATATTATTAGGACACTTTGATAAAAGCCAAGTGACATACTTCGTTGATGGTATATTATTGGCAACAAACTCATTACAGGAAATGATAGAACTATTAGACAAGGTACTGAACATATTCATTGAAAACAATATTACAATTGAACCAACTAAAATGCAACTCTGCATGGAAGAGATCGAATTTTTAGGATTCACCCTTAATAAGGAAGGAATTTCACCTTCAAAAAGAAATATTGACAAAATTCAAAATTTAGCTAGACCTAAAAATAAGAAAGGAGTCAAATCACTCCTTGGTCTCTCCAGTTATTTTAGATCACTTATTAAAGACTATTCTAAAATAGTAGACCCTTTAATTAATCTCACTAAAGATAAAGGAAAATTTAAATAGTCGGAAGCAGAAGAAAATGCATTCAAAGAAATTCAGGCTGCTATTATACAGAATCCTACTTTAAAAACGCCTGATTTTTCGAAAGATTTTATTCTAATCACGGATGCAGCTAAAACCGCAATTTCGGGCATATTGGGACAATAGTATGATGGCGTTCTCCAACCAATTGAATTTTTTGGAAGAAAATTAAGAAATCCTGAGAAGAATTACCCTAGTTTTAAATTAGAATTACTGGCCATACACGAGGCAGTAATGTATTTTAAATACATATTAACAGGTAGGAAATTCATTATACGCACGGATTCCAAAGCCCTAACATATTATTTAAATTTAGAGAAACAGCCTGATATTGTAGCTAGATGGATCGACAATCTCGCACCGTTTAACTATGAAATAGAATTTATTCCGGGTGTTGCCAACCCAGCAGATTATTCCACTCGTAATCTACATAATTTAACAGCTAGAAATGAACTACAAAATTCACTATTTGTCGTTAATAAAGATTTGGTTGATGAAAATATCAAAGAGCAGCAATTACAAGATGATAAATTAGAGAAAATTATCGGTAAAATAAAAAACAACAAACAGAATTAAATTACTCGAAAATTTGTGTTAAACAATAAAGATATATTAATTTTAAAACCTGGATCTGATGGTAAAGAATTATTTATCGCTCCAGAGTCACTTAAAATTGAAATAATAAAAGATGCACATAAACCTCATTTCGGTTTAAAAAAAACTTATGATATTATAAAGAGTAGATTTTATTGGCACGGAATGTACCGTGATATAAAGAATCATTGTAATAAATGTATACCATGCAATACTACCAAACAGCACCAAACAATCAAGGTGCCTACACAAAAAATAATAAAGGACCAGGAAGTCGGATCAGCAATTCACATCGATTTAATAGGGTTACTCCCTATGTCTTTGAAAAAACATAAATACATCTTTATTACTCAACGTCATTGGACGTATTGGACTCAACGTCAAGATTCTTAGAAGCTGTTCCTATTCGCAACTATGAAACCCAGACACTTTTGAACGTACTGAACGGATACATTAGCCGTTATGGTTTATGCAAATCCGTAACTTTAGACAACGGCAAATGTTTTCACTCTCAAGTGTTCAAAGAATACATGGATTCCTTAAATATACAATTAAAATTCAGCAGCGTCACTCACCCAGAAACGAATGGAATTTCTGAAGTTACGAATAAGATATTAAAAAACTCGATAACAGCTATGAGTAAAACTACATTAGGGTGGGATACAAGGCTGGACTACTTTAAATTACTTTATAATACTTCGCCTCACCACGCAATAGGTGTCCGCCATGTCTCTTATTCTTTGGGAGAGATATTAGAAACCCATTTTCCATCCACCTTCCCACACAAGATATTATTACAGCAACATATGTGCAAAATAGGGTTCAACATTTGGAAGAAATAAAAAAATTTGCGCTACATAATCAAGAACGAATGTTAGCCGAGTATATTAATAACGACGAAATGCAGAAAGTAAAATTTTTAAAAATCGGATCAACCTAAAATGTGTGGGTACACCGGGAGTATTTCAGCCTAAATGGAGAGGCCCTTTCGAAGTCTTAAGAAGGTTCAGGAATAATAATTACCTTTTAACAGAGCTCCAAAACCCACACAAAGACCCGATAAAACGACATATTTCGAAATTATTCTCAACAACGAAAGTCGAGTCTAGAGTATGCCAAATGCATAACGGGTCGGAGCAGGAAGGTAATCAACGTACATAAAGGTCGTTGGACATATATTTTTTTTCATATATTACTGTGTTGATGAAAATAATATGCGTTATTTGATTTATCGTTATACATACTTTTTTTTATTATTCAAGAATATTCGTTAATTATCAATGAAACGTTTCATGTACATTTGTGTTGTATATAGATATATTTTTCTTTTTTTTTCAAGTGAAATTTGTGGGTGACATTGCATATGGATGCAGAATTCTCAGAGGGGACATTATATACACATTATATGGGAAATTTAAGTGTAGGTGTGCTATATACCTGTATATATATATATATATATAAATAAATAAATAAACAGCCTTGCACCTATCCTAATTGCAGATCATGCCAAAACAATTAAATATCTTTTTCTTGCTTCGGTAAAACAAATATAGTTAGCAGTTATAAATCGACACGAAATATGATACGTCGAACAGGTCAGTAAATAAATAAATAAATAAACCATAAATAAAAAAATGAAGGGGAACTCACAACATTTTTTTTTCAATAACTTAATGTTACAAAAACAATTTACAAGAATTATAAATAATTAAATATATTTGTAAGTCAACTCAAAGAATATTTGAATTGGTACGAAGTATTATATACAATGTTTATAAAAAAATAAAATACATTGTGTAAAACAGCCGGTTTTTAAACAAATTTTTTTTTTCTTTTTTTTCCCCAACGCACAGCGTAAATTTTGGAGCTAGTGTGGTTTGTTTACGATGATGGTCAATGTTTTGAGGAGGAGCGCCATCTCGTGGCGCTAAAAGCGGATTTTTCTCCTCTGTCCGTCGCTTTTAAGCAGAAGAGAGAGAGATTAGTTTCCCCCTGCATCCCCTGACCCGCGCGCCAGTGAGTGAGTTTGTTTTGGAATGGCCAGTTACGAAGGTACAAATTTGAGAACATAAGGTTTTGATCAGTAAAAAAAAAACATTGGTACAATTATATGGCATGCAATAAATGAAATTTTGCTTACTTGTCTTCAATCAGAGGCAGGCTGGGATGAGATGTCTTGAAGTTCAGCTTCGTTTGGTTTATTTATTTTTTTGCCTTGTCGTATCATTCCTCAGAGGGTCAACTGCAAAGTAGAACATATTATGAGTATCCTAATTTTCAAGCATTTTTATTACAAAATATTATAATTTTTTTTCCTTACTTTCTTATTAATAGTAAAAAATAAATTAGTTTAATTTTTAATATTTATTAATGCCTTGTGATTTAACGGCTAGTCTTTATGGCATGTTTCTGCCAATAGGGCTGATATAAATTACAGTTGAGGCAGGGAATATGCATTGTTAGTTATTATTATGAAATTTGCTATACATAACATTTTTTTTTAGTACAACAGTGTACATATTATAAAAATTATTCTTTTTTCTTATTTAACAGGGTGAACTTTGCACTATTTTACCCTCACACAATTGAAGTTATGCAGTAAATTTAATAAAAAAAAAAAAAAAAATTAAAAGAGGATTCCATTTTGATTGCCAATCTAAATATTATTATTCAGGGCTTGGACAACACTCCTTTTATTCTAGTTCGAATTAAGTAAACAGTTACTTTTTCAAAATAAAAAAATAAATTTTTCACTTAACAATAAATAAATAAAATACTAAATATGGCAATAAATAAATGATGTATTGCTTTTAAAAATACACAGGTAACTAACGAGGAATATATCAATGTCTAAATAAATTAGGCTATATTACCTAAACCTTTCTTGTTTCTTTTCTGTAAAATAAAAATAAACAAATATCTTTTTAGCCTTTAATTACATAAATTAAATGGTATTTCTCAATTAAAATTTGACACCTTTGGTTTCTGGTAATTTAGTACAAATAAATCGTACCTGTTTATGAGAATTCCTTCTCTTGTAATGTTGATTTCCTTGTTGCTGGCGCAGGGTGGTGCACCGGTCTTCGTTATGGAGTTTGGACAATCATTCTTAATAGGCACGGCATCCGTTTTTCCGTAGCATTCTGTCTCCACCGCTAATTAAATTAAGATAAAATTAAGTACAAGGGTAGTCATTTAAGTATATTTTGTTATGGATATAACAAAAAGAATAAAATGTAATAATTAGGAATTTTGTAGATTAGATCCTCATTTCATTTTTTTGGTTCCGTTTACCCCCCCCCCCTACCCCTCGTTTTTTGTTCGCATCGAGTTATTTTTGTTCAGACTCTACTTACTTCGTAGGTAGGTTTTCACAGGCTAGTGGGAATTAAAACATAAGGGTTAATAATATGCCTCCTGTAGGCATAACACAGTTTAGTTTAAACACTGTTAAATTATGCAAATAAATAAATAAATAAATAATACATTTGTGATTAACATTTAACCTATAATCGTAAAAATACTAGTACCTGTGTATCATACAATGTGACTCTCAATACATAATGCACATACAAAACATATAAAATAATGAGGAGTTTGGGTATTGCTTATGATAAATAATAATATTAATAGGAGCGCATAGATTGGCCAATCTTTCAAAAAAAAAAAAATAAAAAACATACCTAAAATATTACTCATATTTTATTCTTCACAACAACATTAAAACATAAATTATAAAAGCATTCAATCATTGAGTGATATTGGATTATTTAGCGGGAGTTACATATAAATTTTTATAATGTTAGTCGTGCTTACGAGGTACACATCAAGACTCATTGTAAAGATTATATTTTAGGACTTTCTTACCTTCAAATTGTTGTTTCATACCTCGACTAGTACTATATTATACAAACCTTAAGGGGTACCAAGTAAAACTTACTCCTTCATTTCTGTTCTATCCATTGGAGCCAGCAGATCTGCGCCATTTAGATTGTACACGAATTAGGCGGGATACTTGACGTGCTTATGATGTTCTCTACAAAAAAAAAAAAAAAAATAAAAATAAAATAAAAAAAAAAAAAGATTATTAATGAATGCTCCAGTTATGAAAATGTACGTTCAGGCCTAGACATTCTCGCATATTCCTAGTGTTGAGTCAAATATGGCACGATTTCAGTTTTTTGTTCTCTTTGCGCTTCCAAACGGCAACGCTAGTACGGTGGCGACTAGATACTGTGGGAAAAATTCAAGTAATCAGTTGACCCCTCAGTCGGTCCCGCGCTTTTGCAGCACAGTCCATAAATTTTCATGGGGGAGACAAAGTGATTAGGACTGTAACGAGTTTTTTTTCTTTATCTACAAGTCGATCTTGCAACCAGTTGTTCCATAGCCGAGAGAGGAACGAAATGTTTCTCCTTGCTATTGGAATGAATCGGATTTGCGCTTAGGAGAAATCTTATTCCCTCACTTTCTTTGAATCAAATATCATTTGTTAAGTCAGATGATCAAATACCAGCATGTTTGTTTTAGCGGCAGTTAGCGATTCAGAAGCGATGTATATGTAAATATACACCACTTATATATATATAAAAATAATAATAAATAATAATAATAATAATAATAATAATAATAAAAACACATACACTCTATCAGCGAAACAATAAATTAAAGAACCAGTAGATTTGGATGATATAAAAATTTTATATCGTATGTTCACGAGTTCATAATGTAATAATTGTATACGAATTTTGTCTCTCTGAGTATTTTATTATTATATATGAAATATAATGAATTGTCTTTTATGTGTAATGTTAGTTTAATGTGTAACAAACTGTTTGCCTATTCATATCTACATATCGTATGGTAGAAATTTGACTTTTATTATCTTACTTATTCCAAAATTGGTTGCTTTGATATACAATTGGCTAATTTAACATTAAATTGTTGAGTGCTAAATTGCAAACAATGGAATAATTAATAAATACCGTGCAATCTACTACGACAGTTATGCCTCGACGACGTGATCCGTACACCAGAACTGTTGGCATATAAAAGGACTTGCTATGCACATCTTCAAGCCATCCAAACCACTATGATACTTAGTGAGTGTCAATGACTCTACATATACAACATAGGACAGGATGCACACAAAGTGCTTGACAATGACATGATACTTTATATTCCAGCTGAAGGAGCAGGTTCAAGTAAAAAAGAAAAAAAAACACGTTTCACGCAATTTTTTTTTCCATATTGGAGGCGGAGATGATGGAAAGAATATGTCTTTCCAACAAACTTTAACCTTTTATCTATGAACTAAGATATGATTATCTACAAGGCAGCATATGAAAAGAAACATTCGTATGACTATAATAGAACCTGAACTAGGTTAAGTGCATGTCTTGGTAAAGGATCGTACAGATAAAATTTACGATACTAATAAATCTACAAAAGTCATCGAAATTACGATTTATAGTTGTGTAGGACAACACGAAGGGATAACAACGAAAATTTACAGCTAACCCTTGACCAGAAAGGACCACACAGATGGAATAAGTTAAACAAATATAATTGGGATCAGCAAAACTCAACCTATACGATTGCAACACATAAATTCAGTTTCGTCCAATGATATTCGCCTGTAAAGATGGGCGGTAACTCTCTATGCAAATTTTATAGGTATATGGTATAATTTTATGTTTGCATATGTAATGTAAACAGGACATTGTGAGATTTTGTTTTCTGTGTATGTAAGAGACAGATTTCACTTGCAGATTTGTCCTCGATGCAGTTGGCAGCAAAAGAAAAAAAAAATAAGATGTTGCTGGAGTCCTTATAATATATTAACACCTTGCTTTTGCATCGTATAACATAAAAATATATATAAAAAAGAAATTTAGCCTAATGAGGCCTTAAAAAAAAGGTTATCCTGTATAATTAAATAGTGCTTCAATCAATGGATTATTTTATTTGTGATGATGATTGGGTTTCACCCGTCTACTGCAATGTTCCATGCTGCCCGGGGCAGTAATCCAGGTAGAGAAATTTATGATTATTTCCATTGTGAATCAGTTATAGTAATTACATATAAAAAGTCACAGACTATGGTGATTTTCTAGTGTTATAAAATTAATTAAATAGATTAATTAATTAAAATAGGTAAAAATATATATAAAGATGTGCATCAGCATTACTATTAAAATGTATAACCCACAATATGTAAATAGCTTTTTTTTAATTGTAAATTTTCTCCTATAATAAAATGTAATCAAGATTGAATATGAGTAATCTTTTCTTTGTTTTAATTCTTAATTAATATTTTTCTCTTATAGATGTGGGAATGTAAAATAAATAATCTATTTATCTATATGATTTACTAAAAAAATTATTATATGAAAGAAATTACAGACTTAGAAGGTAAACGATCTCCGAAAAAAATGACACAGCGCATTGATTAATTATAATTTTAATATTTAATATATTAAATTTTCTTTGGATTTCCCTGAATGGAATTGTTAATTATATCGCTTACCTAGAGTCATTTGGTGCTATCACTGTACGAATTGTAAGAATCATAAAAATTAATCTCCTCATATAAATTAATATTAATCAACCTCATTACCTGTGTTGCAATGTATTAAAGTTATGGAAACTTTTTAGCAAGTATATATCATTCCAGCACGTTGTAAATATTCGTAACAGTAATGACGGTTTTTATCTCAATACCTATAATTATTGAACATGCATTTAATATTTATAAGAAAACTACGTATTTATGGACGTCGAATAAAATTTAGAAATCGTTGGAAATAGTTTGAGAGAGAAAAGCACAGAATTTATGCTTCAAATTCCCACTTCACATTCACATTCAACGAAGTTTGCCTTGCAACAATATTTGGGGAAGCAAGAATGTGCAAGAGCAGATCAAGTGCAAATAACACTAGCCCTACGGTGGCTTTTCTTCTTGATGTAGTAAAGGTTTTCGCAGGAACTATCAATCACATTTGCGTTTGATAAAAATGAAAGCAACTATATTTGTACGTGTTGACTTTTCACGAGAAGAGACCTGTCAATTATGCATAAAGTGGCCGAAGATGATCCCATTATCTTGATACCAGCGTTGGACATAAACGGGAAATTTGCCGCCCAGCCTTGCAAAATTTCGGTGCTGTTTATTTATGTATTTTTGACTTTATAAGGGAATTTCGTATTACGATGATTAAGATGCTACATAAATTATGTTGCATGCTTTTAATTATTACCAAAATAACTGTAATTATTTTTTTTTTGTTTCTAGTATATTTTATTAAAAACTTTGTTAAAAAATATTGTTTTTATCGTTTTCTTTTTAAATAATCAAAGAAACAACTACACAGAACAAAACTAAATAAAATTTTGCTCTTTCCTTTTCTGCATTTGCGAATGATAAACTAATAAAAGAAATTAAAAATCTTACGATACTCATCAGCGTACATGTAAATAAAAACTATATTAAAAATACATTACAAATTATTCCCAACGTTTCGTACTCTTTCTAACGAGCCATCTTCAGGGGAGAGAGTCCTTGACCTCCTCGGAGCGAAGTTTCCAACAGCACATTCACTTTCAGGACTCTCTCCCCTGAAGATAACTCGTTAGAAAGAGCACGAAACGTTGGGAATAATTTGTAATGTATTTTTAATATAGTTTTTATTTACATGTACGCTGATGAGTATCGTAAGATTTTTAATTATTAAATTTTGACAGCGTAAGTCCAAGTTTTTCTTATAATAAAAGAAAGTATTATATTTTATACAAAAATTCTTAATTATCGACAAAAAAAAGTAAAAATAAATAAATAAATGAATAAATAAAATAAATATAAATATATAAATAAATACAGAAATGTTATTTTGTTATTTCAAAAATTAATATTAGTGAATCTAAAACTGAAAACTGGAATCTGCAAACTTATGAAAAAGATACGAACAGTTTAATTAATTTTAAGGGGATTAACAAAAAAATATTTTTCCACAACGCAGAACTTACTGTCGCATTTTAAAAACATAAAAGCATGATACTTGCTGCATGTTTATTGAAGTGATTGGTAATAAAAGGTTTTTTTCGATTTCCGATAAATGAATAAGGTCTTCAGTCATAAGCAAATGTTTTCTCTGGATGACAATTTTCCTAGGCTGTCGCGTCCGAAAATTTGATTCAAAATGCCTTCTTTGTCAGCGATTTTAGAAAATATTTCTGACTTACTGTTTTTTCAAAAAACGAAAAACAGTTCGGTTACATAGTTTCTGAATAAGAGTACCTGCCAATTTGATATGTTTGCGAACAAATATGAATTAAAAAATGTATCGGAAAGTAGCCAGGTTGGATTTGAGAACAAACAGACTTAATGTAATATTCGTCCTTAATTAATTTTGCCATAACGTTTTCCTAACTCTATTTTTATTTCTATGGACGTGAGCACAGACAGAAAAAAAAAAAAAAAAAATGTAGGGAGGAGTAAGATTATAGAACAGATGCGTCTATTGTCTGCAAACCACACTGCGTTTTTTAAAAGGAAAAATATAAATATGAAATATGCTGAATTAAGAAATACAGTTGATAACAGATGCATATGTGGTGCGTGCAGTTTTGCCGCATCCAGCTGATTTTTTATTTAGGCATTCCAAATTCTCACCAGTAAGTTTTAATAATTATTTTTTTCTTTATAGGATATCAAATATTTCACAAATGAAATAAAAAAAATTTGCTATTTAAAATTTTCTGATGTAAATTCAATATTTCGAAATATAAAATCCGCCAGATGCGGCAACACTGTGTGTGTGTGTTTGGGGGAGGAGGAAGAGACACTGACAAAAAATTCTTCTTATTATTTATTTTCCTTAGTGTTTAATTATTTTATATGTCACTTATGAAAAGAAATTTTATTAAAACTTTCGGATAATGCAATTCAAATTCCTTAAAACACAAGGATTTTATTTACCATTTCATTCAGATTTAGGCAGCTACAAAAGCGGGAATGTTTCAACATTGTTGCAACTAAAGGCAGGTAAACAAATTTCTGCGGAGAGATGCGCAAATTATTGGCGTGATTCTTATTTCATTGGAAACTCTTGTTCTTTATACTGAAAGGGCGGAATTATTTTTTACTTTTACTCGAATTTCAACCAGTATGAAAAAAGGTGTTTCCCTTTCAGGAAAATGTTTGATTTTTTTTTTCAAAGCTATCCCCAAGAGGACGGCTTTGTACATGAATTTTCAGACAAATTGGAACATGTCTACGGTGTTTAAGTGTATATTTATATATATCTTAATTTTCTATTTTATTTGTCCGGTATGAAACTTTACATTTTTCGAAACTTTTTATATATCTATATTAGTAGATATGAAAACTCATTCTAGTGTAGACTTAGCAAGCATCACTTGTCAAAACTGATACTAAATAAATTTTGACCATTGAAAACACAAAATCTCAAATCTTCCGGGGGGGGGGGGTTCTTATAGCTCCGGGGTGACGAAAGACCCACCGGGCCACCACCTGGATTTAACACTGCGAACGACTATTTTCATCCTATCTATTTTTTCATAGTGTACATTTTAAAAGAAACTTTTTTTCTTAGTTCAAAGACTATCAAAACCTGAAAGCTAATGGGTACCGCAGGTTCTGTATGTACGATGTACGTAAAGCCATAACTCTTGACAGAAATGCTGGATTTTCTTCAAATTTTTGCAATAGATTCACTCTGACAAGGCGCTTCCCTGATTAGTTTTGGGGGTTTATTGGTTAAGTATAAAGGAGGAGGTGGGGGAACAGGAGGCTAATCCCTCCTTAATTTAGATAAATGTGTTTTGCATGCAAAACTGTCCGATTTTCTTCACATTTGGTATACCTGTTTATTCTGATAAGACACTTCCCAGATTAGATTTGGAGGTTCATTGGTTAAGTATAAGTGGGAGAAATGGTGGCGTAATCCCCCCCCCCTCCCCTTCATTTAGCTAAATAGTTTTTTTGGTTGATTGCTTTATTTTTCGAGGAGCATTATTCTTTGGATTAAGAGTATAATATACAATGAGTGGACACTTTTCTTTCTATTAAATTTCTTTCAATAATAATCGCTCGCCTATCCCTCCTTGGCCGCTGTTCCGCGTACATTACCGTTGGGGGTCACCATTTTGAGTAATTATCTCTCATTAAACTTGGTTTTGTAATTTTTATGTCATTCATGTGTTTCTCCTCTTCTCCCCAGTTTCACCTCTGGGGGGGGGGGGGGGGGGTTGATCATGAGACCTCTAATCTCTAGCTGTTTTTCGTTTCATTTCCGACTATGCATTCTATGATTAAAATTGTTTATCATGTTGCGTACCACCATTTCTTAAAGTTCGTCCCATCTTTTTGAATCGCTCTGTGTGATAATTTAATATGAGAGACTATTAAAAATGATAGCATTTAAAAAGAACAAATCCACGCCTTTCGACATTCGTTTTGGAGCAAGTGGGCGGACCACAGAGACAAACTGTTAAACGGTTTGGTTCTTGGTACTAGCATGCCACATTGAAATTATATAGGGTGTTCCAAAATTCGACCGACAAATTAAGAGGGGCGAAGGGCGAAAAGCCGATGAAAAATTGCCATAGAACATGGGGTCACAAACCACGTATTAAATCAAAAATAAAGGGTCTTCTGCCCAAAATAATTTTGTGTTGACGGCAATAACTTTCAGAAAACTTAAGTATGTTATAATAGAACTTTTAATAGACATTCTCACCTTTGTTCTAAATGTCATAATATAAAAAAAAAAAACGGTAGACGTTATTTTTTTTTTATCCCATCGTAGAAATATGAAATTTTGCGCAGACCTAAATTTCACCATTGTATATAGAATACATTAAAAGAAATATTCAATCTTATTGTAATTTTAAGCTTTTTTTTAATATAAAAAACTTAAAACTTTAAAACAAAATTTCAAAATGTTCCATTAGTCTTAATTTTTGAGATATTTCCTCGATTTTAGATTTTAATCATTGAAAATTCCATTACAAACAAATCTGTGTATCGGTTTTTTAATCCTTTGAATAGTTAATTTTTTAAGTATTTTTTTCTGAATCTCATATCGATTTTCATCAAACTTTGGTCTTTTAATAAGTTAAAAATCTAATTTTATTACCTTAACGAAGACGAATTTTAAAATGCATACACAGTTGGTTTTTTTTTTTTTTTTTTTTTTTTTGTGAGCAATAACGGGATTCTTCCTTATCAATTTCATAAATTTTCACCAAAAATTAAGACGCAGGGAGCATTTCAAAAATCTAAAAACGTTAAAAAATCAGTTTTGAGAAAAACATATTTAAAGTACATTAAAGGGCCGAAAAATCGTTTGTGTACAAAAATAAAATATTTGTAACTTTGCAAAAAATCATCGCATCTGCATACGCTTTTGCACAAACGTCTCAGTACAAATTGGAGGATAATAATACACACAAAATGAAATTTCGATTTTTGCTCAAATAAAGGTCCAAGGTCCCTTTAAAAATAACAAATTAACGCCTTTTGAGATTCGGTTCGGAGCAAGAGATGTCAATTTGAAGATATACAGGGTGTTCCAAAATTGGACCAACATATTAAGAGGGGCAACAGAAGGTATTAAGCGGATGAAAAATTACTATAGAACATGGGTCACAAAACACGTATTTAATCAAAAATAGAGGGCTTTCTGACATAATTTAATTTGTGTTGACGGCAATAACTTTCAGGAAACTAAAGTATATTGTAATAAAACTTTTAATAGACATTCTCCCCTTCGTTGTAAATGTGATGATATCTGAAAAAAATGGTTAGAAGTTCCCATTATGCGCGCCAGCAGTATGCACATGACGCTCCACGTTTTGGACTGCATTTGTCACTTTATATGATGTCATCGATTGCTTGAGCAACCTTTTTATCCGGAACTTTTCGTGATGTTATAACATTTCGCACAAAATAAGATACATTTAATTGCATTTTTATTGTAATGTTTTGCCTTTTCTCAAAATTATTGCCGTCAACGCAAGTTCAGTTAGGATGAAGCCTAGTATTTGTGACTACACACGTGGTTTGGTACTCCATGATGTATGGTAATTTTTCATACTCTTGACGCCTTCTATCTTTCTTCTTAATTTGTCGGTCCAATTTTGGAACCTCATGTATATTTCGAAGTAATAAGGTGAAAGATTTGAATTCTTATAATACCGAAGTTTATAGTAAAAATAGCATGGAGTTTAGAGTCTGAAATTAAATTTATTCGTAGAGTTTCGTATTAAACATGGGGAAGTTTAAAATCTTTTTCAAATTTTGCTATGCGGACGACTTCCTTCATACAACTTATTCAAGCTAATATGGATAAATTCAATAAAATAAATTCAATCAGCGAAAATAGATAAATTGGATGTTTGATAGATTGATTTTCATTGAGATCGACCAAAAATTCGGTTTCGGTTTCGTTTCTGGCACAAAATCTAACATTTGACCGAAACTATCTGTATTCCAAAAATCTTGTTTGTTCCTTCTGAAATTTTCAGCATTATTCATTGATTTGAGCTGTATCGACTCAAATGATACACTCTTTATTTAATGCTGTGAACTCCACTGTTTATAATTATCAGTCATGACTAACTCAAGACGTGACTGCAAATTATAAAGGAAGAAATGGATATATGACTAAACTTTGAAGACGCTTTTCAAATGTTTATTAAAAATTCCAGACTCAACAGTAATAGAAATTTTTGAGCTTGAAACCGCAGAAGTGTTTCGAATACTGTTTCAGAAAGTTCTGGTATAACAGATGGTCTTTTTCAAAAATCATTATAAAAGACAAAAGTATGTATACCCAAAATATTTTTAATTGAATGAAGTTTGTGTAATTAGCGGATCATTTTTTGTCTTTGATGAATTAATTACATTTAATTTTAATGATAAGGAAAAGTTATCGTCAGAGGCACAGAGAACCAAGTTGGACCATACTTATAATTAAACGTATAACGTATAATTAATAATTATGTATATTTATATATGTATTAATTACATTTAAAAAAAATGTGGGCACTTTAGGTTTCGTCTTCGATTTCGGCCAAAAATAGGAAGACTACCGAAATCCGGTTTCGGTCTTGAAAACATGTTCGGTCGATTCTTGCTTTTCATGTTATCTTTATAAGATAAAAACATGAACGTAGAAAGAATAGGACCGGACACGAAAAGGGTGAAGAATTCCTTGACATTTAGTTGATTAATAAGATGTTAGACAGCAGGGCTACCACAGCGACTGTTTTTTAATTCTATATTGCACTACTTTTCCAACACCAAAATCCTTTACATACACTTTGCAACATGCGAAAGAGAAATATACTACAAAAGTTATATTTTAAAATTATTGGTGCAAGAGAATATAAAAATAGTCGCCCGTGGCATTTCTGAGACAGAGACTCAGCGATTGGAAGATAGGGTGACATCGCCAGTAGTTGATACTCTTCCAGTAGTTGACGAAAATTTTGAAATATTGCGTCATTTCAGGCGAAAATGAGTTTTAAGCGTAGCACTAGACATAATATTTTTGTGTGAATGTTAGAGCACCTGCTGTCACATTGTTCTCAACTGTCTGCAGTAGGAGAAGCCATTTTATTAATTTTTTTTATTAGATGGCATAAACATTTCGTTTTTGATTAGTTGGAGACAAATGCAGTAAATTAAAATAATCCACGCCCATCTTGCTTATTTCGACTAATACATTTATAAGAAATATTGTTAATCATAGCCCAGGGATGACATTTGAAAGATTAACTTTTAGATTTTACATTGATTTCTTTTGCCTGATCAACCACTGCGAAAATGGCAATTAAGAAAACTATTTATTTATCATTTTGTTGCTATTTAATTTCAGCAGATTTCATTTTTGCACACTATAGGGCATTCATTAAATGTTGTAGCAATCATGTTAGTTTATTTTTAAAAATTAAAAACAAGTAATAACAAAAACCCCGTAGCACTGACTTTATTTGATCAGTTACTGCCTGGGTCACCCTATGTCAGATATGTTTTGAATGCATAGGAAAAGTCTCTAATTTTATTAATTTTAAATATTAAATTATTTAAAATTAATAAAATTAGAGACTTTTCCTATGCTCTACTGCTCATAGTTGCAATATGGTTAGTAATTTATTTAGCCTATGTTGTGATGTTGGCTATCGGACAACCACTGGTAGAACTAAAATCTTGAATTTTAAAGATTAAAATTTTTCAAGCTAGATTTTATTCACAAATTCGTGATTTGCCCAAAACTAGAATTTCATTTTATTTCATTTTCTAATTACATCGTTTGTTTGTTTGCACATATTGTAAGCAACTTAACTAAGATACGCAATTAAGTTATTGATATATATATATATATCTACCCTATATATATAAAATCCTAATGAAACGAATTTATGAAACGGATATTGTGAAACGACTGAATCGAAACGAATTTATGTAACGAATTTATGAAACGACTGATTAAACAACTGATTATGTTTCACGGCGATTTCTCCTAAAATATGGAATACTTTGCGATGAAATTAACACCAAAAATCCGTATTGATCCACAGATCTCAAAACTGGTATGAGAATTTTTAAATTCGAATTAGTTTTTTAAATATTAATTATTTCTAATTTTAAATACTTTTTTCTAATGATAGCAACTCAAATTTCAATCATAACAGATATATTTTTTTTCCTATTTCAGAAAAGGTTATAATATTAAATTAATTTGGCGACCAGTTTTGCGTCCTTTAAATCCAGTTTGGCCACCCTTAAATCGCCCTAATAAAAATGCTTTTTTTAAATTTCGTTATCATTTTATTTAATACAAAACTTTCTTTTAAAACTGAAACATTTAAAATTAATGGCTTTCACTTTTTTTTTTTTTTTTTTTTTTGAGCGAAACGAAAAGAAAAATATTGGGCTCAGATGTCATATACGTACCGGGTTACCTAATTGGCGCCAAAATGGCGTTATTTTGCCTGACATGGTAACTCGGCTATTGTTGCTTTTTCATTAATAAATGTTTATTTACATTTATTTTCTTTTTATTTTTTTAAAAAAAGTTACAAATTGCTTTGTTCTATAGTTATTAATTAATTTTTTTTATTTATTGTTATTTGATTTTAAAAATAATAGAAAATAATTTAAAACAATATAAAATAATTTAAAATAAATAATGTAACTGGTATTCGAAAACGAGGTTTTCGCCAAATTATCGTAAAAAAAATCACGTCAAACCCGGTGCTTATATAACACCTGTGTTAAATATTAAGTAATGCAAGAAATCATGACATTTAATTTCAAATTCAAAGCAAATGACCAATATCGCTAAATTATATAAATCGCCAAATTATACAAGTTGGCGAAATTTTTATTTTAAATAACGAAAGAACAAATAAATTAGTATAAAAATACAAATACAAATAAAGGGTCAATATAAAAATCACTTGAGGGCGTAAACACATGTAACTTCCTTACAGTCAAGTGAATGTGACATTTACGATCAACCATTATTGGCATTTCGTCTTATAGTCTGGCGATAGATTTTCGGTCAATGGGATAACCAAGTAGTACCGTTTTAATTTACCACTCGAAAAATAAAAAAAATGCTAACTTACGAGTTAAAAAATGGTATGTTTCCGTTATACGGACACCATTGTCGCCAAGTGTAATAGTTGGCGCAAAATGAAAATCACGTGAATTGAAACCTTTGAAAAATAAAAGAAAAAACACTGTCGATAGTAAAGTGAGCCTTTTAAAAATATAACATTTTGAAACTACAGACATTTACGAACTATTTTACTAAATCACAAATATATACTTAAAATAAGTGAACAAATAAATGTTATACAATAAAGTATAGCAAATCACAATGTTTTACATGGCTTACAATAAAAATCCGGTACTACTTAGTTATCCCGTCTGCTAATTTCGCCAAATTACATAAATTGCCAAACCACTCGCCAAATTACACAAATTGACATAATTTTTATTTTAAATAACGAAAGAACAAATAAATTAGTATAACATTAATAAAAATACAAATAAAACGTCGAAATAAAAATAACTTGATGACGTAAACACGTGTAATTTGCTTAAAGTCAAGTAAATGTGACATTTACGATCAACCATTATTGGCATTTAATCTTATAGTTTGGCGATAGATTTTTGGTCGACGAGATAACTAAGTAGTACCAAAAATCCTTTTCACGATCAGGGTTGAAATAATTGGATCATTAGCATACATTTTGGCATGGTGTCCGTATAACGGAAAAGTAAAAAAAAAAAAAAAAAAAAAAAAAAAAAAGGCGAGGTTTGTACCCGGCTAACATAAAAGTATCAAGAATTCTTTGCGATCATGGCAACTTTTATGTAGTTTTATTCGAAAAAATAACTTTGATTCTTTAATCAAAATCGAAACCTTTCTTATGAAAAACGATGGAACTTTTGATGATAGTCACATGACTTAGGCTATTATTATAAAAATTGTTTTCAATTCTAAAAACAGCGCAAAGAATAATATTCCCTAACGATTACCAATTTATTTACACATGGCTATTCAAAACAGAAAAAAAAACTTTAAAATTACTAATAAATGAGTACGTGTTAAAAGCAGGAAAATATTGAAATTTATGTCTTGAAAATTGTATTTACACGTGAATATTAAAAGAGAAAGCCAATTTTAAAATAATAAATACATTAATATGCGTTTAACCCTTTCAGGGGCAAGGTACTTTTATTCGTAAAATGTTGAAATCAGTGAATGGCACCGGAATTTACAAACAAATTTCGAAGCACGAAAATGCTTTTCTTCACTTACTTAATCAAAGAAAAATTTTCATTCCAATATTTTGATGCCATTTTGGCATTTAAGATTTAAAATTAAGTGGTCCAAAAATGAACCACCGCCCTTGAAGTTGTTAAAGCAGTAAATTGTAGTAATTGTTGTAAATTGTATTATATCAATCGTTTTATAACGCTGTTAAAAATATCGGTTGGCAAAGACTCTGTTTGCTTAATTCATTTTATTTTAGCTTCTTTTCAAATTTTTAACTGATCTTCTTTAATCAAGCACGAAAACAACCATTGGATGTCTTAACAGCAACTGATTCGGCCTTAAATTTTCGCAATCAAAGGGAATTGAATGGAAACCCGTTCACAGGGGATCGCTATAGGTTTTTTCATTATAATTCAATCTTCTCCAATCTTTTATAAACCGATCAAATTAGCGTGATTTTAGATTCTGCGATGTCTGAACGGGGGTTGGCGAGCATAGCTTGAAGGGGGCAGAGCCCCCTAGTATATATATATAGATTGATTAACAGATATTATTGATATATATATATATTGATATAATAAATGATATCATTAAAATATTATTAATGTGTTATTAAATAATTATAGTTTGTCCAATATTATTATTATTATTATTTAATAAATAATAATAAAGATAAAAATATCAATAGTTATTATTATTTATTAATATTTTTAATTATTATTATTAAAAAAAAATACTATTAATATGTATGAATTATTTGTATTTTTTTAGTTTATATGATTCATTTATTTTATTTCAAATAAATAATAATAAATATTTTTATTATTTAACGAATTATTTTCTATGAATAATATTCATTTCTTTTATTAATTATATTTATTTTTTGCGCATTTCGAGGAATTATATATTTAAGATTTCCCATGGTTTGTTCAATTTTTAAAATCATCTTTCCCAAAAATGCCATCAGGCTTGAGCTAGAGCTCGCCCTCCTCTCTAGCTTTTAGAACTGCATGGAAATAAAGGGATCGGGATTTTTTTTATAAAAAAAGTCTAAAATGGCTCATATTTCACATTAGTACACGAAAGGCGCAGAAAGAGAGTGGGAATGATTGATTAATATAAATCTTTCCCAAGACACTAAAAATTGATTTTTTAAAAAATCGGAACATATATATCCCAACTATACTACATTATTTGTTCTGTGGAGAGATATACACAAATTATTGGCGCGAAACTTTTCCATTGCACCTTTTCTCCTTTATAATGAACGAGGTGGAACCCGTCGAATTTCGACGAAAGAAAATGTTTCAAAGGAACTGTTACATCAAATTTATAATACATCGACAACAATAATTACAATAAAAAATCCATCTTACACTTGTTAATTTAACTCTCCAAAGACATATTTTAACCTAAGATTAACAAAATACTTTTTTCATAAACTTCAACTGTTAAAATTATTGAAAAATTAAACTTTATTCATATACGTAATCAGTAACATATAATCAAGATAAGTAATTTTATTAAGTTATCAATTGATGCTTGGTATTACGGAATGAAAAAATCACCAAAAATGATTTCACCTTGACATAATCATAGAATTTTCCCCCCTTTAAATCTAAACAAATCAAGTCATTTTCAAAGTTTCACATCAATATTAACCATTTAAAAACATTTTAACGCACAATAGGTTATTAATAAATATATTTTCAAGCTTGAAGTCACGTTTGTCAACTATTACAACTTCCCATGTTAAAATTCCCACTCGTGATTTGAGATCTTAGTATAATCTATGTACCTGCGCGTAAAAATTCCAGAAATTTATAACTTTTAGACGTATTCATGGGGAAATATCTCGTTTTATCAAATAAAATTATCGTTTTCTTATAAATATGACGTCATTTTCAATCGCTGAAATATTTTGCCTATTGTCTCAAACTCAATATCAGCAAAATGAAAAAAATAGTGAAATATAACAACATCATCAGGGAAATTGTGTTTTATTTTTTTAAGCGTAACGTCATTTTCTGTTCAAATTTTTAAAAAAAATATATATTTTTAATTGTAATGAGAAAATGGCATCAGTAAGAATATAATCAATAAAGATAACTAAACCACTTTTAATAGAAATGAAGTATTCCAGTTGCCACAATTTGAAAATTGGTATTAAAAACTATAAAAAAATTAATATCTCAAAAATAAATTGAGATACAGGTTTCAAACAAATTGCATTTAAAAGTGCATTTTTTTCTGCAGACGACGGTGTAAACATTTAAAACGTGGGATGTTTAGAAGTTTAAAAATTTGCAGTAGCGAAAATTTCAAAACCGAAATTTCATTTCAAATTTCAAAGTGTTGCCATTCGCAGAATGACGTATGCGTTACGCACAGATATGTTTGTCCTTTATAATATAGATAGTTGAACTTACTGAAAGGGAAGAGTTTTTTCCCACTCCAGAGTCAACAAGTAGACATAAAAAAAGACAACCTAAAAAAAGGGTGTTTCATAACTGACAACTAATTTGTACAGGAGTGATAAATGGATAACTTAATTGTATTTTGGGCTTTTCTATTCTAGGGAGAGCTTTGACAGGAAAGGTTTTCAAACATAACCCAAGTTATTCATGCTTAACAAAAATTGATATTTTTTATATTATTTCTTTGTAATATTATCCGGTATGACACTTTTAAATTTATGAAACTTTTAATATACACATTTAATAGTGGATACGAAAACCTGTTCTACTGTTGACTTAGCAAGCATCATTTGCTACCACTGAAAAAAAATTATTACTTTGTAATAAGTTTAACTACGCATGGACTGTTTCCGTTTTATAAAGGAAATGTGAAAACAGTGCACAATTCATTAATCCTTTGATTGCGAACCAATGTTTTTTCATAGTATACTTTTTAGAACTTTTGCTTGTTAAATTTATTTTCGATAACATCGTAGTACAAGTGTATGGCAGCGATTTTCTTCGAAGAAAATGGTAGACGTTAATTATTTTTTTCATTGTAGAAATATGAAATTTTGTGCAGACATACATTTGATCATGAGTATATAGAATACATTAAAAGAAATATTCAATCTTATTGTAATTTTAAGCCTTAAAAAAAAAAAAAAAAAAAAAAAAAAAAAAAAAAAAAACTTTAAACTTTAAAACAAAATTTCAAAATGTTCCATGCGTCTTAATTTTTGAGATATTTCCTCAATTTTAGATTTTAATCACCGAAAACTCCATGATAAACAAATCTTTGTATAGTTTTTTTAATCCTTTGAATTGTTATTTTTTTAAAGATTTTTTTCTGAATTTCACATCGATTGTCGTCAAATATTTGCTTTTTAATAAGCAAAAAATCAAATTTAATTAACTTAACGAAGTCGAATTATAAATTGCATACACAGTTTTTTTTATAAGCAATAACAGGATTCTTCCTTATAAGTTTCATAAATTTTGATAAAAAATTAAGACGCCTGGAGCATTTCAAAAATCTAAAAACTTTGAAAAATCAGTTTCAGAAAAACATATTTAAAGTACACTAAAGGGCCGAAAAATTGTTTGGGTACAAAAAGAAAATACTTGTAACTTTGAAAAAAATCATCGTATCTGCATACGCCTTTGCACAAATGTCTCAGTACAAATAGGAGGATAATAATGCACACAAAATGAAATTTCCGTTTTTGCTCAAATAAAGATCCACGGTCTCTTTAAAAAGAAAGAACCACGTCTGTTGAGATTCGTTTTGGAGCAAGTGGCGGAACCACAGAGATAAACGGTTTGATTTTTGGTACTTGAATGCCACTTTGAAGATATACAGGGTGTTCCAAAATTGGAATGACAAATTAAGGGAGGCAATAGAAGGCATTAAGCGGATGAAAAATTACCATCCCACTCAGCACACACGTAGATATTTCGTTTATTTAGAGCGGTTTACATCTAGAATACATACATGTACATCAAAATGATGTTCATTCAAAACCGTAAGATGGATGATTGAACACATTATATTCATGTAACATTTATATCCCAACAATCTATGGACCAACATAATATGGAGGTGGACTTAACGTTCATTCTAAAATATAAACTGGATTGTCAAAGAAACTACGTCAACATGACGTTTACATACCAACACTTTATGGAGGTAGACACAGCGCCCTCTATAAAGAGCGCTAAAAGAGTCAAATATCTTACTTCCGATACACTTTTTCGTGTGGCAACATGAGCTTTCTGTTGTTTTGTAAACACGTCAGACGCGACGCCATTATGTTATGCAGATGTTTATGCATTTTTTGGCTGGTTTAATTTAGACTATCAAAGTTCAACTTGGTTTTTAACTTTATAAAATTTTAATTGTATCAAGCAGTTAGCATTTACAACATTCACTGAATCTAATAATAGAAGTACCCGTAAGGCATGGTGACGTCACGGCGACGTCGTTGTGAAGTCACACTGTGACTTTGTGACCGTCGATGTGACGTCACGTGACGTCGATGTGACGTCATAGTGACTAGAATGCGAGGTCGTTATGGCCGTTTTAGAGGTCGTTTGTGACGTCACATTGTGACCACTCTGTGAAGTCACATTGTGACTAGTTTGTGAAAAGTGTGACATTTGTGACTACTTTGGCATTAATTTTGTGACGAACATGTGACGAAAGCGACAATGCTTTGAAGTCACATTGTGACCAATTTGTGAAATATGTGTCATTTGTGACGAACTTGTCATAAACACTGTGATGATTTCAAATGAAAATCAAATTTCAAATTAATTTCTTAAAAGGCGCAAAGGCCAACCTAGTGAAAATGATTCCATCCCGGAACTCGAACCCAGGCCATCAATATAACGCACTGACATTCTACCGACTAAACTACACGGAACGATACCCAGCCTGGAAAATTTCACACAATTACATGTTGGCAAGGCTACAAAAGCAGCACAAGATGGGATATTTATCGTGAGCCACCGACATGGAATAAACAGGAAACTTAATTCAATCTAGCATCGATTGAATCTATATTAATACTTGGAAATTCTTACAGGGAGTACCATTCGCCTTGCATACAATATTTCAAATGAAAATCAAATTTCAAATTACATGCTTAAAAGTCAATTTTAATTTGAAATTTGATTTTCATTTGAAATATTGTATGCAAGGCGAATGTTTCTCTCTGGAAAAATTTCGAAGTCTTAATATAGTTTCAATCGATGCTGAATTTAATAAAGTTTCGTGTTCGCCCCATGTCGGTGGCTCACGATAAATATCCCATCTTATGCTGCTTTTGTAGCCTTGCCAGCATGTAATAGCGAGAAATTTTCCAGGCTGAGTGTCGTTCCATGTGGTTTAGTCTGTAGAATGTTAGTGCGCTATGCTGATGGCACGGATTCGAGTCCCGGCATGGACTCTTTTCACTAGGTTGGCCTTTGCGCCTTTTAAGCAATTAATTTGAAATTTGATTTTCATTTGAAATATTGTATGCAAACCGATTATTTCTTTGTGGAAAAATTTCCAAGTATTAATATTGTGATGAATTTTAAAATGGACAATTTTAAAATAAAGTTTTGTTTGAGATATAAAATCGTATCTTTTTACCGTACTTTTTAGCAAAATATAGCTATTTTGGAGTCCTATTCTTCTAAAATAGTTTTAATTTTTCCACTTAAAAAACAATGTTTGTCAACTGACATCTTTTTTTATTAAGTTCTAAGCTTGATCTTGAGTTCAAGCTTGATATTAATAATGTATAAGATTTTATGGTGTTGTGGTTGTGATTAATCTTTGCTTTATTAAATACGACGTAAGCCATATTTATTTAAATTTTTTATTTCCGTGTAAATTGTATTTTGTGAATATGAGCTTAAATAGATTTGGTAGGTTCTATAGGAAAAGACTGATCTGGGAAATAGAAAAAACAAGTAAGAAAAATCATGCGTTAAGCATAGATTATAAAACACTTTCCAACACTTCCCGAATGCTTTTAAAAAACTTCGTTATTTAGGGAAATAAGGTAAATAAGAGAACTAAGTAAACATTTTAGAAAACGCATAAAACATTTGAAAAACTCATTTCCGCAGTTACTGTCCATAGCTAAATAGGTTTTCCAATTCTTTTGAACAGTCCTGTATTTGATCTGTAGGTTGATATATATATTATATAATGGGATAATTTAGTTTAGCAAGAAAACGCATAACAGGTTGAAACTCTCTTTCAGCAATTTATACTAATATATGGAATCATACTTTAATACTTTTGTACAACCCTGTAGTTGACCTAGAACCTTCATTACACGCCACCGTTTAGTTAAAATTTAATTCAAACTAAAACACACTTAAAACAGCTGAAATCACATTTCCAGAAATTATAATTTATAGACGGCCATGTATCCAATTCTTTGCATGACCCTGTATACCATTTTATCTATATTATACAACAGTAAATTAAATTCAGTTCAGCGTAAAAATGCACAGCTCATTTAAAAACCACCTTTAAGTAACTTGCGCTCATACCCAGTAATCCTTGCGAATACTTTTGTGTAGCCCTGTATATGAATTATAGCATTTATATACACCATATACTATGCATAAATATAGTGAATCATAAAAGCGCATATCATAATTAAAAATGCATTTCCAGCAATCATCACAAATTAACAGTACTTCGGATACAATATAGTATCTGAACTATATTGTGTGTGCCTGTAAATGCTATATACACTTCATATTCTACATGAAAAATTTATAGTATGTAAACCTCAGCGACGTATATCATTTTCATTATATATGAAATAGATTAACATAATTAAAGTACGCCGCAAACAATTCCCTCCACCGCTATATCATTATGTATTGGAATTTCTTTTTAGCCCTGTAAATGAACAATAACTATTCTTTGCATCTCATATTCTTCAGAATGCATATTTTAGTACGTTTCATAAATGCATATCAATTTTTTTCTGTATGAAAACGTGTAAAATCATGAAAAAACCTTTGAAACGATTTTTTCCCATAGGCCGTAATGTAACGGAACACTTTTGACTGTACCTGTAAATGAACTAAACATACTACAAACGTCGTTACACATAGGGACCGTGCTATGGTAAAGGTCAATAACATCTAAAAATTTCAGAGCAATCCGAGTATATTTACGAGAGTTAGAGCGCGGACAGACGGCTAGACAAACCAAAGTCATAAACACTTTTCAACTTTGTTGAAAGGTGTTAAAAAGGAAATATAAAAGTAAAATAAATGATTGAAAGGAAATATAAAAGTAAAATAATGAACTTTAAAAAATATATACTAAAGCAGTTTAATCTATAAGCTTCCTATCAGGCATGAAAAACACTTTATTTCAATGCTTAAATATAATATTTTATTTTTTAAGGGTGTATTTCAATCCAAACTGCTCATTTTCTGATTCATTTTTAAATTCCTTTTTGTTCTCAAACGCATCAAACTGAAAAATTCTCTTATTTAGAAACTACCTAATGTGCCGTGCTTCTCGATGATTTTTTGATAAATGCAGAAAATATTACAAAAAAATGCTGTCAAAGTAGGCGAATTTTTCACAGCGGAAGATCTGGGAATGAAAAAAAAAAGGTCTTACTGAGAAAAATAATTATTTTAAACTTAAATTCTAATGAATTGAGGGGAAAATGAAATCACACGGCCTCTTAAACATCTCTTCAAAAATCACCTCAGCAAGTTTCATGTTTTTACTTTTAAAAATGAGTCTGAAAATGTCTTAGAAAATATCGAGCTGTTGAAGGTGGAACAATATTTTTTCGAATACACCTTTAATGCCAATATTTATGTGTATCGAAAACGTAGAAAATGAGTTTACAATCGAAGAAAATTTAATAACTGATTCTGAATGTCTATAATTAAATGTTTGATTAAAATCGCAAATAGAAAAAAAATGCTTACATACAATTAAAAATAAATAAATAAATATACCAATTTGAAAAACACTAAAAATAATAATTAGTGTTTTTAATTGTACTATTAAACAACAACTAACTACAATAGATGAATTAAATGCATTATTAGATTTAGCAATTTCTCAAAAATCTTTCCATATGTTATAAGGAATTCCTATTATTTTATAATTTTGGCAAATGTTAAATCTGAAAACATTGGTATGAAGATTCAGGATTTTAAATAATAATTTAAAATATTATTAGCAAAAAAAAAAAAAAAAAAATCTTTCAAAAGTTACGCTATTATAATATGTAAAAAGACATTTTCCCACTATAATGTTAATTTCTAAACTGAAACAGTTTCGTAATATCATACTATTCGAATATAATATTTAACTCCAAAACAATAATCACGATAAATACTGTTATATGAGTGTTAGTAATCAGAAAAAAATAAGAAGCCGAAAAAAATTTCACATCACTGTCTCAATCTCAAATAACTGCAAATTAATGTTTATATTCATCCCACTATGAATGTAGACATGATTTTTTTTTTTTTTTTTGAGCGATGGCCGATTAACACATTTTACAAAATAGTGTCGATTAGGAAAATTTCGCTTCAAAACAATTCCAGATCAGTTATTTTCTATATGTATAACATAAAACTATTTAATTCATAATCGTAATATACAAACAGAAATAAAAATTTTAAATTAAATAAGACTTACCTTTTTTTGCTGTAAATTAATAATATCCGAGTATTTTTGCCCGAAAATGGCAGACGTCTTTCTCTTACATTTAAAAAAGCAAAAACAAAAGCTGACATTGTAGACTTGGTCATGTTCTTTTCCCGCGTGTATTACAAAAAGTTCTCTGTTTACCCTGCGGTTGCGGTCATATCCGGCGCAGACGATCTTCAGCAGCTGATTTTACTGTTTATTTGCAGTCCTAACTTTCAGGCGGAATAGTTTTATGAGTTAGTCTGTAATTAAAATTTTCTATTTGAAGAATTTTCCAATGCATTTTACCATTTCTTTTTTATCAGTTTCAAAAAAATTCATTTGAAAACGGAAGTTTATTAGATAAAACACTGCTTAAATTTTTAAAATGTGTAAAAATAAATTTAATGGTAATAATACCACCCCCCTTTTTTTAAGTAAAGTTTGTTTCATGCGTAATAAATAAAAAATATCTTCTTAATAAATAAAAAAAATGTTTTCGAGGATAAAAAATTTTTCTTTGTCAATCTGTCAATCTTTTCATGTTAATTTTCTGCAGAATAAAACAATTTGTAAAATAACTTTTTTAAAAGTCATACCTCTAAAACACAAATTGGAAATGCGAAAAATTAATTATATCATGTGTTTTGCATAAATTTTGTATATATATATTTTTTTTTTTCGGAAAAGGCTAATTTTATTTAAAAAGGCAAAGAAGTAATTTAAAAAAAAAACAGTTACTAAAAATAGATTAACAGGAAAAAAATATGACTTGAATGCAAATTATAAAGCAATAAATGCATATATGACTAAACTCTGAAGATTCTTTCTGCGTGCTCATTAAAATCTGCAGACTTAACTGTAATAGGAAATGTTTAGTTTGAAACCACAGAAGTGTTTCGACCAGTGGTCGCCAAAAAAGTTAAAAAATTTCCTCCCTGCAAACTAAATATGTAAAGTGTATAGATTTAATATTTCTAATTCTAAATATGTTTCAAATTGCTCCAGCACATAGCATTTTTCTGAGAAATACTTTTATAATAATAACAATCCGTGATGTATTATTATATTAAATTGCAATGCTAGATAAAATTGAAATCATGAAAAAAGTATACTTTCACTTCTTAGATATCAAATTGATAAAATATAGCATGGAAATCTAGTTTGTTGATACTTGTACCGTGCATTTTTCTTTTTCTCCCCTCCCCCTTCTTTTCGTGTCCGAATTTACTATTTGCTGTCCACTAATATTCATTCCTTATGCCGCTGTAACTAGGGCATGTTTTAAATATTTCTCTTCATTTTCAAAAATTTTTGAAGTTAATATTTTTGTCACACTGTGATTTACAATATGGTGGTTTTTTTGTCACATATATGACGTGACGTACGTTACATGCAGTGACATAACAGTGACGTTACAATATTTTTTTAATTGCCGGAAAAATAAAATTTTACAATAAGTAACATGTTTTGAAGAATTTTTATAATTGTTTAAAGTTTTCTAAGAAGTTCACATCTCAGTCACAATGTGACATCACTGAGTGGTGCATTTTGGTCACAGATGTCACGTGACCACAGTGACTTACAGTGACATCACAATGACGTAACTGTGACCATGCATGCTATGAGGGTAATGTTTACTTTACTTTAGGTTGTGCATGGTGTTGTTTGAGATTTGGATTAAATATCAAGCAGGATTATATGTAAGTAAGTCCTTTGATTTTTTTTTCAGGTTTTCATTTGCTATTCTATTTTGGTGCTTTTTGTAGCATTTACGATTTTTAACCTTATCTTTAAAAAAACTACAAAGAAATTAGCCATATAAATATTTTATTAACTCCTCAAATTTTATAATCTTCTCTATCCCTATCATATAATTGACTGATCATAGTAATCTCTATACTTGACTTACATGGTTACTCATCGGTTTTACATTTAAAATGTTTTGATTTTTCAGTGAATCTTAATTTTGTATATAAAACTTTACAAAGTTTGGATTATATTTAATTTCTTATACTCCTTCTCCCATACCCCAGAAACTTTATCTAATGCGAACAATATAAAATTGTATAATTATAGTGCAAACACTTTTTTGGGGTCAACAGTCTGTTTTGGCAAAAAAGAAAAAAAAATGCTTATTATCAATAAAAACTTTCAAATGGTGAATTTGTCTTGAATAAAAGAAAATAATGCTCACAAATTAGATCCAATGAAAACAAGGATAAGTTAACAGTTTGCCTAATAATAATAAATAATTTTTTAACATTGAAAATAACTTATCACTTTATTATGTTGTTAAATTACTTTATTAAAAAGGTATTGTTTCATAAAAAAGGTTTCTTAATCTCAAAAGTTTATTTTCATATATTTAATTTTATCTATTCAATGTATTTTAAGTTAAATCTGCATATCTTGTTAACGATGGAATGATTATTTACATTTATTGAAAAAGCATTGATACCGAAATAATAGGGGTTCTCCATTTGAAATACATATTTACAAAATTTTATTTAAATTGATATTTAGGTGCATTTCTTTTACAAGTATAGCTACTATAGATTTTTCTTATAGCATAGGTCCTCAGTTTAAATGTAATTATCTATTAAATTAAAAATTTACCTTTTTCTTTTCTTTTTTTTTTTTTTTTTTCAAAAAGCATTTACTTATTATTCTTACTATTTTTGAAAATGGGATTCATTATCAAAACATGAAATACTTTCTATGGAAGATTCTTTGATTTAAGTCTATATGTTTGAGTGTATAATAAAATTTTTGACGAATCAATGAATTCAATAAATTCAGTGGTCAAAATAGTATATTAGAAGTAACGAGAAACTATAGTAGGTCCTAGTTTTGACATTGTTTGTTGTGTAATATGCTATTTTTTAGAACACATAATTTAGCGAGTAATGTAATCTAAAAAAAATAAACTAGTTTGTACGGAGCATCAATGTTATTTTTGACGTTATGTCCAGAAACAGTATCTCAATCAATACAAAGTATACCAGTGGAGATGTGCGTCTGGTGGATCAGCTGGTGCCGGGATAGATCTTCAAATTTGAATGCGACTCAGAAACTCCCAGGTGTGTAGTTTTATTATAAAATAAGTAACTACCATTAGTGATCTTCTGCAAGCAACTGGAATTTGTCTGGTGTCCTTTGACGGTATGCACTTTTGCAAGGATTATGGATCAGTGTTGGGCACGCTCACAAAAAAAACGAACTAATTCAAACTCAAACTCAATTTCTTAAAAATCAGTCAAGTTCACGTTCAAATTCAAAATTTTTCAAACGAACTCATCTATGAAAGTGAGCGAAGTTCACTAAAAACTCGTTTTTTTTTTTTTAAAGAATTTGATTGTCTAAATTAACAAAATTTTGTGAACTAATCTTTTGGTTATTCGATGTAAGAGTCTTCATGAGCCCGACCCATTTTTCCTTCCCAACACTCGGTCCGAGCTTATTTTGGGGATTACTTTTTTCTAAAAGTTCGCACCAGAATTTATTTTCCGGCCCAAGTCAGAGTTGGAATGCATTCATTCTTCTTGAGCTCCGAACAGGCGGAAATTTTCAGTCTTCGTTCCAGCCCAGCGCATATGAAAATCATTCGACTGCACGGCTCTGGCCTGTACAGTAAAAATATCAGTAAAATTTGGCTCGGCCAAACTTTTTTTTTTCAAAAAATGCATGCATTTTTAAATCGCTATTATTCCACAAATAAAATTGTTTTAGCTCACAGGCTATCAAAGCTTGAGAGCTAATTAGAGGTCTGCACGGGCCCGGGCTTGGCCCGAGGCCCGTACCCGGTTCGGCCCGCGCGCCGGGCCGGCGGAATGGAGGAGAATTTTCAAACGGGCCGGCAGAGTTAGGACAATTTTTTCAACGGGCCGGGCCGGGCAGGCGAAAAAATTGAACGGGCCTGAAGGGCCGATAAAAAAAATTAATCGGGCCTATCAGCCCGATATAAGAATTTGAGAGGAGCAAATAAAATACGAGGTCATTTCCAATGAATATGACTTTTTCGAAAAGTATAAATGTGCGTTACGAGCCGATGCGAGTTTAACAACATCAATACAGAAATGTAACATGTCCATCGTAGAGATCGGCATCGTACAGTTACATGATGCCTGATCCCGGGTTTAATTTTTTTCGGCAGACTTCTGCCGGGACGGGACTGGTCTTAATCGTTCTCAGGATGTGTAGGACAGGCATTATGTTTTGTAAAAGTATTAATAGCGACAATGAACTTCTGTTAACAGTATCTTTGGAAATGTACCTTAAGGTGGCTCTCATATTTACTGCTCAACAATGCGAAACTCTCAGACACATTTTCTGACTCATTTTTAACTATAAAGGCATAAAATTGACAGGCTGAGTATTGAAGGCAATTGGGATCAAATAGCGTTTCTATTTTTCATAAATTACGTACAGAGATAACAGAGACTCTTGTCACGTGACTGTACGTTTTCTCCTTTCCTGTGCTATCGCTTCCGGAAATTCGATTCAAAACGCTAACTTTGGCAGTATTTTCTGAAAGATATATTACTTTTATCTAAAAAAAACGGCATTTACATGGTTTCTGAATAAGAATACCTGCCAATCTCATGCGTTTCCGAAAAGAAATGAATTCATAAATGTATCAAAATGTAGCTCCTTTGAATTTGAGAAAAGCCTTAAAAATGACAGAAATATTTTCACAAATCTACCTTTTATTATAAGCTTCAAAAGTTATCATGTTTTTTAACCCTTTATTCTAAACTACAATAATTTTTTAATGAACCCTTATTTAAATTTTGAAACGTCTGTAGAGACGTTGACTAAAACACTGTAAGTAATCGTTAACGTTTACTATTGTGTGTTTTCTATTTTGCGAACACATAGTAATTTAAAATATACTGTAAAATGTTCCCATAAATATGCATGTAGTATTCATCAAAAGAATTTTAATTGTATGTCGAGAAAAAAAGGAATTTTTTGTAGACATTTAGTCGGGCCGGGCCGGGCCTGTTTTCACTGATTTTTGTACGGGCCGGGCTCGGCCGAACTTTTAATTTTTACACCGAGTCGGGCCGGGCCAAAATAGCTTTCCTTCGGGCCGGGCCGGGAAATTCCGGCCCGTGCAGACCTCTAGAGCTAATGTGCCCGCCCGTTCTGTATGTATTATGTGTGTACGTACGTACGCATGTATGTATGTACGTAACGCGATAACTCTTGATAGAAACATCCGATTTGCTTCAAAATTTTTTCCTAGGTTCATTGTGATAAGGCGCTTCCCTGATTAGTTTTGGGAGTTCATTGGTTAAGGATAAAGGGGGAAAAACGGGGTTAGTTCACCCCCTTAATTCAGATAAATGGGTTTTTCATGCAGAATCATTCGATTTGCTCCGAATTTTGTATACCGGTTTATTATGTTAAGGAACTTCCCTGATTAGTTTTGGGAGTTCATTGGTTAAGGATAAAGGTGGAAAAACGGGGTCAGTCCACCCTCATTAATTCAGATAAATGTGTTTTCCATGCAGAATGATTCGATTTGCTCCGAATTTGGTATACCGGTTTATTATGTTAAGGAACTTCCCTGATTAGTTTTGGGGGTTCATTGGTTAAGGATAAAGGGGGAAAAACGGGGCTAGTCCACCCCCTCTTAATTCAGATAAATGTGTTTTTCATGCAGAATGATTCGATTTGCTCCGAATTTAGTATACCGGTTTATTATGTTAAGGAACTTCCCTGATTAGTTTTGGGGGTTCATTGGTTAAGGATAAAGGGGGGAAAATAGTGTTAGTCCACCCCCCTTAATTCAGATAAATGCGTTTTTCATGCAGAATGATTCGATTTGCTCCGAATTTGGTATACCGGTTTATTATGTTAAGGAACTTCCCTGATTAATTTTGGGGGTTCATTGGTTAAGGGTAAAGGGGGAAAAGGGAGGTTAGCCCGCCCCTCTTAATTTAGATAAATGGGTTTTTCATGCAGAATGATTCGATTTGCTCCGAAGTTGGTATACCGGTTTATTATGTTAAGGAGCTTCCCTGTTTCGTTTTGGCGATTCATTGGTTAAGGATAAAGGGGGGCTAGTCCACTCCCTTAATTTAGAGAAATGTTTTTTTTTTGCAAGTTTATTAGATTTGCTCCAAATTTGGTATACCGGTTTATTATGATAAGGAGCTTCCCTGATTAGATTTGGAGGTTCACTGGTTAAGTATAAAGGGGGAAACGGGGGCTAATTCCCCTTCGCTTATTTTTTTGAGTGGCATTATTCTTTAAAATAAGAGTATAATATACAATTAGTGTGAATAGTCTGTGAGCTCAATGCCATCAGTTTAGCTGGGCACTTTTCTTTTTTATTTTTTAAGATGGGTAGCTGCATTTCTAGGCAATAAAATTAAAGTACAGTAAAACCTGTGAAAAAGTACCTGCCTACAGCGCAGCCCCAAATTTAACAAAAATAAATATATAAATAAAATAAATAATAAAATAAATAATAAAAAAAATATGTTGATCTATGTAAAATTAGTATAATAGTACTTGTGAAAAAAATATAATGAATTTGCAACAGTTGATGAACTTGCTAAGAGGGAATCTGCCTGGATATTTCTTCTTTCCTTGGTGATACCGTCTTAGAAGATTTTATTGATAGCATTTAACAGTTTTTCAATATCCAAGCCATAGAATATGGATTATCCATATTAATGGTAACTAAGACATTTACATATAACCAGCAATGCATTAAAAAAAATAGATATCACAGATCAGTACATTTTTAAAAATAAAGAATATAAACATGAAATAAAAATATAAAATAAGTATTTTTTTGTTAAAACTTCTGGTACAAGACAATTTTTAACCTGATAGGCATAAAAACCTATGGTCAGCCAGTCCAAGCTCGTTCGGGTCGATTAATTTTTTTTTGTGTGTGCAGGCTGGGACAAAATTTTATATTTTATACCAGGCTGAGTCAATAATTTGTTTGAACGGGTCGAGCTGGGCTCGGAGCAGTTCTGGCCGAAGTTTGAACTTTTGTACCGGGCTAAAAAAAAAAAAAAAAAAAAAAAAAAAAAAAAAAATTGCATACTGATCGCACTTGGCCTGAAAATTTCTCCCCGGGCTGTTCTTCCTGTATTTATATTTGTTAATGAAATGATTGTATATAAAAAGAAAGAAAATAAAAGTTGAAATCTAATGAGCACAGGAGATATATTTTCAAACGTTCAATGGTCTACAAATTTATTTTTAACATTTTGTTTTTGATACTTTTCATTTATACAAAATGGCGATAGCGTGATAATTAGAATTATCGCTTTAGTTTTCATGGATTATTTGATATGTACAAATAAGTGTAGACACCGTTTCGGAGCCTGCCACCTGTATTTTGAAATTAAATTACATTTTATTTGTCTCTAATTTTGAAAAAAAAAAAAAAAAAGGTAAATTTTATTCATCCTAAGTAACTTAAAATAATTAAACAACAGAGAGAAAGAATAACAAAAATTCTTTTGGCATGATATCTCTGCTTCTCATCTTTTCCTTTGTCCCCCAAAAAGACAATTTTTATTTTATTTTATTTATTTATTTTTACGTTCATGCGCTTCAGATTTACATTATACGGTAACGGAAAAAAAAAATTGAACTGTTTCATTTTCTAATTTTGAAATATTCTAATTTTTTTTCTAATTTTGAAATGTCTAATTTTGAAATAAAAAATGGTATACACTTATTATTCAATATTACATGTTTCTTAATTGTTAAAATTTCTGAAATGCTCTTGTGAGTTTATGTGTTTAAAACTGTCTCATAGGAGGAGTTCTAAAATAAATCCTAATTTAGTTTATTTCATGTTCTTCGTTTTAAAAAACCGATCTGGGCTACAGATTACAGCAAACACATTTCCAAAATTATTGTTCCCTTTCCCGTGCAATTTGTTCAGCCGAGCGCTGATAAAAATTAAATGTCTGACATAAGAAAAAAACATTGCCTCTTTCATTTTTGCATATGAATGCATAATTATGAATTTGCACGTTTAATTCCTTAAGAATCGAATAGACTTTTTCATTTGCACACGAAGTTGGCGCACCTTTTATTATTGCAAATTATTACTCTTCGACGACAGCTCTTCAAGGCTGCCAAGTCTGGAAAATGACTTTAAACACCCAATTTGACAGCATTTTTCTAAAAAATTCTTTGGATTTATAGAAAAATAAAAAACTGCTCAATTTTTTTCTATATTTGAATGAGAATTATACATTTTTTTTCAAATTTATAAATGAAAATGAACTAAACATAGCTTCAAAAATCATTTATTACTTTAGAAGTTAAATTCTTTCAATTAAGAAACATTTACAAACATTGCATACCAAATCCGCCCCCCCCCCCTACACACTGAAAAAGAAATTCAAGTATTCCAGGTCCATGGCCTATGTTTTAATTAATTTTTAAAAAATCGCCTTTTGATTTTTTTTTCATTTTGATACATTTATAATAATATTTTGCAGTTTTTGCAATAAGAGTACACATTTTAATCTTAATAAATTTGTGAATGACTCGTATTTCGCAGAAAAAAAGATGCTTTAACAATAAACAGCTATTACTCGGACAGTTTTAATCGTAGCAGAATGAGAATTTTTTTTTGTCTCATTTCTTAGAGTAATAGGATATTTTACTAAATATAAATTATAGGATCGAGGAACCGTATAAAAATTTAAATTTAATAATTGTTTAAAGAAATGTTTTTATTTACTCAAATCGCTTTTAAAATACTTCTGTATCTCATTTATCATCTTTGTAATTGGAATTATATGTCTATGTCTAACGGATTAGGAATTAGGTATGGGACACCGTTGAGTGGATACTCTGTATAGTAAAACCTCTGAATAGCGGATACCTCGGGATCCATGAATTTGGCTGCTATTCGCAGGGTCCGTTATTCAGAAATAAAAATTAAAACATACAAATGTATGAAATTTTGATAAGATTGAAAAGTGTTCGCTAAATAGAGGTGTCAAGGTAAAGAAGGAAATGAAACAATGGAATGTTTTATCGTGGTTTTTTTTTTATATATAAAAAAGTCCCGGAATCTTCATAAAAGATCTAAGGCCCGGTGGCGGTTCAGCACGGAAAGAACTAAATCTAGCCACAATTCGAATCTTCGGAAAAATCATGTCCGCCCCTGCCAGAAATCAAATGATATAAAATTAGCTCAAACACGGGCTTCGGGTTCGTTCAGACCTCTACCCTCTTCCTCTTCCCAGAATTAGGAAATATCCGAAAATAAAGAAATATTTATTTCATATAAGAAATTTTCTAAAATCAATATGATTGCAAAATATTTCTGAAAGGTAACATATAGAATAATTGAAAGACAATCATTCAAAAACTGTGCTATAGTGCAGGAGTAAAACTGAAAGTCATAGATATATTGGTAAGCAGATATATCGAAATTACTGATAGTAATAACTAATAACTCCTCCCCTCCCCTCCACCCCCTACGAAGTCCTACTTAGGTATGAAAATTAAATAAACGTTCATTCATGATGATTAGGTTAACGCAACAATAATTTTTTTTCTTCCTGTAAATACTTTTGAATATAAACTACTCTCTCGCATACATATAATCATTCTATGTACTACATGAGACTGTAGTCAGATAATATCTTTGAGACGAGACATTCGACAGAAGAGCTGTTTTTCATATGTAACTTCCTGTAATTTGTTGTAAAGACTTTTACCGCCAAAGATCTTATACAAAAAAAGAGTATTTGACTCAGAAATGTACAATAAAGTATCCCCTTCGAGCTTCAGGCAGTATCGAGACTCAGGTTCGACACCATAAAAGAATCAATCTCTTATCTGACATGTTTGTTGTTACAGACGTTCGTCTGTGACACCCTCCCACTTCCCTTAGTGGCATAGTACATTTTTACTAAGGAAGAGATTACTGAATAGCCAACGTCCTGTTCTTTCTTTTCTTCCTTTTTAAAAATGGCCAAAAGAATGTGACCAAAAAGGATTGCTAAAAGAAAAAGGTTGTGTTTTTTCCGATCTTGATTCGGACTCTTATCAATATTTATAAATTATTACTGCTAATACTATAAATTATTACCGCTAATTTTCTTTATAAATTATTACTATATTGCTACTCAAAATTCCTTTAAATTTCATCATTTTTTCACTAATAAAATTTTTCTTTGGTATGCAGTCGGAAGTCTGGGGGTGGGGGGGAGGGTCAACCCCCACCCTGTAACACACATGTCACGTGTGTGTGCATAAACTATCCCAAATATGATACATGTCTGTTTGTTTGTATCAAAAATGAAATATTGGCAATATTTTTCATATTCCGAGAGAAAAAAAAATAGTTTTTAACAAAACCGTAAAGAAAGAATAATTTATGATCACATTTCCTACACATTTTACTTCTCATGCTGTAATTTGAATATATACTCATTCAAACTCAAAAACGCATTTATTTTCATATGAAACATAGTTGTGCTCAAACTTTTTGAGAAAATCGAAACAAACCGACTTGCAAAAAACCCAATTATGATTCACAAGAGTTATTCTAGGCTGAACCCAACCCGAGAAAAGAAAATTAAAATCATTAAGGCCAAAAACAGAAATTTGTGGACAACCTGACCCAATGTAGGACTCTATTCAATGTTCCCGAGGTGTCCACTATTCAAAGGTTTTACTATACTTGAATATTCAAGATTGAATTTTATGAATATCTGTATATTAAAAATTCGTCCTTTTTTCCATAAAAAAACATAAAATTGGTATTAGAGATATAAGTGTAGATTACTTTTCATAAATAAAAGTTATCTACAATTATATAAAATAATCTAGAAAAATAAATTATGTTTTAATGCAAATCAAAACATAATTTACTTTGCTTTCATTTAGGGCTCGCGTCGGGTTGCGGGGTCAAGCTTATATTTTTTGTCGGTTTCGGTTCACATTTCGGGTTGACTTCAAGTTGAATTTTGGTGTTTGGGTCGAGCTGTGTCTGATCCGTGCAAGACTCTATCTCTGATCTGGAAAAAAAAAAAAAAAAGTAAAATTTATTTTTTGTAAGTGACGCATAAATATTGAACACCTAGAAAACCAAGAGGTGAAGTTTTCGACACGGTGTGGCGCTTTGCGCCCTGAACATCCCGCGGAAGACAATTTTTAATTCTGTTATTCTTTCTAGGTTTATCCGCTTGAAAATTATCTTAAACATTCACTTCAGGAGGCCAAGTAGAGCTCTAAGCAGATCGGGTTGTATTCGACCCAAACCCGAAAATTCCATTTGAAGTCAATCGTCAACCCGACTCGAATCTGAAAAAAAAAAAAAAAAAAAAAAAAAAAAAAAAAAATTCTTTGGCTCGCAGCCCGACAAAAAAATTTTCAACGACCCGCAACCCGACATATTTGAATACGCATCTGATTCAAACCCGAAATACATCAACCCGCATCCCGAACCGAACCCGAAATTTAGGGAAAGTAAATCATGTTTTAATGCAATCATGGAAAATAATCTATACTTATATGTCTTATGCCAATTTTATCTTTTATATATATATAAAAAAGTACAAATCTATATATTTTAATATTCAAATATAGTGACACATTGTGAATAGCAAATACCTCGGGATCGTTGAGAAGAGTCCTGCATCGGATCAGGTTGTTTGTACCTATGTATGTATTATATATACATATGTATGTATTATATATACATATTATTTGAGGCGAGACTATTCTAATTTTCTTTCTGTGGGTTAGGTTCACTCTAGAATAATTCTTATGGGTCAGATTTAAGTTGTTTGCTAATCGGGTTGTTGGGATCCTAAAAAATTTTGTGCAGAATCATGTTCCAGATAAAAATTGAGTATAACTTAGTGCTTGTGAAACAAAATGTATATAAGAAATGCAATCATAGATTAGTTTTTCGTTATTGTACAGTTAACAACCATTTGTTCTTCGCTCGGAATATGAAAAATATTATGAACAATTCGTTTTTGACACACTCAAAACACATATACAGTAGTTGTGAAGGTTTATGCACACATAGACATATTACGTGTGTATACACTGTATGGCCAATGATGATTGGTCACTTGCGATTTTAGACGTTTTGTTAAATATCTAGTAAAATACATGAGGAATTATCCTGAAACTCCAGATGTTTAAACAGAATAGTACAGGTCCTATATTTCCGCAAAGATTTTTTTCCCGAAACCCGATAAGGGACCGTCAACAAATTGAAAAAGAACGAATATCTTTTGGACAACCCTGTAAAATCTAATGCAGCAAAAGCGTTCAAACTGTAGAACATAATTAAGAGGCTTATTGTAATAAACTGTGTTCATTTTTATGAGGATAGCATATATACTAGTAGAGAAATTAAGGTTTTTATAAAAACAGTCCCAAATTTTGCCAAGTTTTTTGCTTATAATTTGCAGAGTTCTTAATATAATCAAATGTTCTTTTCAGAAAATATGACAAACAATATTGCGCACAATACCCTGCAATCAGAATTTAAAAATAATAAAAATTGGATGAAAAATGAGCAGGTTTACTAAAAAATGCTTCACTGCTCATACGCGAATGCAATAAAAATATGATGTACATAATATAATTTGCAAAAAATGCATCCATTTTTAAATCACATTATTCAACAATTAAACATTAAATTTTATTCTCTATAAAGAATAGTACATTTCTATGCTTATTAAAATGTAGCTTAATTAAAATATAGTAAAACGTGTAAAAAAGAACCTGCCTATGACGGAATCCTGTCTTAACCTGAAAAGTATGTTGATCCATGCAAAATGAATGTAATGAAATACGTATGAAAATATTATATAATGCATTTACACCGACTAAGAAGGGAGCTTGTCTATAACGCATTTTTTTTTCTTTCCTATGCAATTCCGTCTTAGAAGATTTTACTGTATAGCATTTTTCAGATTTTTAAGTCTCCAATAGATGGAATATGGATTTAACTATATTAATGATAACTGATATATTTATATACAGCAAATAGCGTTACATTAAAAAAATAAATACCTCAATAACTTTTATAAAAATATAAATATAAACTATAAACATGACAATAAAAAGGAAAGGTAAGTATTTTTGGTCAGAATTCCTCGAACAAGACAGATTTTTAACCAAATCGACATAAAAATCAATGTTTTGTAGATCAATGTGTCAAGAAAAATCAATGTGTCGTGCCGGGGCGGGCCGAGATTTTTAATTTTTCTCCGGGCCGATCTCGGGCCGGGCCAATATTTTATTTGTTCAGGCCGGGCTCGAGACGAATGATTATTTTTTATACTGGGCCGGGCCGAAGTTTTCTTCTATGGATCGGGCCGGGCCCGATCCTTAAAAAGATTTTTGCACAAATCAGACAGGGACAGATCAATGATTTTCATACAAGCAGGGGCGACCGGGCCAGAAAATTTCTGTCGGTGCAGACTTCTAGGAAGAATAAAGCACAGGTCCAGAAATAAGGTCGGCCCGGCCCGAGCCTCCAGAAAAAGCAAGGCCCGGGCACGACCCTGAAAAGCTGATGATCAGCCTCGACCCGTCCCGAGTCGGTTTAGGCCTCTAAATGGCATTTGAATGGTAAAAACGTGTTCTTAACGGCTGGAAAATTTAAAAAATACGTTATGAAAAAAATTGAGTTTGAGTTGTAAATTTCGTTCAAACTCGCGGATTTTTTGAGCTTTCGTTCAGTTCACGTTCATTTATCAAAAAGTGAGTCAAGTTCAACTCAACGTTCACAGAAAGTGAACTAAGTTCGTGAACTTTCGTTCAATGAACGCGTTCATACCCAATACTGTTATGGATTCAGCATCGAAGATTTCAAAAAAGAAGATTTAAAAAAATCTGTGAGTATGTAGGACTCCCATTGCTTTCAAAAGAGGAGATAATAAAGTAAGTTTATTAAAGTAACGTCAATAATAATATTGGCGCTCCCTACGAACTAGTTTTTTTAATCACATTACTCGCTAACTTATATTTTCCAAAAATAGTATGTTACGCTACAAACTATGAGTACACAATAAGGAAATAAGTACAAGAATTATTTAGCTGAAAATATTTTTAAATGCCCATGCAATAATAAAGTAAAATTGTAAATATAATGTGAAATAAACATTTATATATGTCAGTCTGGGGCATAAATAAAATCTGCCGCTAAGTAAAAATAATAGTGTGGGACAACCCTACGTATACTCCTACCTTGTTAGTTACCAGAGTAATTACACTATTTGGTTTGATTTTAAAAGATAAAAAAAAAGGGGGGGGGAGATATGATGTTTTTATATAATAAAAATTTCTGTTTTTGAAAGTAAAATAATAAAAAAAAAAATACATTTTTAAAAAATAAAGCATTTATGTTGTTTTAAGATAATAAAAAGTATTTTTTTCCTTGATATTTTCTTATGTTAATTATATTTATTGTCATCAAAGCAGTTACACGATACAGTTGGTATGACTTAAAATACAGTTATTACAGTTTAGCTAATATTGCTAATAATTTGTGCTTTTTACCAATAATTTTGATACTTTAAAATATTTTTTAAAATCGTAAACTTTTCATGAATAACGTTTTCTTGTAATTTACAAAAATAAAATGCAGAAGAGTCTAAATATACGCATACTGTTCCATATTACATATATATATGTAAACATTACATAGATATGATGTATATATATGTACATATTACATAGATATGTGTAGTTTAAATACGTACATATTACATAGATATGTGTAGTATATATACGTACATATTACATAGATATGATGTATATATACATACATATTATGTCTAGGGTATGATCTATATGGACATAGACATCCGTTTTACATAGATTTATGTCAGATCTGGATGTCCAACAAACGCTATATGGATGTATTCGGAGAGACATCTGATGTTAATATCTACGTAGATACTATGTAATGTGGAATTCCATGGATGAATTATGGACATACTTTACGTTATATGGATGTCATATTTACCAATTTGTGCTGTGTGGGCATAGAATATGGGGTCACAAACCACGTATTTAATCGAAAATAGAGGGCGTACTACCCTAATTTAATTTGTGTTGACAGCAATAACTTTCAGAAAACTGAAGCATATTATAATGAAACTTATAATAGATATTCTCACCTTTGTTGTAAATGTGATAATATCGAAAAAAAAAAAATAGTAGAAGTTCCCATTATGCGCGCCAGCAGCATTATGCACATGACTTTCCACATTTTGGACTGCAATTGCCACTTCATATGGTATCATCGATTGCTTGAGCACCCTGTTTATTCAGAACTTCTCGTGATGTTATAACATTTCACGTAAAATAATATACATTTCGTTGCATTTTCATTGTAATATTTTGATTTTTCTCGAAATTATTACCGTCAACGCAAGTTCAGTTAAGATGAAACCTTGTACTTGTGACTAAACACGTGGTTTTTCTACTGCATGTCGTACGGCAATTTTTCATCCTCTTGATGTCTTCTATCATTCCTCTTAATTTGTCGGTCCAATTTTGGAATACCGTGTACATTTCAAAGTAATAAATTCAGTGTTGAATTCAGGAGGTGACCCGGGGGGGGGGGGCATTCCCCCGGACACCTTAACATGAGGGGTATTAAAAATGATAGCATTTTAAAAGATAAAATCCACGAACTTTCAATATTCATTTTGGAGGAAGTGGGTGGAACTACAGAGGCACAAATTGTTGATGCGTTTGATTTTTAGTACTTGAATGTCAGTTTGAAGATATACAGGGAGTTCGAAAATTCGACCGTCAAATTAAGAGAGGCGATAGAAGGTATTAACCGAATGAAAAATTATTATACAACATGGGATCACAAACCAAGTATTTAAACAAAAATACAGGGTGTTCTGCATTAATTTAATGTATATGGACGGCAATAAGTTTTAGTAAACTGAAGTACATATTATAATAAAACTTTTAACAGGCATTTTCACCTTTGTTGTAAATGTGGCAATATCCAAGAAAATGGTAAACGTATTTTTTTTTTTTTAATTTTCTGTGTAGAAATATGAAATTTTGTGCAGACATACATTTGACCATGAGTATATAAAATACATTCACAGAAATATTGAATCTTATTGTAATTTTAAACATTTAAAAAAAAAACTTAAAACTTTAAAAGAAAACTTCAAAATGTTCCATGCGTCTTAATTATTGAGATATTTCCTCAATTTTAGATTTTAATAACTGAAAACTCCATAACAAACAAATCTGTGTATCGGTCTTTTAATCCTTAGAATAGTTAATTTTTTAAAGATTTTTCTGAATCTCATATCGATTGTCATCAAACTTTTGCCTTTTAATAAGTTAAAAATCAAAATTAATTACCTTAATGAAATCGAATTTAAAAATACATACACAGTTTTTTTTTTTTTTTTTTTTTTTTTTTTTTTTTTTTTTTATGTAAGCCATACCAGGGTTCTTTCGTATCAATTTCATAAATTTTGATCTAAAATTACGACACATGGAGCATTTCAAAAATCTAAAAACGTTGAAAAATCAGTTTTGAGAAAATATATTTAAAGTACATTAAAGGGCCGAAAAATTGTTTGTGTACTAAAAATATCATACTTGTAACTTTGCAAAAACTTATCGAATCTGCATGCGCTTTTGCACAAACGTCTCAGAACAAATTAGAGGATAATAATACACACAAAATGAAATTTTGATTTCTGCTCAAATAAAGGTCCACGATCCCTTTGAAAAGAACAAATCCACGCCTTTTGAGATACGGTTTGGGGCCTTAGGGCGTAACCATAGAGATAAACTATTAAGCGGTTTGAATTTTGGTATTTGAATGTCAGTTTGAAGATGTACAGAATGTTCCAAAATTGGACTGACAAATTAAGAGCAACTGAGTTTTTATAACAGAAGGCATTAACGGATGAAAAATTACTATAGAACATGGTGTCACAAACCACGTATTTAATCAAAAATAGAGCGCTTTCTGACATAATTTAATTTGTGTTGACGGCAAGAACTTTCAGAAAACTGAAGTGTATTATAATAAAACTTTTAATAGACATTCTCACCTTTTCTCTAAATGTAATAAAAAAAAAATGGTTAGAAGTTCCCATTACGCGCGCCAGCAGTATGCACATGATGCTCCACGTTTTGGACTGCATTTGTTACTTCATATGATGTCATCGATTGCTTGAGCACCCTTTTTATCCAGAACTTTTCGTGATGTTATAACATTTCGCACAAAATAAGATACATTTAATTGAATTTTCATTGTAATGTTTTGCCCAGTTAGGGTGAAGCCTAGTATTTCTGACTACACACGTGGTTTGGTACTCCATTTTCTATGGCAATTTTTCATCCTCTTGATGCCTTCTACCTTTCTTCTTAATTTGTCGGCCCACTTGTGGAACATCATGTGTATTTCGTAGTAATAATGTGAAAGATTTGAATTCTTATAATACCGAAGTTTATAGTAAAAATAGCACGGAGGTTAGAGTCTGAAATTAAATTTAATCGTAGAGTTTCGTATCAAACTTGGGGAAATTTAAAATATTTTTCAAATTTCGCTATGAGGACGACTTCCGTCGCACAACTTATTCAAGCTAATATGGATAAATTCAATAAAATAAATTCAATCAGCGAAAATGGATAAATTGGATGTTTGATAGACTTATTTTCATTGGAGTTCGACCAAAAACTCGGTTTCTGTTCCGTTTCTGGCAAAAAATCTAACATTTGACCGAAACTATCTGTATTCCAAAAATCTTGTTTGTTCCTTCGGAAATTTTCAGCATTATTCATTGATTTAAGCATTATAGACTCAAATAATACTTTTTATTCAATGCTGTGAACTCCACTGTTTATAATTATCAGTCATGACTGACTCAAGACGTGACTGCAAATTATAAAGCAAGAAATGCATATATGACTAAACTTTGTAGACGCTTTTTAAATGCTTATTAAAAATTCCAGACTCAACAGTAATAGAATTTTTTGAACTTGAAACCGCAGAAATGTTTCGAATACTGTTTCAGAATGTTCTAGTATAACTAATGGTCTTTTTCAAAAATCATTATAAAAGATGAATCGAAGTATGTATACCCAAAATATTTTTAATTGAATGAAGTTTGTGCAATTAGTGGATCATTTTTTGTCTTTGATGAATTAGTTACACTTAATTTTAGTGATAAAGAAAAGTTATCATCAGAGGCACAGAGAAACAAGTTGGACCATACTTATATAATTACAGACGTATATTATACAGACGTATTATATTATACAGACGTATAACGTATAATTAATAATTATGTATATTTATATATGCATTAATTGCATTTAAAAAAATGTTGGCACTTTAGGTTTCGTCTTCGATTTCGGCCGAAAATAGGAAGATTACCGAAATCCGGTTTCGGTCGATTCTAACTTTTCATGTTATCTTTATAAGATAAAAACATGAACGCAGAAAGAATAGGACCGGACACGAAAATGGTGAAGAATTCCTTTACATTTAGTTGATTAATAAGTTGCTAGACAGCAGGGCTATCACAGCGACTGTTTTTTAATTCTACATTGCACCACTTTTCCAACACCAAAATCCTTTACATAAACTTTGCAACATGTGAAAGAGAAATATACTACAAAACTTATATTTTAAAATTATTGGAGCAAGAGAATATAAAAATAGTCGCCCATGGTAGTCCTGAGACTGAGACTAAGCGATTTGAAGATAGGGTGACATCGCCAGTAGTTGATACCCTTCCAGTAGTTGATGAAAATTTTGAAATATTGCGCCATCTCAGGCGGAAATGAGTTTTAATCGTAGCACTAGACATAATATTTTTGTGTGAATGTTAGAGCACTTGTTGTCACATTGTACTCAACTGTCTGCCGTAGGAGAAACTATTTTATTAAATTTTTTTTATTAGAAAGCATAAACATTTCGTTTTTGATTAGTTGGAGACAAATGCAGTAAGTTAAAATAATCCACTTTCATCTTGGTTATAAGAATTTATAAGAAATATTGTTAATCATAGCCCAGGGATGACATCTGAAAGATTAACTTTTAGATTTTAGATTGATTTCTTTTGTCTGATCAACCACTGGGAAAATGGCAACTAAAAAAACTATTTATTTATAATTTTGTTGCTATTTAATTTCAGCAGATTTCATTTTTGCACACTATAGGTTATTCATTAAATGTTGTATCAATCATGTTAGTTTATTTTTAAAAATTAAAAAAAGGAATAACAAAAACCACGTAGCACTGACTTTATTTCATCATCTACTGGCTGGCTTACCTTATGTCAGATTTGTTTTGAATGCGCAGGAAAAGTCTCTAATTTTATTAATTTTAAATAATTTAAACTGCTCATAGTTGCAATATGGTTAGTAATTTATTTAGTCTATGTTGTGATGCTGGCTATCGGACAACCACTGGTAGAGCTAAAATCTTGAGTTTTAAATAAAAATTAAAAAATTTCAAGCTAGATTTTATTCACAAATTCGTGATTTACCCAAAACTAGAATTTCATTTTATTTCATTTTCTAATTACATCGTTTGTTTGTTTGTACATATATTAAGGCAACATAACTAAGATAAGCAATTAAGTTATTGATATATATATATATATATATATATATATATATATTGATTAACAGATATTATTGATATATATACATTGGCATAATAAATGATATCATTAAAAATATTATTAAAGTATTATAAATAATTATAGTTTGTCAAATATTATTATTATTACTATTTAATAAATAATAATAAAGATAAAAATATCAATAGTTATTATTATTTATTAATATTTTTAATTATTATTATTATTTTTAAAATACTATTAATATGTATGAATTATTTGTATTTTTTTTTAGTTTATATGATTCATTTATTTTATTTCAAATAAATAATAATAAATATTTTTATTATTTAACGAATTATTTTCTATGAATAATATTCATTTCTTTTAATAATTATATTTATTTTTGGCGTATTTCGAGGAATTATATATTTAAGATTTTCCATGGTTTGTTCAATTTTTAAAATCATCTTCCCCCAAAATGCCATCAGACATGAGCTACAGATCGCCCACCTCTCTAATTTTTACACCTGCATGGAAATAAAGGAATCGGGATTTTTTTTTTTTTTTTTAAGTCTAAAAAGACTCATATTTCACATTAGTACACGAAAGGCGCAGAAAGAGAGTGGGAGATGATTGATTAATATAAACCTTTCCCAAGACACTAAAGATTGATTAAAAAAAAATCGGAACATATATATCCCAACTATACTACATTATTTGTTCTGTGGAGAAATGCACAAATTTTTGACGCGAAACTTTTTTCATTGAAACCTTTTCTCCTTTATAATAAATGGTTGAACTGAAAGGGCAGAGTTTTTTCCCACTCCAGTGTCAACTAGTAGACATAAAAAAAGACAAAAAGGGTGTTTCACAACAGCAACAGGCAACCAATTTGTACATGATTAATAAATAGGTAACTTATTTGTATTTTGAGATATCCTATTCTAGGGACAGCTTCGACAGGAAAGATTTTCAAGCATAATTTAAGCTAACCTTGACATGTAAAATTTGATACTTTTTTCTATTAAGTATTTTCTTTTAATATTATCTGGTGTGAAACTTTTAATTTTATGAAACTTTTAATATACACATATAATAGTGGATATGAAAACCTGTTCTACTGTTCACTTAGCAAGCATCATTTGCTACCACTGAAAAAAATTATGACTTTGTTATAAGTTTTACTACGCATGGACTGTTTCCGTTTTATAAGGGAAATGTGAAAACAGTGCGTACTTCATTAATCCTTTGATTGCGAACCAAGAACGACTATTTTTTCATAGTGTACTTTTTAGAAGAACTTTTGTTTGTTAAATTTCTTTCCTATAATATCGTAGTACAAGTGTATAGCAGCGATTTTCTTTTAAAAATTTGCAGGAATAGAATAATAATAAAAAAAGATTCCATTCAGTTCAATAAATTAAAAAAGAAGATTAACTGAGCTGTATTTTTTATTATATTATATTATAAGTGTTTATTTTTATATTTTATAAAGCCGTAAATATAACTTAAATATATTAAAAAGTTTTATGTAATTTTAATAAGTATTTAAAAAGTTATGATAACTCGAAACCACATCACTTTTGCACTGCCGACGGATATTTTAAAAGGTATGAGATCCCTTAACATAAGAGAGTATTTAAAATGATATCATTTTAAAAGAAAAAATCCACACCTTTCAAGATACATTTTGGAGGAAGTGGGCGGAACCAGAGAGGCACAAATTGTTAAAGCATTTGATTTTTGGTACTTGAATGTCACTTTGAAGATATACAGGGCGTTCGAAAATTCAACCGTCAAATTCAGAGAGGCGATTGAAGGTATTAACCGAATGAAAAATTACTATACAACATGGGATCTCAAACCACCTATTTAAACAAAAATACAGGATGTTCTGCCTTAATTTAATTTATATGGAGGGCAATAAGTTTCGGAAAACTGAAGTATATATTATAATAAAACTTTTAACAGACATTCTCAACTTTGTTGTAAATGTGATAATATCGAAGAAAATGGTAGACGTTAATTTTTTTTTCTTTTAATTTTCGTTGTAGAAATACGAAATTTTGTGCAGACATACATTTGACCACGAATATATAGAATACATTAAAAGAAATATTTAATCTTATTGTAATTTTAAACATTTTTTTAAAAAACTTAAAACTTTAGAAGAAAATTTCAAAATGTTCCATGCGTCTTACCTTTTTGAGATGTTTCCTTGATTTTAGATTTTAATTACGGAGAACTCCATAACAAAAAAATTTGTGCATCGTTTTTTTAATCCTTTGAATAATTAATTTTTTAAAGGATTTTTCTGAATTTCATATCGATTATCACCGAAGTTTCGCCTTTTAATAAGTTAAAAATAATTTAATTACCTTAACGAAGTCGAATTTTAAAATGCATACACAGTTTTTTTTTTCTTTGTAAGCAATAACAGGATTCTTCCTTATCAATTTCATAAATTTTGATTAAATATTAAGGCGCCAGGAGCATTTCAAATATCTAAAAACTTTAAAAAATCAGTTTTAGTAAAATATTTAAAGTACATTAAAGGGCCAAAAAATTGTTTGTGTACAAAATTAAAATACTTGTAACTCTTCCAGGGGCGAAACTAGCCTTTTTTGCACCCGGGGCAAGCATGGATTTTGGCGCCCCCCCCCCCTCTTCCGCAAAGTATATTTACAAAGAGAATTTTACCAATTTTCTAATAGCAGACATATTTTAAAACTTAAAATATGTAATCTTAAAATATGTAATACTGAACTACGTAAGCTACAATGGTGGATCCAAGGGGGAGGTCACGGGGGTCATGACTCCCCTCTGAACACCAACAAAAATATTCTAAAGATCACTTTTAAAATGAAATATACAGTTAGAGTCCCGATTATCCGAGTCCTGCTTAACCGAGTTTCCGCTTTCACCGAGTTATTTTCTTCTGATGGACTGATGTCTTCTATTATTATGAAACAACCATTATAAATGAAGTGTTAGGTGAAGATAAAAGAGCAGTCGTAAAAAGTTAGAACTCTGATTTTCTGGTCAGAATGGGAAGAAAATCAGAGTTCTAACTTTTTACGGCTGCTCTTTCATCTTCACCTAAAACTTCATTTATAATGGCTGTTTCATAATAATAGAAGCCATCAGTCCATCAGAAGAAAATGATCCATTCCAAAGGTATAATCCTTCATTTGGCGCCCCTTCGTTCTGGCGCCCGAGGCACATGCCCCCTCTGACCCCCTTTAGTTTCGGCCCTGAACTCTTCAAAAAATTATCGAATCTGCATTCCCTTTTGCACAAATGTCTCAGTATAAATTGGAGGATGATAATACACACAAAATGAAATTTCGATTTTTTTCTCAAATAAAGGTCCGCGGTCCCTTTTAAAAGAACAAATCCACGCCTTTTGAGATTCGGTTTGGAGAAAGAGAGCGGAACCACAGAGATAAACTGTAAAACGGTTTGATTTTTGATGCTTGAATGTCAATTCGAAGATATACAGGGTGTTCCAAAATTGGACCGACAAATTAAGAGGGGCAACAGAAGGTATTAAGCGGATGAAAAATTACCATATAACATGGAGTCACAATCCACGTGTTTAATCAAAAATAGAGGGTTTTTTGACATAATTTAATTTGTGGTGACGGCGATAACTTTCTGAAAACCGAAGTATATTATAATAAAACTTTTAATAGGCATTCTCACCTTTGTTGTAAATGTGATAAAATCGGAAAAAATGGTTAGAAGTTCCCAGTATGCGCGCCAGCAGTATGCAGATGACGCTCCATATTTTAGACTGCGATTGCCACTTCATATGGCATCATCGATTGCTTGATCACCCTGTTTATCCAGAAATGTTCGTGATGTATCACATTTCGCACAAAATAAGATACATTTCATTCCATTTTCATTGTAATGTTTTGTCTTTTCTCAAAATTATTACCGTAAACGAAAGTTCAGTTAAGATGAAACCTAGTATTTGTGACCTAACACGTGGTTTTCTACCGCATGTTCTATGGCAATTTTTCATCCTCTTGATGCCTTCTATCTTTCTTCTTAATTTGTCTGTCCGATTTTGGAACATCGTGTATATTTCGAAGTAATAAGGGAAAAGATTTGAATTCTTATAATACAGAAGTTAGCACGGAGAATATAAATAGCACGGAGCTTAGAATCTGAAATTAAATTTATTTGTAGAGTTTCGTATCAAACTTGGGGAAGTTTAAAATATTTTTCAAATTTCGCTATGCGGACGACTTCCTTCACCACAACTGCTGTATTCAAACTAATATGGATAAATTCAATAAAATAAATTCAATCAGCGAAAATAGATAAATTGGATGTTTGATAGACTGGTTTTCATTGGAGATCGACCAAAAATTTAATTTAGCTTTCGTTTTCGGCACAAAATCTAAAATTTGACCGAAACTATCTGTATTCCAAAATTCTTATTTATTCCTTCGGAAAGTTTTCAGCATTATTCATTGATTTGAGCTGTATCGACCCAAATGATACACTCTTCATTTAATGCTGTGAACTCCACTGTTTATAATTATCAGTCATGACTGATTCAAGACGTGAGTGCAAATTATAAATGAGGAAATGCATAAATGAATAAACTTTGAAGACGCTTTGCAAATGCATATTAAAAGTTTCAGACTCAAAAGTAATAGAAATTTTTGAGCTTGAAACCGCAGAAGTCTTTCGAATACCGTTTAAGAAAGTTCGAATATAACACATGGTCTTTAACAAAAATGATTATAAAAGATAAATCCAAGTATTTATACCCCCAAAATTTTTTTAATTAAATGAAATTCGTATAATTAGCGGATCAGTTTTTGTGTCTGATGAAGTAATTACATTTAATTTTAATGATAATGAAAAGTTTTCATAATAACACATTTTTTTTTATAATGGAAAAAGTCAGAGGCACAGAGAACTAAGTTCGTCCACACTTATAATTACATGTACAACGTATAATTAATAATTATATATATTTATGTATGTATTAATTACTTTGAAAAAAATGTGGGCAATTTTGGTTTCGTTTTCGCCAGAAAATAGGAAGATTACCGAAATCCGGTTTCGGTTTTGAAATCATTTTTCGGTCGATTCTTAGTTTTGATGTTATCTTTATAAGATAAAAACATGAACGTAGGAAGAATAAGACCGGAGACGAAAATGGTGAATAATTCCTTGACATTTTGTTGATTAATAAGTTGCTAGACAGCAGGGCTGCCACGGGCGACTGTTTTGTTATTCTATATTGCACCACTTTTTCAAAACAAAAATCCTTTACATATGAAAAATATTGGTGCGAAAGAATATAAAAATAGTCGCCCGTTGTAGTCCTGAGACTGAGACGCAGCGATTTGAAGATATGGTGACTTCGCCAGTAGTTGATATCATTCAAGTAGTTGATAAAATTTTTGAAGTAGTGAGCCATTTCCGGCAGAAATGAGTTTTATAGATAGACATAAAATTTTTGTTTGAATGTTAGTGTACCTGTTGTTACATTGTTGTCAGCTGTCTGCTGTACGAGAAGCCATTTTATGAATTTTTTTTATTAGAAAGTGTAAACATTTTGTTTTTTATTAGTTGTCGACAAATACAGTAAGTTAAAATAATCCACTTCCATCTTGCTTATTTCAACTATTACATTTATAAGAATTATTGTTAATCATAGCCCAGGGATGATATTTGAAAGATTAACTTTTAGATTTTCCATTGATTTCTTTTGCCTGATAAACCACTGGGAAAATGGCCATTAAAAAAAAAAATATTTATATTTTTGTTGCTATTTAATTTCAGCGGATTTCATATTTGTCCATTATAAGACATTCATTAAAGGTTGTAGCAATCTGGTTAGTTTACCTGTAAAACTTAAAAGGAAGGAATAATAAAAAACCCTTAACACTGACTTTATTTGATCAATTACTGGTTAGGTCACCCTATGTCAGATTTGTTTTGAATGCACAGGAAAAGTCTCATATTTTATTATTTTAAATAATTTAAACTGCTCATAGTTGCAATATGGTTAGCAATTTATTTAGCCCATATTTTGATGATATCTATCGGACAACCACTGGTAGAAATTAAAGCCTGAATTAAAAGAAAAAGAAAATATTCAAGCTAGATTTTATTTACAAATTCGTGATTTACACAAAACTAGAATTTCATTTCATTTCATTTCTAATTGCATCGTTTGTTTGTTTGTACATATTATCAGGCAACATAACTCTGATACACAATTACGTTATTTATATTTATATATATAATGATTAAAAGGTATTATTGATATATAGATTGATATAATAAATGATATCATTAAAAATATTATTAAATAATTATAATTTGTCAAATAATAATAATAATATTATTGTTATTATTATTTAATAAATAATGTTTTGCGATTGACTATAAAAACTAGTCGTTGGGAGCTACCGTAATGCTTACCCATCATGGATATACATAATATAAAAAAAAAAAAAAAAAAAATCCCTGCCAGCTCTGGCCTACAGGCGGAGGTAGATTTCGATATTAAGTACGAAATTCAGCAACAAAACTTAAATCAAGATTAGAGATAATCCCAGTTCCTTCACTAAGAATGAACTCTATGGAGCTAAACATTTTGTGAAAATTCCAATATACACGAATACACACACGCATGTATATGGGATAGGTTTAAAAATGGCTAAAACAAATTCAGAGAACCTCAAAGTGTTAAAATATGTTAATATTTCTATAGTCGGGTTTTTATCATGTTTTAATACGTCTCTTCAAACTCACATGACGTTACATATTCACTTTCTGAGGTCCATTATATTTCTAATATGACGCAATATATATATATATTTTTAATTCGTCAAATTATTTATTTCATTTTGAGTTTCCATGCTGAAATCTTGCTCTAGAAAACTTATGACGTAATATTGAATTTGTTTTCAATTCGTCAAACTATTTATTTAATTTATTTTTTCACGTGACATTCTTCAATAGAAAAGCAATTGTTGTGGTGAAAATTTTATTTATTATTTTTTTTTATTGTTGGCAACTGCTATAACGAAAAATATTTATTTTTTCCTGTCATTGTTGTGTAAGAGCTGGTTTTATCAGAATCTTGTTAAGACGGTATTCAAAATTTTTAACCCTCCCCCCCCTCCCATTTCCATTCCCTTGGGCCGATTTTGCCCATTTTCAATCCCCGCCGAGATATTAGCCGTCTCAAAGTTGTTGGCGAGTTTGAGAACGATCCGTGCATAATTGCGACTTTTATCGTGCGGACAAAATTTAATACATATATATATATATATATATATATATATAAACTTTTTAGGTGGGGGTGGTTTTGGGTTCCTGGGGTCATGTAATGAAAAGTTATGAAGGAATTTTTCAAAAGTCGCACCATGGTAACGACTGCAATAGGTGTATTTCTTACGAAACTACCTAAAAAAATGTGTAAACTATTTTAAAAATGCATTGCAATTCTAAAATGAAATTTAATCGTATATTTAAATATTTTTAATACATAGTAATGCTCTATTGCTGAATTGAGGGTACTACTTGATAATCCCGTCGACCCATTTCAACAAATTATATAAATTGCCAAACTGCTCGCGCAAAATTATACAAATTGGCATAATTTTTATTTTAAATAACAAAATAACAAATAAATTAGTAAAAGATTAATAAAAGTACAAATAAAACGTCGAATTAAAAATCACTTGAGGACGCAACAAACACGTGTAACGTGTTTAATGTCAAGCGAATGTGACATTTATGATAAGCCATTATTGGCATTTAATCTTATAGTTTGGCGATAGTTTTTTGATCGACGGGATAATCGAGTAGTACCGAATTGCATAAAAGAAACATCCTTATAACTCCAAAAATGATAATCATATTAGCTAACAGTTTACTGCGTCGGATTAAGTGACTTATTTCCAATTAAAATACATCTTTGAATTGAAATTTCAATGAAATACTGGGTCATGAAAAATCGAAGTGTGAAAAATATGATTATAAATATCTCGGCAACTAATTATGCGATTGACTTCATTCTTTGTGCGAAATTTATGTTTTTTTTTTTATTTTTTTTTATATTCACTCCTTAAAATAAACGATTTCGAAAATTTTTATATACCTTTTATCAGAAAGAATATTTCGAAGTCCGAAATAAATAGTTCCGAATAATCGAGGTTACTGATATTCAAAAGGCTTCTTCCCATTATTACGTACTAAGTACACACCGAATTTCAAGTCTCTGTCTCAATTTGTTCGGGAGATAGAGCGTTTACAGACACACACAGACAGACGGACGGCAAATTTTTTTTTTTTAAAATATGTTTTTCGAAATCTCCAATGTATGAAACGTGTAAATCCGTCAAGATTTTTTTTTTCGATTTTTAAAACGATTACAAGACTTACCCTATACTACGTATGATGGGTAAGTAATAGTTGCCAATCAAAGAGTTAAAGAACTATTTTACAGAAATCAGTGCGAAAGTAATATGATTTTTATGCTTTTTTATGTAACTCAATCTGATTTTTGTATGTAAAAAGGGAATTTTGAAATCGATTTTTAACGCATTTTCTGATATGCTAGAATTGTAAAAAATACGTTTACAGGCGATGTCAATGCAACATTTTAATACATTTAAAATGGAATTAAAAAGTCATTAATTTTAAAGCATTTTTCAATTAATCCGTCACAAGTGATAAATTGCCAAATAATATCTGTAATTGGTACAATTGTATAACGAGTTAAAACAATAATGGATTTAATTATCGCTATTGATCACTGTCAAAATGTGCCAAATGGCTGTGAAACTGCAACAATGAAACTTTTCAAAGGATAGAAAGGAGAAAATAAATGATAAATAAAAAAAATGAAGAATGTAACATCAAAAAAATTACACCTTTGTCAATTTATAGTTTAATATTGTTTAATTTACGATTATACGTTAAGAAATCAATTTAGAAATATATATTATTTAAATAATGTTTAATTTATTCTCTTTCCTATTGAACTGGTTTTAAACAGAAACAAAGCAAACGTTATATCTATATTTCTTTAAATTCGTTTTCTTGCGCTTTCTAGCAAACATAAAAATAGCAGTGAATATTTCATAATCGAGATCGATGCCTACGACAAATTAATGTATTGTAAGGGAAAATTTAGGGAAAAAACATGAATTCCAGTAAAACCATTAGGCGTGATATTCATGATAAATGTTGCATGATTATAAAAGAGTGCTTTTTAAAAATTTATTTTTACTTTTATAATCATTTTTCCTTTCTATAAAATAAAAAAAACTTCTTTATTGAAACATTTAGTCCTTCATGTCCCTTTAGAAAGTATATGAAAACAGTACAGCTAAGTTACCGCTTAGAGAGAACACAAGAAATAAAATATCATGTGTCAAGCATAGATTATGAAACACTTTCCAATACATTCAGAGTAACGTAACAACACTGCACCGTTTAAAAAATTAAAATATTACGTCTAATGTAACCATATGGAAACACATAACACATTTCAAAACCCAATTTCAACTGTTCTCATCTACAATCGGAAAATTATCGGAATTTTTTCAGCAGCCCTGTATATGATACATAGCTTTGTATCTATTAACTACATGCATGCCAACATTTAGTTTACTTAAGAAATACATATACTTCACTTGGAAATTTCCCTTCAGCAATTTCCTTTAATAAGGATAATGGTTCGTTAATACTTTTGTGTAGCTCTGTATATGAGGTATAGAATTTATATATAACGTGAAACATGCACAAAATTGCTAAATTTAAAAACGCATACCGTATTTTAAACCGTTACACTCCAGCAATTATTACTCAAAGTCGTACTGTAACCGATTTCTTTTGTGCGTCCCTGTAAATGAGTAAAAAATGCTATGAATGCTCTGTTCTAACGTGACCTTTGTAAAATTCAGTGCTTTATATCAGTTTCAATACATTTGAAATAGAGTCATGTCATTAAAATACTCTGCAAACGATTTTTCCCATATACCATAATGTAATGGAATACTTTTGAGTGGTCCTGTAAATGAACTATTAATCCTACATATTTCATATACAATACTAACAAGGAAGGTCTCCATACGGCCATACTCCGAAAAATCTGAAAAATTATAGAATATTCCACTCATGAGGATAGATATGTTTATAAAAAAAAAATTCGGCGGAAACCCTATAGAGCGTCCGTAAAAAATAATGAAAATTTCGATATTTGGCGATTTAACACCGGTTGGTGATGGAATAAAATTTCATGTCAAATACTCTTTAAGATAAAAATGTTTCATATTAAACTTGTTTAAATAAATTTAATGTAAATAACTTTAGTTTTGTCAGTTTTAATTTGATTTAATTATAATTTTGCCATATATATATTTATAATGAAAGTTACCTATAAAATGTTAGGAATTAAAACAAAATTTTAATTAATTAAATTTTTTTCAATCTTAAAATTAAGCCTAATGGAGCACTGTCGATTCGATTTTGTTGCTACGGAAACACTGACTTCTTTGATATTGAAATGAATAACTGAAGAATTCTTCATCTTGCCTTTGTTTTGGAATACGCTTAAATATATGAAAATATCTTTTATATGTGAAATTTTTTTTAAAGTAATAAAATTAAATCACAAGCGACGTAAATATATGTAACATAAAAAATATATTTATTCATCTCTCTCATTGTTTAAGTTTAAATTCATTAAATACTATTTACACGCATTCTAAAAATCAATTAACAAGCAATTTTCATTGCATTAAAATCGTTTGCTTTTGGCGAGGAAAAGTACTGCTCGCCAAATCGCGTGAGGCTTCCGTCTTTTCGCGGCAAATACTCGAAAGTATTTTATTTTTTTACAGACTTTCTACCGTACTACTGCCACTAAATTTGACTGATACTTTATTGCATAAACTAGCAAACCCTGCGGCTTTGCTCGCGTAATAGTTAAAATATGCAAAGTGATATTTGCATGACTATTTTTTATTAGAAGAAAACTTTTTGAAATAATTCAAGAATCACAGATTAAGCCACAGTTTGACTAAACTTCATTATAAAAGTGGAATAGACAGAAATTAGATTTTAATTAATAAGAACTAAAACTAATTCCAATTAAATGATAATTTAGAAAGTATTTTGAGACTTTTATGCTCATTTCAGTATTCATTTGAAGTTTAAAATTTTTTAGAAACTATCTTAACACATTTACATCTTAAAATTAACCATGTCAAATTCCAAGCTTCTTGTCTAACAGTCTACCACCTCTCTGGTGTTAGTAGCACCAACATAAAATGCCGAAACAGAGTTGAAATAGAATGTCTCGAAAAAGCTTGAAACAGAGACTGTCACCATTAATTTGCCAACATTAACTTTGAAATCGGTTGATATTTCCTAATATTCTATAGAAAACGGTATTTAGATGTTTTTAAAGGCTTTCTTGTTGTTCCTGCCAACCAGGTGGTAGAGACACCGGCATAAAATATAGTCCGTATAGGATCAGGGACTATCACTCTTGATTCGCAACCAATAACTTCTGTAATCGGTTTATTATTTCCTGAGATTCCATAGAAATCGTAATTTAGGACTCTTTTAGAATGCTTTTCGCCCCTTCCCTTCACGTCACCCCTTTTTAATGTCGAATTTATTTTCAACTGCTCTTAGAGGACATTTGTATTTTATAAGTAACTACCATGCTATATTTAAAGTTTCTAGCCTCTTCAGTACCGCAAAAATCGCAATTTAGAAATTTTTTGCTCCTGCAACCCTCGACATAAAATATAGCTTATGTTTGAGCAGGTTCTATCACCATCAATTTGCAACAATTATGTTTGAAATCGGTTTCGTATTTTATACGATTGCATAAAAATCGTAATTTAGAACGCTTTTCGCTCACGTCATCCTTTTAAATTTGGAATTTTCTTTCGACAATTCTTAGAAAGCATTTGCATCTTTGAATTAATTACCGTTCCAAATTTAAAATGTTAGACACCCTCAGTAACGCAAAAACCGCAATTTAGAACATTTTTTGCTCCTGTAACCCCCAGGTTGTAGTGACAACAACGTAAAATATAGGCTATGCTGAAGCGAGGGCTGTCACCATCAATTTGAAATCATTACTTCTGAAATCGGTTTATATTTCCTGCGATTGCGTAGAAATCGCCATTTAGAACGTTTTTCGTTCATTTCCCACCCCCTTTTAAATTTCAAATTTTTAAGGAATTCTTCTCAGAGAGTATTTACATCTCATAAGTAATTACCATGCCAAATTTCAAGTTGCTAGCCCCTTCCAGTATCACAAAAATCACAATTTAGAATGTTTTTTAAAATGCAACCGCAAGGTGGTAGTAACGCCGACATGAAATAGATCCTATATTGGAGCAAGGGCTGTTATCATCATTTCCAACCATTACGTTTGAAATCAGTTGGGTACTTTCAGAAGTTGCGAAGAAATCGCAATTTCGAACATTTTTCGTCCATTTTCACCCTTTTTAAACTTCGAATTATTTAGGAAATGTTCTTAGAAATAATTTATATCTTATAAGTAACTACCTTGCCTAGTTTCAAGTTGCTAGCCGCTGCAGTATTACAAAAAACGTAATTTAGATCGTCTTTTTCTCCTTCACCCCCTTTGGGGTAGTGGCAACGACATGAAATACAGCCTATGTTGGAGCGAGGTCTGTCACCTGTCGTTTTCACACCTATATATTTTTTTAATCGGTTCTGTACTTCCTGAGATTACGTAGAAATCGCAATTTAGAAAATTGTTTAGAACGTTTTTCGCTCATTTTCACCTTCTTTTAAATTTAGATTTATTAGGAAATGTTCTTAGAGATCAATTGTATCTTATAAATAACTGCCCTGCCTAATTTCAGGATTCTAGATCCTTCAGTAACACAAAAATTGCATTTTAAAACGTTTTTTGCTTCTGCAACCCCTAGGTGGTTGTGACACCGACATGAAATACAGCCTATGTTGGAGCAAGGGCTGTCATCATCAATTTCCAACCATTACTTTTGAAATAGGTTGGGTACGTTCTGAGATTGCGTAGAAATCGCCATTTAGAACTTTTTTTAGAACTCTTTTCGCGCATTTTCACCCCTTTTAAATTTCGAATTTTTTAAGACATGTACTTAGAGATCATTTAAATCTTATAAGTAACTACCATTACAAATTCTATGTGTTTGGGCCCTTCAGTAACACAAAAATTGCAATTTCGAACAGTTTTTGCTCCTGAACCCCCTTTAAGGGTGGTGGTGACACCGACATAAAATGTAGCCTATATTGGAGCAAGGGCTCTCACCATCATTTTGACACCATTTTTTTTTTTTTAAAATCGGTTTGGTACTTCTTGAGATTGCATAAAAATCGCTTTTTAGAACGTTTTTTAGAACGCTTATTGCGCATTTTCACCGCTTTTAAATTTCGATTTTTTAAAGAAATGTTCTTAGAGATCATTTATATCTGATAAGTAACTTTCATTCCAAATTTCATGTTTCTAGGCCCTTCAGTAACACAAAAATTACTTTTTCGAACGTTATTTTTGCTACTGCACCCCATTTGGTGGTAATGACACCGACATAAAATGTAGCCTATGTTGGAGCAAGGGTTATCACTATCATTTTGATGCCATTATTTTTGAAATCGGTTTGGTACTTCCTGAGATTGTGTCAAAATCGTCATTTAGAACCTTTTTTAGAATGCTTTTTGCGCATTTTCATCCCCTTTTAAATTTCGAATTTTATAAGAAATGTTCTTAGAGATCATTTATATCTTATAAGTTACTACTATTCCAAGTTTCATGTTTCTAGGCACTTCCGTAACACAAAAATCGCAAATGCTCCTTCATCCCCCTTTAGGAGTAGTGGCACCGACATAAACTGTAGCCTATGTTAGAGCAAGGGTAGTCACCATCATTTTGACACCATTAGTTTGGAAATCGGTTCGGTACTTACTGAGATTGCGTAAAAATTGCCATTAAGAATGTTTTTTAGAACGCTTATTGCGCATTTTCAAGGCTTTTAAATTTAAAATTTTTTAAGAAATGTTCTTAGAGTTAATTCATATCTAATAAGTAACTACCATGCCAAATTTCATGCTTCTAGGCCCTTCAGTAACACAAAAATCACAATTTTGAACGGTTTTTTTTCTCCTGCACCCCCTTTGGGGGTAGTGGCACCGACATAAAATATAGCCTATGTTGGAGCAAGGGTTGTCACCATCATTTTACCACCATTAGTTTTGAAATCCGTTTGGTACTTCTTGATACTGCGTAAAATTTGCCATTTAGAACGTTTTTTAGAACGCTTTTTGTACGTTTTCACTCCTTTTAAATTTCTAATCTTTTAAGAAATGTTCTTAGAGATCATTAGTATCTTACAAGTAACTACCATTCCAAATTTCATGTTTCTAGGCCTTTCAGTAACACAAAAATCGCATTTTTAGAACGTTTTTGCTCCTGCACCCACTTTTGGCCAGTGGCACGGACATAAGATATAGCCTATGTTCTAAGTTGGACTAACACCATCATTTTGATACCATTACTTTTGGAATCGGTTAGGTAATTCCAGAGCTTACCTCCTACAAATAAACAATTTTTACCTCTTTATAATATGAGTATAGATAAGTAGTTTAATTAGTATTTTTTTCAAAATATTCTGCTCCGTAAGGAGACCTTCCTTGTAAGCATACTTTGGTGACTCTAAATAACCTTCATCAATTGCATGAAAATCAGAGTATATTTACGGGAGTTAGAGCGTGGACAGACGGACTGACAAACTGAATGCATAAATACTTTTCAACTTTGTTGAAAAGTGTTAGGAAGAAGTAAAAGTTTAACATAGTTTATAAAAAAATATATCCCAAAAATGTCAAAGTGTGTCAAAAAAAAAAAAAAAAAAAAAAAAAAAAAAGGAAATTGGATTCCATTGTAACGAAAAGAAAGAACTTTTGTTGTGAAATAGTTAACAGACCATAATGTTGTTTAGTTGAAAGGTATATGTGAAACAATTAAAAAAGAAACTATGGTGAAATAATACGAATAGAGAACAATCAAACTTTAAGATAACGAGGTAGAACCCGTCGAATTTCGGGGAAAGAAAATGTTTAAGAAGGAACTGTTTCCTTGATTTATAGTAAACATGCAAAGTTAGTTACAATAAAAGATGCATCTTATATTGGTTTGTCTAGCTCTCAAACAAATATTATTTTAACCTAAAGTTAGCAAAATAGTATTTCTATAAAGCTTAGATGTCCAAATTATTAAAATTAAACTTTAATCGTATTTGTAATCAGTAAAATATAATAAAGATCTGTTATTATAATGAAGTTATCAATTGAGGCTCTTATGCTTGGTATTCCGGAATGAAAACAGCAAATGTTTTTCTACTTTGACACAATCATAGAATTTTCTCCCCGTGAAATGTTAACTCGGCATACTTTTCACCTTCTCAAAATTGTCATATCCGCATTAACTTTTTCAATTATTGGTATTTTAACCCTTTCGCTAAGAAGTCGCCCGAAACGGCCGAACAATCAAACTACGGCGAAACCGCCCGAACTTCTGAGAAACAGGTATTCCGTTTCCACCCCCTCAGAAATATCCAGCTATTGTCCCTGAGTAAGTGCGAGGGGAGTGATTGATGCGGGGATTATTGCAGTGAACGGATGGGGAATTTCAGAAGGAAAACACTATGTTCTTTCTATTGGTGATACATGATATATTTGCTAAACTTTATGCGTTATTGAAATTTGTATTTTACAATGATATTATTTTTAAAATTTAACTTAGTTATCTGAATTTTATTCGGTTATTTGCATACAGTACATAAAATGTATCTCAGAGGAAAAAGTCTAACTCAAGAAGAAGCGTTAGCAATAATATTTACGAGGATACAGACGAATCTGAATTTGATAAATCAGAAGATGAATATGATTCTAATGAAAATATGCAATTACCCTATGACGAATCAGTGGATGCTGATAATGTATGGGATTATTGTTTACATATTTTTAGCTTGCATTTTAATTATTATTTTTTTAAAGGTTTTATTATTTATTTATTTATTATTATTATTATTATTTTGCATAGGGTACCTGAAGTCGATAACTTTTATTGTGCGTCAGGATGGGGAGTGGGGCGCCGAAATACATGTTTGCCCCGGGCGTAAAAAAGCTAGTTTCGGTCCTAATAATGAATATTAGATCCATTTATTACAAATTTATAAAAATTGACTATGTCCATTTTCCAGAATAAAAATAAAAAAAAAGATATTCTGCTAACTTCATGATTATTAACAACATGAATCCATTTATCACAAATTTGTAAAACTTTAAAATGTTGTCCATTTTTCAGAATTAGAAAAAAAAAAAAAAAAAAAAAAAAAAATCTCTAGATAACTTTATTTTCTATATTCTTTTCCTTTCTTTAGTTACTGTATCTTCTATATATTTGGAAACTTAGAAAATCCATTACATCCATTAGGATCTATATTAATGAACAGGGCCGAAACTAGGGGTGTATGTGCCCCGGCCGCGAGAACGAAATCGAAGGGGGGGGGGGGGGGCGTGAATTTAAGATTTTGTTTGTTGTTTCATACAAATATATATATATACATATATATGAAATACAAAGAAACTCGCAAGCTAATGTTAAACCTATGGGAGATTTCTTTTCAATTTTTCCGCCTGCACTTAAATATTTTAAAATTATTGTTTTTTTTTTTTTATTTCTTAGGATAGCTTAGGCTGATCTTTAGAGTTTCTATACTTTGAGATTTTGGAACCTGTATTGAAAGTGAAAATAACTTTACAAAAAAAATATCTGCAACCAAAATCGGAAAAGTAACATAGGTTTAACATTCAGGGCTGCGGAGTGGGTGGGAAAATGGACGACTCCGACTCCGCAGCCCTGTTAACATTAGCGTTCTAGTTTTTCGCGTAACTACTATTAGCTCTCAACGCTCAAGCTAATGTTAATACTATGGGACTATTGTTTACATATTTCTACCTCACATTTTAATTATTATTAAATTATTTTTTTAAGGATTTTTTTTTGTTTGTTTGTTTTTGCATAGGATACATGAAGTCGATAAGTTTTATTGTGCGTCAGGATGGCGGTGGTGTGTGTGTGTGTGGGGGGGGGGGGGGGGAGGAGCAAAATACATGTTTTCCCCGGGTACAAAAAAACTAGTTTCGGCCCTGATAATGAATATTAGATCCATTTATTACAAATTTATAAAACTGACGACATCCACTTTCCAGAAAAAAAAGAAAGAAAAATAAAGGCAATTTTAATTTTTCTAGATAACTTTGTTTTCTATATGCTTTTCCTTTTTTTAGATATGTATTTCCTATATGTTAGGAACTTAGAAAATCCATTACATCCATTCGGATCTATAATAATGAATCTTAGATCCATTTATTACAAATTTATAAAAATTGACAATGTCCCTTTTCCAGAATAAAAAAACAGAAAGAAAATTTTAATTCTTCTAGATAACTTTGTTTTCTATATGCTTTTCCTTTTTTTAGATACTGTATTTTCTATACGTTTGGAAACTTAGAAAATCCATTACAGCCATTATAATCTACTAGGGGATCAAACCCGAGCTCCTCGGGTTACAGAGTATAGGTGAGAACCATTCCTTTTTTTTTTTTTTTTTTTTTTTGAAAACTCTAATTATTTTTTTACGTGTAATATATATTTTAGATTGCCGTCTAACATAAAAAAGAATTTTATATGAAAAATATCAGTTATGCAATCAAATATTTTAAAATTTATTAAAAGTGATAAATTCACATGTCACCGCATGCCAGGAGTTATTAACCCAAGATTTTGAAACTTGCGGCAGTCTTTCCGATCATTCCAGTGCTTTAAGCGCGTGGTTCAATCACATGTCTGTTAAATTTGTTTCTTATTTACATTATTTTATTTATTTTCCTATAGAGGAAGTTTTAATTTTGTTATAAAATATTAGACGGAAACAAATGCTGAACTTTTTACATTGTTTTAAGGGCAAGCGAATTAATCTTTCGTAATCGAGATAAACGTGATAGAGATTAATTAAAAAATAATTTATGCTTAAAAATCTATATATATATTACGCTATCGTACGTGGCACATAAAGCGCGAATATTTGTTAATTGTTTAATGGCAACGCCCGAATGAAACGCATTTCATTGGTTATTGTGTAATATTTTTAAAAAGGGAATGACAATAAATAAAAAAAAAGTTTAATTAATAACTATAGAACAAAACAATTTATATAATTTTAAAAAATAAAACAAAAGTAAATAAACAATATATTAATAAATAAACAACAACATCCGAATTAGCATATCAAGCATAATAACGACGCTTTGGCGCCAGTTAAGTATCCCGGTGCGTATATGACATTGGCGTCAGAAACAAATCGTGCCAACGTGGTGCGTATACAGCATCTGTGCCGTCTTTTATTCATCTCATTTAAAATACAATAAATAAATAAATAAATGTACTTTTCCAGTATAGGTACTTGGCGAAATATAGAAAAGGTCCGTGGCGAGAAAAAAAAAATTGGCAACGTATTTTCTGGAAACCTATTTAATCAAAATATTTTTATCGAATAAAACTACATAAAAGTTGCCATGATTGCAAAGAGTTCGTACTTTTATGTCAGCTGGGCGCAATTCTCGCCAATAGCATTTTTTAACTCGCCAGCAACATTTTTTATTTTTCGAGGGGTAAATTAAAACAATGTTGAATGTCAATGTCGAAACAATGTTGAAATTAAATGGTTTATGGTATTACTTATTCTTTTTCATTTTTTAAAGATTTTTTTTTAAGTGAAAGTCATGAATTTTAAATGATTCTGAAACAAATTAAAGTTATCCATTTTAAATAAAATGAGTGAAAGGATTATATTTTAATCTAAATTAATGAAATATGAAAAAATGCGACGGGTACAATGTTTGGCGATTTATCACCTGTGCCCGACTAACAAAAAAATATCTAGTTCTTGATTTCTCTATCATAATCTTTCGATTTGGCAAAGGTTTGAGCAACTAAATGAAATTATGAATAAAAGTAACATGATGCAATGCCTCGCATACATTTAAGGGAGACCAAACTGGTCGCTACAGGTGGCTATAGTTATTTTAAAAACCATAATAACTCAGTCAGTTAAGATACAATTTTCAAACAAATTGCATTTGAAAGTAGATTTTTTTCTCTTTTTGACGGTGTAAAAATTGAAAATGTGCGATATTTAGAAATTTAAAAAATCGCTGACATAGCACGCATTTTAATTTAAATTTTTTTTTTCAGTTTTTATGAGAAAATGGCAAGAAAAAGGTACAGTAATATATTATTTTCTTTCCTCTGTGATTATTTCCCCCCTTTACTTTCAACCCTCCATGACTTTCAACAGAAATGGAGTACTTCAGTTGCCATTATTACAAAAAATGTATTTAAAACTACAAAAAAAGTGAATATCTCAAAATTAAATTGAGATACAGCTTTCAAACAAATTGCATTTAAAAGTACATTTTTCCCCCATAAGACGACGTAAAAACTGAAGATGTGCGATATTTAGAAGTTTAATAAATTGCAGTAGCGAAAATTGCAAAACCGAATTTTCCTTTCAAATTTCAAAGTGTAGCCGTTCGCAAAATGACGTATACGTTACGCACAGATATGTTTGTCCTTTAAAATATAGATAGATTATATAAAATTAGGAAAAATTAAATTAAGCAAATTATGTTATTTTGATAAAATTATAGTAGAATGTTCTAAAGAATAGCATTAAAATTTTATTATTCGATAGAATTTTCGACAAAAACTTCAGGAACACGATATTATTTTAAACCACGGATTATTTGTTTGCTTGTCTACCTCGGCGAAGCAAACTCATCCAGGCGAGAATCATCAATTTCTGTAATGTAAATCGCTATTATTTTCATGTCAACTCTCTTTTATAAAAACACTAAATTTTTGTAAAACATTGCGTTTTCAGTGTGTGATTTCGATTACATTATTTTCAAAAGTGAAACCGTTTCACCTGTGCAGAATTTCAAAGCAGCTGAGCTGTGAAAATGACGCACTTCTACAAAACATAATTCAGGCTTAAGAATAAAAATACACGCTTTTTTATAAAATGACGTCATTTGCATCTGCTAAATCAATCCACTTTTACAATATAGTCTTAAACTTCGTCTATAAAAAAGTGCGCATATGACGTCCTTATCACGAAATAAGAGACAATATTCTTGACATAGCCCATATTTTAATTTCAACTTTCTTTTCAGGTTTTATGATAAAATGGCAACAAAAATATACAGTATCTCTTATTTTCGTCTATTTTCCGTTTACTTTCAATGACTTTCAATAGAAATGAGGTACTTTTGTTGCCACGATAAGAAAAATGGCATTAAAAACTACAAAAAAATTAATATCTCAAAAATAAATCGAGATACAGCTTTCGAACAAATTGCATTTAAAAGAGCATTTTTTTCCTTATACGACGGTGTAAAAATTTAAAATGTGCGATGTTTAGAAGTTTAAAAATTTGCAGTAGAGAAAATTGCAAAACCAAAATTTTATTTCAAATTTCAAAGTGTTGCCATTCGCAAAATGACGTATGCGTTACGCACAGATATGTTTGTCCTTTATAATATAGATAATAGCGAACCTTAGATCCATTTATTACAAATTTATAAAAATTGATGATGTCCATTTTCCAGAAAAAAAGGCAAAAAAAGAATATTTTGATTTTTCTGTAGATAACTTTGTTTTCTGTATGCTTTTCCTTTTTTTAGTTACTGTATTTTTGTGTCTGGAAACATTAAAATAAAATCTATTAACAATATAAGGATTTAATGTTTATTTCACTTTTATTACAAGTTTGCTAGATTAAAAAATATGTTCAGTAATATACATATATTTTCTGTATTGTATAATATTTAAATACATTTTGGGACAAATAGTTATTAAGTTATTATTATTTATTAATTCGAGTCATTATTATTTATTTTAACGTTAAACATTTTTTTTAAACATTTTTAAAGCTTTGACTTCTAGGAAAAAGTTGAAATTTTGTTAAGAAAAAATAAATTGAATTTTTGAGATATTAGTTTCTAGATACAGCTTTTTTAGTCACTATGTTTTCATAAATCGTATGTGTTTAATAATTAATAGAAAATTAATATGAACTTTTAAAATGCTAAAAATAAAAAAATAAATTGTTTACTATCATTCTTTTAATGGCATCAATCAGTATTTTTTTTTTAATCACAATGATGTTATTCCTTGAATAATTTTAAAATTCGATATTAAAAATTTGGTACTTTCTTAGGATTCACAAATATATTACAAAAAGTAGAATTTTTATTTTTGATGTGATTTGTAAAATAATTTTCGAATAGAATATTTATTAGTTTTTATCTTTTAATTCGCATCTGATGTTTCTCTTTTAATGATTTGACTTATGACATAAAAAAATTATCTGCCAAATACAGTTAGGCAATTTAGAAATACCCGTACAATGGAAATATTGGTATATTTTTTCATAAATTTCTTTGAAAACAGAAGTCGATTTTTTTGAATGTTATTTGTAGAACAGATTTTTTTTAGTTCACTGCAAATATTTATCTGGAAAAAATATACAGTAAAACGAAAAGCAAGAAATTGTATTCTCCCTGCGACAAATTTCATTATTGGACAAAGATTACTCTAATTCTAACACGTAAGAAGCTAATTTCGAGAAACTCTCAGAAATAACATACCAGGAATAAATCCTGAAAGATAAAACATGCACAAATAATTCGGGCTTTAGTACAATAAAAACATTCCCTTGACCAGGATTAGCCTTTTGTATGAGTGACCTTATGAGGGATAGTAGAGGAAAATAAGTTCTACTTTCGAAGAAGGCTGCCTTCTTATTGTGCTCCTGAAAGGTCAGAAGCGCAGAAGAAAGGGGGTGAAAAAATCTCGCAGAAAAATTTCACCATTCGGGCGTTTGCCGTATTTTGAATGCCAGTGCGTTTTTAGACTTCAGTATTCAAAGGGTTAATTTGATCTTTTAAAAATAATTTTAACTCAAAACTTGAAGTCACAGTTGTCGGTACCTAGCAAAGAGAAAATTGCTGGCCAACAGCAAGATAGGGGCTGGCAATGATGGAGAAGTGCTGGCTGGTGGTCTACCACTGCATGACCACTGCTGGACAGCTTCAGTCAACTTTGCTGTTGGAAATCATCAGATAAAATTCTGGTGGGCATCCATTTTATCTCATGCGCTGGCCCACCACTACATGGAAGTGCACGAACTTTTGCAGTATTAGTGCTGGGAACTCTTACGCTAGGTGGCGCTGCGAATATCGAAGACATTGAGTATTTGAACACAAATCTGAAATGAACACAATTTAAGCTGTAAAGCTAATTTTTTTTAAACTGTAAAAAATATAGCACCACTGCCACCAACAAAATAAATAAGTAAATGAATAAATAAATAAATTCTTTATTTCAACACACTTTTTTCTCTCCTTAAATCTGGTATTACTAGGTCACAAAGGATTTCGGTTTTCATAAATTATGCAGTTCAGAATCAATAATAATAATAAAAATCGTATAAAATACAGAGGATTTCTATACAATAGAATAATTTCTATACCAGTTTAATGATTGGGAACGTAAATCACAAAAGAAACAAACTTGAAATAGTGTAATGAGAGCTTGAAAACTACGAGCAGTCGTAGTGTACGCTGAAAGCACTTGTTGATGTCCGATCACGAAACCCAAACACCATCGAGCGCGGTTAGTACCTGGGAGGGTGATCACATGGAAACCACTGAAAGTTCAAATATTTCTATACACATTTCTATTACAGACGCTTCTACAGATATTTCTATAGCTCTTGGTCAAACTAGCTTATAGAAAAAAGAGCCATAATTATATAATACTTCGGTTTTTTATAGAATCTACAAGAAATTTTTGTAAGGAAAAGTGCTGGGCCAGCAAAGGAATAGCAGTGGGATAGGTGCTAGCACTGTAGGAAAAGTGCCGGATTGAAGTAATGTGATGGCATACCAATGCTGGCCTGCTGTTGGCCATCACTGATGGGCCAGCTGCATTCGGCTTGGACACTTTTCGACAGGTTTAAGTAAAGGCACCCTTGCACTTTACCGCTGATGGCACTGCTGGCTGCCATCTTTTTTTCCAGCTGATGGCCCACTGTTTCTTTCTTTGCTGGGTAACATCTTTGCATGTGAACAGTCGCACTCTTAACTTCAGATTCTAATCTCAGTACCGGAGAGTAAAAATTGCTGTAATTTACGTTTTTTAGACGCATTTGTGTTAAAATGTTTAGTTTTATCTAAGAAAAGGATCGTTTCCTTTTAAATATGAAGTCGTTTTTACTTACTTAAGCATTCACCTAGTGTCTCAAATTTAGTATCAGTACACATGCAGAAGGAAAAAAATATGGAAACTCTATGAGAAAAAAAAATGCGTGTTTTCAAAAGCAGTACGTTATTTTCCGTTCAAAATATTTTCACGCAGCATGTCCCTAATGGGATTTTGCGCCTTTAAACCATATATAACAAAATTTAAACTATACAAATTAAAAGAAAAAGTTTTTTGATTTTTTATCTGAAAATGGCATGAATAAGGATCAATAAACCCCATTATACCTCTCTTGTCTGCAATAACGAAAGCTATCTACTACCGCCATTTTGAAGAAATTTCATAAAATATTTTTAAAATTAAAATATAAAAATGGGGATATAAAAAAAAAAACAGTTAGTGCGGGCACATCTACAAATGAACAGCTTTCAGTTTAAAATAAAATTTATTAAAACTGGTTCAGTTGAAAGTTCAGGGCAAATGACTAATAAACAGCCTTGTGTTTTAAATATAGGATTGTATAAAATTATGAAAAGTTAAATTAAGTAAATTATGTTATTTTGATAAAATTATAGTAGAATGTCTTAATGAATAGCAATAAAATTTTATTAGCTGAAAGAATTTTGGAAGAAAACTTGGGGTACTTGATATTATTTTAAACCTCAAATTAGTGCCAAGATCCTCATTGTTTGGTTGTGTAACTCGACGAAGCGAATTCATCCAGCTGAATCATCAAGGATCACCAGAATCATCACCAGAACCATCAAGGTCTGTAATATAGATCACCATTTTTTGGACAAAGACTTCGGATCTAATCATGCACACTATATGCCACAGCTCTTCTTTAAAGACACTCTAAATTTTTGTAAAACATTGCGTTTTATCAGTCTGTGACTTCGATTACGTTATTTTCAAAAGTGAAGAATTTCAAAACAGCTGGGGTGAAATAACACACTTCTACAAAACTTCAGTTTTAAGAATTAAAATAAGGCTTTTTTTAAATAAAATGACATCATTTGCATCCGCTAAAGCATTCCATTTTTATGATCCAGTCTTAAACAAACAACATCTAAAGAAAAACATGCATATAACATCATTATCACAGAATAATACACCCCCCCCCCCAAAAAAAAAAGAAAAAAAAAGAAATGTCGTCATTCAAGAAGATCGACAAAACAAATCAGGTATCTAATGGCTCATATGCCTTCATTTGTTTGTTTATAAATAGCTCCATGTTTTATGAGAAGTCATTCATATATAATTTTCAAAATTCGGAAATATTATTACGCACGGATTATTAAAATTGCATTCTTTCAGCTTTCTGATACGAATTAAGTAAATGCGAAGAAATTAAGTCTTACAAATATTCTTAAAAATATTTTTTAACCCCCTCACTGACAAGCCCGTGTTAATACGTTCACTAAGTTCCAGGTTTCACTGCAATACAAGCAATATTTAAAGTAATATAATTCTATTGATTTAATGTATTTTTAATACATTGAACAATGATTAATACTTCCAAGGATTGCATTCATATTCGTTATTAAGTTTTTTTATAAAATGTTCAAAGATTCATTTTTTTTAGCATTTAAAACAAAATGCAGAGAAAACAACATTACAATTTTGCCCTTTTCCAAGACAGTCGGAGGGTAGGAGAAAGTGTTGTATCGTTCTTAAAGCAACTTTACAATAAACTAAAAATCCTGTAATTGATAAATAAAACCAAAATTCACCGTGTGTTATATGAGGCGATATTTTTGACATAGCACTCATTTTAATTTCATTTTTTTTAGTCTTTATGAGAAAATGGCAACAAAAAGATACAGTAATCTACTTCTTTTCTCTTTACTTTTAACAGAAATGGAGTACTTCAGTTGCCATGATTAGAAAATTGGTATTAAGAACTATAAAAAATTTAATATCTCAAAAATAAATTAAGATACAGCTTTCAGACAAATTGCATTTAAAAGTAAAATTTTTTCTGTATACGACGGTGTAAAAATTAAAAATGTGGGATATTTAGAAGTTTAAAAATTTGCAGTAGCGAAAATTGCAAAACGGAAATTTTATTTCAAATTTCAAAGTGTTGCCATTCACAGAAAGACGTATGCGTTACGCACAGATATGTTTGTCCTTTATAATATAGATAGATAGATAGATAAAAATTAAAAATGTGGGATGTTTGGAAGTTGAAAAATTTGGAGTAGCGAAAATTACAAAACCGAAATTTCATTTCAAATTTCAAAGTGTTGTCATTCACAGAATGACGTATGCGTTACGCACAGACATGTTTGTCCTTTATAATATAGAAAGTTTGTTATTTCTAATGACATTATCTATTAATAAGGTCCTTCCAGTTCTACCACAAATTTTGAAAAGAATTTTTTGTCCTGTTTTATCGCAGATTTTTTTTTTTTTTTTTTTTAAATAAATTATGTGAAAACTCTGTATGATATCTATGTATGGTGCTTGGAACTTTATTTTTTCAACATTTTGATCTTCTAAACTCAATATTCTTCTATAAAAAGAAAAAAAATGTCAAACTGTCTTTGAACTGTAGATGTGTACATGATGGACCGAACTGAAAAACAATACTTTAATGCAGCTTTATAAACGAATTTAAATTCTAAACACAAATAAAAGCAATAAAATGCCTGAAAATCGTTTCAAAACAATAACTTATGTTAGTGGTATAATGTTACTTTCTAAATCGAACATAAAATACAGAATTGATCTGCTAACGTTCTTTCAAATGTAACTTTACGTAGTTTTCACTCTTTTTTCTCATTTAATTAGGACGACAGTTCACCTACTTACTTATTAAATGTAATCTGTGATCTGGATTGAGATTGAGATTAAAACTTTTTGATGAAAAGTTGTTTACGAGTATTTTGTCATTTAGATAAGCTTTTCATGTTTAAATTAAAATGGCAAGTACAAAAATTCTATGAATTTTATTTAAAAAAATTCTGAAAGCTTTATTTCCGTTCTTCATTAAGAATGAGATCTAAGGACCTAAACGTTTGTGGAAATTCTAATATACACGCATACACACACGTATATTTATGGAATAGATTTAAAAATGGCGAAAGCAAATTCAGAGAGCCTCAAAATGTAATATGCCAATATTTCAATAATCGGGTTTTTATCATGTTTCAATGCGTTTTTTCAAACTCATATGACGTTATATATTCACCTGCTGACGTCCATTATATTTCCAATATGACATAGTATTCACTTAAAAAAAAAAAAAGAAAAAAATCGTCAAACTATTTATTTCATTTTTTCACGTGGAAATCTTACAATAGGAAAGTTTTGACGTAATATTCACCTTTTGTTAAATTCGTCGAACAATTTATTTCGTTTCATATTTCATGTGTTAATCTTTCATTAGAAAAGTAATCGTTGTGGCATGAATTTTATAGTGGATTTTTAATTGGTGGCTACTGCTATAACGAAAAATGTTTAAATATGATATGAAATTGTTGTTCAATTGGTGTTTTCTATTAATTAAAAATTAATTAAAAATTATTTCGATTCCGGATTACTTTAGTTGCCTCGTCCGTGTTGTAATACACATATAGGGTAGTCCGACCAGTAAGTGAACAGCCCCCAGTGATTGAACAATATTTATATATTTTTATGGAATAAGGTTTGAAAGCCTTCCCACTAGATGGTTTACAACATGACCTTAATTCTATTCAATAGCAAGCTATCGCATTCCTGATTTGTTACTGAAGTCATATTACTTTACTTTGAGAGCATGTTTTATTTTTCATGTCTGAGAAACACATTGTTCCTTTGCTGAAATAATAAGGTAAGTGCTATGTCATTTCATATATTTGATAAGAATTTAGTGTTTTTATTTGCATTATGTAATGATTTTATTGTACATACATTAAATATATATATGATAGCCATATTTCTAATTGTTTTAATCATTGTAGAATATCTACAATTTGAGAATAAGGATGTTTAATAACTGGTTAGGCAAATGTTAAAAATCCAATGAATGAACAGCTGTTCATTCACTGGAAGGAATACATTAGGCTACTTTTCCTAGTGAATGAGCAGTTTTGGGCTCTATGTTTTTCTGGCTTCTTTTGCACCTATCTTTTGGATTAGGTGATTTCAACAATGCTAACAAATGAAATGTTAACAGATATAAGAACGTAACAAAAGAACATGTACACACACATTTTTAAAAGTAATAATTATTGATAACTTTCAAATCTTACTTATTCTATGTTTTTAGAGGATTGATAGAAATATTCTCTCTGGTGACCAAGAATTTTCATCAAAGAGGAAATATGGGAGGTTCAAGCACTCCACAGAGGACCTTGAAAATGTTGTACAGGCTGTGAGGCTCAGGTCAGCTCAGTTTGAAGAAGACCTTTTAATTTTAATATTCCCAAAGCAACGTTGTCTATGAAACTGAGAGGGAAAATAATTTAAAGTAAACGTATGGGGCATTGCCTGTGTTGTCCATTGAAGAAGAAAAACTCCTTGAACTTTGGATAGTTGGAAAGAGAAATTGGATTTACAATGCATAAGGATGAAGTAAAAGGTGCTGTTTACGATGCCATGAAACAAACAGGAAGGATAAATCCATTTATATACAAACATCCAGGGGAGAAATGGATGGTTCTGCTTTAAAAATAGCATCCAAGGTTGGAAATATGAAGTAAGAACAATGACAATATGTGGACTACAGGTCCACATGTAATGGAATTTGAAGTGACCTGCAGTAAAGTATAAGATCTGCATTTTAACCCTTACCCTGGCAAAACAAATCTGTGTCTGAAATGTTGAAAATACTGATTGCCCCCAGAATCTGCAAACAAATTGATTTGAAAATAAAAAGAGGGTTTTTATCACGTGTATTGTACAAGCAAAATATTTTATGAAAATTTCTGATACGAATCTATCAATTTTGAATAAAAATGAAGTGGGAAGCATATTCCCACTACACATGTAAGGGTTAAGGATCATATGAAACGCATAAAAAAATACCCGAACTTATTTCTGCAACATGCTCCCGTTAATCCGGAGTTATTATTGAAATAGAGAAATGCGGGGCCATTGATTTCAGGAAATAGAATTAGTTTTTTTCTTTCTTTTTTATTAAATCTGTAATTTATGATTAATTTCAAAACTTAAAAGTGACAATTTTCAAGCTAATTAATTATCGCTCTGGGTTAAAAAAAAACCCGTTATTCAGTAAAATCATGTTATAAGTCATTATTTGTACAAGTCGTAAAATAAGTAAAGAGCTATGAAATTTAAGTATTTTTAAATTGCTGCCTGTTCATTCACTGGAAAAGTTTGCGTTCATTCGCTGGTAACAACTGTTCATTTACTTGGTTTTTTGTATCGATTCCTATTAAGACAACCCTAGCATCCCAAACAAGTGAAATATAAAATTCCTTTTGTTATTTTTTTGTTATTTCTAAACCAACAAATGTATTTGCAAATTGTCAAACACAGTCACACATAGGTACAGTTTATTAAAATATAATGAATTATTTTCTTTTTAAATGTGCTTAAGTGTTCATTTACTGGTCGGACTACCCTACGTAACATTTCACAATTCTGGCATCCAAACTGTGGATTTGTACATAATTTTTATATACACTGGGTTTCATAATGATATGAACAGCCAGTTTTTCAAGCATAAAAAAGAAGAAAATTTTACAAAACAAACTGAAGTCTAATCAATGTTAGAAATAGAACAAATTGTTTTATTTTATAACACTAGGAGGTTCTGCCCCCTACGAGCTACGCTCGTCATCCCACGTTCAGACACCGCAGATTCTAACAGCACGCTAATTTGATCGGCTTTAAAAAGATTTCGGAAGATTGAATTATAATTTGAATCTGACGTAATTTTCACCAAACTTTTCTTTCTCTTTTTTAATATTCACGTAAAATACTTTTGTTAGAAATGAAATATTATGGTCATCTTAAAATATCAAATAAATGTCTCGCGCAATTTTTAAATTTAAACTGTTTTGCAATATTATTTTTTGTTCATTTTACGTAATAAGTGTAATGTGACGTAAATTCTCTTATTTAAGACTTCTAACGCATGTTAATGAATTTATTATTTTACAATATTCTTTCTCTTTTAAAATTCACGTGTAAATATAGTTTTTATGAAGTAGGGTAACTCCGGGAGAGTCGCCGCATACGGGATAGATGCCGCATCCCTTCTATTTCTTGTAATTATCGATAAATGGTCGTCAAACGCACAGTATAGGTGCGCAATGAGATTATTTTAACCAGTGTATAGCGTGAATCCAATTTCGATGTTTACTTGTAGAAGTACAATCCTTAATTTGACGTAGGTGCATGATTTCACTGTCCAAACTTTTAAACACGTTATGTTTAAATAGTTTTCATACACTAATTACTAATTGCATGCATGATTTCGAAGTCAAAACTAAGTGTAGCGTTTGTATAGAGTACTGTGTGTATGATTACGCCATTCCCCTTAGCGATGGCAGGTAACTGTGATGGTCGACGTCTGCACCATGCAATATGGGATACATGCCACAATTCCATTCCGGTATACATGCTGCAGTTTCTTTTGCACGGGATGATTAAGTGTTATTAACTTTTCCTTTTCTTTTTGCATCGACTAACCATGTTAGTCATGTTATCAAGTTTACTAAAACCAAAGGAGAAAAAGGGGAAAATAAAAACTAAGAAGGGCAAGAAAGATGCAAGTCAAGATGATAATAATGAAAAATTGGATTACGCGTAAAGCAGACGTTCTTTGCAAACTACTCCATAAAAGAGGAAGTATAATTGGCTTCGTTGCATCATGTGTTTAAATGTAGTTACAGAAAGACTGTACTTTTTCGACACTTTTCCTGTAGATTGAGGTCGATCTCTTAATCCATTCGGGACCATAGGTGCATATAAGTACCTTCATAAAGAGCTTACAAAATTTGTTTCTGGCACCAGTAACTTCTCTTTAAAGAGTGGTACGAACCGAATAAAATGCGTGTAAAAGCTACCGGTCCCGAAAGGGTTAACAAATAAATTATGTAAACACAATTTTACTTTTTTCTTTTCCCTTTCTAATACATTGATGTTACGTTGTTGCTGAAATAGCAACTAAAATTTAATGTAAATAAAGGTCGATAATTTTAACAGTGAAAGTAGGCAACAATCATTAATTTGAATCTACTAATGCTTTTCATTGTACTCATTTAATTTCATTTTCTTATTACATCCATAATTATAGTCCAGGTATGAATATATTTTTTAAATATTTTTATTTATAACTTCATTCTGTTCTTATTACAAGCACGGCATAACTACCGCACAAGCGCGGCGTCTCAGCCTGAATGTGCGGGTGACGCGCCGCACAGTAATGTTTTAGAAAAAAAATTGCTAAAAAATATTAATAATTTGTTTTGAATTTTTTTGTCGCAGTACACGCGTTGTACATTTAACATTAAATAGCACAGCATGATTTTTTTTATTTTATGTCGTCCTTGGGACTTTATACGCAAATTCAAAAAAATGTGCGGCATAAATCCCGGAATTGCCCTAATTTTCAATGAGTTCCTGCTTTTTATATTTTCTGTTTATAATAGTCACGTGTACAATAAATTTTTTAATTTGAAACAAACATTATTGTTTGTGCTGTTTATATAGTTGGCAACAGTTTAAATTAATACAATTTTCTAAAATATGTAAAAAATATCTCTCGAAATGCTGAAAATTTGAATTTAAAATAGAAATAAAACCTCAAAAAATGAGTCAAATTAAATAACTACATACAGTCTGCACACCGGAAAATTCTGATGCATAAAATGATCTAAAAATGATTAAATTCCTATGTACAGTTTTTACTCCTATAAAACTTTTTTAATGGAACGATTTTGTCCAACTTTGGCATTAAATATCTCTTAAAATAATCCTTCGATTTGAAAACTGCCTGCATCAGTGTGTTTATCAAACATTTCTCTATAATAGTACTGATTTTCATATTTTTGTATGCCACAGTTTTTTTAATATTAACGAAGAAAGGCCATGCTTAAGCATTCAAATTGGATGCTGATCTGCCGGGAATATATACGCAGATTTTCATTGGTCCATTTCCAAATCAAAACTTTTTTTTATATATAGAAGGAAAATATAATTGAAACGGCGATTTATACATAAAATAAACTGCATTTTTCCATTTTGAGGTGTTTCGTAATGATATGAACATGGGCCGCCAAAAATATAGATTAATAGCCAGTGTATGCACCAGATCTTTTAATTACTGTAAAAATGCGATCAGGCGTACAGTGAACCAAGCTTTTTAATATATTTTGATCGATTTCATTCTAGTGGAAGATGATAGAAGCTTCTAATTCTGAAATTATGGCATATTGAATTCCATTTGCGTAAACAGCTTTAACCAGTAGGCTCCATACATTTTCCATTGGATTTAATTGAGGAGAAACAGATAGCCATGGAATTACATGTACACCATTATTAAGAAATCATTCCCAAGCGCTGTTTACCGTTTTTATGGATGTATTCTCTTGTTGGAACATCCAGAAATGTCCTCCAATTTCATCAGCAAATGGTAGCAAGTTATCTTCAAGTAGGTCTTGGTAGGTTAATGCACTCATTCTGTCAGAGTAAAACAAAATGTTGATCTTACCATGAAATCCAAACGCTGCCCAAACAATGAGTGAACTTCCACCCTGCTGTCATTTTTGAAACGTTTCTGCTTTTTTGCGCAGAGCGCGCCAATAATAAGAAAAACCGTCCGGACCATCCAAATTGAATTTTTTTCCATCGGAGAATATTACTCTTTCATATTCTAACTTCCAGGATATGTGTTCTTTTGCCCAATTCAGGAGATTCTGCTAATGTATTTTAGTAATACGTGGTTGAGGCTTTCTATTCTTGTACCTCATCATCTTAAAGCTCTTGACTACTCTGGACAAGGTACTTTTTGATGAAATTATCATTGAACTTGAAATTATCATTTAGAGACGGCCATGTATCCAATTCTTTGCGTGACCCTGTATATCATTTTATCTATGTTCTAAAAACATTACTTAGTAAAACTAAATGCAGTTCAGCATAAAAATGCATAAATCATTTAAAAACCACCTTTAAGCAATTTGCAATCATACTCAGTAACCATTACGGATTCTGTTGTGTGGCCCTGTATATGTATTATAGCATTTATACACACCATATACTATGCATAAATATAGTAAAACATAAAAGCACATAACATAATTAAAATTCATTTCCAGCAATCATCGTTACTGTACAGTACATCGGACACAATACAGTATCTGAAATCTTTTGTGTGTCCCTGTAAATGTTATGCACTTCGTATTATACATGAAATAAGTTATAATAAACCTCAGCGACGTATATTAAGTTAATTATACATAAAATAATTTAACATAGTAATTAAAATATGCCGCAAACAAATCCCTCCCCCCCCCCCAGTATCATTATGTAACGGAATTCTTTTGTGTAGCCCTGTAAATGAACAATAATTATTCCTTGCACCCCATATTCTACAGAATGTATACTTTAGTGCACTAAATAAATGCATATCAATTTTATTATGTTTGAAAGCATGTAACATCATTAAAAATCATTTTAAACGATTTTTTTCCATAGGCCGTAATGTAACGGAAAACTTTTGACTGTCCCTGTAAATGAACTAAACATGCTAAAAACTTTATTTGAAATAAGGAACGTGCTATAGTAACATTAATAACATCCAAAAATTTCAGGGCAATCCAAGTATATTTACGGGAGTTAGAGCGCGGACAGATGGCCAGACAAACCGAAGTCATAAACACTTTTCAACATTGTTGGAAAGTGTTAAAAATGCCTTTGGGTGTGACGATTTACATTATATATTTCTGGCAGTTTTTCTTAAAGGAACATTTATACTTGTTAGAAAAAAGCCTTTAGAAATGTATTTTTTTAAAGTTTTTTTTCATGTTTTTTTTATATATATCACAAAGCTGAAGTGCTTTTTCCGTCACTTTTACTCTGATGCAAATTTTTAAATCCGATTTTGTCTAAAGCTGTGTAGTCCTACTGTGATCTGCGTGGCACCACTATTTACAATAGTAAATTTCGTCTTACTCTATGCAAGAATTTCTGCGATTAAATAATTATAGGTTACTATTCGGAAATAGTAATAACCTATGAGTTACACATGTGACCTATACTGAAGTATTGGAAATAAAGTAAATTTTAAATGGAGAATTTTAAAATAAACGATTTTGTGGATTTTTAAAGGTACTTTTCTTAAGAATTAGAGATTTTATGTTCAGCTTTGATACTGATTTTCTTAATAGTCTGAACTAAGTATTCTTTGACAAAGTTGTTGTTTTAGTTTTCCTGACTAGAAGTTAGTTTTAGAAGTTGTTTTTCTTATACTAGTTTAGAAATAAATGAAAACAAGTTCCGGTAGAAGTTTCCGCACTTTTCTAAAAGAAATTAAATGAAAAAAAAGTACTTTCTTTGTTGTTTAGATAATCACCCAGTAAAAAGAATTAACCATGGTTTTGACTCAAAAAGACAAAAAAAGTCAATTTAAACGTTGCAGAAATATTTAAATCTAAATGTAACCTAGTGTTCGGGGTGAATAAAAAATGTTAATTCTAGATAGATAAACTAGTTGGATGTACCAATCCTAAAACTTTCTTCTATTTTAATATTTCAAAATGTTGTTACAAATGTCATTATTTCATTTTTATTAGTTCAATACTATATCAACTTTGACTTTCATCTTAAATTTCAGCTTCAGTCAATTAATCGGAATAAAAACGAGTTAATCTCGATCATATTTATTAAAATCAAGAAAATTACACAAAAATAGTTATTATAGTGTTCTCTTTTGGCGGAATACTTCCAAATTCAGGGAGGACCTGCTTGCCATGGCTGAAAACATGCACAAAAAAATTGGTTCAATTCTATGCATCTAATTCGATTTCTTTTTCGATATGTTTACGGAGATTTTTAATTAGGCCACTTTGATTTTCGGAACCGGTTTAGAAAGTGAAAGCATGTTCTTAAAACAATCTGGAAATAAAATCGAAAAAGTAAAAAAAAAGGCAGATGTAGAAACCAATCTCAGCTATCCAATGAAATAAAAATCATTTAAAATAGTAAAAGGCAAACGAGATATCCTTAAAAATTTCTTCCATTGGATTAGCATTAGGGTCTTTCCAAGTGACTGAAGTCCCTTAAGATCCTACACTATTCACTCAGAAGACCCGGATGATAATGTTAATTCTATGGGGAAGTTATTTTCAAATATCTCGCTTGAATTTTGACATTTTCAAATGATTTATTTTGCATAGGATAGCTGAGGACGATCTACAACTGGGCTAGTTTTTACTTTTTTGATTTTGTTTACATATTTTTTTTTAAAAAATTGCTTTTACTTTCGGAACCGGTTTGAACCGATTCTGAAATTGAATCTATCCTAATATAAAAAAACTATAACCAAAATCGAAAAAGTAAAAACTAGCCAGGCTGTAGATCGTCCTCAACTATCCTATGCAAAAAAAAAAAAAAAAAAAAAAAAAAAAAAAAAAAAAAAAATCAAAATTCAAGCGAGATATTTGAAAATAACTTCTCCATAGGATTAACATTATCATCCGGGTCTTTTTGAGTGACTAGTGTAGGCTTCTCGCTTGAATTTTGATATTTTCGAATGATTTCTTTTGCATAGGATAGTTGAGGACGATCTACAACCGGGCTAGTTTTTACTTTTTTGATTTTGGTTTCATATTTTTTTTAAATTACTTTTATTTTCGAAAACGGTTTGAACCGGTTCTCAAATTGAAACTATCCTAGTATCAAAAAACTATAACCAGAATCGAAAAAGTAAATCCTATGCAAAAAAAAAAAAAAAAAAAAAAATCACTCGAAAATATCAAAATTCAAGCGGGATATTTGAAAATAACTTCCCCATGGGATTAACATTATCATCCGGGTCTTTTTGAGTATCTAGTGTAGTCTCTTAAGAGCTTACGCTAGTCACTCGGAAAAAGTCGAATGCTAATGGTAAATCTATGGGAGCGTTATTTTTAAATATCTTGCTGAAATTTAAATATTTTTGAATAATTTTTTTTGCATGGGATAGCTGAGGATGATTTACAACCGGGCTAGTTTTTATTTTACGATTTTGGTTATAGTTTTTATTATAATAGGATAGTTTCAATTTCGGAACCGGTTCCGAAAGTAATAGTATTTTTAAAAAAAGAATCTGAAACCGCAATCGAAAAAGTAAAAACTATCCCTGTTGTAGATCGTCCTCGGCTATCCTATGCAAAAAAAAAAAATCATTGTAAAATATTAAAATTTGAGTGAGATATTTAAAAATAACGCTCCCATAGACTTAGCATTAGCGTTTTCCTTTCTTCCCGTGACGAAGTGGACTCTTACGTCTATTTTATTCCCTAGAAAATAACCAATGAAGATCCGTAAATATTTGGATGAAACGAATGAATGATTTGACTTCTTCAGAGCAAGTATTTGGAATTTCTATAGAAGAGGTATAATATTTTTCTCATTTTTTATCTAATGACACCGTTTTAGATTTTGATATTCATCTGATGAGGGAAATAATGCAACAGAGCTAGTGAATTGCAGCACAGTAATACCTCGACTTATGTCAGCAATTCGTTCCAAGACTAGCGACGTAAGTCGAGGTACATTTAGATAAGCAAAAAAAGGATAAGTAATAAAAATTCACCAAAATCTAATGAAGATATTTTATTATATTTAGGGATTATGTTACATACATTTAACATTTGCAAAAAAAAATGTTTGCAATACAAGAATTTGGAATAAATCAATCAGTTGTTAACTTGTTAGCTGCCCCGTTCGAGAATTTGAGGATGTGAAAAAACATTACAGTGAAGTTTGAACAGACAATTTTTCTTTTTTCTCATAGAAGCTCTTTTTAACAGCAGTAAGTTTTCTAAGCTTTTTCCAATGACTTTTTTATTTGTTTGTTACTATCACTTGACTGTCGCGGGAAAGTTTCCCTTCACAGACCAAAAGTCTTCAAAAAAATTGCGTGTATCGTAGAAAACTCTACTTCTCCCCAACCTGGCGATAAATGCGCCAAAGTGTCAACCTTGGATTTCTCTTTTGGGAGAGCACTCTTCATTTAAACTTCTTGTAACCCTTGTACTCCCAACGCGCCGATTTGGCTTTTTTTTGAAATCGCGCCAAAGAAGTAGAGTATTCTCCGGTCGCACCAAAAAGTTCATAGTGCGTCAAATAAATTTCTTTTTCTTGCAGACGACGTAAATGCGGTATGACGTAAGTCGGGGTGTTACTGTATTTAGTGAATTATGTCATGCAGTTTTTGAAGATAAAAAAAAATGTAAATATATGATTCTTAAGAGATCAGAGAAAAATAAAAATGAACAACTCTGTTATATATTTATAACTTTTATGAATCCTAGTACAGAATTAAACTGCACTAGTTTAACTTTTACAAAATATTGCGTTTACATTTATTTGACATAAACATTTTAAAAAGAATTCATTGCTCTCTGAATAATAAACTAAAAAAATGGGTAGGGGAGGTAGGGGAGGTATGATACACCTTTTTTTTTTTTTTACTAATTTTTTACAACCCTTATAAAGCTATTTTTAAACAAATTTTTCATGTTTTCTTATAAAATGACCTTTTATTCATTTATTAAAAAATATTGCGAATTTAAAAAATAGTCATTCAAAAAATATATCCCAATTATTTTGAATGGTTACTACTGTATCAAATCTCCCCATTACTGGGGAGGATTGATACACTAGCAAGGGAGATTTGATACATTGTTACGTAAATTAAAAAAAAAATGCAGACAATTCAATTTATGTGTCATACAATTTTTTATGATAAATCTTGAAATATTTAAGTAAAATTTAAAAAGAAATGACATTGATATATTTTTGTGTCTGAAATGTTTTTTACAAAAATATTTAAACAATTTTATTAACACACTTTTTAGAAAATAAATAATGAAAAAAAAAAAAAAAAAACCCTAGAGATCTTGCTGCAAGGAAAAAGGAAGTGAACATTGCTATATTTGCAAACAATTTAACATAAATTTAGCACATTTATGATTTCTTTAACCCTTTCAGGGCAAAGCATTTTCAATGCCAAAGTATTGAATAAATGAATGGCACCGGAATTTACAAAAAAATTTAATTGGAAATAAAAAAGGGCTAAAAAAAAAAGAACACTTTCATATAAAATGGAAAATATTTTATCAAAATGCTGGTGCCAACCTGGCGTTTGGGAATTAAAAATAAGTGGTTTCATAAACATACCACCACCCCTGAAATGGTTAAAAGAAAAACTAATAACTTTATCATAAGTAAAATCGGATGGATTTAATGTTTTTTTAATTTACCCTTCGTCAATTATAGAATCATCTTCCTTTTCAGGCCATTTAAACTTTTTCCTTCTACACGACGAGCAAAGCGAACTAACCATCTACCATCGCACTGCTTTTCTATGCAACACACATAATGTCTATGAATAGTCTCTTTGTTCTTCCTTACCGATTTCAGTAGCTCTTGCTGTAAAACAATAATGAATATTACTGTCCTATATTAGTTTACAACTTAAAAACTATTAAATTTCGAATATACAAGTGCATTATTTCTCCCCAGTACTAATGTATCATTTCTCTCTATCATGCCTTATTGGATTTTACATCACTTTGTATAAATGCAGTTGTAAAATGTCAATCTGCTTTCTGGTAAAACTCACCCGAGCAATGTGCTTTAAAAATAAAAAAAAATTACAAGATATTATTTCCAAAATAATAAGAGTTATGAAAGAAAATCAGTATTTAAAAAAATTTACATTGACATTCCAAAAGTCTTCAAAATTAAAAGAAAAAAAAACGTTGTCAGTGCTTCACTGCTAAGTCCAGCTAATGATGGCCACTGCTAATAAAAGAAGGCTTTACATCTGTTACAATGGCTGTTAATGCCATTTGTTGAGAAAAATTGTCAATGTATCTACCCTCCCTATGTATCAAACCTTCCTACCTCCCCTACATTATCCCTGATTTTTTTTCTGTAAACTATCTTCAAAGAAACGAAAAATAACTCTAAGAGTCAACTTCAGTCACCTGAAAAGACCCGCTCGCTAATGCTAATCCCATGGAAGAAATTTTTAAAGAAATTTCGTTTGCATTTCAGTATTTTTAAACAATTCTTTTTGCATTGGCTAGCTGAGATCGATCTGTACAAAAGGCGTTTTTTACTTTTTCGATATTGTTTACGGAGATTTTTAATTAGGGCACTTTGATTTTCGGTACCGGTTTCGAAAGTGGAAGCATGTTTTTGAAAACAATCTGCAAATAAAAAAAAAAAAAGTAAAAAAAAAAAAGGCAGATGTAGAGGTAAATCTCAGATGCCCAATGAAAAAAAATCATTTAAAAATATTAAAATGCAAACGAGATATCCTTTAAAATTTCTTCCATAGGATTAGCATTAGTGAGCGGGTCTTTCCAAGTGACTGAAGTAACCCCTTAAGTCTATTTTATCCCCTTGAACATAACCGATGAAGATCCGTAAACCTTTAGATGAAACGAATGAATTATTTGACTTCTTTAGAGGAAATAATTGGGATTTCTATAGAAGAGGTTTAATATTTTTTTTTTATTTTATCTAATGACTCAGTTTTAGATTTCGCAATTCACCTGCTCAGGGAAATAATGCAACAAAGCTAGTACATTACAGTATTTTGTGAGTTGTGCAGTTTTTGAAGACTTAGAAAATTGTAAAATTTTGTTATTTGTGACCACCAAGATAACGTCATTCGCAACTAATCTGTATGTATTATAAACTGCTAATTAATTTGAAAATTAACTTTTTTATCGGTTGAATTATAAATCATTATATAGTATCAAACTTCACTAGTTTAGATTTTACAGAGTATTACATATACATCTCTTTTATATAAAAATTTTAGGAAGAATTCTTTGCACTCTGAATAATAAACGAAAAAAATGAGTGTCTTAAGAAAAAACAGAAAATAACATCAAGTCCATTTCATCTTCTAGAAAATAACCATTGAATATCTGTAATCCTTTGGATGAAACGAATGTGACTTCTTCAGATGAAATAATTGGGATTTCTATAGAAGATGTATGCATTAGTAGTTGGATAAAATATTTTCCTCCATTTTTTACCTAATGACCCTATTTTAGGTTTTGTTATTCATCTGCTGGAGGAAATAATGCAACAGAGCTAGTGCATTGCCGTATTTAGTGAGTTATGTCACGTAGTTTTTGATGAAGGTTTTAAAAATTGTAAATGTGTGATTTTCAAGAAAGCTATGGGAATTAAAATAATAAATATTTATGTTATGGAATTATCACCTTTATAAATCTTTATATAGAATTGAAGTTCACAAGTTTAACTTTTTCAAAATACAGGTTGAAAGAACGTCCCAGTTATAAATTTTAACAAGTTGGAACCCATCGAAATTCGGTGAATTAAAATGTTTAGAATGGAACTGTTAGATCGAATTTATAATAAACCTACCAAAATATTTACAATAAAAAATTCATCTTGAATTGGTTGTCTAACTCTTAAAACAAATAATGTTTTTAACCTAAAATTACCAAAATGTTATTTCCACAAATATTATTACTTCAACTGCTTAAGTTATTGAAAAATTAAACTGTTTTAGAATACGTAATCAAGATGAGTAATTATGTTGAAGTTATCGATTGAGGCTCTTAAGTTTGATTTTACGGGATGAAAAATCGCTAAAAAGGATTTTGCTTTGTCACATTATAAAATTTTCCCCCATAAAATCTATATATGATATTTTCACATTCTCAAAATTTACATACGCACCACTCAAATTCACAATTTAAAAATATTTTAACGCGCAATAATTTATTAATGAATGTATTTCAGAACTTAAAGTCACGTTTGTCCGATACAGCTTTTCATGAGAACATTCGCACAAACCTTAAGTTCTAATCTCAGTACCCGCGGAAATTTACCATCAAGAAATTTGGCTTTAATTGCCATAGTATTGGCCATTTAGTATTGGTTAAATATTTAGTTTTATCAAAGAAAATTATCGTTTTGTTTTAAATATGACATCATTTTTACGCACTGAATCAATTTGCCTAGCGTCTCAAATTCAGTGTCAACGTAATGTAAAAATATTGAAATATCTTCTTCAATCTTTTGATTTATGAGGAAGAATGCGTGTTTTTTTAATGGTTGACGTCATTTTGTGTTCAAAAATTAGAAAAAAGTTACTTTTATTTGTAATGTGAAAATGGCATCAATAAGGACATAATCAATAAAAATAAATAAACCATGACTATTTTCCATGGAGGAATGAGATAGATGGAGGTGCAGTAAGGTGGCTGGGGGTGACGCCAAAAAAAAATAACCTTAAAATCCGCTACAGAAAGCCCAAACAAAACCACTTGATTTGACACGCCTATCAGTTCAAACTGGTTTAAACTTGTATTTCTTTGCTTTCATTTTTTACCGTCGGAAATTGTTATTCAAGATATGATTAAAATTTCGATAAAAAATTACTTATGCGCTGTTATAGGATGTAGTACTAGATCAGAATGTATCAAAGATTAATATATCACTTTACAGAATTATTTGATTATTTTATCATATGTATTTTAAGTATAAGTATCAGAAGCGTCTTTTACGATTTTACTTGAAAGGGTAACATTCTTTTCGTTATTGTCCCAAAATCGTTTGCACTCGAAAATCTAGATTTTCGATTAATATTTGTAATTTAAGTTTTCATACATAATTTTAAAAGAATGCTTTCATCATTATATTTTATCTATTTACATGCAATTATTAATATGTTGTTAAAAACAAATAAAGACGTTTAACTAAATTAGCAGCGATTGATTCAGTCAAAAATGGGATTTTGAAGCGCAATTGAAAGCCTATTTGAAGCGCAATTACAAAATTTCATTCCATCAAAGAAACTCCATTAATTACTTTGAATTACTTGAGTTTTGAAACACATTATTTGCAAAAAAATAAGTTCACCTGATAGGAAAAATTTACCTGTAAGAATGAAATTATTATCAATAAATGATTAGTTCTCATTTGAGTAATTGGGCTTGACGTTTTGGTACAAAATTTACTTTTCACAAAATTGTTATGCATTTCACAAGAATAAGTTTTTCTTTTCAGAAAATTGACATCAAAACAAAAACAAAATTTCCATCTATCCCTTACAGTAATAATAATAATAAACTAGTCGGATGTACCAATCCCAAAACTTTCTTCTATCTCATACATGTTAATACTTCAAAATTCGCTATAACACTACCAAAATTAAATGGCAATCTATACCCATCATGAGGATTCTAAAGATATGAAATTCCATGCATTAGTTCCTGAGATATGAATATCGCTGAAATCGTGTAAATCCAGCAAACAGCAGCCTAGCAGCACCACCTATTTCGTGCTTTACACCAAAACCTATGATACATTAAAATCACCAAACAAAAACTTATGTCAACGTCTAACAGAATCTGAAGTTTGGGGAGAATCCGTGCATTAGTTTTTGAGATAGAGCTATTGCGAAAATCATAAAAAATTATAGCGTAGCAGCGCCACCTATTGTTCGATTAACACCAAAACCTAATCGGCAACAACTTGTGTTAACATCTAACCAACTCTGAAATTAGATGAAAATTCGTGCATTAGTTCTTGAGCTATTGCAGGAATCGTGAAAAATATAGCACAGCAGTGCCACCTGATGGGCGATTTACACCAACACGCAATCAGCATGATATCATATCAAGGACTTACTGAATCTGAAGTTTGATGAAAATCCGTACATCAGCTCTTGAAATAAAGCTATTGCGGAAATCGTGTAAATCCTACAAAATGCAGCATAGCAGCGCCACCTGTTGGGCGATTTACACCAAAACGTAATCAGCACCAACTCATATTAAGGACCAACTGAACCTAAAGTTTGATGAAAATCCGTGTATTAGTTCTTGAGATAGCTATTGCTAAAATCGCAAAAAATGCAGCCTAGTAGCGCCACCTGTTGGGCGATTTAGACCAAAAACTAACCAGCACCAATTTATATTAAGGACTACATGAATATAAATTTTTATTAAATTCCGTGCATTAGTTCTTGTGATAGAGCGTACACAAAATTTGTGTCACATACTGACAAGTACTTTAGATATAGTACTGTATCCGAAACTTTTGTGTGTCCTTGTAAATGAACAATAAATGCTATGCACATCATATTTCACAGCAAGTACATTGTAGTAAATCTGAGATGTCTATTTCATTTTATTTCAATTACATAATTTAGCTGTAAACAGTAACCCCCCCCCCCCCCCCATATATCGTTATATAAAGAAATTCTTTTGTCTGGCCCTGTAAATGAATAATAAATGCTTCGCAAAGCCCATATTCTACAAAATGCATGTTTTACTGCACTTTATAAATGCATATCAATTTCTTTATGTTTTAAATTGTCTAGCATCATTAAAATGCACTTTAAACGATTTTCTCATTGACCGTAATGTAACAGAATACTTTTTACCGCCCATGCAAATGAGCTATAAGTGCTACACATTTTTTTTTTCAATAGCGATCACGCTATAGTAAACGTCAATAACATATAAAAAATGCAGGGTGATCCCAGTATATTTACAAGAGTTAGAGCTCGGCCAGAAGGCTAGACAAACAGAAGACAAACATTTTTCATCTATGTTGGAAAGTGTTAAAGAAAGAAAACTTTTAATAATACAATTTTTAGTTCATATCAAATGTTTTCAATATTTTATTTAATCTTATTTTGACATTTATTTATGGCTAATTTTCCAATTTCCAATTATTTTAAAAGCAAACATTTATTTTAATAAATAACAACACAACAAAGACCCTTTAAAAAATGTACCATTTTTTTCTTAAAATATACTTCAGCTGTAATTCATCTCTTTAAATTCGTCTTATTAATACAAAATCCATTCCACGTGCTTGTTTTGTTTGGGCTTTCTGTGGACGTTTAAGTTTGAGCGATAAATGGTTTCATATTGCAAACCTTTTTTGCGGCATACTGCAACTCCATCTATCTCTTTCCTCCATGACTATTTTCCCTTTACGTTTAATAGAAACGTAGTACTTCAGTTGCCACAATTACAAAATTGGTATTAAAAACTATAAAAAAATTAATATCTCAAAAATAAATTGAGATAGAGCTTTCAAACAAATAGCATTTAAAAGAGAATATTTTCCTTATACGACGGTGTAAAAATTTAAAATGTGCGATGCTTAGAAGTTTAAAAATTTGCAGTAGAGAAAATTGCAAAACCGAAATTTTATTTAAAATTTCAAAGTGTTGCCATTCGCAAAATGACGTATGCGTTACGCACAGATATGTTTGTCCTTTATAATAAATTTCAAAGTGTTGCCATTCGCAAAATGACGTATGCGTTACGCACAGATATGTTTGTCCTTTATAATATAGATAGATAGATAGATAGATAGTATCAACTGTATGCCTTTGTAGGGTGTTGGTACAAGGTCACAAATAAAGAGTAACTCAAACAGTTTTAGATTAGCGCATGCTCGAGTAATGCTTTGTTATTTAGTCGGTTGCAGTGTTTTACGCTCAGGAGTTGCCATTTTGCGATTCTTTAGAGTAAAGCGTTATTACTGGGCTGAAGATTTTACCTAACATAACGCCATGCGAATTTTTCCTTTGGGGCTTTATAAAAGATCGTGTTCCATCTCAACTAAATTTTAGCATATTACGGAGTAGGTATAGAAATATGTAGGATATATACTGGGCTACACAAAACAGAATATTTTCTCAACAATTGATGGTGTTTGCTAAATTGGCTTTTCAAATATGCTATGCGTTTTTCAAGTTATTCATTTAGATGTAATCTTTCAGTTTATTAAACCGTGAAATGTTATTATAGTATTCTGAATTTAATTGAAAGTGTTCCATAATCTATTCTTGACGGATGATTTTTCATTCTGGTTATCTAATGATTCCGTTTTATATTTTGTTATTCACGTACTACAGAAAGTAATGCTACAAAGCTAGTGCATCGCAGTATTTAGTAAATTATGTTATGCAGTTTTTGAGGGTTTTAAAAATTGTAAATGTATGATTTTTTAGAGATCCGTGGAAACTAAAAAATAAAATTAGAAAACAAGGATTCTGCTTTTTCAGAATTTAGTGTCGCACCTGATGAAAAAAAATTATATGTATATAAATATAGATAGTACAAAAAATATTTCAGTTTTAAGACTTAAAACACACACTTTTATTTTGTATAAAATGACGTCATCCACATCCGCTGAAGAATTCTTCATTTACGATCTAGTCTTAAACAGCATCTACAGTAAAGTACGCATAGGACACCACTATCGCTGACTAATACACAAATCCAAAAAAGAGATGTCGTCATTCAAGAAGCTCGACAAAAAAAAAGTCAGCTGTCTAATGATTCATATTTTTTCATTTGTTTGTAATATTAATATCAAAAATTAAAATTAAATTTGGTTTATAATAGCTCCATGTTTTATCAGAAGCCAGTCATTAATATTTTTTCAAAATAGCACGTATTTTAAGTACATTTTTTAAAAGTTGTTATAGGAAAATGGCAACAAAAAGATGTAATTACTGTTTTCCAACTATCTTTTCCTTTACTTTCTACAGAAATGGAGTACTTGAGTTGCCAAAATTAAACAAATGGCTCTAAAAACTACAAAAAAATTAATATAGCAAAAATAAATTGAGATGCAGTTTCCAAACAAATTGCATTTAAAAGTGCATTTTTCCCCCAATATGACGATATGAAAATTGAAAATGTGTGATGCTTAGAAGTTTGAAAAATTGCAGTAGAGTATTTAATAGTACAATGATAGATATGCTTTGTTTTATGGCTGAATTATACAACATAACGCTATTTTTTGGAGACGACATTTTAATAGCTGGGAGAAAGAAATAGCATACCGGGGGCTAATAAACAACTCTGTTATATAATTATCGCCTTTATGAATCTGAATGCAGAATAAGAATGCCTGACAAGTTTAATGTTTAGTAGGTTTATATTTATTGAGCGAAACATCTTAAAAAGATTTCACTTCCTCTTGAATATCAATCGAAGAAAAATGGAATGCATTATCTCGGAGATTTTGTCTGTCATCTATCTTAATTTAAGGAAATAGAAAAGAGCTTTAGACTGTTTTATTTTATCCTCTAGAAAATACGAATTTAGAGAGTATAATTCTTTGAATAAAACAAATGAATCAAGTGCCTTTATCAGAGAAAATGAGTGAGATTTTCTTCTGAATATGCGTCATTTTTTAAAAAAACATTTTAAAACTAATGAGTAAATTTAAGATTTCTTCCATTCAGAAAAAATGTAATAAAAAAAATACGTGGCAATATTTTGGGGATTTAAAGATAAGAAGATTCTTCAGTATTCCCTATTGAGTCATATGTTGAAACAAAGCATGATTACATATATTGATTATCTTGAATATTGTTGTAAGTAGGAGAGAGTTGTACAAAACCGGGTAGCGCATATTCCTCCTTGATTTGAACTTTTGTCTATCGGCCAACACGAGGAATTGCTTGTCGAACGTCATCACGGCATTTGTAGCTGAACGAAACTCTATTTACAACACTACTTACGACCTACTGTGTGCGGTTATTTTTGGTTGAAGGATTTTGTTTGAATTACTCTTAAAAATTGTTTCGTTTGATTCTATGTTTTACGCATATAATAACTGTTTATCAGCATAGTAAATATTGGTAAGTACTATTTCAAATTCTTTGGTTTCTTGCTAGTATTTTGACAGTTTTATTGATCTTTTACTATAGGACTGAGAGTAATGTTGCCATGTTTTAAAATCTGTGTCTTGTTGGGTTAAACTGGGTACTTAAGAGTGTGTCAAAACCGGGTATATCCGGTTTTGTCCTGCACTCATGGAATTTTTTTTAGGTTAGGTAATAAATTAGCATGAAGCTGTGAATTGCAATTTAATGCTGATAAGAACTTTTAACCCTAGATGTGTCATTCATGGCACCTCTAAACTCATACTATAAACAAGAGGTGAGGAAGTTGTTACTTTCTAATCCTGAGCGATCTCTAAAAATTTACTAAATTGGAAAAATATTTAAAGCTGCATTTTTCAGAGCAGCAGTTGCAATTACTCCAATCAGGCTGTTCGAGAAAACAGGAATTTTCGACTACAACAACGATGTTCTTCCAGGCCATCTTTTTTTCTCCTTCGGAAATGAAAGAGAAACACATAAAAGTCAGCGATAACACACCTTGGTCTATGAAGCCATTGGCTGAAATAGCTGCAGCAATAAATATTTCTGAATAATCGCAGAATAATGAAGCTTATCCTTCCAAATCTAAAAGTGTTGCCATCACACATCCTGCAGTTGACAACATCTAGACTTTTTCATCGACATTTTTCGAAACATTGTTTGCAGAAATGTGTGACTGTGCACGGTGACTATATAGAAAAGGACCAACATTAATGTAGCAATTTCATAAATTTTACACAATTTTTTCTATGTGAGGGCAAAACATTTTAATACCGCCTCGTACAAAAGGATAAACTTGGCCTTCTCGTGTTAAAGAATATAGGTGAAAACCATTTTATATATTATCATCCTTTTTTCTCTGCACTCACTAAAGGCACAGCGATGAATGGGGTATTTTTCGAAATTTTCTACACGCGGTTTTTGACGTGGTGCACTGTAAAAAAAATCTGTAAAGTTACTAAACTTTTTCTAGGAAACTGGGATTCCTAGAACTTTTTATGTAATGACAACAAGGAAACTGGGATTCCTAGAACTTTTTATGTAATGACAACAACAAACATTTATGTAACGGACACACTTTCGCGCCGGAAATCAAAAAATCTGTAAGGTTAGGAAACTGGGATGCCTAGAACATTTCATGTAACTGCAACCAGGTTTAAAGATTAAATTTTAGTAAGATTACTGTAATTTTAGCAGATTCATTTGTAAAGTTAGAGATTTCTGTAGCTTTACAAAAACTAGTTTTGTAGATTTGCCGTTTTTTTTGTACAATTACAGATGAAAATTTAGTAAGCATGTAACTTTACATCTGTACACCGTAAAAAAATCTGTAAAGTTACTAAAGTTTTTCTAGGAAACTGGGATTACTAGAACTTTTTATGTAACGGCAACAAGAAAAATCCCCGTAACAGACGCTGTTACAGGAATTTTTGTTGTTGTCGTTACATAAAAAGTTCTAGGAATCCCAGTTTTCTAGAATAACTTTAGTAACTTTGCAGATTTTTTTTTTTTTTACAGTGTATACTTACGTATCCTTAAAACTCGTTGACTGATAATAAGTTTTTGAAGATAATCAAAAATTAAGGTAAAAAAGTAACAACAAATAATCTCAATGATTGCGGAGAGAAATCTTCGCACGGTTCTTCTGCTGCTTTTTTTTTATTATTGATAACTTTAATAATTTACATCCATTCAATATTTTTTTTTTTAATGCCCGCTAACAGTACTAAAAATATATTCACATGAAAAATAACAAAAATGCTTTCAAATAAAGTTTTGAAGCTTGATAAAAGGGACGCTTTCATATTAGCCTCGTGCCAGGAATTAACTTTATTAGCCCCCGGTATGCTGTTTCTTTCCCCCAGCAAATAAAGTGTCGTCTCTAAAAAAAAAACCTTCCGTTGTATAAGCCAGTCGTAAAACTACGCAGATGTATCATTGTACGATTAAATATTGTACTTCAATTTTTTAAAACTTCTAAGCACATCACATTTTAAATTTTTATCCCGTCGTATTGGGAAAATAAGTACTTTTAAATGCAATTTGTTTGAAAACTGCATCTCAATTTATTTTTGAGATATTAATTTTTTTGTAGTTTTTAGCGTCATTTGTTTAATTTTGGCAACTCAAGTGCTCCATTTCTGTAGAAAGTAAAGGAAAAATAGCAATTATATCATTTTTGTTATCATTTTCCCATAAAAACTGAAAAAAATTGTACTTAAAATACGTGCTATTTTGAAAAAATATAAATGAATGATTTCTGATAAAACATGGAGCTATTAAAAACTATATTTAATTTAATTATCTACATTGCAAACAAATGAAGGCATATGACACATTAGACAGCCGATTTTTTTTGTCGAATTTCTTGAATGACGACATCACTTTTTTTGGATTTGTGTACTATTCAGCGATAATGACATCCTATGCATACTTTACTGCAGATGTTGTTTAAGACTGGATCGCAAATGTGGAGTTCTTCAGCGGATGCGGATGGCGTCAATTTATATAAAATACTAGAAAACAGGAATTCTGCTTTTTCAGAATTTAGTGTCGCCCCCGATGAAAAAAAATATATATGTATATATAAATAGTACAAAATATATTTCAATTTTAAAACTTAAAACAAACACTTTTATTTTAATTAAAATGACTTCATTCGCATCCGCTTAAGAATCCCACATTTACGATCCACTCTTAAACATCTACCGTAAAGCATGCATAGGTCGTCACTATCGCAAAATAATACACAAATGCAGAAAAAGATGCCGCCATTAAAGAAACCCAACAAAAAAAAAGGCTATCTAATGATTCATAGGCCTTCATTTGTTTATAACATTAATATAGATAAAATTACATATAGTTTAACAGAAATTATTCGTTTATATTTTTTCAAAATAGCACGTATTTGAATGACATTTTCTTTTGATTGTTATGAGAAAATGGCAACAAAAAGATATAATTAATATTTTTCAAATATTTTCCCTTTACTTTCTACATAAATGGAGCACTTGAGTTGCCAAAATTAAACAAATGGTGCTAAAAACTACATAAAAATTAATATTTCAAAAATAAATGGAGATACAGTTTTAAAACAAATTGCATTTAAAACTACATTTTTTTCCCAATACGACGGTATAAAAATTGAAAATGTGCAATGCTTAGAAGTTTTTAAAAATGCTATAGAGTATTTAATTGTACAATGATACATCTGCTTTGTTTACAGCTACCTTCTGTAAGGTAACGTTATTTTTTGGACTCAAAATAAGCTGGGAGAAAGAAATAGCATACCGTACCGGGGGCTAAAAAGCTTGTGTTTTAAGTCTTAAAACTGAAATATGTTTTGTACTACTTATATACATACATATATATTTTTTTCCATCGGGGGCTACACTAAATTCTAAAAAAGCAAATTTCCTGGTTTCTAGTCATTTATATTCGTCCGCATCCATAGATTTGAAAAAAAAAAAAAAAAAAAAAATCAGGTTTGAAAATTATTTAAAAAACAATAAAAATGGAGTAAATTGCGATACAGTTTTCAAACTAATTGGGATATAATTTTCAAACAAATAACAATTGAAAGTAAATTTTTGTTCACTATTCGACGGTATTGAAAATGTGCGGCATTTAGAAGTTTAGAAAAAAGAATAAAAGATAAATTTAACGGTTTGATGTTGCCACTATCATAATGGCGTCAGATTTTTGCGCGGATACGTCTGTCCTTTATAATACAAACAAGGGATATACTTGGGCTTCCCGGGTTTTAGAATATAGGGGAAAGCTTTTTTTTTTTTTTTACTTTTATAACTCTAATAATTTTTTTTACATTTAAGGGTGTCTGGGGCTAAAAATTCTCAAAAAAAATGCAGTTTTTTTTCCTTGGCTTAAAAAAAAATTAGCGTTAAAAACCGCAAACCGCATGCTTTTATCTTCATTAGATCAAAGCCGCCTCAAGACTACAAGCCAAACACAAGGTTTCATGACGTCACGACGCGGGGCTTAGACCAGCCGTGGAGAGCACATGCGTTATTTAAAACATTAATTCTTTCCTCCATATTTCAACTTATTATCACAGCATATGGGAAAAAAAATAAAAGCTTATAGTTTAAAGACGCTAATTAAGTGCTTTTTAATCAATTTCGATCACTCGAAACAATAATAACGATAACACAAAAACAATATTTATGAAACAATATCACTGTGTCAATGAAAATGTGCATCAGAATTAAAGATACATTAAAGAAAATTCGTTCGTTAATGAAAAAAAAAATCCCAAGTATTAAATTTATTTTAGTAGACAGTTTTTATTATTTATTCTACTTTGAAATTTAGAAACAATATCAATTATCTATTTGGTATATATTCAAAAACAAGACATTATACATTATTACACACATATATATATATATATATATTGTGTTATATATATATATATAAATTTGCAGTTTAAACACATAAATTGAATTATTTTGCTTTCAATTATTTCAAAATAAATAAATAACAATAAGTGTGCCAATCAAAACCCACATTTAAAAATTAAATTAAAGTGGAAGAAAAGTGAATGTTAAATGAAAACAAATTCAAATTGTGTTCTATTTTTATTTTTAATTGGGCTTGAAATTATACAGTAAATATCCTATTAAATATTAAGTGATTTGAAACCTGCATATAATAAATAGCAAAATTAAAGTATACATGAAATTAAGTATTCTTATAAATAAATTTTCGTACTGTAAACTTTACTTATCAGAAATGGGTAATCTTCACATAAAATCCATTAAATTAAAAAACATAAAACTGTCATAACACTAAAACAACACAAGTTCATGAAACAGAAAATTATTATTTAGTTTTGTATTCGTTTGATATATTATGCAAGGTACAAGCAATAGATTTTTAAAAAATTGTATTGACATATGAAGAGAAAAGTAAAAGAAAGAAAGAAAAGGCTTTCATCAATTGGAATTGAAATATTCGTAATTTATGTTCATTTTCCTCGAATGCTTAGGTAATAGCTGATAAAAAAAAAAAAAAAAAAAAAAAAAAACATCGAAAAACACAAAAACCTTCCACGAAAATATTTCATTTCCAAAATAATGTTGTGTGGGTTCTTAAATGTTTGTTCACATCTTTTAAGCTTAAAATAATCAATTTTTATGAGATGAAAAGTATTTCCTGACTAGATCTAAAAGTAAATTTATAATTATAGAATAATAATTTTATTTATTGTTATTTTTAAACATTAAAATGTATATGAAAACACATAGGATTTTTGCGAAGAAGGTGTGTGTGTGTGTGGGGGGGGGGGACTACTGTTTTGCATAAGGGTACTAACAACCCTTCCTCTAGTCTTGTAAATAAATTGTTTACAGTTGTGGCAAAAATAGAGAGATTCAAAAACATTATCCCCATTGCTCTATTTACACAGTACATAAGCATTTATAATTTAACAAAAAATTAGAAAAAGAATTTTTATTAAGATAGCAAACGTTTAAGATTAAAAAACAACAATAAATCGATGCAAGTATATCGATCGGGGTTTGCTTTAAAAGAAGTAAACAAGATAAAAATGCTATGTATTCACAGCGACTTTTATGAAAATTTCTAGAATATTTAAATTTTTAAGTATGAATAGATATATATGTATATAAATACATAAATTTGTTGTCAAATTAAAGTCCAACTAATTCTGCATACAAAATAACCCGAGTTACTATTCACACGACAAGTGTCTTTTAATAAATGGGCGTTAATTAAATGTCACTCTAATGAATTAGAGAAAACAGAACAAATTATAAAGAGAGAATGGTGTGACAAGATACAAATTAAATGATATAAGTCTTGACACGATTTAGGGATGTTTGCCATTTTAAATTATTGCTCTATGTGGAAAGAAACAGAACTACAATAATATCGTTTCGTTTTGAGATACGGTATTATTGATAGAAATTCATCACGTAATTCGTCATTCAATAATTAATTTAAAAGCAACTAATTAAAAATTCAAGAATTTTTCTAATGAAACATTCAAGTTATTTACCGTCAAATCTTGACGGGCACTATCTAGTTTTTTTTATAAAATTCCTAAATATTTTTAAAAATTCTGAAGACAAATTAAAATGACACATTTTCTGTACACAAAAGTGTACAAATTTTGTAAATCGAGTAAGTACTTCCAGAGTTATATCAAAAATTATATATGTTTAAAATTTTACAATTTAATTTTTTTTAAATATTTCAAAATTTTCAGATATTTTTTACATGCAATATTTTTATTATATTAAAAGATATTTCAGGAAAAAAAATCATAACAAAATCTCTATAAATAATAAAAAAAAAAAAAATAGAATTTTGAGCCCCGGACTCCCTTAATATATTTTTGAGAGTGCTCAATAACAATTAACAAAAATCATATTTATTTGAAAAATAGCAATTATGCGTTTAAATAAAGTTTTGAGATTTATTAAAAGCGATACTTTCGTATTGGTTTCGCGTCAAGAGTTAACAGCTGAAAAAATCGCCAAAGAAAACTATTTATAATCAGTCTTTTTGACTCTGATCATTTCAGTAGTTTAAGAGCATAATTTAATTACATGTCTTAAATTTGTGTTTTTACGTATGCTATTTTATTTATTTATTTATTTATTGGTGAATGTTTTAATTTCGTTATAGAATATAATCTGGAAACAAATTCTGTGCTAGTTATATTGATTTAAATGCACACAGATTTATTTTTCGTAATCTTTCGTTTTCTGCAAGCAATATAGATGTAGAAAAAATCATGCTTCAAATTTATTTTGAAAACAAAAATTGAGTACAGCACAGTACATTTTTCAAACAACTTGCGAGACATTTTTCATACAAATTTCATTTGAAAGTACTTTTTTGCCCTATTCAAATTTAAAATGCACGATGTTTAGAAGTTCAAAAAATTTTAAGTAAAAGTTAAATTTAATCGTCTGTGTTGCCATTGTCAAAATAAACGCACGTACACGCTTGTCCTTTATAATATATATTTGTTGTCAATGTTTAAAAATTTCGTTATTACTTTCACTTAAACGTCAGTTCTACAACTTTCATTTAGAAAATCGAAGAGTTTTAAAATTTACTACTTTTTCCCAATATCCAACTCCTGTCTTAGTAAAGTGGATAATTTAAATTTTAAATGAAGAAAGTTTGGATTTAAAAAAATGAAAGAAGTTTCTGAAAATATTCCTAATTAAGTTTTAGACTACGAAATTCAAAGAATTTCAAACTAAAATCTTTTTTCCAAAGCATACTTTCTTTAAAACTCCTAATACGAAGGTTAAAATTTTTAGAACATTTTCTGGATATTTTAATATTGATAAAATTACTGAAAATACAGGTTAACTACAGTTAAAGCATAGGTGTTTAAAGCTCCAATTTAAAGAATGCACTATGACAAAGCCAGCACCATTTCGTATGCAGGTTTTTTTAGACCATGAGGAATTCAAGTTTACAAGAAAAAAAGGTTTACATTTTTGGTACCAGGGACGAAAGGGGCGTTGGTCGCTGATTTAGAGCAGTAAAATATAATTAACATTCACAGAATTTCATTGAAAATAACAAATTGAAAATGTTTAAAAAACAAATGCAACTCATAAAAAAAAAAACTTTCTGTGTTAAAAGTGATCATTAAATATTATATGAATTGACATTTTCCCAACTAAGTGAAAAAGTGCCCAGACCGGGAGCAGAACCCAAAATCTTTGGCTCAAATTTCCGACGCTCTGCATATTAAAATACCTGGACCGAAAACTGGCCGATATAATTGACTCAGACTACCTTATTTTCGCAATAGCATCTGCTCTGCCATTTTATATAGCTAAACAGTATAAACTACAAATAATGGAACTCACATTAACGATGGATACATAAATATACTTTATTATTTTTAACTCTGATTGGTAATATGGTTACACTAATTGGTAATATACTGATATACTGATTGGTAAAGATATATTACAATTTGACATTTTTTCAACCGAGTTAAAAAGTGTCCTGGCCGGGAGTCGAACCTAAGACCTTCAGCTTAAATTGTCAACGCTCTGCCCATTGAGCTACCTGGATCGACAATCGGCGGTAAAATTCATCCAGACATACTTATTTTCGCAATAGCATCTGGTCTGCCATATAGATAAAAGAATATACTTCGGATAATGGAACTCTAATAAACGATTTATACGTAGATACACTTTATTATTTTTAACTCAATCACATTGATTGTTAAAGATATCATACGATTTAAGTAAATGTGATAAAACACATATACTGCTAAATGATATATTACGTTAAAGACATACGTTATATTAAACCCAAATCAACGATTTCAGCTTACATCGGAGGCCATCTTCGAGATATCGAGTCAATTATAACTAAGATTTTTCCGACTTCACTACGGTTGACAGCTCAAGACACAAAACTTGATCAATCAATATCGACTTAATATAAAGATTTAACCGACATCTAACTCCATATATTAATTTAAGCTTTTACTAAGTTCCAAAAAAGTTAAAAGTATTTGGCTCCTCCGAACAAAATTGCACTGGCAATTGAGAAGCACTCCATATACTTAACCTCTTTTTTCGCATCAGTACACAGAGAAAAGAGAGAGGCTAAAAATCTGGCCCCGATTTAGCGCCCATTGCTTGCAGCGCCATCTATCGCTGCTATTTTAAACTTACATCGAGAATCGCAGTAAAAAACTCCCGACATCTTACACAATCCTCCTGCAAGAATTTATTTTAATATCTGTCACCATTTGCATGTTATTGAATTTTAAAATCAGTCAGTCCTTCTAAGGGCATCTGGTATCGTGGTTTTTAGGGTTTCTAAAGATAAAAGAACGCTTATCTTTACCTTATGTAACTCGGAAGAGATTATATTAAGTTTTCGTTGATGGTCATATAATACTTTTGTAGATTAAGAAACATTTATTTCTTTTACAGGGTACACGTGCACATCTTACATACTCACTTACATCCACTTTATATATTTATATATATTTTAAGCACATATACATACCGGGTGTCCCAAAAATGACCGATGATTTAAAAATTTAATAACTTGCAAACGGTGAGAGATATTAAAAAAATTCTTGCACGAGGGTTATGTATGATGTCTGGAGTTTTTTACTGTGAATCTTTATTTTAGTTCGAATTTTAAACAATAGATGGCGCTGAGAGCAATAGGTGCTCAGTCCAGACCCGATGTTTGGTACTTTGGGATCCATTCAATATATTTTAATCTCCTTTTTTCGCGTGAAAGAAGAGAGAGGCCGTAAAATCGAGCCTAGATTTAGCGGTTATTGCTTGAAGCGCCATCTATCGATGCTATTTGTAACTAAAAAATTGCAGTATACAAACTCCTGACATCTTACATAACACCCCTGCAAGAATTTTTTTAATATCTGTCACAGTTTGCAAGTTATTGAATTTTAAAATCATCGATAATTTTTGGGACACCCGGTACATAATTGCATACAAGAAAACTTAATACATACAATAGATGAAACGACTTTGTTTTTCAACTAATAAAACTAATAAGGACTCATTCATAGTTGTAGTAGCACAGTTGAGATTTATTCCAACAGAGTGGAAAATGTTCAGACAAGGACAGGAATCTGGATACCTTGGCTTGTCGTGCCAATGCTCTTCCATGTGAGCTATCCGGACGATACCTGGCTGACATAATTCACTTTTATTTGTTAAGCATGGCTGCAAACTGCAAATTTAGTTCCATTCATCCGATCTATAATTATACACTGTAAAAAAAAAAAAAAAAAAAAAAAAAAAAAAAAAAAAAAAAAAAAAAAAAAAAAAAAAAAAACGGACTAAAATATGAAATTGTACTGGCCGTCTCGATTGCCAGTACAATTTCCGTATTTTAGTCCTTTTTTTAGCATTACATGATGATTAGCATCGCATTTGATTAGCATTCATATGATGAATGTGTGTCAATACACGAAAGCTCCTGCCATGTAATTAGGTAATAATACTAAAGAGAAGTAAATTTTTTTCAACTGCATAAATCATATTCATAGTTGGCGTAGCACATTTGAGATTTATTCTAAAAGAGTGAAAAATGTCCAGAGCAGGGCACTCTGTTGGAATAAACTTCAAATGTGCTACTCCAACTATGAATATGATTTATCCAGTTAAACAAAATGCTTCTCTTAATTATGACGTAATAAGGACTAGTAACGAATCTTCCATGGTCCAAATCTACAACACAGTAACATTGTTTTCTATTTGTGATTCGGGTACTTTTCTAATAAATTACACAGCATTTATTTAGTAATAGTACGCAACAAGCAGCTTCATCACTGTGTAGTTTTAAAGATGAATAGAATAGAAATTTGTCTTTATTCAACTGAATTAAACAGAGAAAAAGGAACAGTACCTTTGATTTCTTGATGCAGACTCCAGTTGCGTTCGAAATGTGTCATTCAAGAATTATATTTCAAAACAGGCGAACTTGAAATGGATGAATTAAAATAAAAGAAATTGTTGATTTTACATGGATGAGGATAGAGCATACTTAACGAATAAAGATTTCACATAAAGAATTACGAATAACTTGTCTTTTCACATTTTAATCGAATCGAATTTGACTTTCACATCTTAGATTTTTTGAAACACAACACTGGAATGTTCTATTACAGGTCCGCACATGACCATCAAAATACAGAATAAAATTTATCTAATAAAAGAAAATAAAACAAGATTAATATGCATATAATACAGAAAAAGGATAATAGGAATTTTAAAATTAAAAAAGAGTTAAAATAATAAGAATAAAAATTGAATAAAGTCTTCTATTTTTAAGGCAGAGAAAACCAGTCATTTTCAATTCTCGTAGTGCTGCCATCTATATTCAATTTATCATAATAAAGTCCTTTTTTACAATTGAACATCCTCCGCCCCCGGCAGGAGAGGGGACACCTTTGAAATGGGACGCTTGATGTCACCGTCAGCTGTTTTAATCAAAACAACTCGTACAAGATTGTCCGGTCCAGGAAAAGTCTTTAGAATGCGGCCCAACTTCCATCTCATGGGCTGAAATCGATCATGAACAATCACCAAGTCTCCTTCTCGTAAATTAGCTCGTGGAGTAGTCCATTTTGGACGCTGTTGGAGATGTTGAAGATATTCACGCGACCATCTACACCAAAATTGATTCTTTGCCTTTTCTATCAAGCGCCACCGAGCATTTAATGTTAGAATTCTGGGATTTGAAGATTCTGAAATATCAAGGAGGGGTGCTCCTATTAAAAAATGACCTGGAGTTAATGCACGTGGATCTGATGGATCCGAAGACATAGGGGTTAAGGGTCTTGAATTTATGCAACTTTCAATTTGACATAGCAAAGTAGTTAATTCTTCAAAATTCAATACACTAGCTTTACATGCTCTTAGAATGTGATTTTTAGTAAGCTTTACAGCTGCCTCCCATAGCCCACCAAAGTGTGGTGCATATGGAGGGATGAAATGCCAATTGATTTTCTGGCTCGAAAGAAATCCTTGAACTTCATTTTCTTTCAAATATTGAAATAGCTGCTTTAACTGATTAGCCAGGCCTGTGAAGTTTTTACCGTTATCTGAATATACATCGGACGGCAGACCTCTACGCGCGATAAATCGCTTCAAGGCTGCTAGCAGGGCTTGCACAGACAAGTCTGATACCAACTCAAGGTGTACCGCCTTAGTGCACATACAGATGAATACTGCTATATATGATTTAATTTTGATCTTACTTCTTGGCAAATTTGGTTTAGTTAGACAGGGTCCTGCAAAGTCTAAACCCACCTTGGAAAATGGACGGATTGGGGTGATTCTGTCAACGGGAAGGTCTCCCATCATTTGTTGACAAGCTTGAGATTTAAGGCGTTTGCAAAGCACACATTTGTGGAGCTCTTGTCGTACAGTAGAACGACCATTCACAAACCAGTACTGTTGGCGTAATATAGAAAGTACTAGCTGTGTACCAGCATGTAGATGTTGTTCATGGACATGATTTATCAATAACTTAGTAATAATATGATTTTTCGGAAGTAGCATAGGATACTTTCTATCAAAACTTAATGTCTGATGTTGTGACAAACGACCACCAACTCGAATTATATCACTCGAATCTAAAAACACATTTAACGATAATAATTTACTATTGCTTGGTAAGGGTTTTATTTCTTTTAATAACTTATGTTCTGTACCGAATTCAGAACTTTGTACTAATTTCACAATGCATTGAATAGAATCAGAGATTTCTTGTGCACTCAGATTTCCAGATTTTTTTGTAGCACTATGCCTAGCATTATAAATGAATCTAAGACACCACGCTGTGACTCTTGATAACTTAGAGAATTTGGAGAACTTAAGAATAAAGTCTGGAAGGGCAGTTACTTGAGTTACGTTGCTGACAGATTGAATTACTGGATTTAACTCCGATATCGGAGGATTGTACAAAGGTATTGGGATTGGTTCATTTGATAGCAGCCATGGAGGCCCATGCCACCATAGCGAATTATAAAGAAGCTTTCGTGGTGAAATGCCTCTAGAAGCTGAATCTGCAGGATTTAGAATACCTGGAATATGATTCCACTCACATGAAGGCATTAACGATTGGATTTGATAGACTCGATTTAGAACAAATTGATTTCCTTTTAAAGGAGGTGATTTTAACCAACTGAGAACAATCTGTGAATCTGACCATAGATAAATATTGTCAAAGTTTATTGGCAAAGTATCGATAATGACTGAGCATAACTTGGCTAATAAAAGAGCAGAACAAAGTTCAATACGTGGCAGTGTTTGAGGCTTTATAGGATTTACTTTAGTTTTAGCTGCAATCAAATTTACAAATACTTCGTCAGGAGTAACAACACGTAAATAAGTACAGCAGCATAAGCTTTACCTGAGCCATCACAAAAACCATGTAACTGAATTTGGACATCATTTTGATTATAAGAATTAATATATCTGGGCATTTCAATTGACTTTAGCAAATGAATTTCTGATAAAAACTCATTCCAAACCTGTAGTATGGAGTCTGGGATTTCTTCATCCCACGAAATCTTATCTTTCCAAAGATCTTGCAGCATGATTTTTAATCTTATTGTAGTAGGAGCTAGGAAACCCAAGGGGTCAAATATTGTAGCCACTACTGATAACAAATCTCTTTTTGTTTTTACTTCTTTAAAATCATTGAAACGAATTTGTAAAACATCTTTGGAAGAATCCCAAAGTAGTCCGAGGACTTTAACGGTATCATCTTCCTGAATTACCTTTTGCGATGAAGCCTTCATTTCATCTGGTAAATGAGCAATTACTTCTGGATCATTACAAGTCCACTTACGTAGATTAAAACCTCCGCTTTTCATAACTTCGATTAACTCAGTTACCAATTTTTGGGCATTTTCCTTTGAATCCGAACCGGAAAGTAAATCATCTACGTACGTACTTTTCCGAATTGTCTGAGAGGCTTCTTTACGATTTTGCTCATTGTCATTTGCCAATTGGTGTAATGTCCTAATGGCCAAAAATGGAGCGCAAGAAGTTCCGTACGTAACGGTCAACAGCCTGTATGTTTTAATAATTTCATCTGAATTGAATCTCCAAAGAATGCGTTGATAATCTACATGATTTTGATTGACGAGAATTTGCCTAAACATTTTCTCGATGTCAGAACTAAAGGCGATTGGATGCATTCTGAACCTTAACAGTAGAGGGAAGATTTCTGGTTGCAATTTTGGACCTATCTCTAGATAATCATTCAAGGAGCGGCCTTCTGAACCAACCGCAGATGCGTCAAATACAACTCTAAGCCGAGATGTAGAACTATCTTCTTTTAACACCCCGTGATGTGGAAGATAAAAATGATCAGGATTTGAAATTTCTGAATCTGGAACAAGTTCCATGTGCCCTAAGTCGATATACTCGCGCATGAAGGATAAATACTGCTCTTTAAGCAAGGGGTTTTCTTGAAGTTTTTTCTCCAAGAAGTAGAAACGTTTTAAGGCTTGAGATTTAGAGTTTCCGAGAACAGGTTTAGATTTAAAGGGTAGATTTACAATATATCTTCCAGATTCTGAACGTGAAACTGTTTTCGCATAGTTGTCTTCAACTAGAGAAATTGGATCAGAAGTAGGAACCGATTCAAGTTCCCAAAATTTTTGTAGTTGAGAACTTATCTGTGTAGTGACATGGCAACTAATAAATGAATTTTGATTTGATTCATTTGAATAAATGATCCCCGAAAGAATCCAACCCAGTCTGGAATTAACAGCACTCGGTGATCCTTTAGGTCCCAGAATTGATTCCCCTATTATGATGTTAGCAAATAAATCTGCGCCTATAAGTATATCAATAGGACTGGACAAATGAAAATTAGGATCCGCAAGGTTCAAGCCTTCAATGTGTGGCCAATATTTAGTTGTAATCAAAAAATTTGGTAAATTTGTTGTAATCTGATTAACAACTAATGCATCAAAGTGAAAAGTTTCATTATTGAAATGTGGAGAGAATGTCAAAGAAACTTCCTGAAGAGCCGTTTCTGCGACTAAATTATTTATTCCTGAGATTCTATGATTTGTAGGCCTAGATGGAAGATCTAATTTTTTGCAACAAGATTTTGAAAGTAAACTCTTCTGAGAAGCACTATCTATCATCGCTCTGCAAGGAATAAATTTTCCCGATTTAGATTTAACCTTTATAATGGCAGTAGCCAACAATGTTTGAGAATTTTCATTGATAGACTGAGAACTTAAACAGTAAGATTCATTAGAATTAACAACAGCATTTGGTATTGTAACACGATCTTGCTGCCTGAACATATTCTGTGATGCAGGGCTAGTTTGATCACGATGAAGAAGTGTATGGTGTTTATAATTACAATGCTTGCAAGTAGTACTAATAAGACAGTTGGACACAAAATGATTTGAACGTAAATAGTTGGTACAGAGCTTTTTTGATTTAACTAAATTCCAACGTTGATCAAGAGATAATTTTGAAAATTCCGGGCATTTATGAAGTGGGTGCGATTCTTTACACTGTGAACATAAAATATTTGTAGTTTTATTTACATTATCCATTACAACTGCATTGGCGACAGACTTTTTTGAAAAATGTTGAGACTTACTTTCAAATTTTAAATTAGATTTGGATTCACCTTTAAAAAATTCAGAGTTACAATTCTGCAAACTACGAGCCTGTTTTTCGAGAAATGTCATCAACATATCATAAGTTGGGAATGAATCATTATTTAAGGATAATTCCCATTGCCTTTTTAAGGATTCATCAAATTTATTTTGTACTATATACACTAAAATCAAATCAACAAATTCATTAAATTCGAATTTCAAAGATTTTAAGTTTCGAATTACTTCATTACACGTATCCAAAAGCTCTAAAATAGTTTTCTGCGTGGGCGATTTCAATGGTTTGGCATTAACAAATTTAGACAGCAATGAATATGCCAAATTCTTACGATTATCGTATCTATTAACTAGAGTTTCCCAAGCTTCTTTATAATTTTCACCAGAAATTGAAAAACCGGAAATTAATTTCGACGGATAATTCCTAACACTAGCTATAAGATACGAAAATTTTAACTGATCTGAAAGAGATTTATTATTATGAATTGAAGTCAAAAATATCTCTTTGAAGCTAATCCATTGAGTGACATCTCCATAAAAAACGGGTAATTCGAACTTAGGAAGCTTCAAAGCGTTATTACTAACTCCTATATTTGAGCTATTATTAGCTGCACTTTGATTTTCTTGTGATTTTACGCCTTGACTTTCTAAAAATTGCTCAATTTTGACTAAATCGTCAACAACAATATCTTTAGCTTCACTAAAGGACTCGTATAACGAATTTACACTTTCTTCAGCTACTCCAAAATAAGATTTTTTTAAATCATTTTCTAAACTTATCAATTCAGCCTTTAACTTTTCAATTAATTTTAATGTTTTATTTTCAATTGCGTCAGTAACTTGAGCGCTAAATCTCTTTATTTCTTTAACAGTAAAAAGAAATTTTGATTCTGCAGCAGTTTCTGCTTTCGTTTTCATTATAACAAATTAAATAAATACGATTATCACTAGTTATCTCCTAGGCTTCCGACGGACCAGAGAATTTTTTTTATGTGTAGTTTTAAAGATGAATAGAATAGAAATTTGTCTTTATTCAACTGAATTAAACAGAGAAAAAGGAACAGTACCTTTGATTTCTTGATGCAGACTCCAGTTGCGTTCGAAATGTGTCATTCAAGAATTATATTTCAAAACAGGCGAACTTGAAATGGATGAATTAAAATAAAAGAAATTGTTGATTTTACATGGATGAGGATAGAGCATACTTAACGAATAAAGATTTCACATAAAGAATTACGAATAACTTGTCTTTTCACATTTTAATCGAATCGAATTTGACTTTCACATCTTAGATTTTTTGAAACACAACACTGGAATGTTCTATTACAGGTCCGCACATGACCATCAAAATACAGAATAAAATTTATCTAATAAAAGAAAATAAAACAAGATTAATATGCATATAATACAGAAAAAGGATAATAGGAATTTTAAAATTAAAAAAGAGTTAAAATAATAAGAATAAAAATTGAATAAAGTCTTCTATTTTTAAGGCAGAGAAAACCAGTCATTTTCAATTCTCGTAGTGCTGCCATCTATATTCAATTTATCATAATAAAGTCCTTTTTTACAATTGAACAATCACTATAAAATGAAAAAAGGAGGTAAAAGAGGACTTTTCCGTTATAAAAATACCGTGTGAAAATGTATGCTAATACGCCATATATTTCAAACGACTGTGCAAAGGGTTTTTATTGCAAACCAGGACAAATATTCTGATTTGCTATTTATTGAACGAGACTCATTTTATTATTATTATTATTATTTAATCCTAACCCCGTAAAATATCTTAATTTGTTAATTTTCGAATCAAAAATATTTATTATTAAGTTATAATTTACATTTATTATTGATGATCTGATGACTTTTATCATTTTGTAGTTACCTGATGATGAGATAGCTGCAGTAAAATTGTTTCAAGAATTTAAAGTTATACATAAAAAATGTTTTTGTTCAAAAAAATGCTGGAACATCTTCATTCAAAAAATGAAATGTTTACTGCAATTTTAAAAGACGTTTAAAATTTCATGCTTGCTGTTTAAGTTGAGTTTTATTATATTACTTTACTAGCTAAAATATACGGCGTTGCACGCAATTTTAAGAATGTTTGTTTTGAAAAAACAATTTCAAAATTTAACATACAACATTAAAAAAAAAAACCAAAAAAAAAAAAACCAAAAAAAAAAAAAAAAAACAGTCGAAGTGTTGTACACGCGAATCAAATGAAAACCCAATAATAAATTTGTATAAATTTATATAACACACGTAAAATAATACAGCTATAAATGAACTTATTTCATTCATCATTGGAGCGATAACGTTAAAATACGCCAATATTTCCATAATCCAGTTTTTATCATGCTTCCATAAAATTTTTTTACACTTATATGACGCTATAAATTCATTTTTTTATTCGTCAAGTTAATTAAATAATTATAATTTTTCCCATAGAAATCATAAAACAGAAAAATTATGACGTAACATACACTTTTGATTTAATTCGTCAAATTATTTATTTTATTTTCATTTGTCATGTGGAAATCTTGGAGTAGAAAAGTTATGATGTAATGCTCCCTTTTTTTAAATTCGCCAAACCATTTAGTCCAGGCATTAGGTGCTCAAAAAGGACAAATAGCGGAAAGTTTTTGTGTAGTTTTGATATTTGGTGCCTTTATGTTTTGTAGGTCGCTGAACACGAATCTGAAGTTTGCCAACAAAATTTATCCCGTGATACACGTTTTTTTGGCAAAAAACAGAAAAAAAACGGGATTTTCTTTGTTTTTTTCCAAATAACTTTAAAATTATACATTTTACATAAAAGTCCTCAATACATAAATTAAAGAGGATAAAATTTCCTACATTTTATGTACTAAAAGTTTTTTTCTCTGATCAATGGTTTAGCCGTGACAACGCCACAAAAATGGGAGTGAAAATCAAAAAATTCAGAGAAAACGGGAAATACGCCGCTGTACGTAGATTTAACATGAAAACTGACCATTTTACACAAGCATTGACTATAAATTATACTAAAGATTATATGAATGACTACATTTTACAATGAAGTTGCTGATAATAAATAAGACGACTCATTATGAGTCATTATTTAATTATAAATAAACATGTACATTAGTATGTACATTAGTAAGTACATTTATTTAAAAAACAAAAAAATATCATTTCCGCTTTCTTTTATTTGAGGGTCCCTGCTTTTCACGGACATCTACAGCATAGAAAATAGACGTACGGAATTAGTGGGTGTTTTTATTACTACTAACAGTATAAAATAAATGTTTTTTTAATAAAAAAATATTTGATACCTTCTGGCATTTTTTTTTTTTTTTTTTTTTATCAAAGACAGCAGAATTTAAGTTAGTCATATAAATAAACTTTAGCACCATTATTAAACGGCAACAAGATTTAAAATGTAACGAAAATGTGAATTTGGTTGAAAATATTTTGTTTATAGAGGAAAATTACAATGAAGAGCACATGAAGTTTTGCAAGAGCGAAATGTTTAAATTTATGACCAAATTTGGACAAAAATTGTCAGTTCTATGTAGATATATAGGGACAAAATCATTTAAAATATGCTACTTGGCTGCAAATTCTGAGTGGTTACAAAATTGATCCAGACAAATTCTCCAAATTCAGATTTGATACAATGCAAAACATAATGTAGGCATTTTCTCATGATATATTAATCATGATATCTTATGATTCCCTATCTTTACATAAGGTTCCTGCTAGGTTTCCTGTAAGGTTTGTGCAGAAATAAATATGAATACACAACAGAATATGCAACACAGCAATTTTCATTAATGCTATCGAATGTTTGTCCCGTACCTTAAATTTTAGAAAAAGAAATTTTAGAATTTGTTATAATAATACAAAAATACTTTTATCAGTTTAGCTTCCATACCGTTAAGAAAGTATCATTAAAATTATCAAGAATACGTAAAATCATGCGTCAATCAGATTATGGAACATTTTTGAACGCATTCGGGCTACTATAATAAAACTTCATAGATTAATAACGTGAAAAACGATGTCTAAGCAATAATTTGTAAAATATATAACACGTTTGAAAACACAATTTCAACCAAAATCGAAAAAATAGCTGAAAATTTTGTACATCCCTGTATATGAACTATAGATTTATTATAAAATTCACAATATGCTAAAATTTAGAACTGTTAGTGAACACAGAGCACAGTTGAAAATTCCTCGTTAGCAATTTCCGGCAATAAGCGGGTATACAGATGTCTTGTGCAGCCCTATATATGACTTATAGAATTTATACACGCTAAATAGTATGCAATTTTTAAAATTTTAAAAGTGTTCCACAACTGAAAACACACTTACATCAATTATTGTTCATGCAGAGAAAAATATAACTGATTTATTTTGTGTGCCCCTGTATATGAAAGATCAATGGCACATCATATTCAATAGTAAGCATCTTATAGAGCACCTCAGAGATATATATCAATTTAAATACTTTTGAAAAGGTGTAACATGAACAAAATACACCACAAACAATTTTTCTCCATAGACCGTAATGTAACAATTATTTTTAGTGTCCCTGTAAATGATCGATAAATACTACCCATACCATATTCTATAAGAAATCATCTTGTACTGCACTTCATAGATATGTATATAAATTTCAAAGTGTTTGAAATTATGAAACATTATTAAAAACCACCATAAACGATTTTTCCCCATAGGCCGTAATATAATGAAATACTTTTGAATGTCCCTGTAACGAAATTATGACTGCTACACGCAACATTTTTCAATACCTAACATTCAATAGTGAATATCAATAACATTTTTCAATTTCATGGCGATGCGACTGTATTGACACCAAAAATAATTTTAGCCAACTAGAATGGGTAAATCACCCGCCGTGCACTGCCGTAATTCCCGTTTTTTCAGAATCTTTTTATTTTCACACCCATTTTTGCGGCGTTGTCACGGCTAAACCATTGATCAGAGAAAAAAACTTTTACTACATAAAATGTAGGAAATTTTATCTTCTATAATTTATGTATTGGGGACTTTTGCGTAAAATGCATAATTTTGATGTTATTTTGAAAAAACAAAGAAAATCCCGTTTTTTTTACAGTTTTTTGACAAAAAAACGTGTTTCCCGGGATAAATTTTGTTGGCAAACTTCAGATTCGTGTTCAGCGACCCAAAAAACATAAAGGCACCAAATATCAAAACTACACCAAAACTTTCCCCTATTTTCTACCAAATGACTGGACTAATTTTCAAGTGGGAATTTTGCAATAGAAAAGTACTTGTTGTGGTAAGAATTTTATTGTGAATTTTTAATTGTTGGCAACTGCTATGACAAAAATCGTTTAAATTTGATTGGAAATTGGTGTTAAATTTGTGGTTTTTTATTAATTAAAAATTAACTATAAGTTATTCCGATGCCGGATTACTTTAGTTGTCTCCGCCGTGATTTAATAAACATGTACGTAACATTTCACAATTCTGGCTTCTAAACTGTGGATTTGTATAGCATTACAGACAGACAGACAAATTTTCATTTTTATATATTAGATTATATAATATTTATTTGTTCTTTTATTTTAAGTATATAGGGAGAGGAAGGATAAAGCGACCACTATAAGGTTTGATGGATTTTTATGGTAACTTTTTATTCAGTAAAGTTCTAGAAACAAATACCAATAGTAACTATAATAACTGTAGTTTCAATTGCTATTTTACTTTTTTTTTTAAAGTTTTATTTTAAGATGTACACGTTACTTTAACCCCTTAATTCTCGCTCCCGTCAATATCATGGGCTGAGTTGTCGTTCGTTTTTTCTCGTGGCCGTCATATTCCCGGGCTGGAGATTTAATTGCTGGAAAAACTTCTGAAATCAGAAAAAATTAACTGGCATTTCCGTGTGAAGTCTTTGAATATTGCTACTAGGGTTTGGTTTTTGGCGCTGATTGTGATGTTGGACTTTGCATTGCATATTTCGAAATATATCGCATTAAATAAATTATTAATAATCAAAATTTAATGTATATATATATCAGTGGTGGAAAATTGGCGCAGAGGAGGAGCCTATTGACACCACTAAATTATTGTATTATTCTTCACCTTAATAAAAACTCAAAAATTCTGCCATTAGATAAGACGAAAAATACTACGAAAATTTAGTGGTGTCAATAGGCTCCACCTCTGCGCCAATTTTCCACCACTGATATATATATATATTATTTCAAATAATATTTGTAAAAATTTGTGTGATGATGATAAATAAAGATCTAAGATGTGAAAAAGAAAGGTCTTATTCGCATTAATTTGTTTGGTGTAAAACAAACATTAAAACACAGAATTCTCGCATGATGGCTTTTCTACGAATATGAATTTGTTCTGTAACATCTTTGTTTTTTCGCCTAAAAAGAACTAATTGCATATTTTATTTAGAAACCTTATAAGTATTCAATTTCTGTAATAAAAAATAGGTACTTTTTTATGTTTTTTCCAAATATTAAGCGATTCTTAAGGGGTTAAAAGAAAAATTATAAAATTTTCCTTTGCCAAGCCTAGTCGGGCAAAGTGGTCAGAATAGGTAAATGAACAAATCACATTGATTCAGGAAGTATTTTTAATCAACATAAACTAAAGTTAACACACATGAAGAATAAGCATTATGTTTTGTAATATTTTAAGTATTAAATCGTTACAAAATAAAGAGCAATGAGTATCAATGTGAAGAATGGAGGAATGCAAGTTCCCCCAGCAGACATGCAGACTCCAAATGTCGAGAGAAAGCCCTTCTCTGAAGAAGTTACTGCACCTACCTGTCTTCTTGCTTTGAAAGAAAGAAAAAATAGTATTTTTGAGTAGTATTTTGTTATAAAGAATGAATAAAAAAACGTTTATGAGCAAAGTAGACGTCTGGACATTTTGCCCGATCTCTTTGTGGCACTTTGCCCGGAATGACGCCATTAAAAAGAAGTTGGCCTAACATCTAATCTATTTTGCAAATAATATTTCTATTTTAGATTTAAGTGTGCATATTTTTCTTTAATTTTTAAATTATAAACAAGACGCTCTCTTTGTGGCACTTTGCCCGGAATGATGGCATTAAAAAGACGGTGGCCTAACATCTAATCTATTTTACAAACAATATTTCTATTTTAGATTTAAGTGTGCATATTTTTCTGTAATTTTTAAATTATCAACAAGACGCTCTCTTTGTGGCACTTTGCCCGGAATGATGGCATTAAAAAGACGGTGGCCTACCATCTAATCTATTTTACAAACAATATTTCTATTTTAGATTTAAGTGTGCATATTTTTCTTTAATTTTTAAATTATCAACAAGACGCTCTCTTTGTGGCACTTTGCCCGGAATGATGGCATTAAAAAGACGGTGGCCTAACATCTAATCTATTTTACAAACAATATTTCTATTTTAGATTTAAGTGTGCATATTTTTCTTTAATTTTTAAATTATAAACAAGACGCTCTCTTTGTGGCACTTTGCCCGGAATGATGACATTAAAAAGACGGTGGCCTACCATCTAATCTGTTTTACAAACAATATTTCTATTTTAGATTTAAGTGTGCATATTTTTCTTTAATTTTTAAATTATCAACAAGACGCTCTCTTTGTGGCACTTTTCCCGGAATGATGGCATTAAAAAGACGGTGGCCTAACATCTAATCTATTTTACAAACAATATTTCTATTTTAGATTTAAGTGTGCATATTTTTCTGTAATTTTTAAATTATCAACAAGACGCTCTTCTCTTTGTGGCACTTTGCCCGGAATGATGGCATTAAAAAGACGGTGGCCTACCATCTAATCTATTTTACAAACAATATTTCTATTTTAGATTTAAGTGTGCATATTTTTCTTTAATTTTTAAATTATCAACAAGACGCTCTCTTTGTGGCACTTTGCCCGGAATGATGGCATTAAAAAGACGGTGGCTTAACATCTAATCTATTTTACAAACAATATTTCTATTAGGTAGATTTCGTATGAAATTCTACCTATTGGGATCGTTCCTCTGTTGGAATTTCTGAAAAAGTTTTGCAGATCTACACCGATCATGATTCCTAGAACCCAAAACCACCCTCAGCAAAAAACTTTATCTATCTATCTATCTATCTATCTATCTATCTATCTATATATATATCACTTTCTTCTGGACACGATAACTTTCGTAATTCTGCACCAATCTCTTCCAAACTGATACATAAAATCAAAGGGCATAAAATCTCGGTCAAGTTCGTTAATGGGCAAAATCGGACCAAGGGAGTGGAAATAGGGAGGGGTTTTGTGAAAACCGAACCCCCCCCCCCCATAACTTCTTAATTTGTGTACATATCAAATCAGTTTAAAGTTTTTATTACTTCTAAAAATAGGGCCAAAATTTTACGTATCACAGATTTTTTATAAAGTTAAAAATGGGCTCAAGGGGCGCCAAAAATAGGGTTTTTGGGAGAAAAAAATTCATAACTTCGTCAATTCTCAAGATATCAATTCCAATTAATTTTATTATAAATCTCCTTAATATTATTTACAACTTTTATATTCACAAGTTTTTGATAGGACCAATTCGTACCGCAAAAAAAAAAAATTAAAAACTAAAACAAAAAGGGGGTTTGGAGAAGTAAAAAATCCATAACTCCGTCAATTCAAAAGATATAAAATCCCCATTAATTTATCATATATCTTCTTAATATCGTCGACAACATCTATATAGACAAGGTATGGATAGGACCCATAGCTGCCAACATCTTACGATTTTTCAGACCACAAAAATTTTATAGTAAATATTACCTTTCTAAATCGCCGTAATCTGCCAATTAAATAAGGCAAAAATTTCTATTAAATTTTTGTGGTCTGAAAAAGCGGAAGAGTTGGCAGCTATGAGGACCAATTCTTACAGCAAAAACAAATTAAAAATACATAGCGGTTGAAGAAAAAAATCATCAAAGTAAGGGTGTATTCAAATCCAAACTGCGTATTTTCTGACTCAATTTACAATTCATTTTTGCTCTCAAAGGCTTCCAATTGGTACGTTTTCTTACTCAGAAACTATATAATGTACCGTAATGGCCGATTTTTTGATAGAGGCAGAATATATTTTAAAAAATTCTGTTAAAGTGGGCATTTTGAACCGAATTTCCCGAAGCGGATTGTGTTGGAAAAATCATTGCATTAAGGATGCACTCAAATCCAAACTGCTTATTTTCTGACTCATTTCTAAATTCATTTTTGCTCTCAAACGCATTTAATTGGTAGATTCACTTATTCAGAAACTATATAATGTACCGCAATTATCGATTTTTTGATAGAGACAGAATATGTTTCAAAAAATTATGTCAAAGTGGGCATTTTGAACGGAATTTCCCGAAGCAATTGTGTTATCACTTTCTTCTGGACACGATAACTTCCGCAATTTTGCACAAATCTCTTCCAAACTGATACATAAAATCAAGCGGCATAAAATCTCGGCCACGTTAGTTAATGGGCAAAAGCGGACAAAGGGGGTGGAAATAGGGAGGGGTTTTGTGAAAACCGAAAAACCCCATAACTTCTTAATTTTTATACATATCAAATCAGTTTAAAGTTTTTATTACTTCTAAAAATAGGGCCAAAATTTTACGTATCACAGATTTTTGATAAAGTTAAAAACGGGCTCAAGGGGCGCCAAAAATAGGGTTTTTGGGAGAAAAAAATTCATAACTTCATCAATTCTCAAGATATCAAATCCAATAATTTTATTATACATGTCCTTAATATTATCTACAACTTTTATATTAACAAGTTTTTGATAGGACCAATTCGTACCAAAAAAAAAAAGAAAGAAAACGAAAACGAAAACAAAAACAAAAAAGGGGGGTTGAAGAAGAAAAAATTTCATAACTCCGTCAATTCACAAGATATAAAATCTCCATGAATTTATCATATATCTTCTTAATATTGTCTTCAACATTTATACAGACAAGTTTTTGATAGGGCCAATTCTTAAAGCAAAAACAAATTAAAAATACATAGCGGTTGAAGAAAAAAATCATCTTATTAAGGGTGTATTCAAATCCAAACTGTCTATTTTCTTACTCATTTTTAAATTCATTTTTGCTCTCAAACGCATCCAATTGCTATATTCTCTTATTCAGAAACTATATAATGTACAGTAATGATCGATTTTTTGATAGAGGCAGAATATATTTCAAAAAATGATGTCAAAGTGGGCATTTTGAACAGAATTTCCCGAAGCGATTGTGTTAGAAACGAAAAATATTGCCCTACTGAGAAAATAATTGTTTATGAATCAAGTTTTAATTAATTGAAAGAAAAATAAAAACACAGGTCGCTTATAAATCTTTTCAAAAATCACGTCAGCATGTTTCATATTTATATTTTTTTAATTATTAAAAATTAATCTGAAAATGTGCCAGAAAAATTCGAGTTGTTGAGTTGGAAAAATATTTTTTTAATATCGCCTTAACATGATTCTGATAAAACCAGCTATTTTATAAAAAGGAAATAAAAACTCGTCAAAAGCAGACAGATAAAACTGTTAAAGTGGATTTATATCTAATAATGATTTAGTTTTTGTTGTTGAAATTAGTATACTTAACTTCGAAATCTACCTCTGCCTGTAGGCCGGGCCGGCAGGGATTTTTTTAGATTTAAGTGTGCATATTTTTCTTTAATTTTTAAATTATCAACAAGACGAAATAAAACAGGAAAAGATATTTCTTACCTGTACTCACAAGGAAGGTCTCCTTACTGGGCATATTCAGAATATTTTGAAAAAAAAATACCAATTAAACTACTTATGTATGTAATAAAGGATCAATCAAATTTAGCGGCGGAATTACAGTAGAAAGCCTCTAAAAAATAAAATTCTTTCGAGTATTTGGCGCCAAAAGACGAAAGCGTCACGCGATTTGGCGAACAGCACTTTTCCTCGCCAAAGGCAAACGATTTTAATGCACCTGAAAATTGTTTTTTAATTGATTTTTAGAATGCGTGTATGAATAATTTAATGAATTTAAACGTAAACAATGAGACAGTTTAATACATGTTTTCGTGTTGCTTGTTATTTAATTTTATTATTTTAGAAACAGTTTCATATATAAAAAAAATACTTTCATATATTTAAACGTATTCCAAAGTAAAGGCAAGACTCATTTACCAGTTGTTCATTTCAATATCAAAGAATTCGTCGTTACCATAGCAACTAAATTGAACCAACAGTGCTGAATTGTACTTAATTTTGAGATATTGAAACAATTTTAATTTATTTTAATTTTTTTTAATTCATAAAATTTGATATTTAACATTCATTATAAAATATATATATATATGACAAAACTATTGTTAAATCAAACTAAAACTGACAAACTAAAGTTATTTCCATTAAATTTATTTAAACAATTTCAATGTGTAACATTTTTATCTTAAAGAGTATTCGACATAAAAAAGTATTTTTCGAAATTTCATTTCATCGCCAATCGATGATAAATCGCCAAATAAACGAAATTTTCATTATTTTTTTACGAATGTTCTATCGAGATTCCGCCAAATTTTTTTTGTAAACATATATATCCATATGAGAAGAACACTCTGTAATTTTTTCATATTTTTCAGGATCTGCCCGTATGGAGACTTTCCTTGTCAGTAGCGTTGTTTAGGCCCCAATCCCGTTTTCTTTAGAACCGAAAGATATCTGCAACTGCACCGTTGTAGCATGTTTCACTGAGCTTATCTAGAGTGTAAAATAAAATGATATTATTTATATTTTGTACTACTATAATTTTCGTGTCATGGATGGTTGAAATGATGACTTCTATATTCACTCAATATTTTTAATGAAAAGCTTCTTGGTTATTATGTAATATCATACAGAAGTTCCACCGAGAGAATAAATTCTTCTCGGAGGCTATTAAACATGACATCAGAGAAAGACAGGAAAGGGAGCTCTAAAAGAATATATAAATGAAAAGGTCATAGTCTAGTCGTAGCTGAAGTCCGCACAATAATTACATATACAGTATAGAAGTAGGAGATGGAAGAGGCAAAACCGCAAATATACAATCTTCCCGAAGCTAGGAAAGTGAAAGTTTAAAGTTTTGAAGTTAGATCACAAAAAGGATTTTAGGTTTTTCTGTCAGGGGTTACACAGTTCAACAATCCACATAACTTAAAGACTTCTATCACACATCATTTAAAAGGTTATTTCATACTGATCAAACAACATAGGAGACAATAATTATAAAATTACATATTATTTAGCTGCAATCGAGAAATTATACCACTTGTTTAGCTATAAGTGAGAAATTGTACCCCTTGCCCGAAACCAAAAATGCGAGCTAAAGTAAAAGGAGTTAAAAACTATAAAAATGTAGCCTTCCGCTTCAAACTCTCAGACAATATTACCAGTATCTGTGACGACTGTTTCGATAAGTTCCAGCGGGTACATGCACTATACAGCGGGAAAAAACTCAAATGACTACTTTGCTTCCGCTGGCCACTTTACCTTTCATTCCTCTATATTTGTATTGTTTTAATAAAATAGTTCGTGAAAGTTTGTAAATTTCGAATGTTATATATTGTTTAAATACTTTCTTACCAACAATATTATTTGTCCAAATCTTTCATTTTAATTGAATTGCATTTTGTGCCAACTGTTACGTTTGACAATAATCATATTGCTATAACGCAGGGATGGCATACCTTTTTGAGTATACGTGCCAAAAATTTAAAAGTTATTATGTACCAACACTCTAACGTGCCAGAAATATTTTAACGAATAATATAGGTATGTTGCATCGAATTCCGTATTAATAATCTATAAATGAGTTTTTCTTTTATTGTATATTTCCGAATCAGATCATTTTTAGTTCTTCAGGTAGAAACAGGTTCAATAGATACATAATTATTTACAATAACCATTAAAATTCAATTTTGAAAATTCAAACATAAATATATTTAAACCTAAAGTAACTTAAAGCCCTAAATCTGAATAAAATAAAACATAATCTGAAATAGAAGCGTGTCAATTAGGTATGTTACTATGCAAACTATCTCTTAAAATTCAGTTTTTAAAAATAAAACATTTGAAATTTGATAGAGAAGTAAAATGATTTAGAAAACACGATATGTTGAATGGTTTAGCGAGAAAATGACGTTACAAGGCGCTTTCATTGAAACTTATAATACCTTAATTCATTCAAAAGTAATGGTTTGCTTTAATATAAATTATATAGATGTTACACAAAACTATACTTTTTTGTTAAAAAAAAACAACAACAAAAAACATAAAGTGGATTTTTATCCACAAACTGAATATGGTCTATATAATTTTTTTCGCGTTCCACGGAAGTTTCCTTACGTGCCAAGTTCGGCACGCATGCCATAGGTTCGCCATCCCTGGTATAACGGAACAGTACCGGAAAAAATAATCCTTATTCTACAGTTTATTTACATCAGCCATTTATAATCAAATAATGATTTAAATTCCCAAATGGAAATTTAAAAGTGGAGTAAGTAATTACTACTGAAGGAAGAATCTCTGAAATTATACAATTTGATTCCAAAGTTTCAGAAAATCTCATATGTATATTCAGAAAGTTTACTGAAATTTAAATATACAGAAAGAATTTTTAAATTATTTTAACTTGGCATGAGATGATTTAACGAAAATAAGGTAAAAAAATTTTGAAGTTAGAATTCTCAGAATTTGGTAAGCGTGTGCTTATTTGAGAATTTTCTAAGAAATTCATCTCAGTTTTTTTAAAAGAACATTTCACCATTTAATATTACAATTATTACGCTGAACTAACTCAGAAATTAATGGAAGAAAAAAAAAACGCATAGTTGAAAACTTATTCATGGTGTGCAAGAGTTTTGTTGTTTTATTTTAAGAAGCGGGGAGGATTAGATTCTGATTTTGAGTTAGCCTTTGAAAGATTAAAATATTCTCAGAAACTTATATCAATAATGTTTAAAAGTTACCCTTTCAATAATTCTTTTTTATAACTTTTATTTTTCTAATAAAAACTAAATCTTGAATAAGTATAAAACTAAAAATAGCTTTAAAAAAATACGCTCTTTCATAAGCATTATCTTGAAAATCAATTCTAATTTTTATGACTGAAATTCATAGTGCCCCCCTCCCCCCCACAAAAAAAAAAATTGTTACAATGTACCCACAAATTTTGCGTGACCACCGAACCCAATAACAGAAAATTCCCCCTTTTTTACACTTAGTAGAAAGCGAAAGACAGTGAATTAATTGCAAAACATATAATTTTTGTTCTTTTTAAAGAAATGGCAACAAGAAAGAAAAAAGCATCTATTCGGGATTTGTAAATTGTTTTTAAATGTACAATCATACTATAATTAATATCAAACTATTAATTGATAAAACAAGTTTTTTTAATTATTACACTCTTTGTTATAAATAATTGTCGGAGCACAGCTCCGGCTTCCCTGCAAAAATTACTATTATTGTTAACACGATAGCGTCCAAAATATTTGACGCATCGACACAAAAAATGAGCTGGACGTTCGTAGTGCCAAAATCTCGGTGCGTATTGAAAATCATAAATATTCGTCAACCCTAACAGACTGAAATGTCGGCTCAAATTTTTTCCATAGAGATAACATTGCGAGTTTAATTCTATATATTTGAAAGATAACGCTTCCTTTTTTTAGTCATGTACCTTGAATTTTTTTTTTTGCACCAATTTTAATAATTCTTTTTTTTTTAATGAAAGCTGTTTCTTTGTAGATTTGCCCGCACTAGCTATTTTTTGAAATATTCTCATTTTTATAGTTAAATTTAAAAATTAAAAAAATTCTATGAATTTGTTTCAAAATGGTAGAAATTGGATTACTTCCATTGTTGTATAGAAAGAAAAAATAATAAGGTTTGCTTATCTTTATTGATGCCATTTTCTCATAAAATTCAAAATAAACTTTCTGAAAAAAATGAACAGAAAATGACGTCATGCTTTAATAAAATACTCATGTTTTCCGCAAAAAGCTATTATAATTCAATTCTTTTTCATTCATTGAGTTTGAGAGGCTTGGTGAAATGCTTCAATGAGGCAAAATGACATCATATTTAAATGAAAAGGATTTTTTTCTCTGATAAAAGCAAATATTTTACTAAGAACGCCTCTAAAAGGTATCAATTTCTGGAATTTTACTCGCCGATACAGAGATTAGAATCACAAGTCAAGATTGCGAATGTTCGCATGCAAAGTCGTAGTTGACAAACTTGATTTCAAGTTTAGAAATATATGTATTAATCACATATTGCGCATAGTAATATTTTTGAAATGGTGAATGTAAATATAAGAGATGCGTATGCAAATTATGAGACGGTGATAATAACATTAAGTTTACATTTTACGCGAAAAATAATACCATGATTGACTTAAGGTGAAATCATTTTTTTAAATTTTCAATCGGCAATTTTAAACGGCACAGATTGGCGCGATTTTTTCTGACGCCAATATCACATACGCAACGGGTACTTAACTGGCGCCAAAGTGTCGTTATTTTGCTTGATATGGTAACACGGATGTTATTGTGTGTGCTATTGACGTTTTCTCCGAATTGGCGTGGGAAAAAAATCGCGCCAATATGGGTTGTATATGACATCTGTGCCTTTTAAACATAACAGACTCAATGGGTAATTTAAACAAAATTACATATCTTGATTAGGTATAATAAATAATACAGTTTAATTTTTTAATATTTTGAACAGTCGAAGTGTATGGAATTAGTATTTTGGTAACATTAAGTTAAAAATAATATTTGTTTTAAGAGACTAAGTAGTAACCTATGTATGAGTTCGTTTTTAAACAATTTCTTTCGTCGAAATTCGACGAGATTCATCCCGTTATTAATTAAAACATTAGCTCCATTGTTGTAAATTATGCATTTTAACCTCATACGGATCATTATGGAGTCGAATGTTGTTGATGTTCATACATTGGTGACCTGATATATAGATTGATCCCCCCCCCCCCCATCCCTTTCAGAAGTTTTACATTCTACGTATGTAACAACCACTATTTTTTTTCGAACTTTTCATTCTTTGTAAGTTTCCAAATCGATGCAATTCATTTTGTATTTTAAATTAAGAGAAACGAAAAAAAAAATCGAATACGGAAAATACGATTTTGGGCATTAGTCGAATGGCTACGAGTGATACTCAAGGAAATCGAGAAAAATATAATGTCATGTATTTTTCTCGATTTTCTTTATTTATATGTATGTATTCTTATGTATGTATGTTTGTATTCAGACGAATGTATGTTTCTATTTGGAAATTTTCGTAATCGGGTTTGTAGACAAATTCATAATTTACTGAACATTGTTTGATAAGCAAATTTAATAATTTGCAATTACTTGCAATTGTCCCAATTACTGACGTATAGTCAATTTTTTTAAATTCATCGTAAGGGTATATATTTTAACTGAAATGCAAGTGAACATTCTGAAGTAAATGAGATAAGCATTTTTTTGTCAAGATGTACACTAGAAAATAGAAATATGTAGATTACAAAATAAAAAATTCCTGTACGGGTTGGAAAAGATAGCTTCCCTATTTCTTGGTTTTAAGATTTTAGCTAATTTTACTGGAGAACACGAAGTTAAAATGCGAAGAACCCGGTTAGAGAAGAATCATCAGTACTCAATTTCAATGGAAATTTCGCCAAATTAGTCAGATACAGCCAAATTGGCTTAATTATTGACGACATATTTTTGGTCGACATATAAATGTCGCGCAGCTTAGCAATAAATGCGACGTTAATGTATATGACTATGATCGCTTATGTTTATGATCGGAGAAATGGATACAACAATGAAAGATAATTCGTGAGAAATCATGTTCACTAAAAGTCATAAATTAATCCCTGATTTTTTTTTAATCTGCTGCCTAGATTTAGTGTACATTTTAAGAAATATACATATTTTATATGTGCAACGTTATACACAGAAGTTTCGAAAATGACGGTTAAAAGAAAGTAATTCAAATGTATAGAGTTATTCAGCTTAATTCTATGTGGAAAAGTCGCATAAAAATAACCCAGATGCTTCCTAATATTTTCATAATAACGATATAACAACTCAGATGAATAAAGGTATCAAGTTTGATAGAGGAGTATAGCAGACTATCTATGAGTGTGTGTTATATACGTGTTACAAATTTTTACCTGTTGTCATATTAAATAAGTGTGGGCTGTGCCAGACAAACAAGTCTTTGAAGGCGCTTTGAAGTTTTCTGCCGCTAACTCGATGGATCAAGTTCTCAAAGATCGGAGCTAAATTAAAAAAATCAAAATCTCTCAAATACATCCGGGAGTAATTATTTATCTTTACCGTAGATTCTCTTATGCAATGGTTTCTCTTTACTTTTAACATTTCTGAATTATTTTAAAGAACAACAAATTATGCTGCCTTCAGTTATACACTGAACAGCTTTTGTCTTTGCAAACAAAGGTTACAAATTTCCCTAAATCAACTTTTATTATTGGAAAAGGAAGAGCTGTAAAATGTACAAAAATCAAAGAAATTAGTAAAACAATCATAGAGCAGTTAGGATCAGAAGCTATCATTCTTTTGGCACTAACAGGTAGGGCTGCATTTAATGTCAAAGACAAGGTAACTCACTCAGTGCTTAAAGAACCAACGTGTTTGAAATAGCTCGCTAATTTAAAAAGTCAGCAATAAATCTACAGCTCAGAATGGATACAGTGTTATTTCTCATTATTGACGAATTTTCAATGATAGGATGCCGTCTTATGGCGGACCTTGAACAAAGATGTCGCGAACGTAAAATAGATAGCATTTAGCCTTTTAGAGGTTATTTGTTTAAATCCTTGGACGTATTAGATAGTTACATCGCGTAAAAGACATCCCTCTATATAAGAGATATTCTTTAAAAGTCATTTTGATTCTTCGCGGACAAAAAATGCTTAGAGCTTTTAAAAAATGTTTCACATTAACAAATTCATTGAGACAAAACGACGATCAGCAGACACAGTTCCGAAAAACTCTGAACTCACTTTGTGTGAGTCAAGTTTTTGACTACCTCTCACCCCTTATGCAAAAACACAAAGATATACTGCTTTCGGCTAACTTGAATGATTTGAAGGTGCCATATGTCTTTTTCTCAAAACCAAGCAAGCTAAAGAATATAATCAAGAAGCACTTTTTAAATCAAAGCGGAGGCTAATAAACAAGAATTTCAGAAGATCACAATGATTAAATAGCAAGATGGAGTGAAGATGATCACGCCTCTGGACTTCAGTCTAGACTTTCCTCAGCAGCTGGATGCAGGGTTATGCATTATGCTACATACCAATATCTGAACGGAGTGAGAATGGGTAAAAGTAAGTGCGATAAATGATATTGCCTATGGCCCACGTTTTCAACCTCGAGGCTTGCCACAGGCCATAATAGTTCCTTTTGTTGAGTATCATGAGCCATTTCTAACTGTATTTTTTTTTTATCAAACCTATTTGTAAATATTGGAAAGAAGAAAAAGCTTCATTCTCACGAAGTTAATTACCTTTAACTGCTGCATACCTTGCCACCATACATAGATCCTCGAGTTTAACATTGTCAAAAACTGCTGTGGATATCCATCTAAAGGTGTTGTCACATGAAACAACTTATGTCATTTTTACTGTATTTTGTCATTTAGAGAAAGTTCTATTGGAAGCTGTTTTCGCTAAGGACAAACTTTACCCAAATTAAAAGTATGAGATCACTTGCTGACAGATTACAATTTGTGCATTACCCGAGGAAATTGACGACTGAGTTAAACACTTTAAAATGAAGTATCGACGATTGTTATATCAAACTTACTTTTATGCTATTAAACAGCAATCTAGGAAATAAAACATTTTTTTAAATAATATCTTTTAAGTTTACGCGCCTCCATGCTCCGACATTTCGGCCTGACGGATACTAGTTTTTTATTTTTTTACTTTTGAGTATTTAAAATATTGCATTATTGCATGTCCGAATCATTTACTTCTTCTCATGTCGCTGGCGTCTCATTCGGCAGATTTACCACATTCTCTTATAGGCAAACATACATACAGTGGTAGCCAAAATTGTGGGCACTTTTAGGTAGCTTTCATTACCGAAAGTAAAAAGCTACCTATTGCAGCCGTCAAAAGGAAAACACTTCGGGAAATTTTGCTATATTTTCGCCGATCATGATCCCCAGACACAAAATCACTCTTCGTTGAAATGCTGACTTATATATATACATGTTACGAAACAATTTAATGGGTGTAGTTGAAATAACACATCGTGCTTATTACGTATTACTGGAGTCATACTACATTTTAATCAGCCGTTGGTGATATTGTAAGCAATCCTACCACTTAGCACAAGCATTGCTAGCGGAGGTATCAACTCTGAAAATATAGCAGCTGTAGAGCGATGATAATATTGGTATAGTCCAATCAAACACTTATTATTTCATTATGAAAACAAGGCAGCGTGAGTGGTGAAAAAAGGCGTATGAAGAAATATGGAGTTTTCCCAATTAAACAAATGGAAAAGTAGTCATAGAACAACTGTTTATTCCATCAGAACATACCAACACTGAACAATTCCCGCAGATGAGAAATCAGAGCATTCCACTCGAGCATAAACTAGTTACTCATGCTAAATAGATGTTAATTTACGAAATGAATATTCTACACGGCTAAGGACACCGGGTAACAGGTTATGTAAACAATCACAGCACAAAAAAATCTCTCGTTCTGAGCTCATGCTCTCGCTATTTATGAGAATACGCGGAGGAATCCCGATTGAAATGAAAACTTCAAGCTAAACCAACGAAAATCACGAACGAGCCTCGAAGTGAAACTGGGATCCGACACTCAACCAATGGAGAGCGATCAAGAAACATCACAGGAAAGAATCCCAGCGCCGCTAATGGAATGATTTCGATGTGAAAAGGTTGTCTCCCAGCTGGCGGGAAAAAGATATGAAATAGAATAAAAAAGTAAAAATGGCTTTGATAAGTATTCGAAAAATAAGTAACTGCGTTAAGAACTTTACAGTTTGGTAGACGATAAAGATTAATGAAGGGATTAAAAGTTTAGATTACGTTTTGGAATAAATCTATTATTAAGATACGCGTTTTAAAAATAGAGGAATTTAGCTAGAAATAAATAATAGAGCGTATTAAAAAAAAGGAAATAATGAATATTCCAGCTATTTAGAATAATTTAAATGAATAGTAAAAGGTAAAATTTTTATATAACATACATATATATATACTCATTTGATTTATAACTACATTGCTAATGCACATTTTATAATGGATGTTGATTCGATACTTTTATATGTATAATGGTGTAGTTATATTTATATATCTATCAATTCATATTAAATTTATTCATATTCATTAATATTAAGTTAACGATTAACTTATTTAAACTTTAGCCTACTCAGGACAATATCATATTAATTTCTAATAGTAAACTATCTTAAATGGGAACAGAATGTATAATGAGTGTATTTGTTATACCTAATGCTATGACAGTATGGATTTTAATTTGGTAATTTGTTTTTAACCGTTTGGAAAAATGGTTATTGTTCTCGTCAGGGTAGGAAATCAAAAACATATCTGAACGTTTTCATTTGTTTAATCCGCAATTTAATCGTTATCTGATTGGTATATACAATAATCTGTATTTCCCTTTGGTTTCAACAACGATGGACAACGGTGGAGTGTTGCCACTATGACAAAAAAGTAATAAAAACTACAAAAAAAATTAATAAATCAGAAACAAATTGAGATACAGCTTTCAAACAAATTGCATTTAAAAGTACATATTTTTCTCTATCCGACGGTATAAAAAGTAATATTGTCGGATGTTTAGAAGTTTAAGAATGAAATTTTATTTAAAATTGGTCGTGAGATTTTTTGGAAATCTGATGATAGAAAAGCCTTTCCCCGAACAGCCAATGAAATGCTTGACTATTACGTAAGTTTCATAGGAAATCTGACGAGTCGCAGGCGATTTTTCTTGCTTGCAATTTTTACGTGTAGTAACACTATTAATCTTTAATTCATGGCGTACGTAATGTATGACAAACTCCTTAGAAGTTTAAAAATTTACAGTACCGAAAATTGTAAAACTGAAATTTCTTTTAAAATTTGTTCATGATAGGTCCAGAAATGTTATCGTTTAATCCATGGCGTACGTAATGTAGGATCAACTCCGTGCCATTTTTTATGTCTTAAATTTTAGTCTTTGAAAAAATCATTTTCCAAATGGTCGTTGTAATTTGTTAAATTGCTTTTTTTTTTTCATTTTTTTTTCCTCTATCCTTTTTAATCTTGTTTCATTTTGTACTTAATTAGTGTTCTGTGGTTCATTTCTTGGTTTTATGTGTGTGGTAGTCCCACATTCATATTCTTTAGCTAATTTATGGCTAATATGAAGATGAAACCACACATTTTATTTATGGAACTTAAGGCATTTGGTACCCGATGATTTTGTCTAAATTCTACAAAATTCCATCATTCCATTTCTGTTATTCAATTTCTGCTGTTATTTACTATGTTTTTGGAATCTATGTTAATTGTGTTGGGGGAACTGTATTTGTTAATGTCATTTTATTTATAATTTCACAGTTTTTGTTGGTGGTCGGTAATGTTTATTTAATGGTTATATATATTATATATATATATATATGGGTCAAGCCATTTCAAGTGGTCCAGAAAATCATTTATTCGTTGCTTGACCATTTTTAAAAGAGCTGAAATTTTTTGTACAACAAACCTAACATGATGGAAGTTCAAAATGACTATTATTTTAATTTTATTAATTTTTGTTTGTGCATGGCGGCCATCTTTGTTTCATCGTTTGCAGCAATTTTCTCACAAGAAGGGTTTACGGCATTGTAAATAATTCATCGTTTATTTCTCCAATTCAAGTAAGGATTAAAGCAATTTGTACAGAATACATTGGGCGAAAAATCAGGTAATAGAGTAGTTTTCGAAAAAAAATCCTTATTGGTGAAATTTAAGCATAAAGTTTCAGGTTTTTTCCAAAATTTGTCCGTTTACAAGAGGACATTTTTCTAGCAAGGAAAACTGTGAGCATGACATAATTTTTTTTGCAAATAGACCGACACGCCAAGTTCCAGATCTGGGACTTGCTTTCTCTTCGATAAAAAAATTCGCAAATTTTTCAAAAATGTCAAAAATCGCACTTTTGAGGCTTTGATATCTTTGGTGGGGCACGAGATAAAAATCTGAAGTTCTGGTTTCTGAGAGTATTGTATGGTAGTGTTAAGCACAAGAAAGTTCAGGATGTAGATTTGACTACAAGCTGAGATATGGCAAGGGCAACATATCAAAACAATACTGCCAAACTATTGTTTTGTTGTAGTCACAGCTAAGTATTTATATCAGAGTGTCACTTAAATTTATGTTTTTGATTATCTTTAAACATTAGTAACAGAAAATAAAGCCCTATGCAAAGCTTAGCAATTAATAAAAAAAAAATAATTATGCCTAAGGCCATACATTTTGTATGGTTTCAGTAATTTTTGTTGTAATTTTAGTAACAAAAAGAAACCTCAGCACTTTTACATAAAGAAAAAAATATTTTTATACAAGACCTGAGACAAAAACAGAATGGGGAAAGAGAAAAGCTGTTAATGTTGTCATACTTGTTGAGACATGATCAAACGTGTCAAAACACATTCTTGCTAGTTGATTTAAAAACCACAATTTTGTTCTCTCTCAAAATTCCATTTGTAGGAACCAAGTCTTGTCACCTCTTGATAACTTGATTAAAGATCTTGGCCCCGCTGGCTCATAGAAATAAACTTTGAAATCACTATGTGCAATGTCACTTCATTAATAATTCCTAGCTTACTTCTTATGCAAAAATGTCATTTTTCTGCAGTATAAATTTTGAAAGGGCTCTACTTATCTGTACTTTCTGAAAATTACTTGAGGCTGATGCATGGTAACATCGGATAATGTTTCATTTACAGTAACATATTTACGGTAGGAACAAGTTTCAGGGACTGGCCAGCATTAAAATTGTGGTTTTTAAACCAACAAGTACGAATAATGTTTTGACACGTTTGATCATGTCTCAACAAGTATGACAACATTAACAGCTTTTCTCTTTCCCTATTCTGTCTTTGTCTCAGGTCTTGTATAAAAATATTTTTTTTTATGTAAAAGTGCTGAGGTTTCTTTTAGTTACTAAAATTACAATAAAAATTACTAAAACCATACAAAATGAAGACCTTAGGCATAATTATTTTTTTAATTAATTGCTAAGCTTTGCAAAAGGCTTTATTTTCTGTTACTAATATTTAAAGATAATCAAAAAAATAAATTTAAATGACACTCTGAGATAAATACTTACCTGTGACTACAACAAAACAATAGTTTTGCAGTATTGTTTTGACATGTTGCCCTTGCCATATCTCAGCTTGTAGTCAAATCTTTATCCTGAAATTCCTTGTGCTTAACACTACCATACAATACTCTCAGAAACCAGAACTTCAGATTTTTATCTCGTGCACCAACAGAGATATCAAAGCCTCAAAAGTGCGATTTTTGACATTTTTTTTATTTTTTTATTTTTTTTTATTTTTTTTTTATTTTTTTTTAGCGAAGAGAAAGCAAGTCCCAGATCTGGAACTTGGCGTGTGAGTACAAGTACTTTCGGCCTATTCGTAAAAGAAAAATGTCATGTTGATAGTTTTCCTTGCTAAAAAAAGTTCCTCTTGTAAACGGACATATTTTGGAAAAAAACTGAAACTTTATGCTTAAATTTCACCAATAAGCAGTCAGTTTCGGAAACTACTCTATTATTATATTTTTAGCTCAATGTATTCTGTACAAATTGCTTTAATCTGCACTTGGAGAAATATACGATGAATTATTTACAATTCCGTAAACCCTTCATGTGAGAAAATTGCTGCAGACGATGAAACAAAGATGGCCTCCATGCACAAACAAAAATTAATAAAATTAAAATAATAGCCATTTTGAACTTCCATCATGTTAGGGTTGTTGTACAAAAAATTTTGGATTTTTTAAAAATGGTCGAGCAACAAGTGAAATGGATTGACCCTTATATATATATATATATATATACTCTCGAATTTTTGAGCCGATTAGGATAAAATTCTTCATATGCCTAGTATATACTAGTGTCTCGACCGAGTTTGTTGGCCAACTTCATCCATCATCTTGTTTCAAAATGGCGGCCATTTGAATTTTGTGGACACTTTTGGAAATTTTTAGGTTTCCTAACTTTCTCTTTAAAATGACCTATGTTGTTAACTTACACTGTATGACTCTTTAAAATATCTTTTAATGTTTCTAACATTCTGTTTAAAATGATACATCAGAGTTTGCATTTTGCGAAACGTAACATTTTCTATAAGTATACAATGTTAGAAAACATAAAATTTTTTCAAAAATTCAAATGGCCGCCATTTTGAAACAAGGTGGAGGATGAAGCTGGCCAACGAACGCTGTCGAGACATTAGTATGTACTATGCATATGAAAAATTTCATCCAAATCGTTTAAAAAATTCGAGAGTTATAGTATGACAAATTTCAGATATAAATAAATAAATAAATAAATAAATATATATATATATATGTTAGCATTTCAACGGAGGGTGGGTTTTGGTATCTGGGGGTCATGATATGCGAAAATATAGCAAAATTTCAAGAAGTGTTTTCCTTCGGATTTCTGCAATAGGTAGCTTTTTACTTTTTGTAATGAAAGCTACCTAAAAGTGTCCATAATTTTGGCCACCACTGAATGTCACTGGTGTCTCATTCCGGCTGATTTCCCATATTCCACATTCTCATACAGGAAAAAAAAACATTTATTTCCCATCTCTGTTTTGAGAAGAAGATATCCTTTAATACACTTTTAAAATACTTATACCTGAAACAAAATATAGAACTATTTTAGTATAATAAATTTATAAGATAGAAATTCACCTACCTTTGACAATTTTTTATGCAATGTATGCTAATCAGTTGTAAATCATTTCCTTCTTTTCTTGTCGATATCCATGCTGGCGTATCATTTTTGATTTCCTATAGTCACCAATCTCTTATTGGAAAAGATACACGTATTTCCGATCTGTGTTTTCCCAAGGAGTTTCATCACACTTTATAAATTTTTAAATACATGTGCCTTAAATAAAATTACTAAAAATACAGCTATAGAAATATTTTAATATAATAAATTTTTTAGATAGAAATTCACCTACCTTTATGTAATGAATGCTATTATCTTGTAAATCATTTCCTTCTTTTCTTCTCGACACCCATACTGGCGTATCATTTTTGATTTTTTATAGTTACCATAGTCTGTTATTGGCAAAGATATATGTATTTCCGATCTATGTTTCCTAAGAAGTTTCATCCCTCTTTATAAATTTTTAAATACATGTACCTGAAATAAAATTAATAAAATTAAAGCTATAGAAATATTTTAATGTAATAAATTTATTAGATAGAAATTCACCTACCTTTGACAATTTTTCAACAATATGTCATGAATGCTAATCTCTTGTAAATAATTTCTTTCTTTTCTTGTCGACATGCATGCCGGCGTATCATTTTTGATTTCCTATAGTCACCAGTCTCTTATTGGCAAAGATACACGTATTACAGATCTATGTTTTCCCAAGAAGTTTCATTTCCCTTTATAAATTTTTAAATACATATACCTGAAATAAAATTAATAAAATTAAAGCTATAGAAATATTTTAATGTAATAAATTTATTAGATAGAAATTGACATACCTTTGAATATTTTTCAACAATGTGTTATGAATGCTAATCTCTTGTAAATCATTTCCTTCTTTTCTTGTCGACATCCATGGCGGCGTATCATTTTTGATTTCCTATAGCCACCATTATCTTATTGGCAAAAATACATGTATTACAGATCTATGTCTTCCCAAGAAGTTGCATTCCCCTTTACAAATTTTTAAATAGATATACCAGAAATAAAATTAATAAATTTAGATCTATAGAAATATTTTAATGCAATAAATTTATTAGATAGAAATTCGCCTACCTTTGGCAATTTTTTATGTAATATATGTTAATCTGTGGTAAAACATTTCCTTCTTTTCTTGTCGATATCCATGCCGGCGTATCATTTTTGATTTCCTATAGTCACCAGTCTCTTATTCGCAAAGATACATACATTTCATATCTATGCTTTCTAAAGAAGTTTCTTTCTCTTTTATAAATTTTTAAATACATGTATCCGAAGTAAAATGTATATCACACGGATACTACTAAAGGACATGAGTGACAAAACTATTGAAGACAAATTACTATAATAATTACTGAAGAATCTGAAAAGCGATTAAGGAAAATAATGCTTCTTATTACTGAAAGAATTAAACAGTGATCAGAGAACGCTAATTGGACAGGAAAAGCTACTTTTAGAAAAGATTATTTTTCATTTTCTTCAAAAACTACCTTATTAAAGAATTTAACAATTTACTTACCCATTTTATATCAGTAGCAGAGTATTACAGTTGTTTTCAAACCTACAGAAAAATTTTTGATAGTAAAATTTTAATATTTTTCTAGCCGAATTCTTAGATCAATAAAAACAAAAACAAAAAAATTTCTTAAAACATCATAAAAATATATAAATATATAAATCCGCTTAAAACGCCATAAAAATATATAAATGTTTTAAGATCTTTTGTTGTTTCTTACTGTTTCACACCAGATTTTACTGCTATTAATTTTTTAGATCAATGTTTTACTTGGCATTTTCACTTAAACTAATTGTTAACTAAAGTTTTTAATACTCTTTTCACAAATATTGTTATATTTCATTGTTACGACATATTGTTATATGTTTGCTTTAGTATAGGAAAGAAAAAATGTTATTAGATAAAAATTGCATTGTTGTGAAATAATATTTGTTTCATACATGAATGAAATGTTAAAATTTTTCATACAGATTATGTTTTACAATTGCTTTATTTCTATTTGACGTTGAAAAAAGTTTTAAAAAGTGAAATTAATAAAATCTGTCTTTACTAAAACATATGGCTAAGTCTGCCTGTACTTCTAATAACACGCGTACAGTTTATTAAGATGGCAAATATCACAGAAAATTAAAGTAAAAAGTTATTTGCTGTTAACTAAATTCGCCTCACTGTAAAAAAAAAAAAAAAAAAAAAAAAAAAAAAAATGTGTATTTTACAGCAAAATGTGCTGGCACACCAACTGCCAACACAGTTGCTGTTAAATTTATAAGCTGCTGTCTTTAAGAGTGCAGTAAATTTTCTCAAGACTGGGGAAAGTCGCATTACTATTGGCTGCGTGGTGCACGTGACAGAAATAATTCTATTTTACTTCACTTGTTGCTTGAATTCACTTTCACAGCATTGGTGCTTTAATTTGATTTCATATCATTGGTGCTAGAAAAATTACAATGTAAAGTGCAGGAAAAATCACTGTATTTTACAACAAAAGGTGCTGAGACCCTGGCTGCCAACACAGATGCTGTAAAATTTACATACTTCTGTCTTTAAGAGTGTTATAAAATTTCTCGCTAAGATGTTGTATATTCCCTCGGCCACCATCTTGGATTTCTTGGTGATTTTTTGTTGGCGTTGTTTATCGATAAAGCAACCCCGTTAAGCCTAACATGCGCATAAATCGCTGCTTGGCGACATTTACTACTTGGCGGAAAGTGGTTTTCACGCCAAGAAAAAATCCAAGATGGCGGCCGAGGGTATATATAGCATCTGTTCCAAATTTCTCAAGTCTGGGGAAAGTTGCGTTGCTATTGGCTGCGTGGTGCATGTGACAGAAATAATTCGATTTTACTTCAATTGCTGCTGGAATTCACTTTCACAGCATCTGTGCTTTAATTCGATTTCACATCATCGGTGCTTGAAAAATTACAACATAAAGTGCAGGAAAAATCTTTCTTTAAGAGTGCTATAAAATTTCTCAAGTCTGGGAAAGTTGCATTGCTATTGGCTGCGTAATGCACGTGACAGAAAGAATTCGATTTTTACTTCACTTGTTGCTTGAATTCGATTTCACAGTATCGGTGCTTGCATTCAATTTCACAGCATCTGTGCTTAAAAAACTACAACTGGAGGAAAGCGTATGAGAAATGGAACGTTTAATAATGTTTTTTTATATTTGTGTATCTTATCCGGGTGGCTCAGCACAAATTTAATTTAATTATTATAATCTGATTTGTTAATTTTTTAATTTTTATTTCTGAACTTAGATTATCTTTTAGATCTTTCTAAAATTTTTGGATAAAATTTGCCCTTATTGACGCATAATTAAATTGTCTATAAACCAACGAGCCATTTTTTGAAAATTCTATTTTTTTATATTTTTCTAATAATTTTGAAAGTAAAAATTTTAGACAAAAAATGAATGATGGTCCTTAGCGATAGCTTTATTTTACAAGAAGAAACTGAGATTTTAGTATTATTTCTTTCTAACCGATGACCAGGCCCCTACCAGCCGGGTCTCCCCAGCGGAACGGGTTTAATACCTGGTATCGGGGCGGTGATTGCCTAATTGCCGCGTAGCGGCAATTTATCTGACGAGAGCCTAGATCTTCATCCTATCGACTGTGCCTACTGCTTAGCTGTGAACTTAGTTAAACGGTACTTAACATTATGGTCTTGTTGTTTTGTGGCTGCGCTTTGCTACTCAAGTTGGCCTCGTAATTTAGAACCTTGATCAAGTGACGAGACCTTAACCTGGCAAGGCACCTCCAGAGGTATAATTCACAGATTTTAGTATTCTTATGTTTTTACAGGAAGTTATGATGCTGCCCATCAAGACCGGATATTTTCGTATAACTGAACGCGGCTGCAGGTTTCCAACGTAATGTATGACAAAATGTAACAAAAAAATTTTTTTAGGAAATCTGCAAGGAAATCTGCAAGGAAAAATCTGCAAGGACAACAAAACATTGTGCGGGAATACACTGTATTTTCTGTTTAAAGTAAATAGTTTTACATTAAAATTAACGAATTTTAATGACCTTATCGTATTTATTATTATTATAACAAACAATTTTAACCATACATTAACATATGCGTCCTTAAATTTACATTCTGAGCTTTTTCTTTTAAAAAGTGCTCTCTCCTATAATACGTCTCGCATCTTTGCAATGCACCAAAACCCCCTTCATGCGTATTTTCTTCTAACTATAATCCGCGTCGGATTGTTTCAAATGATTTTAGCATTTCATCATACGAAGTTTTGTTGATTCCTGCATCATGATCATGTCCATCATCATCATATTCGTCTTCATCGCAATTCATTGCCGTATTGTTTTAATTTTCACACCGTCGAAAATATCCAATTCGGATAGTATTTCTGAGGTCTCAATTTCAGAATTAAGTGAAATACAATCATCAATCAGCACATCGTGGTTAATTTCTTCTTTTTTTCTCATCTGTATCCACATTTTTAAAAGTTACTCTAAGGGATTATCGTCTTCGTCCTCCGTACTTACCGAATTCTCACTGCTGACAAAGAAGGTGCCTGGTAAAAGCGCTTCAAGGCCATTCAACATCATAAAATGTCTTTAAAGAAAGAGTAATTTTGAAATGTCCAGAAATATTTTGAGAAATGGGGAGAAAAAAAAAATTAGATCACAAGAAAAAGTTCGTTAAATAGAGAATGCACTTCGCTATTTGGAGGTTATTTTACGAAGAAATTCGTAAAATGTTCTCGGTTCCAAGGAAAAGTTCGCAAAATAGAGGTTCGTTAAATAGATGTCCGGCTGTATATAGAATTTAATAGCTACCAAACATGGATTTTCTAGAGAATATTTTTTACAAAAGATTAATTTACATATTTATGATTTAATTTACGAATATATACGTATAAAAAGTAATCAATTACTTTTTTAAGTTGGTGCCAAACTATCTTAAGTATAGTAAAATTGTGAATATATTGTAGCTATTACCATGAATAAACTGATGATGGAAATTATTATACAAAATTTTTAAAAAACGCCCCTATTTCTACAGAAAATTATTTGTTTAATCATTATCAATTGTGAATGTTTGGCACCATCTTCAAAAAGTAATTGATTACTTTTTATACGTATATATTCTTAAATTAAATCATAAATATGTAAATTAATCTTTTGTAAAAAATATTTTCTAGAAAATCCATGTTTGGTAGCTATTAAATTTAACGTTTTCATGCCGATACATGATGTCCGATGTGCAGTTAATGGATAACCTTTCGTCATTAGAGAAGTTTAAAGAATTATTTAGTTCTTTTTGGCGCTTTTTTTGAAGTCGGTTAATATATATATTTTTAAAGATTATTTTATTTCCTACTTTTTAGTTATTCATACCGTAACACATAATTATCCGGATTTCAACATCTGCTGAATAAGTAAATTATTTGTCAAATAAATTATAATTTACAAAAATTATTTATTCAACAAATAGTTTTTAATAAATTCTTTATAATTTCATTAGAAGTATTGATTTTATTAGCATTTAATACATATGATATTTTTTTAAACAAGTACATTGTATTCAGAACAGTCTACATTCATTTATTTATTGATCACATACACCTGACGTATGTGCTTGACATGGGGTCTGCTTATAAGTCATCGTTAATATACAAGTACGAAATAGCAAAGGGACTTTGAGCTTTGACAGGGGTGGGGTTCTAGATAGCACAGGGAGCCAGAGAATTGTATCTGAGAGCTCCACAAAGAGTGTGCAACGGAGCCAGCGGGAGTTGAACCCGCAGCCCAGCTACGCTCTCAAGTGATTAGTGGTGTGGTGCCTTAACCATTCAGCCACGGTCTACATTCAAGAATTATTTTTTGTGGGACTCCGTTGTCAAGAAGCAAAATGCAGACTATGTAGCAATATTTGTATTGACTCTTCAAGTATATTGACAAGGACCCAGATATATTTTTCGCTGTTAGCGAAATGAGATTGGTCAATCAGAAGCCTGCCTTTTTACGAACTTGTAATTTTTATAGAGTGTGTCCTTTTAAATTTTAAAAATTCTTCTATGAAATAAAACCAAATTTTCTGAACTAAAATGCTGGCATCCAAAATGTTGTAGACTTATCAGGTTTGAAAATGTGGTCCAGGGTCCACCGTGGTTGAGTCGTCAGCGATGACAGCGATGACCACCTCGGGAACTCAGCTTTCGCTTTAGAGTGTTAGTGCAGGCATCACGCCGCTAATCGCTCGAGAGCGTAGGTGGCTGCGGGTTCGAATCTCTCTGGCTCCGTTGCACACTCTTTGTGGAGCTCCCGGATATAATTCTGTGGTGCTGTAAATTTCCTTCTGCTATCTCCTTCCTGTATATTGACAATGACTTACAAGCGGACACTTGACGCCAAGCACACAGGTCAGATATATGTATTCAATAAACTAATCATGTGGTCCATAGTGGAGGATATTCCATCTACGTTTTGATGACGTGGTCAAGGTAAAAACTTCTAGCGTAAAGAACGGAAGGCTTCATAGACGTAATGAAAAACCCTCGCCAGCCAGTGAAACAGTTCATGCGGAAAGCAGTAGTAGCCTCCCTTCTTATCAGTTAGAAGTTATTTGGATAAATTACCGGTATCATGTGACTTTTTTCAGCCTCGAACGCAGATTTGGAATAAAGTCCATTCTACATTATTCTTTTCCGATAATCTTCATCAGTTGTTTCCTCATGTAAGGTGCCTCTATTTCAGAGTGGTGACATACAATGCTCAGACTCTGTTTATACATACGTGTTTGGCTACACTACGGCAAAACTAGACATTTTCTATTCCAGAACTTGGCGATACTCCTTGGACAAGTTTGATTATACGATTGGCAGACAATGGACTTTATTCCAAATCTGTGTTCGAGGCTGAAAAAAGTCACGTGATACTGGCAATTTACCCAAAGAACTTCTAACTGATAAGAATGGAGGCTACTACTGCTTTCCGCATGAACTGTTTCACTGGCAGGCGAGGGTTTTTCATTGCGTCTAAGGAGCCTTCCCTTCTTTACGCTAGAAGTGTTTACCTTCGCCACGTGATCAAAACGTAGATGGAATATCCTCCATTTAGCAAGCATTAGTTTGGCAATAATGGCAAGCTCTTCAAGATTCAGGGCGATAGCTTTTGTGCAGAATCTATCAATCAATATTTTTTTTCCGTATGTCACCATTCTCATACCAATACTCCCCATCCTTTTAGCAGCAAAGACATAAGAAATGAGCGTCAATGATTAGGTGTTTAGTCTGAATTTGATAACCGAAAACAGTGCTCCTACACATAAGAAGGCACTTTTATGTACACTGTATAAGGATGCACTTTGCAGTGCACCGACTAATGGAGACATTTTGCTGAACTATAGCGCCTGGAATGTATAGTGTGGAAATCGGTTATCCCGGTAATAATTAAAAAAGCGCTAAAATATTGTATCCCTTAAATGTGCAGCGATGCTGCTGAAATATGAAGATCGCAGTGACATATGCAGGATATTTTCTACAACTGCAAGATATTACTTGTCTGTACAATGTAATACTAGTAATATGAAAATCCCGCAGATGTCGCTGCGATCGACACTTGTGATTTTAGCAATATCGTCGCACATTTAAGGGATACATATTTTTAACCCTGTTTGGATAGCATATTTCCATACTAGGCATTCTGGACGCTGTAGCTGAACTCTGATGTATAAGGCCACTTTGCTATTGAATTGTAAGGTTTTTGATACCTACTTCCGATGTTGGTTAGCAACGCTTTAGACATTTGGTTTTTTCTGAATGCGGCATCATTTCTAGACAAGATCTCGCACTTTGGAAAGTTACCGCATCCAGTAAACTATAAGATCCACATCGATACCTACGGACATCAAAATTGGGTGTGGAAAAGCTGACAATACATCAATAAAGTTTACACATCAGAGCGCTGCAAAGTGCTTTAAGAGAAATTTATGTCCAAACTATAGCAAACCTAGGCATTTTCTATTACATAACTACAGCGTCTAGAATATATAGTGTGGAAATCGGCTATCACAGTGATACTTAAAAAAGTGCTAAAATACTGGATCCCTTAAATGTCAAATCATGCTGAAATCCAATCAGTCGATCACAGCGACATCTGCAGGATATTTTTTAAAACTCCAAGACGATTTGGTTACAGCCATAGAGAAGAGATAGGGGTGGAGAGTGCTTTGGTAATCCTAAAGTGGAACCAACATAATAGTCACGTGTTTATAATAGTCACGTGACTTTTACCGCCAAAGGCTAGCATATGTTTGCGAAAGAAAATTAAACAAATTACCGTATCGTTAAATTAAAGTGAGAATCTTCTTTTACTAATTTAAAACAGATTTTAAGTTGCTTTGTTTTACTTCGTTTATATATTTGCACTACTTCACATGCATAATGTGGATGCTGAGTATTTTTATATATATTTTTTTCACGACCGGCAACAATTTTCAAATTGCCAAGCAAGCGATAACGAGCGAAATCTGGAAACCTTTACATGAGTAGGGCCGGTCGTTGATGCCGCTTTTCAACGGAATACTCTACGGAAAGCACACTCCACCCCTATCTCTTCTCTAAGGTTACAGCGTCTAGAATATATAGTGTGGAAATCGGCTATCCCTGTAATACTTAAAAAAGTGCTGAAATATTGGATCCCTTAAATGTCAAACGATGCTGAAATCCAATGAGTCGATGACAGCGACAACTGCAGGATATTTTCTAAAACTCCAAGACGATTTGGTCTAGACACTGTAATAATACGATGTTTACTTTGATATCTGAAAATATATCACAGATGTCGCTGCAATCGGCACCCTTGATTTTAGCGTCATTGAACATTTAAGGAATACAACTTTTAGCTCTGTTTAGACAGCAGATTTCCACGCTATGTATTCTAGACGCTGTAATTTGGTTTAGCTCTACACTGTTAAGAATATCGTGAAAAATTACCTCTGTTTTTAAAGGCTATCTATTTTCTGACCAATGAAAACGCTACATAAACACCTATGGAGCTTTCTCGTTGGTCAGAAAATAGATAGCCTTTAAAAACAGAGGTAATTTTCACGATATTTTTAACAGTGTAGATGCTGTACGCATGTACACAATACCTACTGGGTTCCGATCCTGAGCCGTTCTCATTGGTTCCTCAGATTCAGATATCCGAAACATAATGACTGACTATCGCAGTAGTATAGCGCCTAGAATATATAGTGTGGAAATCGGCTATCCCAGTAGTACTTTAAAAAGTGCTAAAATATTGTATCCCTTAAATGTCAAACGATGCTGAAATCCAAGGAGTCGATCGTAGCGACATCGGCGGGATATTTTCTAAAACACCATGACAATTTGGTCCAGACGTTGTTATAATACAATGTATACATTGAAATTTGAAAATATGACGCAGATGTCGCTGCAATCGGTTCATTGGATTTCAGCATCATTGCACATTTGAGGGATACAATTTTTTAGCACTGCTTCGATAGCAGATTTCCACACTATTTATTATAGGCACTGTAGCAGTAGTACAGCGTCTAGAAGACATAGTGTGGAAATCTGCTATTCAAACAGCGCTAAAAGTTGTATCCCTTAAATGTACAATGATGCTGAAATCCAGGGAGCCGATCGCAGCGACATCTGCGATATATTTTCAAATTTCAAAGTAAACATCATCGTATTATTACAATGTCTAGACCAAATAGTCTTGGATTTATAGAAAATATTCTGAAGATATCGCTGTGATCGACTCATTGGATTTCAGCATCGTTTGACATTTAAGGGATCCAATATTTTAGCACTTATCTAAGTATTACTGGGATAGCCAATTTCGACACTATATATTCTAGACTCTGTAGCAGTAGTACAGCGCCTAGAAGATACAGTGTGGAAAACGGCTACAAAATAGTGCTCAAAAATTGAATCCCATAAATGTACAACGATGCTGAATAGCAAGATGTCGATCGTAGCGCCATCGTAGTGATTTAAAAAAGATAGTCATTCTAAAAGAGACTTTTTAACCTATTTCACGTCATTCCTTAACTAAATTAGCTTATAACAGACCAAAATATGTTATATTTATAGAGTCCGATATTTAACATTCTATAATTTTTGAAAACACAGTGTTTATAATGAAAAGAGTTACGAGATGGCGCTCGTATCAGCTTATTGCCGCTGAGCATTGTTGGAGATTTATGGGATACAAGTTTTTAGCACTTATTAAAGCATTATAGGAATAGCCGTTTTCCACACTGTATCTTCTAGGCGCTGTAGCAGTAATACTTAGAAAGTACTAAAATATTGCATCCCTAAAGGGTGTATTCCAATCCAAACTGCTTATTTTCTGATTTATTTTTAAATTCATTTTTGCTCTCAAACGCATCAAACTGGCAAATTCTCTTATTTAGAAACTACATAATGTGCCGTGCTTGTTGCTTTTTTGATAAATGCAGAAAATATTGCAAAAAATGCTATCAAAGTTGGCGTTTCGAACCGAATTTTCCAAAGCGGAAATCTGGGGATGAAAAAAAGGATCATACTGAGAAAATAATTGTTTAAAAATCAAATTCTAATTAACTGAGCAAAAAATGAAATCACACGGCATCTTATGCGTCTCTTCAAAAATCATCTCAGCAAGTTTCATGTTTTTACTTTTAAAAATGAGTCTGAAAATGTCTCAGAAAATTTCGAGGTGTTGAGGGCGGGAAAATATTTTTTCGAATACACCCTTAAATGTAAAACGATGCTGAAATCCAAAGAGTCGATCGGAGCGACATCTGATGATATTTTCTAAAACTCCAAGACCAGTTGGTCTAGATGCTGTTATAATACAATGTTTACACTGAAATTTGAAAATATAATGCAGATGTCGCTACGATCGGCTCATTGGATTAGAGCATCATTGCACATTTAAGGGATACATTTGTTTAGTGCTGTTTGGATAGCAGATTTCCACACTATTTATTCTAGGTGTTGTACTTGTGCTCTTATACATGAGAAACTTTAAAGGTTGATTTTCAACTTTTCGACACTGACTTTCGATATCGGTTTGTGTCTTTGTGGGCCTTACGATTTGGTAGATGACAGAATGGCCGGGATCCAGATAGATTTTTCTCTCTTAGCGAAACAAGATCGGCCAATCAGAAGGCTGCATTTTTGTAAACAGCGAAAAGTTCGCAAAACTGCAGGCTTCTGATTGGTCAGTCTCGTTTCACTACCAGCGAAAAATCTATCTGGATCTCGGCCTTTGTCAAGTTAAGTTTCCGCACTTTGAAAGATCTCGTATCTCTGTAAGAGTAACAGTATGAAAGATGAGTGCTTATAATTGGGTGACTGCTTGAAAAAGGATTTGAATTTTAAAGTTTTTATTTTTTTTAAATGTTCTAATCATCAGATTTTTATGAAATTGCAATGGGACCAAATGGGTGACTTACACTTTCAAACAAAAAAAAAGTTATCAATATCTGTTCATATTTAAGAAAGTTATGCTTGAACATGTCCAAAACATACATACAGGTCGAATTGATAACCTCCTTCTTTTTAAGTCGGTTAAAAATAACTTTTACTGCAACATGCACTTCTTTCCACTCAACTCTTTCGGGACCAGTAATGCCCAATGGCATCATGAATTTCACGATTTTTTTCATATTTAAAAACTGAGTCTCGGAGATTCTATTTGGTGTCATTCAAAAGATACTTTTTCTGCCGTTTTAGTAGTATTTTTTTCTTTCCTCAATAGATGGCTGAAGATGTCATGGAAACTGAAAAGTATTGTTTCATTTCCTTTTAAAACGTGAAGTGAAAACATGACTGTAAAAAAAAAATGTTATTCACACTTTTTATTTTTTTTAAAAGTTACAATTTTTTAAGATAGACTAGATAGATAGTTACAATCCAATTCTCTATTTTGATTTTTTTTTTTTTTAATCTGATTTGCAAGTTTTTTAAAAGGGAGAAAGTTTTTTTTTAAATTTAGAATTTTTTAAATATAAGTTGTAATATGTATGAAGTTCATATGTATGTATTTATAATTCAACAATTGTATTTTTATTTTAGTAACAATGCATAGAAAATACGCGTGATTCCAAATAGCAATTCTGGGACTAGATAGGTAGTTACAAATCAGCTCTCTATTTTGATCTTTTTTTAAATCTGATTTGGTAGTTTTGGGAAAGGGAGAAAGTTTCGTTTACTATTTATCATACCAAAGCAAAAAAAAAAAAAAAGTTTGTATCATTAGGAAAAAGCTATTTGTTTACTAATGAATGAGGATTTTTCTGATATAGAAATTGAAAAATCTGATGAAGAGGACAATGAAAGTGCACGCAACCTATCAAATGCTGATGAATCGCCCAATTCCAGTGTCAATATCCTTGATCTGGATACAAATGATTCAGTCGGTCCTGTTACTACACTGAAAAAAAAGGTCCGTTAAAATATGGAAATCGTACTGGCAATCGAGACTCGAGTACTATTTCCGTATTTTAACGGAAAATTTCCCCCGTAAATTCCAGAAAAACGGAAATTTTTCTGGAATTTATAAGAAAAAATTTCCGTTAAAATACAGAAATAGTACTGGCGTCTCGATTGCCAATACAATTTCCGTATTTTAGCGGGATTTTTTTTTTACAGTGTATTTCTGTCGGTAATAAGTACTGTTACCAAGTGTCCCGTGTAAATCGGGGAGGGGGGGGGGGGTCCAAATGCTCTGGATGTCCGTATTTTAAAGTAATTTTCTTTGCCTTATCTAATAGAAGAAGATCTGCAATTAAAGATGGTAAAACAAATTGTAAGAAATTATTGGTGTCCAGAACATTTTGAGCCCAGATTTACGCGGGACACCCTGGAAACATTAGTAATAAGTATTAGGAGTAGGAAATGTAGATTAATAATAAGATAAGAATATTGAAGAATTTCCTGATAAAGAAAAAGTAAGTTCAGAGAACAACGTTAACTCAAATTAAAAAAAAAGTTTAAAATTTCTGAAGAACAAAAGAGTAAAAAAAAAAGCAATTTAACAAATTTCAACGACCATTTGGAAAATGATTTTTTCAAAGACTAAAATTTAAGACATAAAAAATCGCACGGAGCTGATCATACATTACGTACGCCATAGATTAAACATTAACATTCCTGGACCCACCATGAACAAATTTTAAAGAAATTTCAGTTTTACAATTTTCGGTACTGTAAATTTTTGAACTTCTACGGAGCTGGTCATACATTACGTACGCCATGGATTAAACATTAATATTCTTTAACCAATTTTAAATGAAATTTCCTTTTTAAACTTCTAAACATCCGACAATATTACTTTTTATATCGTCGTATAGAGAAAAAAATGCATTTTTAAGTGCAATTGGATTGAAAGCTATACCTCAATTTGTTTCTGAGTTATTAATTTTTTTGTAGTTTTTATTTCTTTTTTGTCATAGTGGCAACAGAAGTATCCATCTCTGTTGAAAGTAAAGGGAAAATACAGATTACTGTATAGACCAATCAGAAAACGAATAAAATGCGGGATTCAACTAATAAAACGCTTCAGATATGTTTTTGATTTCCTACCTTGACCGAGGATAATAGCCATTTTTCCAAATGGTTAAAAAAAGGTTTAAAATTTCTGAAGAACAAAAGAGTAAAAAAGTTACTTTATCAAAACCTTGGGAAACTAAAGAAAAATATCATTAATTCCAGAAATTCAGATTTTTCTTCTTGTAAATAAAAATGCCGGCCTGAAAGGATTAATAAGTAAAAGCGCCATGCTGCGTAGAATGCGACAATAGATCTTCAAAGTTTAAAAGAATCATAGAGAAATGTTTTAAAAACGCACTTACTAAAACAATACTTATATTAGTTTCTAAATAATGTAAAAGAATATAAGTTTTTACTAGAAAGTATAGAATGCATAATAGCTCTAACAAAGATTATTTGCGAAGAATAAAATAAATATTAATAATTTTTTAATAACCGAGATTTTTAAGGACTACAAATTTGTTAGAATTTTGAGTCTGTTTTGTCCTTTTCTCAATGCCTTACATCTAATCAAACTAACAAACGAAATATAATACAGAAAATAAATGTGTTAATTTTTGCATTTAATGTGCATTTATGAAATAATTACATTCTCGAACCTGTATAAAGAGTTATTATTTTTTTTAATGAAACTAATTTAGCGGAAAAAAATCAGACTTATGGCTTGAATAAATAAATTAATTTTCGACCGTTTCAAGCATATTTAGCGAATATAAATATATTTTTCTGCAATCTTTGCGTATTTATGGGTTCTTAAGCAGATTACAAGAATTGCTTATGCATATATAACTGTTGACGTAAAATCGATCCTAAAAAATGTTTTAGGGATTTCAAAAACAGTTTTCGTGCAAAAAAAAAAAAAAAAAAAAAAAAAACTTTTGGAAACGGCAAACAAGGCATGTAATACCATATGAATAAAATATATTTTCATATGAGCATCTTTAAAATTATTACTGTTTATTGCGTTAATGAATATATGAAAATAATTTGAAAACTTACAAACATAAAAATGAAATTAAACAATGCAAATATAATTTAAAAGCTAACAAAAAAAATCTCGTAAATGACACAAGTTAGTGTTAAATAGGCATATTTTAAGACAGTGGTTTGGCATAATAAGCATTTTACAAAACACTTTTAAATACACTTTCAAGTGTAGATTTCACATTTTTTTATAAATTGAAAAATTTCTTAATTGCTCAATATGAAGGTCTAAAAGTTTTAGTTAGGAAGAGGCATGTTCACAATAAATTGTAATAATCTATACTATTAGGTTAAGCAAAAAGTTCTGGGAAATTTTTAATCTAATAGTTACCAGAATTTGTATCGTATATAGGTGTACTAGTGGTATATCTATAGGAGTTCAGGAATTTCGGCTCCGAAATGCCTATTGAACAATATGATTTGCGTGTGTTGATCCGGCAATATTGGAGAAAAGGTTTGATTCTGAAAGCCGTCGATGAGACTAACGAGGGTGAAGGTGCTGGTACGGCGACAAACTTCGTACTTGCAGTAAATCCAGAATCTGGCAGAAAGATGGCAGAAAGTCGTGGACTATGATGGTCTCTACTTTGAAGAATAGTCCTTGTTGCTTTTGTTGTTAATTTGAGCATAACAACGCAACTTTCACAAATTTCCCAGAACTTTTTGCTCAACCTAGTAATAAAAGAAAGTTTAGCTGTGTCTCTCTATGTGTGTGCGATGGATAGCAAAATCTACGGCACGTACGAGGCTGAAAATTTTGTTAAGATAGTCTAAGGCCTCTCCTAATGCACCTGAGTTTCAGAATTTTAAATTTATAACAATTAGTTGAATTATTAATTAAACAACGCAACGCACTCTCATCAAAAATTCATCTATTAGGTCTCCAGTCAAGGACAGCGCTTGCGCATGCGCACAAACTCTTTACGTATTGGAAGCTAGAGAAGAAACGTTTTCCGACTTTATTTCTGTTTTTTGATTGTTTTATCTTAATCCAAATCGACCAAACAATTAGGTTCAGTTAAAATTAAAAGACATATTCTGAAAGATCGTACTCTTACATCTCAAATACCGCAATCAATTTGAAAAAAGTCACAGTTAACCATTTGAATTTTTTTTCAAAAAGTGTCGTTTTTTCGAAAACGTTTTCCTCGCTATTGCAACCCTCTCCAGGGAGCAATTTTAGAAGTATCGACAAACCAAAAATATGTTCTTATGGGGTCTTGCACCTTTTAAACGCGACGAAATTTAACAAAAAAAATTCAAAGTTTGAATTAGAATAGCTTCAAAACCTTTTTATGTGTAAACATGGAATTTTGGATATTGATTATACAGATTGTGCATTGTAATATGCTGTCATTAGAAAATTATTAGCCTTTTACAGAATTTGTGTATTGTTGAAATCAAAATAACTCTTTTTTACTCCATAAGTCATTGCGCGCATGATATCTTTAGAAAGTATGTATGGATTGTCATGAAATTTGGTAAATATACTAAACATATATGTGTGTTTAAAATGAACCACTTTTAGGCCAAAATTAATTCATTAACTATACAAAAAAATATTTTTGTAAAAAAAAAAAAAATCAAAATTTTATAATTTTAAGGAATAAAAATAGTCATAATTAAAAATATTACCATTGTAAATACTTATAAGTAGTTCATTTTAAACACACACATTTCTTTTGTATCTTTACCAAATTTCATGACAATACATCCATATTTTCTCAAGATATCATGCGCACAATGACTTATGGAGTAAAAAAAAAGAGTTGTTTTAATTTCAATAATACACAAATTCTGTAAAAGGCTAATAAATGTCTTTTGGTAGCATATTGCAAAGCACAATCTATTTAATCAATAACCAAAATTTCATGTTTATAGATAAAAAGGTTTTGAAGATAGACTAATTCAAACTTTGAAGTTTTTCGCTAATTTTCGACGCGTTTAAAAGGTAAAAGACCCCTTAAAGCTGAAACCTTCGTCTAATATCGATGCTGTAATCTGTTTAAAAAAATATGAATTTTAACTCTTTTAAAAACACCGGCGAACGCAGGTCATTTCGCTCTTCACGAAGATGATATTTTTTCTACGCTAAAAGTAACTAACCGTCCCGTATTTAAGCACAATTGTTTTGGAGAATCTCAATAGACCAGATTTACACCACCTACAAAAATTTTGAAACGTTCGGACGGGTAGAAACATCTTTTTACAAAATAAAATGTATGAAATGTCGACGAAATCAGTAAAAACCTTACACGTTTCATCTCGCTCGCTTTCAGTGCGCATAGACTTCAAAAATCAAACTACTCACAAAATAAAATACCTCATAGCATATACTTTCGATTCAATATTTTTTCGCGATTTTTTCCTTTAAAAATATAAATTCAGGCAAAATGGATTTAAAGATTTAAAATCATGCAAATTTGAGGTTCATTTGAGGGTCATTCATCACTGGCCCGGGAAACGCCGGGTGGGTCAGCTTGTTACAAATAAAACGAAAAGAAATAATTTACGAATTACCCTCATTTACAAGAACTGCAACATTCTAATTGCCTACAAAAGAAAAAAAAAACCCTAAAAGTTTCATTTATATATAGATATATTTAAAAAGTAATCTATTCAAATAAATTAATTCATTTTTAAACGCTTCATGCATATGCAGTGAATAGAGATTCAATTAATTATTCAAAGTAATTTTTTTTCTGTGATCCAATTGTCTTCAGTAATTATTGGTTTTTAATTAGCTTTTACGAAATTTTTTTTAAAAGATAATGAAACATGTAAAAGAGATTGTAAAAAATATATTTTGATTCGGAAAAATAACGATGGCGTAATAAATAAAATAAATAAAATAAAACTTGGAAAAGGGAATCGTTTCATGCATTGTTTAAGGAATTGAATAAAACTTTTCGAGAAAATTTTCTTTGATTGTGTTTTAAAGATTATACAATTAGCAATCTAAAATGGTTTTTGTTTACTTTGTTCGGTCATTAGAAACGTAGTTATGGCGAGTATTTAATTCGCACCGGAGCTTACCGTAGCTCAGGACCGATACTTCTCTGATCTTTGTGACTATTTTAAAATTGCAGCTCATAAATACTGCTCTCCGGAGCCCAGCGGAACAGTGCTTCCAAGAAAACCGAAACCTAAATTATCTTTCTTTGCGTTTTTTCTACTAAAGTGCTTACCTATGGGACATAGTGTGTTGCGCACCTAGGAGCGTACTTCTATCTCACGCTCGAAAAAGTAGACTCAATAATATATTGGTCCTAACGGCGACGAGGAGTGCCAGAATCAGAATTAACTGCATCTGTATTGACTGTTTTACCCATGGTCGTGTTGCGTTTATTCACAGCTCTTTCTTCGTATTTACAAAATATTTTTGATCACCAATTTTCTAGCTCCGCGCGTTGCTTAATTTTTGCCAAAGTTCACAGGAACGCAGTTTCAGCACTTCTTTATTTTTAGTGAATATTTAAATATTAGTCGGAATCCACCTGCCCTTATAAATACTGCGCACCGAAACTTACCGGAAGTCCATGAGAGCTGTGTGTTGTGCTTTGCTTGTTGATACAATGAAATTCTTGGCGAACAGGATTTTCTGAAAACTCCCAATGCCTGATTTTAATGTTTTTGCTCAGTTCAAATACAGTATAACTTCAAAATCCAGCAACTTCAAAAATCCGGCATCGAAACTATCTTTTCCTTTATTTTTTCTTTTACGCTTTCAAGTTGTGGGAGAAAAGAAATAGCAATTGTTTATAAATTAAAAACTTCAAAATCGAAAGTAAAAAGGTAAAAAAAAAGAATATTTGACATCTTTTTCATTTGTCAAAGGTTATTATTTTCCAAATAAATTTTCTCGAAGCTGCTCTGTTACTTAACAACGGCGTGGAGACAAGTACACAAGTTCTTTGGAAGAGAGAGGTTATAAATGATATAAATGATTGGCTAAGCATTGACGAAGATTCACCAACAACGAATAATTTCAAGGACAGCGAGATCGCTCACGCCGTACTAAATAGAACCGTCGATAACGCTGGTAGCAGCTCAGAAGACGAGGATAAACAACCGGCAGAAGAAAATGTGTCACTGGAAAAATGCATAAATTTGACTGGAGAATTAATATCTGCTTTAGAGAAACAAGACTGTATTTCTGAAATAGACATTCTTCATTTGTATACAATACAGGAAAAACTTGTTAAAGAATGGCCAAAAAAATTGAAGCAAACAAAATGACATCAATATTCCCGAAATTACACAAGAATTAATTTCACACTTTATTATTATTATCATTATTATTTGTAATGTAGAAAATACCAATTAAAGTAAGCTTTTCTTTATATTTAATTTTCTCGTTTTCTTACTTAATAATCATTTAATAATGAATTAAATTATGGCTAAAGCCACCATTAAGAATTCTAGGAGATCGTACCCGGGTTTCCCGGGTTAAAGAATATAGGTGAAAAAATATTTTTTTAAATTGAAAACTAATATATTTTTTATATGCAATAATTTTTTTAGATTGCCCACTTACATTAAAAAAGCATTTTTCATATAGAAAATACGAATTATACAATCAAATAAATTTTTGAAATTTATCCAAAGCGATATTTTCTTATTAGCCGCATGCTAATAGTTATTTGACCAAGATTTTGCTACTTATTGCTACCAAGAGTTTGCTACTATTTGTCTTTCACAAAAATGTTAGATTAGTGGTTTTTTTAATATTACTCTTTTATTTGTTTATAAAGGAAGTATTATTTTAGTTATGCAAAAATAGTCAGAAACAAATGCTGAGAAATGTTTTTTGCTTTATGTTCAAAATGTTTATTATTATTATGTATTGAAACCGGCACGTGATAAGATAAACTTAAAATAAAATCATTCTTAAAAATTATTTTAGAAAATATAATACATCAGTCAATTAAGATACAGTTTTTAAACAAATTGCATTTGAAAGTAAATTTTTCCCCTGTGCGACGAAAATTGAAAATATACGATGGTCAGAAGATTAAAAAATTGCACTACCGAAAATTTCAAGACCGAAATTTGGTCGTGAAGTGTTGCCATTCGCAAAATGGCATCAGCGTTAAGCACAGATATGTTTGTTCTTTATAATATAGATACTTAATCAGTTAAATATAATAAAGATCAGTTAATAGGATGTGGTTATCAATTGAGGCTCTTATGCTTGGTATCCCGGAATGAAAAACAGCAATTTTCACCTTCTCAAAATTTGCACACACATTTCTCATATCCATATTCATCATTAAAAAAAATTGTATTTTGTTTGATCATTTAAAAATCATTTTAACTGAAAACTTGAAGTCACGATTGTCAGCAACATCTTTTATGTGAACAGACGCACTCTTTACTTGAGATTCTAATATCAATTCCGGAGATTAAAAATTTCCGTAATTTATGTTTTTTAAACGCATTTGTGTTAAAATGTTTAGTTTTACCTAGGAAAATGATCGTTTTCTTTTAAATATGACTTCATTTTCACTCAAATAAGCATTTCGCGTAGTGTCTGAAACCTAGTATCAGTACATATGCAGAAGGAAAAACAATATAGAAAATTTATGAGGAAAAATGCGTGTTTTCAAAAGCAGTATGTCATTTTCCGTTATTATTCCCCTAATATAATATTCTGCTGCTAATGGGATTTTGCGACACTACACCCTATACAACAATTTTTATCAACAATTTTGCATTTTTATCAGAAAATAGCATGAATAAAGATAAAAATACCACATTATTTTTCTCTTGTCTGCAATAATGAAAGCTATCTAATTTTCACCATTTTGAAGAAATTTCATAAAATGCTTTTAAAATTAAAATATAAAAGTGGGGATATTTAAAAAAAAAACAGATAGTGCGATCACATCTACAATTGAAGAGCTTTCAGTTAAAAAAAAATAATAAAATTGGTTCAGTAGAAAGGTCGGGGCAGATGACTAAAATATACACTTGTGTTTTAAATATATAGATTATATAAAATTAGGAAAAAATTAAATCAAGCAAATTATGTTATTTTGATAAAATTATAGTAGAATGTCCTAAAGATTAGCATTAAAATTTTATTATTCAAGAGAATTTTGGACAAAAATTTCAGGAACATATTATTTTTAACCACGAATTATTTGTTTGCTTGTCTAACTCGGCGAAGCAAATCCATCCAGGCCAGAATCATCAATTTCTGTAATATAAATCATTATTATTTGCATGTCACCTCTCTTTTATAAAGGCAGTCTAAATTTTTGTAAAACATTGCGTTTTATCAGTGTGTGATTTCGATTACATTTTTTTTCAAAAGTGAAGCAGCTGGGCTGTGAAAATGACGCACTTCTACAAAACATAATTCAGGTTTAAGAATTAAAACACATGCTTTTTTATAAAATGACGTCATTTGCATCCGCTAAATTAATCCACTTTTACACTCCAATCTTAAACTTCGTCTATAGAAAAGTATGCATATGACGTCATTATCTCGGAATAACAGACAATATTCTTGACATAGCCCATATTTTAATTTCAACTTTTTTTACAGGTTTTATGAGAAAATGGCAACAAAAAGATATAGTATCGCCTATTTTTGACTATTTTCCGTTTACTTTCAATGACTTTCAATAGAAATGGGGCATATTTGTTGCCACGATAAGAAAAATGTTATTAAAAACTACAAAAAAATTAATATCTCAAAAATAAATTGAGATACAGCTTTCAAACAAATAACATTTAAAAGAACATTTTTTTCCTTATACGACGGTGTAAAAATTTAAATTTTGCGATGTTTAGAAGTTTAAAAATTTGCAGTAGAGAAAATTGCAAAACCAAAATTTTATTTAGTGTTGCCATTAGCAAAATGACGTATGCGTTACGCACATATATGTTTGTCCTTTATAATATAGATAGAACTACTTTTGATATTTCTAGTTACTACTTTTGATTTTCCTTCAAAAATCCGGCATAGTCCCGGTCCCAACGATGCCGGATTTTTGAAGTTATACTGTATACTTAAATTATAAAGGCATGGACCATTACATCATGTACAATTTAAATAATTAAGTAAAATACACAAAGCACCGCAAACGATTTTAATACAAAAGCAGTAAACTATAATGTAACAGCCTTCTTTTGTATGTCCCTCTAAAACGAACTAAAAAAGCTATACACTTTATTTTCAATACCGAATAGTTTAGCACGGACAGAGAGACGAATTCATAAAGACTTTTCAACTATGTTGGAAAGTGTTAAAAATTTCCGACTGGAAATAAAACTAGTAGATCTTCAGATCAGGAGCCTTAACGTCAGCTCCGCAAGTCATTTTTTTAAAACATACTTTACGTAATATTAATTTAATTTTCTTTTTTTTTTACGGGAAAATCTTTCAATTGAAAATTAATTGTTTAAGAGAAATTATTATTCTGGGTTTTGATTTTCTTTGCAACGATAAATTATATAGAAAAATGTACATTTATTCTTTATGAAAATAATGAACTTTTGAATTTATGAGCAAAATATTTGAATAAAATAAATAAAACATAGCCTGTTTCCATTTCTGGGTGAAATTCCATCAATATGTAAAGACACAAAGGCATTAATTCATACCGTTTGATATTTATTTGACTTCAAACAACTAACGTTTCAGCAACAAGAAAGAAATCATGCGTCCAGCATAGATTATGAAACACTTTCCAACACTTCCAGAATACTTTAATAAAATTTCGCCTTTTAATATGGTAAAGAAGATATCCAGGAAGGTCTCCATACGGGCATGCTCCGAAAAATTTGAAAAAATTATAGAATGTTCCTTTCATGAGGATAGATATATTTATAAAAAAATTTCGGCGGATACTCGATAGAGTGTCCGTAAAAAAATAATGAAAATTTCGTTCTTTGGCGATAAAATAAAACATCAAAAAATATTTTTTCATGTCAAACACTCTTTAAAGTAAAAATTAATTTAAATAACTTTAGTTTTGTCAGTTTTAGTTTCTTTTAACTATAGTTTTGTCATATATATATTTATAATGAAAGTTAACTATGAAATTTCATGAATTAAAAAAAAATTTACACTAATTAAAGTTGTTTCAATCTCAAAATTAAGTCCAATTGAGCACTGTCGATTCAATTTTGTTTCTATGGAAACAAAAACTTCTCCGATATTGAAATATGTAACTGCAGCATTCTTCAATAGCCTTTATTTTGGAATACGCTTAAATATATGAAAATATATTTTTCAATATGAAAACATTTTTTATATATGAAATTATTTTTACAGTGATAAAATTAAATAACTGCAGCATCAAGCAACATAAATATATATGTAATACAAAAAAATATATGTATTAAACTCTCTCACTGTTTAAATTTAAATTCATTAAATACTATTTACACGCATTCTCAAATTCACGCATTCTCAATTAACAAGCAATTTTCAGGTGCATTAAAATCGTTTGCTTTTGTCGAGGAAAAGTACTGCTCGCCAAATCGCGTGACGCCTTCCTCTTTTTGCGCGAAATATTCGAAAGTATTTTATTTTTTACAGGCGTTCTACTGCAATTCCGCCGCTAAATTTAACTGATCCTTTATTACATACATAAGTAGTTTAATTAGTATTCTTTTCAAAACATTCTGAGTATGCCCGGTAAGGATACCTTCCTTGAAAGTAAACATTTCAGAAAACGTATCAAACAATTACCGGCCATACCCGTAAAATGCTCCAATTCTTTTGTGCTGCTCTGTATATGAACAATAGATTTGTACAAATTCTACACAGTGTGCTGAAATTTAGTTTAGTAAAAAAAAAAAAAATTACACAGATGAAAATTCCCCTTCAGCAATTTCTACAAATGAACGGAAACGTATTGGAATTCATGTGTACAGCCCTGTATATTATAAAAAAATTTTATACATGCCACATATTATACTGAAATTTAAGTCTGGCAAAAACATGCTTAAAACTACTGAAATCACGCTTCGAACAATTACTAATCACAGGAGGCCATGTACCCAGTTCTTTGCATAGCCCTGTATATGATTTTGTTTATATGCTACGAACATATCTTAGTATTAAACTAAATGCAGTTGAATCTGATAATCAACTTGAAGTTGCATAACTCAAATTAAAAATATCTTTAAGCAATTCACGATTATTCTTAGTAATGCTTACGAATTCTTTTATGTAGCCCTGTATATGTTCCATAGAATTTGTGTACACCATATCTGACAATGAACTTTCAGTAATCATCCCCAATAGACAACACATTCGATACAGTATTGTCTCCGAAATCTTTTATCAGTCCTTGTAAATGAACGATGAATGCAATGCACATTATATTCTACCGCAAGTATCTTGTAGTAAACGTGAGTAATGTATATCAATTTCATCATGTTTCAAATTATGCAACATAATTTAAATACGCTACGAAAAGTTATTCCCGAAGACCACTATATAAGCGAACTCTTTTGCGTGACCCTATAAATGAATGATAAATACTTTGTACCCCATAATCTACAGAAAGCATATTTTAGTGCACCTCTTAAATTCATATCAATCTCATTATGTTTTTAATAGAGTAACATCATTAAAATATGTCGTAAACGATTATTCTTCATTGACCATAATCCGAAATGTCTCCGAAATCTTTTATGTGTCCCTGTAAATGAAAGATAAATGCAATGCACATTATATTCTACCGCAAGTATCTTGCAGTAAACCTGAGTAATGTATATCAATTTCCCCATGTTTAAAATAATGGAACATAATTTAAATACGCTACGAACAGTTATTCCACGTATAACATTATATACGTGAACTCTTTTGCATGTCTCTGTAAAATGAATGATAAATGCTTTGCAACCCATATTCTACAGAAAGCATGCATTAGTCACCTCTGAAATTCATATCAATCTCATTATGTTTGTAACAAAGTAACATCATCGTGAACGATTTTTCTTCATTGACCATATTACAACGGAATACTTTTCAGTTCGCCTGTAAAAGTACTGAAGTACTACACGTAATATATTCTATAGTAATAATCTTCTAGTGTGCCGTAAGAATGTATTTAAATTTTGTTATGTTTAAAATACTGTAAAACTATTAAAATACACCGTAAATGATTTCCCCATAGACCCTAACGTTATGAAAAACTTTCGAGTGCCCCTGGGCACTATGAACGGTATACACTTCATTTTTAATATCGAACATACCATACTGAACATCAATAACGTATTCAAATTACATGGCAATCCGAGTAGGGGAGGGTAGTACACAGTGAGATGAAAATTATTATTACTTAACAAATGGCGACGATTTTTATTCTTTTGAAAAATTTTTTTGCTACATCTTTAAGCTACACAAATGCGCTACACATTAATGTATAAACGGTTTTAAAAGAGTTATTTATAAAAGATAAGAAGCAGCGTAACGGAGTATCGAAAATTGTCTCACTGTGTACCACAAGTAGTACACAGTGAGACAACGTATATATTTTCATAAATCATACATTTTTACACTCTATCAATAATTTTCTGCAGTTTATGATTTCTAATTAATATTTCTAGATTTTAAAAATATTAAAAATATGAGCCTCGGGTGGACAATGGCACACCTTAGGCTACCTTCATGCAAATTTTCAGCTTTTTACGTTTAGTAAATTTCTCTAGCCATCGCACGCCCACAAGGAAAGAGAGAGAGAGAGAGAGAAACCTTCTTTTATTTATAAATAGCTTTTTTAACACCAGAACCACATAGTAGGTACACAATAAGACATGTCTCACTGTATACTTTCGTTACGTTGTAACAAAATGGATACCACATCTGTTACATCAATTTCATCACTTTAAAAAGTTTAGGCCGTTTTGCCGAAATAGTCTATTATTAGCAGTGGCGTGGCGTGAAAATTTTTGGTGGTCATCGCAATTATTTAAGTTTGTGGTGAAAAATTATTAACTCTAAAATTCAATGGTTGAATGTTCAAAAAAGAAACTTTAAATCTTACCTTCACTTATACATGAACTCCAAATGTTCTGCTAAAACTGGATCGTAGAGTTTTAAAAGCTTATTAAGAGTTTTAAAATATTGCTTGGTCATCGCCGCATCCAGCGATGACCGAACGCCACGCCACTGATTATTAGATATAGCTAGGTTTGGTTAAGTAAATATATGTCATATTGAAGGAAATAAACTCTAAAATAGACGTGTATGTAACTTTAACCACTATAAAATAAGGAATTATTTACTATTTTGTTGGACGAGTAACTGAAGTGCCGAAACTACATCCACGTGTTGCATAAGATGAGGTCGTTATGTGTGTGTACCAGCTTGAAGAAAAAGCTACAACTATATGTCAAAGTGGCTGCTGTCTCACTGTGTACCATGTCTCACCGTGTACTCCCCTACCCTATATTTACGCATTACGCCGAGTTACAGCACGGACAGACCGGCAGACAGATGGCAGATAGGCGGACAAGCAGACAAACTCAATTCATAAACACTTTTCAACTATGTTGGAACGTGTTAATTAAGGGGTCTCAGGACTCTTAAAATTGGAAAAAAAAGACTATTTTCAACATTTAATATCTTAAAATGTATATGATTTTAAAACACAGTTTTTACTTGGAATGAAAGATATAAGTATGTTCTTTCATTTCATGTATTTAAAAAATAGCAAGATGTAGAATTAGCATTTATAGGGTGCTGCAAAGTTCCTGGCATTTGGCAAGTAGAAAACTCGTATAACAGTTTACGCGCAGGATTACAAAGCAAATATTGTAACTAAAATTAAAATTTTGGTTCCTACTTATACTTCAGATTGTAATAAATACCCTGAACCTAAATAAATTTGTACTTAAAGCATTTTTATATTTCTATTACAAAGTTGTGTTTAGCTAATACTAAATTTTGAAAATTCCAACAGTATAATCACCTCAAAAATTGTTTTCGTGAACATAAAAACGAAAATTTTGTGGTTCAGTTTATAATGACTGACATGAAACATTTGTTTTGAAAATTTCATGAAAAAGTATTCAGAACTTTTTGAGATATCGTGCGCGTTATGCCGAAAAACGTCATTTGGAGAAAACGACTTCACAGATTCGGAAACGTTGCTTCAGCTGTTGAGATGTATAATTCTAAAAGACAAAACTTCTGTTCTAATGGGAATTTCAAGGAAACAATTATATCAAAATCTTCAAAAAGGATTGGAGTTTAACATTTAAAAAAATTATAATTTCGAAAATTTTGAAGCTTTAACCCTTTTAGTGCGGAAGTCGACAGAAGTCGACATAAGGGTCCGAGCGCGAGAGTCGACTAATGTCGTCATCTAGGAGTTGAGTGATGTAGACCACAGTAATCGTCGACAAAAGTCGCCCAGGCGTTCACGGCGTGTATTGTGCTCACTATAGTGTGTCATGGGCTTTTTCGTCAAAATATTTCGCACAGGGCATTAACATCAAAAAAAATTCCGCACTGTTAAGAGTCCTGAGACCCTTAGAAGAAACATTCTAGTTTTCAAGAATTCTTTTCCGATAATCGAAACTTTTATTTTGACAAGAGAAAACATAATTTAGGAAAAAAGGCTATTTTTCATCCATCAGCATGGAATGGGTTAGTTACATTGCAAAAAATTATTCCATTCCATCTGAGATAAATGAATTTTAAGAATATATGAGAATAAATTAATAGAAACAAAGGAATTGTTACAATTAGATTACCATTTCCATTTAAATACAAACAAGAATTGATTGTAATGAAATTCAGAGGAAAAATGATTAAATTTCTAGCTTAAAACTGCATGAAATCTGATGAAACGAAGACGAACGCGTTGTTTATTAAAATAAACTTAAATTGAGAATTTTATTAGAATTAATGTGAAAACTAGAAAAGCGAGAATGGGGTTACTTTTAAATATTGGTTTAAAATTTCAAACAAAGACTTATGTATAAAGATATTTTCTCTGACACGCAAAAGTTAAGTTTGAAAGAGTTTTTTTTAAAGAGGGAGAATTGTAGACAGGTGTAGGGGGGTTGGAAATTCAGATGAAATGTGATTAAATTTCCATCTTAAAACAGCATGAAACTTTTGCTGAAAGAAAGTCGAATGCGTTGTTTATAAAAGGAAAATTAACTTGAGAATTTTATTATTAGGATTTAGAAACATAGAAACTAGAAGAACGACAGTGGAATTACTTTTAAATATTTGTTTGAAATTGTAAACAAAGATTCATATATAAATTTATTTTCTCTCACACTCAAAAGTTAAGTTAGAAATAGTTTTTTTTAAAGATTGAGAATTGTGCTTTTGCACGTATACAGGTATAGGAGGGAGGTGAATTTCAGATAAACTTTGATTAACCCTTAAATGCCGCGTGTTGCCTTTCGGCAACATACCCAATTTAGGCTTATAAATACTATTAGAATAATATTGAAGTTCTAATGCCTAATGTTGCCAATAAAATACATTCTGAAAATATTATTAAATCGATTTTCAACATTTAGATGGCAACACTTGTGATGTTTAAGAATAAAGATAGTTTTTTCAATTGTTGATACATGTTCTTTTTGTTGTGTTTGGAAGCTTGCGAAATCCCCTATTTTGTTCTGCAATGAGCAAGTAAAATTTATTTCTTATCATAGTTCTCAAAATTCTTGTGTGTTTAATATTATAGAATTTTATCAAGGAAAATTATTTTTTCAATTAAACACCAGTATTGCCGATTAGTAACAGCCGTAAACCATATTTAAAACAAAATATGATTTTTTTAAGTATTTTTCCCATGATTTATTTAAAAAAAGAAAGCCGAAAAATATTTTTTAAATGATTTTTGAAAATTCAGGCATTTTAGGATTTAATTTCCAGCTTTAAACAGCATGAAACCCTTGATGAAACAAAGTCGAACGCGTTGTTTATTAAAATAAACTTAAGTTGAGAATTTTCATTAGAATTAACGTGAAAACTAGAAAAGCGAGAATGAGGTTACTTTTAAATATTTGTTTAAAATTTCAAACAAAAACTTATGTATAAAGTTATTTTCTCTGACACTCAAAAGTTAAGTTAAAAAGAATTAGTTTAAATTTTTTTTTTAAGAGTGAGAATTGTGCGGTTGCACATACACAGGTGTGGGTGATGGTGGTAGTGGTGATGGGGGATTCAGAAGAAGTTTGACTAAATTTTAAGCTTAAAACCGTGTGAAACTCTTGCTGACACAAAATCGAACCCTTTGTTTATTAAAAGAGACTTGAGAATTTTGTAATTAGAATTAAGTAACGTGAAAACTAGAATATCGACAACGGATTACTTTTAAATATTTGCTTGCAATTTAAACAAAAATTCATATATAATTTTATTTTCGATCACAATCAAAAGTTAAGTTAGAAATATTAAACAAAAAATAAAATAAAATAAAATAAAAGCGATAATTGTGAGTTTGAACGTATACAGGTTGTCCACCGGTATTGTTGATCTTTAGCTAATTCCTAAACCGACATTTCAGTGGTACAATTTCAATTGCAAAAATATTGCAAATGTTTAAGAAAATATGACATTTAAAAACAGGAAAACGCGTCCCTTGTGCCAGTAAGGTTTAGAGATATTGGGCAATTCCATCGTAACTGACGTAACATTTTCGAATTCCGTCATCGAATTTCGTTTTCAAATCTATGTAGAAAATTTACTAATAAAGCTAGAACAAATTTTTACAATTTAAAATATTTCTTACTAAAGTCTTAATACCCAGATACCTGCAGATTATTTTAATCTGTCTTTGAGTCCCAAAAATTGCCATTCAAAATTCTGTAACTGACGTAACATAAAGTATACAAAAAATTTTCCTACCTTTATTGAAGTGTAAAAATTATCAAAACTATCCAGTTAAAAAAAGTGACTTAATGTTCTCAACAACACTAACAAATCCAAATTATAAAAGTAACTTGTTTAATTAATTTCTGAATAATAGAAAAGAAAAAATGGCATTTACACGTGTAACTGACGTAACTTTTAGTGTGTAACTGACGTAACATTATGACTTTACAAAGACAATAACGGTACTTAACTTAGTTTGTAAACAGTAATTTACAATGCCTTTTTATTAGGATTTTTCTATAGAATATAAAAATATCAAGTTTTCCAATCATACCGTTAAATTAAACATATTATAAATTTGATCCCGCCCCCCCCCCCCAAAAAAAAATAAATAAAATAAAATAAAATAAAATAAAATAAAAATAAAAATAAAAATATGATTTTCTGTGGAATCGCTCTTTTGTTTTGAGAGTATTGTTACTGTTTGATTATATTTTGATCTTAATACATCAAGGTGCTATATTTCAATAAGTTCCGATTCAATGTTTGTTGTCTAACACGTGTGATAATTAAGCAGGTATTAAAAAAAATTCTATATGACGTGTCATTTAATTTTTTTTAATTTAACCTCCAATTTTTTGTTTTATTATGAAAGTGTGCGATTAGATAAGAGAAAATAGCGCGTCCTATACCACACGTATACGTTCCACCGGGCACGAAATGGTTTAAGTTATTTTTCTTGTATTTCTATCTACGGATCTGGATCGCAGAAAAAAAAAATCTAAAAACAAGGCAGTCAAATCATTCAAGCATACGTTATGAAACACGTTTCAACACTTCAAGATTACTGTAACGGAATTTCAACGTTTATAAAGGTAAAAGATGATATATAAATAAAGAACTTAGAAAACGTATAACTCATTTGAAAATCAGATTTAAGAAATTTACTTCCCATACTCATGAATGTACTCAAATTTTTTTGTGAATCGCTGTACATGATCTATAGATCTGTATATATGCTACATAGTATGCTAAAATGTAGCTTACAAAACTATTAACTTAGTCAAAAATTCATTTCAAATAAAGGAAGAGAGTGCAGTCGAATAATTTTGTACAGCCCTGTATATTAAATATAGATTTTTATATAAACCTCATATTTGACAAAAATTTAATTCAGGAAAAGAACGCATAATTCAACTGAAAACTTACTTTCAGAAATTATCATATATAGTTGTCAATTTATTCAGTTCTTTGCGTAGTCTCTTTTATGAATTTATTTATATTCTACAAACTTATGTTAATCTACTAAGTATGGTAACAGATGGAAAATTCATAACTCATTAAAAAGTTTCCTTAAGCCATTCACGCTTATGCACAGTACTGCTTACGACTTATTTTGTATAGATTTGCATGTAAGCTATATAATTTGCACACGCAAAGTAGTATACAAAAAGTTTAGTTTAACTAAACTAGTTGGATATGCCAATCCCAAAACTTTCTTCTACTCATATATGTTAATACTTCAAAATTCGCTATCATAGTGCCAAAATTAAATGACAATCTATTCTCATCATGATGATTCTAAAGATATCAAATTCCGTGCATTAGTTCTTGAGATATGATTATCGCTAAAATCGTGTAAATACTGAAAAATGTACCATATCAGCGCAACTTATCGGGCGATTAACACCAAAACCTAATCCACAACAAATTGTTTCAACATCTAACTGAATCTGAAATTAGATGAAAATTCGTGCATTAGTTCTTGAAATACAGCTATTGCGGAAATCGTGAAAAATGCAGCATAGCAGCGCTATCTGTTGGGCAGTTTTGTAACTAAAAAATATCTGAAAATTAAAATTTTTGTTAAATAAGAAACAAACAAATTTTAAGTTTTAAAAGTGCTACTGCACGCATTTATTTATAATAAATGTCACAGAGATATATATATAAATATTACAATATGAGTTAAATTAGATTACTATTTACAGGAATTAGACGTATTTACATATTCTTTTCTCGAGAAAAAAGCAGGCTTTGTGCAAAAACTGGTATATTACCGTGCAGGCACTGGGCGAACATCTCCAAGCTATTTAGTACGCTTCGGGCTAGGCAAAAAGTCGTCCTCGCTGTCCACATTCGAACATGGAACCTCAGATACGGGCCAATGGGAACAGCCAGGAACAGGGATCTGGATCGGACGACTACAGTACGAGACTCGCACGCAACAATGGACTTGGAACTATGCTCTTTCTGCTCCACCACCTCACCCTCCTCCGCCTCTTCGTTGTGTGAGGTGGCACTCGCATTCAGATTCAAACCTTCATGCTTTATCAACATGTATAGCACATTGTTGTTTGGCTGGGGTCTGAGTTTCTTTGTATATGATGGCTCAGGACCGAAGAGGATCTATACCAAAATATAATCAGCAATAATATTTATCAAGGTATACCTGAATCTGAAATTTGATAAAAAATTCGTGCATTAGGTTTTTAGACAGAGCTGTTGCGGAAATAGTGAAAAATGCAGAATAGCAGTATTAATTGTTTGGCGATTTGCACCAAAAATAATCAGCACCAATTTTTGTCATGGACTAACTGAATATAAATTTTTACTAAATTCCGTGCATTATTTCTTGAGATAGAGCGCCAAAAATTTTGTGTCACATACATACAGACAGACTGAGTCACAGAGAGACAATTTGTAAAAACATGTTTTTCGCAATCCCTGACCCCTAAAACGTGTAAATCAGTCGAAAACCGGAGATCGAAAATTTTCACGAGTCTAATACTTCTTGTAAAGATCGAAGAAAGTAAAAATACATACTAGAACTAAAAAAGTACTTCCATCATTTATCACTCTTCAGACGTGTCCCTGTAAATGAACTATAACTGTTAAGCACATCATATTTTGCAGAGATAATTTTGTAATATGACTCAAAAATATACGTAAATTTCATTATATTTGAAATAGTGATATCATTAAAATGTGTTGCAGACAAATTTCTCCTAGAACATTATGTTAATGAATTCTTTTTATGAAACTGCGAGCGGATGTTAATGCTTTGTATTCCATATACTACAGAGGGCATTTTTTAAGGCACATGATAAATGCATATTAATTTTATTTAATTTTCAATAGTGTAAGATGATTAAAATGTTCCGCAAACGCTTTTCTGACGAGATCTGGATAATAAAACAAAATCTGGTTACAAATGCGCGTCAATCCATTTCAAATCACCGAGGTGGTGTCGCTGGACATTTTTAATTTTCCTAATCTTTTAACTAAGTTTTCTTCATAATTTTCTGAGTTTAAAAAAATGATTAAAATTTTTTTCGATCATATGGTTTTTTGAGTGTGGTCATCTTTAACAAGCTACACAACCATTTTTGAGTGAAAAACGTGTTTTACGGAAAATACTCTAACTGCTTTATTTTTTATACCTATCAAGATAAATCAAAAATCAAAATGTTCAGAATAAAATTTTCTACATCTTATGTACGCAAAAAATTTTCATTAGACTTAAAGATTTAGGTCAAAAATATGTTTCAAAACCGGTGATATAAAAGGTGAAACACCACATGTCGCTGCCCTTATTTTTTATCAAGGAAATCGGACTCAATTTAAATATTTTTTCCCTACATAGATAGGACTACTTCTTTTCATAAATTTGAATCCTAAAAATCTTTTCCCTTTTTTGTACAGCTCATAAAAACTGTGTTATGTCTGTTTTTGGCAATGTTCACTAATTAATATCTCAAAAGGGAAAAACTAAAAAATTCTGAAAATCTAATGTAATAAACATCTTTGTAATATAATGTTAAATTGTAAATTTTATCAGTATGACTAAACTGGTTTTTGAATAACAGTTCACTAAAAATACAGCGCCTCCCCTCCTTCACTTTTTTTTTTGTTTCAGATAGATAGATGCATTTTCAGATAGATAGATGCATTTTGTTGTATAGCTTTACAAGTACTTTTCGCTTAATTGCGTTCGAAATGATGATAAAGGCAAATTTTACGCATTATTGCTTAGTTAAATAAAAATTAAGCAATGTTCAATTACTCTAAAAATTGTAAAGAACATTCTAAATGAAAAATGTTATGATTCAATGCGTAAAATAATAAAATTTTGGCAGTCGAAATAATTTTAAATTACTAATGGGTTCGAATTAAAAAAGAAAAAAAAGATTAGGAAATTTAAAAATGTCGAGCGACACCACTTTGGTGATTCGAAATGTATTGACCCATACCCTTAAAATAGATCAAAATACAAGGGTCGATCTAGAAGTAAGGTTCCTAAAGAGCTCCAGCCCCACAGGAAAGTGCGAGGCGAAATATGACAAATGCACTGTGCGCGGCTGTTCCCGCACTCGTGATTCTCCCGGCCGCGCTTCGTTGCGACGCACAGTGGAGTATTTGGTGGATTTAGCCGGCCAAAAATATTTCTTATTGAAAAATTGGAGTAAAGTTTTTTATTGATTAAATTTTCAGATTATTATCACTTTTTAGTAGTTTTTATTGAAAAATAGGATTTTTTAAAATATATATACAGGGTATATGGAAAACATTGTAACATGTAACATGCACAAGAATTGCAAGAAAATGTTAATGAATACTCAATCTTTTCATATAGAGTAATCATATAGAGATAATCATATAGAGTAATCATATAGAGTAATCTTATAGAGACTCATCTTTTCCTACAGAGTAAGTCAAAAACTAAAATTTGTAACACAATATTGCAATTCCTTTTAAAAATCCGAATATAAATAGTATTTTTACCATTTTGTTATCATGACTCTGTGGATGTTTTAAAATCGATATCAAATTACACTATATATTTAATAAAAAATATGCTCAAAATTTACAAATTTCCTTTTTAAATATTAGGTTTACCGGAAAATTCTGTGGCATAATGTTCTTTCACACCTACTTTTTTAAAATCTAGATTTCTTCATTGGCACCGCTTTTTTGAAATGGTAAAATTCCCATTGTTCTCACCTTAATGTGAAATGTGAAAACTATAGGAATTTTACCATTTCAAAAAAGTGGTGCTAATGAGGAAATCTGAAATTTTTTAAAAGTAGGCGAGAAAGAATATTATGCGACAGAATTTTCCTGTAGACCTAATATGTTTACATCTTATTTTTATTAAAAAACAAATGAAATTCAATGGATGCGCTTTTACAGAGTTAATCAAAAGTAATTAAATGAAATCAGACATTTAGTTATAACTTATATAATTTATTTTATTTAATGGATATAAAATATTACAAAATCTCACATAAATGAATATACATACATATTCGATGACAAAATATCAAGGTTATTCATCTGATGATTCGTCTTCGGAATAACTTTCACCACTAGTGGGATCTAGGTCACACTGATGGGATATACGAAGGCTGTAAATTAAGCAGGAAGAAGTAAAGCTAAAGTCTCGAAGTAATCTCGTTAGTTATGTTCAAATTGTCAAAGTCTTTTGAAGCAGCTTCATAGATGAATCAATGCATTGCTGATTTTGTTTCAGATGCGGCATTGCAAATTTCACTATCAACCATGGTTAATAACATGGTGTGTTTTACATCATAGACATTTCCGTTTAAGGTTACTTTTGCCCCTTCTAGTGCGTTGCTTTCATGCTCAATGTACGAAATTTCTTCCATAGTGATATATACAGACACTTTTACAAACTTAATTCTCATGGGCCGACAGAATCTAGGCGATGAACGCGTTGGAGTTTGTCAAATGATACTTTTGTATAATATTAAAAATTAATCTATTAATCAAACAGTATTTAACAAAAAATGCTTTTTGCACGCCAAAGGGACTCCACCCTTGGATATTCGTCGTCAGTAGACAGAGGTGTATCGCGAGAAGTGTATATCAGTTCAACACGCCCGAAAGCAGTGTAGGGAGTTTAGTGCCGGTCGGAAAGAAGTCCACGATGAAAAATGGAGTGGAAGACCGTCAGTTTCGGAGGCGGCTATCGAGATGGCGGTTATCGGACCTCGCACCTAGCGATTATCACTTGTTCTCAAAGTTAAGCGAACACTTGGGTGGCCAATGCTTCCGGCGAGACGATGACGTCAAAGAAGAGATGAAACGCTTCCTCAACGTAAGGCTCCTATAATACGGGCTGACTCACGCCGCCATTTAATTGCCGGTAGGAGAAGAACGATTGGCCACGCCGCGTGGGCAACAATCGCTCATTGTCAAAGGGGGAAACAAAATGCTTGACGATTCAGCCTGTATTATAGGAGCCCTACCTCAACGGGTTGGCGGCGGAGTTCTACGACATTACGATACAGAAATTGGAGCACCGTCTACAAAAATGCGTAGAAAAAGATGGCTATTATGTAGCGAAATAGAGCAAACTTTCTTCTTTCCAACGATGTAAATTTCTATGAGAATAAACAATGGTGTCAATTTGTAAATTTATGGGAACCGTATTTCTGGATCAACCCACGTATAACATTAATGGGCCGGGTGAGCCCTTACATTTACTTTGGCTGTTAATTTAGTCAGTAATAAATCAAATAAAGTGATCGTGCTGATCAGGTCAGTACTTAGACAGTAAATAACATTTTGATATTATAAATACAGTAGAACCTCTTTTATCCAAAACTCTTTTAACCGAAAACCATTTTTAAACCTTTTTGTTTTTACTATCACATTCCTTGTGTACAAAAACCATTTCGAAAGCTTTTTTTTTTCGTTATATTCCGTGTGTGCAAGCGGTCCTTTCTGAACTATGAGTATATATTTTCGATCCCCTTTTTATATATATTCGTTCATGGTTAAAATATATTTACGCAGATCAATAAACATTTGCCTTTTTAACACTTTCCAACAAAGTTGAAAAGTGTTTATGATTTAGGTTTGTCTGTCCGTCTGTACGCGCTCTAATTCCCGTAAATATACTCGGATCGTTCTGAAATTTTTGGATGTTAGGGACCTCTACCATAGCACGAACCCTATTTCAAATGAAGTTTGTAGCATGTTTAGTTCCTTTACAGGGACAGGCAAAAGTTTTCCATTACATTACGGCCTATGGGAAAAAATCGTTTAAAATGATTTTTAATGGTGTTACATGCTTTCAAGTGCACTAAAACAAGCATTCTGTAGAATATGTGGCGCAAAGAATAGTTATTATTCATTTACAGGGCCACACAAAAGAATTCTATTACATAATGATATAGGGGTGGAGGGAATTTTTTCCGGCGTATTTTAATTATGTTAAATTATTTCATGTATAATGAAATTGATATACGTCGCTGAGGTTTAATATAACTTATTTCATGTATAATACGAAGTACAGTTTACAGGGACACACAAAAGATTTCAGACACTATATTGTATCCGAAGTACTGTACAGTAGCGATGATTGCTGGAAATGCATTTTTAATTATGATATGTGCTTTTATGTTTCACTATATTTGTACATTGTATATGGTGTGTATAAATGCTGTAATTCACATACAGGGCTACACAAAAGCTTTCAAAATTGTTACTGGGTATGATTACAAATTGCTTAAAGTTGGTTTTTAAATGAGTTATGCATTTTTACGCTGAACTGCATTTACTTTACTAAGAAATGTTTGTAGAACGTAGATAAAATAATATACATGGTCACGCGAAGAATTGGATACATGGCCGTCTATAAATGATAATTTCTGGAAATGTGATTTCAGTAGTTTTAAGAGTGTTTTACTTTGAATTAAACTTAAGCTAAATAGTGGCGTGTAATAAAAGTACTAGGTCAATTACAGGGTTGTACAAAATTATACAAGGTTGTTTCCATCTATTAGTATAAATTACTGAAAGAGAAATTTCAACCTGTTATATGTTTTCTTGCTAAACTAAATTTCCCCATTATATAGTATATATATCAACCTACAGATCAAATGCAGGGCTATTCAAAAGAATTGGAATACATATTTGCTACGGACGATAACTGCTGAAATCAGTTTTTCAAATGTTTAATGCGTTTTCTAAAATGTTTACTTAGTTCTCTTATGTACCTTATTTCCCTAAATAACGAAGTTTTTTTAAAGCATTCAGGAAGTGTTGGAAAGTGTTTCATAATCTACGCTTAACGCATGATTTTTCTTACTTGTTTTGAGTTCCTTTGAATTTAACTTTTGCTTCCATAAGCTGCGGAATGGAACGAAGAAAATGAACAAATTAGCAATTCTGAAGCTTTTGAATGTTTAGCAAAAGGTTTGGCATGGCTGGAGCAGCAGAAAGACTGGGCTATTGGTGAACTAATAATAAAAACTCTATGATAGAGCTTCAAAGGAAATGCAATCGAAACTGCGACAAACAAAACATTTTTTCAAACCCATGTGATACATGTAAAAGGTACTTAATTTCAAAATTAAAATTCAGGTAATTTATTCTTGTTTCTATTTTGCTATTACTTTATTTTTATTAAGCACTTATTGCCATAATAAGAAATATTGCATATATTTCTCCTTAATCTCATAATTGAAGCATTCTCGATTATCCGAAGATTCTATTTTCCAAAAGATAGTCGGTCCGAATTACGTCAGACAATCGGAGGTTCTACTGTAATAGTTTATGTACTTAGCATTGTGTGACTTTTAAAAATTCCCACCTATGAAGCGATAGTTGGTAATTAATTAACCATTTAATCAAATAAAACGACCCATATAAAATTCTGCACCTAACTAACCTATAATAAGGGAGTCGAATGCTGCATAAAGAAAAGCAAACATAAACATTTAAATGTATATAACAATATTTATTTGCATATGTATACGTTGAAAAAGTTGGAATAAAAGGGAAAAAAAAGTTTTGTAGCAACTACTTAGCTCAATACTAAGATCATCTGATCTAAACATTTCTTCAAGTGTAAAATTTCTCATTTGAGGAAAATTAACACATAACTGCATTTTTAATTTGCTATATGTATCTCTCTATTCTTAAAAAAAAAAAAAAAAAAAAAAAAAAAAAAGTAGCTAATGCTGTCCCCGCCGCTGTCAAAGTATTTTTTGTGACCTGAGGTTTTTCTTCGTTAATATTAAGAAAAATACAGAATACAAAAATATGAAAATTGGTGGTGGTATAGAGAAATATTTGATAAACACGCTGAAGCAGACAGTTTTTAAATCGAAAAATTGTTGCAAGAGATATTTAATGTTAAAATTTGTCAAAATCGTTCGATTAAAAAAGTTTAATAGGAACAAAAACTATGCCTAAGAATTTAATAATTTTTCTAAGTATATTCATTGGAAGTTCCCGGTGTGCAGACTGCATTTATTTTTTTGATTTGACTCATTTTTTGATGGTTTATTTTTATTTTAAATTAAAATTTTCAGCATTTCTAGAGATATTTTTTAGACATTTTAGAAAAACTTATTATTTTAAATTATTGCCAATTGCAAAAACTTCTCAAATAACATTTCCTTTAAATAAAACAAATATTTATACGGTACTATTATCAACAGAACCCCCCCCCCCCTCTGAAATTAGAAATAAATGATTACGAGTTAAAAGGAGGAAAATATTAAAAATTACATCATAAAAATTGTTTATACACGCGAATATTATAAAGAAAACAACTATAAAATAGTTAATTATTTAATGTGTGTTAAAAGCAGTAAATGCGGATAAAATTACTTCCTATTTCAAATAGCCAAATAATATTGCCAAACAGTTTAAATTAAAAAATATATTTACACATACACGAGAGATTTATTTCATATTTCGAGATGATCCTTTTAACTATTGTTGCCAATTCTAACACAGCGCAAATAATAATATTTCCGTTCTAACAATAAAAATATTTACAGGTGAATATTACAAAAAGAAAAGTTTGGTGAAAATTACGTCAGATTTAAAACGTGTGATTTAAAATCGTTTTCTTATAGCGTACCGGGAAGTAAAGACTCTATTTACCTAGTTCATTTTATTGTAGCTAATTTTCAGATGTTTAACTAATCTTATTTAATCAAACACGAAAACAGCGATTGAAAGCCCCAGATTTAGCCTTGAAATCCTCCAGTAAAAGAAAAATGAATGGAAACAAGTTTACAGGGATATAGTCACTGGTTTTTTAATTATAATTCAATCTTACGTAATCTTTCTAAAGCCGATCAAATAGTCCAAGAGCTGTTAAACATTTTAGGGAAGGTATTTGAGGCACCTGGAAATTTGTGCAACACTTCTTTTGTAATGGCTGAATACAAAATCGAATGTCTGGCTGAAGGATCGTGGCCCAAAAACTGTACCAGACACGTGTCAAGTGCCATTTTTTGACTACCCAAAAAAGGTATTTGAGGCACGCTGAGATTGAGGCAGAATAATATTTATGCTTAGAAAAAAATATTTTGAAAATGACAGACACTTTAGTCGGCACAAAAACTGTGCCAGACACGTGTCAAGTGCCAAATGGCACTGTGTCAAGTGCCATTTGGCACTTGACACGTGTCTGGCACAGTTTTTGGGCCACGATCCTTCAGCCAGATATTCGATTTTGTATTCAGGCATTACAAAAGAAGTGTTGCACAAATTTTCAGGGTGCCTCAAATACCTACTCAAACAGATTTTTAGAGTCTGAACGGGGGTTGGCGAGTGTAGCTCGTAGGTGGCAGAGCCCCCTAGTTTATGAAAAAAAAAATCGTGGCGTTACCTTTATATTTAAGCATTACAAAGTGTAAAATAAGCATTTACGAAAATAATAATCCAAATCCCACACTAAGCGCTATGCCCGGCTGTGGTTTTCGCCCTCCATTTTGGAATTTCGCGGCCCGTAGCGAGCACATGGTTCGGGTTTTGCTACACTTCTTGATTGTCTCATCCTAACTCTAATAGCAGGCCTAATGCAGGTTAATTGCTGCTGATTTCAATCGAGACAATGTTGTCTAATTTTACTCTTAATTATCTAATAAGAAACATTTTTTTACAAGCTTTTAGCTCATTTTGGACTCTAACTTATTCTCAGTTTTTCATTTATTTTTCAAAACTTAAACCTTTTTTTTCTTTTTTCTCCCCATCTGACTTTATTTTCTATTTTATCTAACCACATTTTTATTTAAATTAAAAGTGTTTGTCATTTTATTGAAATTTTTTCTCAATTACTGAACTTTGAAATTATTCCCATATTGCAAATAAAGCTTGTATTTTTTTTCCTCACCATTTCAACAAATTAGAAAAAGTTGTTCTTGAGACTTGATTTTCTAGAGACTCAGCCACTTCTGTTCAGTTCCCCCGTGTCCGGCGGTGGTCTCTGGACGGGCTTAGCAGCCAATTTGTTTACATGTCATTTTTTTTGTATGTCCCTTCTGCCTGTAATTTGTCCAACAATATTTCAAAAATGCTTCATTCTCCCACCTCTCTTTTAAAGATTTTTCCCTCATGTTCCCGTGTTGTGCTGGACTCTTAACTTACTTCCAGTACAAATATTAAATTCCTCATGTTCAACAATAAACATGATTTTTCATCTCCAAATACATACTTTCGAACTTTACAATACAATAACAATACAACAATTCGAACTTTAACTTTCTTTTTCCTTTTTGCGAGAAAAAAGAAAAAAAAATCACTAGGAACTTTGAATCCAGCAGAACTTTTTTTAAATTTTTAACCTGTGTTTTGCTGTGTTTTTTCATCTCCCAATGCATATTAAATTCGAACTTTAACTATCGTTTTCATTTTTTTTTTTTTTACGGGAACTTAGAACATTTCGGCCCTTCTATCCTAAATTTCGTCAAAGTCCAAACCCACTTCAAAATTCATCTAAGTCCAACCCCCGCCCCCCCCCCCTACTTTCTTCAATGTCCAGTCCCCTATGTTCCTGTGTCCAGCAAATTTTTAAACTTTAACCTGTGTTCCCGTGTTCTGCTGGACTAACTTACTCTCAGCAAAAATATTAAATTCTTTATTTTCAACAATAAACTTGTTTTTTCATCTCCTAATACACATTTAATTCGAGCTTTAATCTTCTTTTTCATTTTTTTTTTTTTTTTTTTTTTTTTGCAAAAACTTTATTTTTACTGGGAATATTTCGACACTCATGTCCAAACCCACCTTAAATTCATATAGTGCAGTACCCCCACGCCCTAACATAAAATTACAACAATTTTATCCAAAAACAACTCCTAACATATCTAATTACAGTGCTGAGCAGATGCAGGGGCTCACAGACTAAATGTCTCGTTACCTTCCCACCCACTATTCCAAACCTAAACATGCAACAGGCCGGGACGGCGCACAGGGGCCTGTAGATGGGCTCCCACAACCCGCGGATCATTCTTCTGATTTATAATATATTTTTTAAAATTATATCTGCCATTCTAGTTCTCAAAGCCATTTTTTATTTCTCACATACCATCGCTGCTCACAATGGGAGAAAGCCAAACATATTCCATTGCCGAATTGGCAAACAAGGCGAAATCCCTCGTTACCTTAGTCCTGTCAGAGGACGAAAACACATTCACAGAGGAATCTGCTGACCACCTGAAAAATGTGAAACTGATCCTCCAATCGATCAGAAAACAAGACCTCGCCAATCAAAAATCAGTACAGGAGTCCAAACAGGAATTTGAAAAGCTCCGCTTAACAGCAGATCTCCTTAAGGAACAGCTCACCACACTAAACGAGAACATTGCCAGCCAGATCCAACAGATCTCAAAGACTGAAGAAATAGAAGCCAGGCTTGAGGAAAGTCTCCATAGCAGACTAGACAAATTAAGAATTGATAATGATAGGGACGCATACCTTCGTAGTCAACAACCTGCCCTGCTCTATAATGATCAGGACGGCAAGTCTCAAGGGGTCCCTTCACCGACAGAGGAGGTAGTACCGGTGGAGCCACAGCGGAGGCCAGGAGAGGAGAGGCATCTTCGAACAATTGTGGTCAGGGGCAAGAAACGCTCCATGTCCGGACTGGCCATTAGAAACCTGCTCGAAAACAAAATATCGCCTGTCCAAAAGTAGTATTGGAAATAAAATGCCTTCGAAGACAACTGGAACTCTTCTGCCGATCCGCCGAAGAAACGAAAGTCGTCCTAAGTGATCTAAAATCCCATGCTAGAATTTCTGAAGATCTATTCTTCAGCATTAAAACCCTCCCATTTCACAAAACTATCCTGTTTGGAGTTCCCGACGGAACAACACTAACTTATATTACCTCGACGTTGGATGAAATTTACGATTACCACCCAGATGAAATCCGATTCATTAAAGCCGTTCCTTCTAAAAGACCCTCATGCAAGGACTGGCACCTCATTCTGTCAGAAAAAATAGCCATGGCAGTTATCCAAGATGGAGGCATACCACTGGGATACAATCTCTGCGGACTGCGGCCACACACCACAGTCCAAAGGTGCAGAAATTGCCAGCGATATGGCCACGTAGCAAAGTACTGCTATAATGATGAAACCTGCGAAATTTGCGGAGAGCTCCACCCATCCTCAACCTGCAACAAATCCCCCTCGTGCGTGAACTGTAGACGCGCAAATAACCTTTTCAATGCACACTGCAGAACCGATCACATAGCCTCTGCCTCCAACTGTCCAACCTTCAAGTTCGAGTATAACAGAGAGCGGGCAAGACTGAACGATCTCTTCCAACTTCCCTTTCGAAATCCCCAAGCACCTCCCCCGGCGGCTCCATCCTCCCACTCTGGTCCGGGACTCCTGGGCGAACATCATCCTGCACATCGAGGTTATTTTCCTTTTCCGAGTCATGCTCCATCTCCGAACCTCTACTCACCTTACTACCAGGAGGACTACTTCAGTCAGCAGCAGAACTTGGGCTTTCAAGGTAGGAGGTTTTAAACTTTTTATAACATACACAATACAATGTCATCCTCAGCACCTTCTCCCCACCCACCCCTTCCTTTAGGTCGTCTAAATTTTCTCCAAGTAAACCTCAATCACTGCATAGCAGCCAGTGTAAGCACAATCAACCACATGGAAGAGAACGAGATTGACATCGCTCTACTGCAGGATGCTTACTGCTCCGATGGAAACCTCGCTATCTTCAGCAAGGACTGGAGAAGATTTTCCTCTCGGAATCTCTCCGCCCATATCGTTGTCAGGAGCTCGAGACTTGTATGTACCCATCTCTTTACCGGCGACAATAGCGTCTTCATCTCCATAACGGCGAAGGAGGGCGAGATTGTCGTCGGATCCTGCTATGCAGCCCCCTCGGCTAACTTTGGCCTTTGTCTCTCGGAATGGGAACACACCATCACAAACAGGAAGGCTTTCATCTGTGGTGGCGACTTCAACGCGAACTCATCCCTCTGGGGATGTCCGCGTGAAGACGCCCGGGGTGACTTGCTGTCGGGACACATAATTATCCATAACTTGGCACTTGCAAACATGCACAACTCTGAAGCCACTTTCGAAAGACGAGATACAGAAGACAGAGTCATAGCAGAAGGCTGGCCTGACCTAACAATTACAAATTCCTTCACCCTACCACGAATATCACAATGGTCCGTATCAGACAAACACAGTGGCTCAGACCATAAATACATACACTTTTCTTATATGACCTCTCCACTCTACACGCAACGTAGACGCTACAACACAACTCGCGGAAACCTTCGCAAATTTAACAACGTCATCAAAAGTCATAAGTCATCCCTTTCAGCACAACTCGAAGGGGTGCACAACGAAGACACACTCAACTCTTTCACATCTAATTTAATCGAAACCATGCAGGTTACGGCAAAGGCTTCCTTTCGACTGAAAACAGTCCAAAAATCACACACTTTCTCATTCTGGAACAAGGATCTTAGAAAGCGGAGGAACCAACTGACAGCCCTCAGACGCAAGATTAAAACATTGCGCCTGCTCAATCCTATCCCTCCTGAAGTAAAGACCCTTGCAGTACGTCGTACGAGACTTAAAGCAGTTTACAAGCGTGAGATTCTGGCGGCGAGACGGGCGGCGTGGAAGAAATTCTGCAGCAACAATGAGAACCCTTTCGGCATCACTCAAAAATTTCTGACCGGCAAGTTCTTCACTCCGGATGAAATACGTCTAGAAAGACCAACTCACGAAACCTCGCGACAAAATAACCTGGAATTCCTGACACACCCTCTCTTTGGCCTCTCGGCTTATCCCCAACAAGACAACCAGACATCCTTTTCACAGCACACGAAGACAAACGCTTTACAAATGCAGAAGTAAAAACAGCACTATACACATTGAATGACAAGAAGGCCCCAGGGCCGGATTCAATTGATTTTCGGATACTAAAACTCACTCACAAACAACTTCCACACATATTCACGCGCTGGGCTAACCTCTGCCTCACCATGAGGTACTTTCCTTTAGTACTCAGGCAGGGAGAGGTAGTTTACTTTCTGAAGCAAGGCAAGTCTCCTTCCGAACCCAAGTCATATAAACCCATCTGCCTTCTTCCCACTCTGGGAAAGCTTCTGGAAAAACTTCTGGTTATGCGGTTGACACACTTCTTGGAGTCAAACAACCTTCTCCACCCCAGACAATTCGGGTTCCGCGAGGGCCACTCATGCGAGCTAGCACTTCATGCCATAATGACTGCCTGTACTGAAAGCATAGCCCAGGGCAACGCAACATCACTCGTTTCACTAGACATACAAGGCGCATTCGACAACGTAGAATGGCGAGACATTCTCTTACAACTACAAGCACTCAACTGTCCGGGGAACATAGCTGGTCTCATCGGCTCCTACCTCCCACAGAGGAGCGTCCTGATTAACTGGGGTGCTGGCACATCTACCCACCGATTACAGAAGGTTTGCCCTCAGGGCTCGTGCCTTGGCTCAATCCTCTGGTTGCTTGTAGCAAATGTGCTACTAACAGAACTAAATCGGCTGGGATTTAAACTATTTGCCTTCGCCGATGATTTCAGCTTCATTTTCTCCGGTCGTTACATCTGGAGGAACAGTTTGCCGAAGCTCTTCCCATTTTCTGCCGGCTCCTGGATTTACTGCACCTCACACTCTCACCACAAAAGTCTCAAACACTAGTATTCACCAAACCACACAGATATGATCCAAAACGCCCTCCAGTGATGAGGATCAATAATGTCTCCATTCGACACGTACAATTCATAAAACTCCTAGGTATAACCATTGACGCAAATCTTAACTGGATCCCACACATTAACGACCTAAAACTTAAATTGACAGCATATCATAATAATTCATTAAGACTAACTTCTAAATTGGGAGGGGTAGACAACAAAACACTGAAGATCTGGTACCTAACAATAATCGAAAGAATAATACTTTACGGGGCCTGTATCGGGGGGGGGGGGGGTAATTTATCATCCATAGCACAGCCTAAACTAAAATCAATACAACGCACTTTTCTCCTACAAATTTCAAGGGGCTACCGCACAATCTCCACAGATGCACTACATATACTTACAGGTATTCCACCCATCACACTTCAACTGGAATACGAACACGCCAAATCCCCAATCCTACAGCTAAAAGTAACACAGTAATAGATTCTCTTTTTCCAAACACAACATTGCAATACAAAGTCAGGAGCTGGCAGCTTCACCCCGCTGAGGAGACGTCACATTTTCAAGTAAACACAACACGTAACAGCTACACACCTGCCCTTAGCACCACACTCTTCACTGATGGTTCAGGCACAGAGACTGGCGTGGGCGCAGCCTTCTGCGCCACGGAGGGCACGGTGGTGGTCCATCAGTGGTATGCAAGGCTAGATGATAATAACTCCGTATTCCAAGCGGAGCTGTTCGCAATACTAAACGCATTAGAGTGGGTGGAATCCCACTCTAGCAATAGTGTTATCATCTACAGCGACTGCCTCTCTGGCCTGCAGGCAATACAGGCACACAGGACAAAACATCCTCTAGTACTGCAAATCAAACTAAAACTTAAGAATCTCCTACATCGTATCTCACTAGGTCACGTCTCGGCTCACAAAGGTATCTTTGGCAATGAACTAGCAGACAACCTAGCGAAGAAGGTCACACAGAAAGAAACAATAGACACACACCTCTCAGTGCCCCAGTCATACGTCAAAAGGGTCGTTAGAGCAAGGATATTGACGCGATGGCAGGAGTACTGGGATACTTCAAAAAAGGGCAGGCACACATATAAGCTAATTCCTAATGTTTCTCTCACACTATATAACTTAATACCCTACACCACTAGCTTCTTAACAGGACATGGCCCTTTCATGGCATATCTGGACCGCTTCAAAATAAGATCCACTGCCACTTGCGTCTGCGGTGAAGATGGCACTATAAGTCACCCGTACTACAGTTGTACTCTCACGCAACGCTGGCACTTGAGGCGTCCAGACATACTGCCAGTCAACTGGCTCCAAAACGTCCTTTCCCGCTCCCTCCTACTCAACATATTAAAACACATTCACAATTTCCTTACATACTTAACAAACTTAACTTAAGCCCTGGTTCTGCTTATCCAGTCTCACTGCCACCATATCAATCTTCAAACAGCACCAGAATCCAGTCCTCTTTGTAGGCTCCAGTAAATTCTCCTACTCATCAATGTGTGGTTTCCTACGATCGCAAGAGCCTCTGCTCGTGCTTCTGACCATTCTATCAAGAGACACATCTCCAATGGACGCTTGAGTATCTACTCGTGCCATCTTACTTGTGCCACACAAAGCATTACATCTCCAATGGACACTGAGTATTTGCTCGTGCCATCTTACTTGTGTCACGCAAATCATTACATCTCCAATGGACGCTTGAGTATTTGCTCGTGCCATCTTACTTGTGCCACGCATTCCATTCTTTTCCCTTCCTGCCGCCCCTTGTCACGAGAGGGGTTCATACCCCGGCGGCCAGGAACAGTGATGTTTATTATTATTATTAATATTTATTTTATTTTATTTTTACTTTAAATGTTCGTATACTCCCGCCCTCTGTCGCGAGTAGGCGTTTTCCTGGCGGGAAGGCATTCGTCTAATTTTTGTAATCCCACTTTGTTCTTTTACAAATAAATTCTGGGTTCTGTGGTCGGTGGTGCATAGACGCCCTTAGCGGGTGAGCGTCGCCCCTTGAGCATTTTGTGTTTGTCCGTCTGCATACGGCCGGACAGGGCTGGATTCACTAACGAGCCCCAACATGATATTTGTTTCATAATTCTGCCTCATCCCAATCTTGAGATATTTATTGTTGAAGAATGCTTTATACAGTTCGATGAAAAAGCTCCGAAAAAGCCGCTGTACACTGACTATTGACTTTGACTCCACATACCAAATCACGCACTGTGCTTTTTGTTGCGCGGTCAACATCTTATTGAGCAGCTGCAATCTGGCGCGTCTGCTGACCTTGACGACTGCGCAACTAATCCGCGCATAACACAGACACGGACACGAATTCTGATGAACTAAAACCAAACTTGCGTTCACCAGTTATCATGTAGTGAAAGAATTACTCATTTAACATAAAAGGTTTCGATGTTATGATTTTTTTAAATCTAGGCATTATTTTTCGATGACCCTGTATTTTCGAGAGTTAAAACACGGAAAGACGTCAGACTAACAAACCGCATTCATAAACACATTTCATGTGTGTTGGCAGGTGTTAAAATTATAAAAAGATAAAGTAGATCAGTAGGTTTGTTTTATATGGCATAGTTCAAATTAACTGCGTGACAGACAGTTTCTAATTGTGGGCTGCATCTGACGAGCGGACTGTGATTTACCGAATCCATCCTTAACATCCTTATAGGTAGAGCAATGCCATTAATTTCGAATAGTTTGAAGTATTTTACAAACTTTTTGTCCACAAAATTTATTCTTTTTATTTTACTCTTTCCAACATAGTTAAAAAGTGTCTACGACTTCGGTTGGTCTGGTCGTGCTCTAATTGACATAAATATAGTCCGATCGCCCTGAAATTGATTGTATTATTGGGGCTTACTATGGCATGTTCGTATTGAATACGAAGTGTGTAGCATTTACGGTTCATCTAGAGGGATGCACAAAAGAATTCCGTTACATTGCGGTCTATGAGGAAAAATCGTTTACGATAAAATATTACTGTATTTTAAACATATTGAAATTGATATATATCACTGAGATGTACTACAAGGTTCTTACTATAGAATATGATGCGAATAGAACTTATCTTTTATTTACAGAAAAACACAAAAGAATTTCGCTATTGAAGAAAAGGAGCAATATTTGAACTATTGAAGCCTACGGACAATAATTACGGGAAGTGCGTTTTCAGTTGTGGTATGCGTTTTAAATTTAACTATTATTTAAATATTACTTAGTGTTCATGAATTTTATAGATCATATGTAGGGCCGCACAGAATTTCTCAACAAGTTCCGTTTATTGGCGGAAATTCCTGAATGGAAAAATTCAACTGGGTTATGCGTTTAATTGAACTGACTAGTAGCACACTATGTAGTATACATACATATGCATGGATCATGTACAGAGCGGAGCAAAAAATGGTATATGTTCTCGAATATTCATGGTAATAACAGAAATTTGTTTTTCAAAAACTTTAGGGTTATGTGTTTTCCAAATTGTGCGTTTAGACATCATCTTTCACCTTGGTAAACTGTGAAATTTTGTTACGGTATTGAGAATGTGTTGGAAAGTGTTTCATAATATATGCTATACGCATGACTTTTCGTCCTTGTTTATAAAGATTTTGTTTTTCCATCTTAATATTTATCAAGCTATTGGCTTGTTTAAAAAGATGTTGTTTACCTATCTTAATATTTATCAAGCTGTTGGTTTGTACATCATTAAATCCATTGTTTTCGTAACTCGTAAACAGTTGCAACAATGAAAATTATTTATCGATTTATCACCAGCCAGATTACGGAATTTTTTTTTTTAATTTATTTATTAATTTATAATTAAGTTAAAAAATATTAAAAAGGTGTATTATCATCGGAAACACTTCTGTGTATATAATTTTCACTATTCTAGCCTTTCAGAAATAGAGTGAAAATCGATTGTAAAATTCCCTCTTGTCATACAAAAACAAAGTTAAATTAAATACAATAGAAATGCAATACAAAAGGTTATTTTTTATTATTAAACAAGTGCTGTTGACATTATTCAAATTATTTTATTCCATTCGAGATAAATAAATTTTAAGAACACGTAAGAATAACAAAGATATTGTTTTAACTAGATTATTGTGACTTTCATTTAAATGCAAATAAGTATTTTTCGCAAATGCCTTCAGCAATATTTTGGTACAGTTTGAATAGATTTTCAGCTTAAAACAGCAGTGAAATTTTATCTGAAACAAACAGTTTGACACAAATGGTTTGTTTTTTAAAACATGAACTTGCTTCGAGATTTTCATTATTAGAAGCCTTTTAAGAGAAGGCTAGTAGAAAGCTGAAGGTCTTATTTTAATCGTGGTCTTGACATTTTGAAAGAAAGAGTCGTATATAAAGTTAAAGGTGTTTCATTAGAATAAAATATACATTGTACAACTAAAATACTAAAACCAAGTACTTTCGAGCATGTAGCATGCTCATCATCTGGGTTAAAATCGTTCTAACCCAGATTTTACTCCAGGTGATGAGTATGTTAGATGCTTGAAAGTACTTGGTTTTCATATTTTAGTTGTAAAAGGTATATATTTTAATAAATCCCATTTAAGTAATTTTAAATAAATTTCTGGGTTTTTACGAAATATTTTATATGACTTGTCACGATAAAGTGAATTATGAATTCAAGAAACTTGATACAGTATATATCAATTTCACTTAGTAACAGTGGATTGTTTAAGGAGTCTCAGGATTCTTAAAATTACAAAAAATGAAAAAAAAAACCAATTTCAATATTTAATATTTTAAAATGTATATGATTTTAAAACACAATTTTTATTAGAATGAAAGATATTTAAGTGTGCTCTTTCATTTTTGCATTTAAAAAATTGGAAGATGCAGAATTAGTATTTACAGGGTGCTCCAAACTGTCAGATATTTGTCAAGCAGAAAAATTGGCATAACAGCGTACGCGCAGGATTAGAAAATAAATTTTGTAACTAGGATGGAATTTTTTATGCCTAATTATACTTCAGATTGTAATAATTACACTGAACAAAAATAAATTTGTATTTAAAGCATTTTTATATTTTTAATACAAAGTTGTATATAGCTAGTGCGAAATTTTGAAAATTTCAACAGTATAATCACCTAAAAAATATTTTTGTTGAGAAATAGAACGAAAATTTTAGGTTCATTTTATACAGACTAAGAGGAAACATATATTTTGAAAATTTCATGAAAAAATATTCAAAAGATTTTAAGATATCCTGCGCGTTATGCCCAAAAACGTCATTTGGAGAAAAATGACTTCAAAATTTCGCAAACGCCGTTTCAGCTATTGAGCGGATATAATTCTAAAAAACATAACTTCTGTTTTAACGGGAATTTTAAGGAAACAATTATGTCAAAATGTTCAGAAAAGATAGGGGTTTAACACCTAAAAAAATTTAATCTTCGAAAATTTTGAAGCTTTAAGAGTCCTGAGACCCTTTAACAACTCATGGTTAAAGCTAATTCATTGCTGAAATGATTGATTGTCAGTAGAATTTAAGAACAAATTGATTTAAAAAAAGTCCTTCCGGCCAGTGCCAAGCGGAAGAGGTAGCTTTCATAATCCTTATTTTAAAAAAGCCAACTTATATTATTCAAACACACGAAGCTCAATTTAGTAAAAACCGAATACAGGAGATTCAATACTAATTTTTATCAATACTAAATCATTATGAATGAGAATTTCGCAAAATTAGTCAGCTTTATCCAAGCTGCTTTTATTGAAAGTAACTTATATTTGGCTGCCAAATTCGGCGATTTCTTAAAGTGCCTGCCATTTTAAGACAACATGGTGGATGAGGCTAACCAGTGAATTTGGTCGAGACCTTAGTAATTGCTGTGCACATGCTCACTCACATCCGAATCGGTTGATATATGCGAGTGCTGTCGCAGGCAAAAAATCAGATTTTTCAAAATGTCACCCACATTAAAAATTGAAACTGCTATATCTGAGCCATTTTTTAAGATAAAGACAAACAAAAAATGCTCCTGAATCTTTATATCAAGGTCAAATACTTAAGAAAGAAACCTTTTTCAATTTCTAATTTTTTTGCATCTCACTTTAAATCTAATTTTTTTTAATTTAATAGCCGCCATTTTGAAACAAGATGGCTGATGAAGCTGGACAGCGAACTTGGTCGAGATATTGATGTATACTATCCACATGCCTTCTTACATCGAAATAGGTGAATACGTGTGTTATCGCGTGACAAATACAAGATCGTTTCAAAGTGTTAGCCATGCTAGAAATTCAAAGTGCTATAATTCAACTATTTTTTAAGATATAAACAAAAGAACAAATTTTCAGAAACAAAAACTTTTCCAGAATCTTTGTATCAAGGCCAAACACATAAGAAAATCTTTTTCATTTTCCAATTTTTTAATACCTTAAATTACATTTTTTTTTTAAATGGCAACCGTTTTGAAACAAGATTGTGAATGAAGCTGGCCAACGAACTCGGTCGAGACATTGGTATGTACTATGTACAGACCAGGTTACATTCAAATCGGTTCATAAATATGCTTGTTATCACGTGACAAAAATCAGGTCGTTTTAAAATGTCAGCCACAATAGAAATTCAAAATGCTATAACTCAGCCATTTTTTTAGATATAGACGAAACAAAACCTGTTCCGGAATCTTTGTATTAAGCTCAAACACATAGGAAAAAATCTTTTTCATTTTCTAATTTTTTGGTATCTCACTTTAAATTTTAAATTAAAAAATTTTTTTTAAATGGCCGCCATTTTGAAACAAGATGGCGGATGAAGCTAGCCAACGAACTCGGTCGAGATATTTGTATGTACTATGAACACACAGAGGTACATCCAAATCGGTTCATAAATACGCCTGTTATCACGTGACAAATATCAGGACGTTTCAAAATGTCAGCCACGCTAGAAATTCAAAATGCTATAACTCAGCCATTTTTTAAGATATAGACGAAACAAAAACTGCTCCCGAATCTTTTTATCAAGGTCAAATACATAAGAAAAAAATATTTTTTCAATTTTCAGTTTTTTGGTATCGCATTTCAAATTTAAATTTTTCTTAAAAATTTAAATGGCCGCCATTTTGAAACAAGATGGCGGATGAAGCTGGCTAACGAGCTCGGTCAAGACATTGGTATGTACTATGTATAAACGAAGTTACATCCAAATCGGTCCATAAATACGCCTTTTATCCCGTGACAAAATTCAGGACGTTTCAAAATGTCAGCCACGCTAGAAATTCAAAATGCTATAACTCAGCCATTTTTTAAGATATAGACGAAACAAAAACTGATCCGGAGTCTTTGTATAAAGGTCAAATACATAAGAAAAAAATATTTTCCATTTTCAATTTTTTGGTACCACATTTCAAATTTAAATTTTTTTAAATTTTTTAAATGGCCGCCATTTTGAAATAAAATGGCGGATGAAGCTGGCCAACGACCTCGGTCAAGATATTGGTATGTACTATGTACACACCGAATTACATCTAAATCGGTTCATAAATACGAGAGTTACAGTGCGACAAAGGTCAGATATATATATATATATATATATATATCAATTTTGAACGGAGGGTGGTTTCGGGGTCTGGGGGTCATGATCGATGAAAATATACCAAAATTTTTTGAAATCGCTTTCCTCCGAACGGCTGCAATAGGTAGCTTTTTGTAATGAAAGATACCTAATAAAACAACGTTTTTCTTTACGAAACTTATAAAAGCAAAAATGTCTATGTCGAAATTTTATGTATTTGTATTTATTGTCAATATTTTGATAAAGTTTGAATAGATCTGCAGCTTAAAACGGCAGTGAAATTTTATCTGAAACAAACAGTTTTATACAAATGGTTTGTTCATTAAAACCTGAACTTGTTTTGAGAATTTCATTATGAGAAGCCAGTATGGAGAAAGCTAGTAGGACGGTGAAGATCTTATTTTTAATTATCCGCTTGACAGTTGGGAAGAGAGTTTCGGAAATAAAGTAATTCTTTCTAAAAGTCATAAGTTTTCTTGGAAAGAGTGGATTATTAAACCCATTAAAGGGTCTCAGGACTCTTAAAATTGGGAAAAATGAAATAAAAGACTATTTTCAACATTTAATATCATAAAATGTACGTGATTTTAAAACGCAGTTTTTATTGGGATGAAAGATATATAAGGATGGTCTTTCATTTCATGTATTTAAAAAGTTGAAAGATGGAGAATTAGTATTTATAGGTGGTTCTAAACTGTCAGTCACTTGTCCAGCAGAAAATTCGTGTGACAGGTTACGCGGAGGATTACAAAAAAAAATTTTGCAAATAAAATGAAATTTTTCCTGCCTAATTATGTTTCAGGTTATAATAATTACCCTGATCCTAAATAAATTTGTATTTAAAGCATTTTTATAGTTTTAATATAAAGTTGTATTTAGCTAAAACAAAATTTTGAAAATTTCAACAGTATAATCACCTAAAAAAGCATTTTATTGAACAATAAAAATGAAGTTTTAGGTTCAGTTTATGCAGACTAACATGAAACATGTGTTTTGAAAATTTCATGGAAAAATATTCAGAAGTAACACATACTTTACAATTGCACCATAAAATATAATAAATAAATACACAATCTTGATGAATGGTACACAAAACACTAACTTTAATAAGGTAAAAGTTAATTTCTACGTTTCGAGCTGTTTTTACAGCCGTCTTCAGGAAAATATGATGGTAAAAAGGCTCAAAGTTCAAAGACAAAAGCTTAATGTGCAAGAGATAATTAGTCGAAACTTGACCAATGATTTGAATACAAAAATGTAGGGTTGCCATTTAGTGAAAATAAATAATTATTAATTAACTGAGATCAAATGAATCAAAAAGGTCGATTTAAGAAACCACGAGTGCTGACATCTACACACGAGGGACAAAACCATGTTCAACTGAGTTTTCCTTCAAGTTTTGGCAACATAATACAAGTTTAAGCTGAAATATTGTAATTAGATGTAGAATTATTAACCCTTGAAATCGAAGAAAGTGCTTCATTTCGATTTTTAGATGTTCAAATTAATAGACGCAGCTCTGGATTAAACTTTTCAGTTTATAGAAAACCTATTAAGAAAACACTGTTATCCCTTTTTCAGCAAACGTACCTTTTCAATATAAAATCTCTGCATTTCAGTCATTCATTAAAAGAGCATTTATGATATGCCCAGCGGACCAATTAAATCAAGAAATCGATTTTATACAGAAAATAGCATTTGATCATGGTTTTCCAGCAAAATATATAGATAAGATAATTCAGAAGTACAACGCTCCCCCTCCTTCAGGTCAACGACAGGATAATAATCAACTTATGGTCTACAGAAAATTTCACTACATTCCCACTATATTCGAAAAGTTAAAAAAGATCATACAGAAATATAACATAAAGTTGGTCGCTATTCCACCTCCTTACCTCATTGATATCGTCTGTAATAAGATCGATAGGATCCCAATGGATCAAAAATCTGGTATATATGAAATCCCTACCTCCATTGTATAATAATAAATAATATACTACAATTTATACACGTATATATGTAGCACTTTACAATTGTAGATTAAGATATGTCGAAATGAGGCAGTAGGAAAATACATTCGTTATTTATCACCAACCAGAATTATTAAGTTGCAGTCATACCTTCATGGCCGGCTAAGTAGGCTAGGGCGTAATTCTTTGGATGTTTTCCCGTGAATAATGAAAAAAGCCGTAATATGAATCGAAGAGTTTATTAAATCACAGGTAGAGAATCCCAATTCTAATAGTACTTCAGTTAGGGGAGGTAGGGGAGGTATGATACACTTTTTTTTACTAATTTTTTACAACCCTCAGAAACCTATTTTTAACCCATTAACCGCCAAAACTATAAGGGGTTAAATTTTTTTTATACAAATGATATTGGTTATTTATTTCAACATATATAACATTAATTTATAGTGGAAATAACAAAATTTGTGTTAGCTTACGAAAAATGGAGTGTTGCGTTCACGCAACGTTAGCGGAATAAGAGTACTGATGTTTATTGAGCTCAATTGAGCATCAGCAGGATTTTCTTGCATATATGGGCACTGTAAGATTTTTTTTTACCTTTGTTACAATTTAGACAGCAAGCAATCACTCTAATGTAATTAATTTATTATTAAAATTATTTTTTTTAATTACTGATCATATACAGAAAACAGTTTCAAGTATCAAAATATTCGCTACACTTATGATGTAAATCAACATCACAAATGTACTGAAGCGATAAATATTCTGGCTATGGCATTGTTTACAATGCAGTCTTCCGCTGTCATCGGACTTGAAAATTAACCCTTTCAGGGCCAGTAGTATGTTTATGAAGCCAATTAGTTTTATTTCCCAAATGCCACAATGGCACCAGAATTGTGGTAAAGTAATTGTCCTTTATTATGTAATTGTTCGTAAATAACGGTGTCATTCATTCATTTCAACATTTTAGAAATTTAATTGTATTGCCCCGGAAAGGGTTAAATTTCCGCATTCTGTCTGTAATGGCTTTTGCATGGAGAACTTATTATGCCTTCTTTTGACTGATTTGTTTATGGTTAACTCTTTACTTTCAAAGGGTGTTTGCAAAAGGTACAATGCAACTTCATGTCTGAAATCTAAGTGACAGTATTTATCAAAGCGATATAAGTAAGCGTACAAACTTAATACTGGAATCGGGGGTAAATTAACACAGTTGCGCCATCTTGTGGATGGAGTGATAATCCACATAAGCAGGCTTTTAGTGTAGGGCGTATTTTCTAAATCTTTAATCACTCGTGGAAATGAATTTTGTTTGCTACATTTATTGCAAAACAATGGCGTAGGGAGAGGGGCATCCGGACGCACTTGACACCACGATGTTTCCTTCACCTTATTAGATAAACTTCAGTTATTAATGAAGGTTTAAAAAGCTTTACAATTTTAGTGGTGTGAGTCAGAAAACAGTTAGGTATCTACCTGTAGTTCACACTCCATCCGCTACGTGGCGCATGACCTTGATTGATGTGACCTCGCTTTTAATCTTGCGGTTACTTCTCCCATTTAAGATAGGACGCTTACTTGTATCGCCTTGGTATTTATTTTTGAACATAATCTTTATACCTTCTCGCATTGGTCAAGGTTTTATTTTTTCTTCATATTTTGGCTGAGTCATAATGAATTTTTCTACCTTTATCCTCTCCAAATCTCCAGTTTTTTTTATTTGTATGTGTGATTTGCACTACTTTTAGAGGATACAAACTTCTTTTTCACGCACATTTCAATTTCGCCAGCAGTATCGAAAGGTAAAATATAATTATCAGTTTTTGATCTATTATTATTTCCTTCTTCATCAATAATTTCTCCTATTTCTGATGAAATAACCATAATATTTGTTTCGTTCCCGTCATAATTATATGAATCTTTATTAAAAATTCTTTGAAGACCTTCGAAGAACGTAAGAAATGTATTTGAAGCATTTCTGTGAGCACGAAATAAGAAAAAAATCCACAGAGTCGAACGATACGAGTGAGTACTGGAATTACCTATTTTCCGCTGACGTTGCGTAAACGCAAAACCTATTATCTCTTCCTCCCCCATTAAAACGAAAGCAACTGATTCGTTGAATGTTCTTATGTACTTTGACCTTGTCTAAAAATAGATTTACTCTAAAGCTTACGTTTGTCTAACTATATTTCTTCTGCGAAAAAGACAACGTGAAAGTTTTCTTTTAAAAATGCTTTAAGTTTCGAACTTGTTATTAAATAGAAAAAATATATTGAAAGAAAATATTTTTCAATTGAATTAGTAACCATAATATACCCTACTCAAAAATTACTATTAATATAAAATTCATTTGATAGCTAATCTTTTATACGCATTTATTTTGACTGTTGCGTGAACGCAACACCAGCGGTTAATGGGTTAAACAAATTTTTCGTGTTTTCTTATAAAGTGACCTTTTATTCATTTATTAAAAATATTGTGAATTTAAAAAATAATCATTCAAAAAATATATCCCAATTACTGTGAATGGTTACTACTGTATCAAATCTCCCCATTGCTGGGGAGGATTGATACACTAGCAAGGGAGATTTGATACATTGTTATGTAAATTGAAAAAATAAATGCAGACAATTCAATTTATGTGTCATACAATTTTTTATGATAAATCTTGAAATATTTAAGTAAAATTTAAAAATATATGGCATTGACATATTTTTGTTTCAGAAATGTTTTTTACAAAAATATTTAAACAATTGCTATTATTTGAACAATTCTATTAACACACTTTTTAGAAAATAAATAATGAAAAAAAAAAAAAAAAACCTAGAGATCTTGCTGCAAGGAAAAATGAAGTGAACATTGCTGATTTGCAAACAGTTTAACATAAATTTAGCACATTTAAATTTTTTTTAACCCTTTCAGGGCAAAGCATTTTCAATGCTAAAGATTTGAATAAATGAATGGCGCAGGAATTTGCCAACAAAATTAATTGGAAATAAGAAAATGGCTATATTTCACTTTCATATTAAATGGAAAATATTTTACCAAAATGCTGGTACCAATGTGGCGTTTGGGAATTAAAATTAAGTGGTTTCATAAACATACCACCAACCCTGAAATGGTTAAAAGAAAAACTAATAACTCTATCATTTTAGTATGTAAAATTGAGTGGATTTAATGTTTTTTTAATTTGCCCATCATCAATTATAGAAACATCTTCCCTTTCAGGCCATTTAAACTTTTTCCCTTCTACATGACGAGCAAAGCGAACTAACTCTCTGTCATTGCACTGCTTTTCTATGTAACCTACATAATGTCTATGAATAGTCTCTTTGTTCTTCCTTACCAATTTCAGTAACTCTTGCTGTAAAACAATAATGAATATTACCGTCCTATATTAGTTTACAACTTAAAAAAACTATTAAATTTCAAATATACAAGTGTTTCATTTCTCCCCAGCACTAATGTATCATTTCTCCCTATCACGCCTTATTGAATTTTCAATCACTTTGTATAAATGCAGTTGCAAAATGCCAATCTGCTTTCGGGTAAAACTCACCCTAACAATGTGCTTTACAAATAAAAAAAAATTACCAGATATTATCTTCACAATAATAAGAGTTATGAAAGAAAATTAGTATTTAAAAAAATTTACATTGACATTCCAAAAGTCTTCAAAATTAAAAGAAAAAAAATGTTGTCAGTTCTTCACGGCTAAGTCCAGCTAATGATGGCCTCTGCTAATAAAAGAAGACTTTACATCTGTTACAATAGCTGTTAATGCCATTTGTTGAGAAAAATTGCCAATGTATCAACCCTCCCTATGTATCAAACCTCCCCTACCTCCCCTACTCATATTCGAGTCGTGTCACGTTTTAAAAATAGACTTAAGAGGATAAATGATTAGAAGCTACATTGCGACTGGATGAAAGACAACTCTCCAAGTGACACTGGTTTTGAAAACAAGACAAAAATGGTACAAAATCTGCTCTCTCAAGTCATTGTAAGCGTATAAGTATTAGAAAGAACGCGTACGGCTACACGGCAAAGAGCCAATCCAGCGAAGAGAGGGGAGGGACGGGATAGAGAGGGACAGGCAAGCGATAAGACTAAAACTCAGGGAGGAGGCGCGGAATCGTGACGTGAGACGGGATTCTTTACCTAACGGCGGAATTTATAAAAAGGAAACAGACTAACTCGCAAAAATTCTGGCAGAGACTCATGGGAAATCGAATGAATTTAATAAAAAATAAAATGGTATTAATAAACCTTCGAAAGAAAAATGAATTTAATATCTAAAAATATGAAAGAATAAAATAAATTAATAGATTTTTACAAAGAAGTGTAGCTATGAACAGATTAAGGTTTTGAGAATAAGGAATAAAATAATGCGCTGAATTAAAGGCATGGGGATTAAAATACAAAGGATATTTAAGATATTATTAAAAGACAGGTAAAAAAGTTAGATATTGTAAGAATTTGGAATACAGTAAATAAGGTAATAGGGCGAAATTTTTTTATTAATATATATAATATATATATATATATATATATATATATATATATATATATATATATATATATATATATATATATATTTGACTCTTAGTATGTCATTCAGGTATTGTGCTCTAATAATTTTTAATATCCTGTATGAGGTGTATCTTTCTTTGGATCTCTTAATTTTTTATTATCTATTTTTTGTAATGTTTGCGTTATAAGGAGCTAAATTTTGTCATTTTAGGCTTAATGCCGACAAAATTGGATGAAATAACACATCTTCTATGAATGAACTCACAAGCTCCTCTGACGATTCTGTGAGTCATTTATAGTTTCTTATTTTACATACTGGTTTCCTATGTTCATTTCTAATATCAATTTGTTCATATATTTGTGATTTCAAATTTATTATTTCAGCATTCTAATAGCATTGCTGCAAATACGCATGTTATTAAGTATGTTATTTTTAGTTTAGTCTTACAACCTTATTCTGGTATTTTTAATGGTACTCTCTTTATCAAGTAATAGGCAATTCTAGCTTGGTAATTATTCTAGCTTGGTTTTAGCTGTTCAATTTCACTTTGTTCATTTAAATTATATATATATATATATATATATATATATATATATATATATATATATATATATATAAATTTGTATAATTCTAGCATTTCAGGAAATGGATTGAAAATCGATTAGACATTTCCATCTTTACATACAAAACCCAAGCTAAGTGAAATAAAACAGGAATAAAAAGAAATGCAATGTAAACGGTTACTTTTAATATTAAACGAGTGCTGTTGACATTTTGCAAATTGTTTAATCCAATTTGAAATAAATAAATTTTACGAGCATGTAAGAATAAATTTATCGAAACAAAGAAATTGTTGTATCTAGATTATGACTTTCATTTAAATGCAAATAAGTGTCTTTTGCAAATGCTTTCGGCAATGTTTTAGTACAGTTTGAACAGATTTTCAGCTTAAAACCGCAGTAAAATTTTATCTGAAACAAACAGTATGACACAATTTTCTTTTTTAGTTAAAACGTGAAATTATTTCGAGAATTTCATTATTAGAAGCCAGTAAAGAGAAAGTTAGTAGAACGGAGAAGGTCTTAATTTTAATAATGTGCTTGACAGGTTGAAAGAAGAATTGGCATATAAAATAATTCTTGCTATATTTCATATGTTTGCTTAGAAAGAGAGGATTTTTTCGCCTATTCAGGGGTAAAGTTAATCTGTTGCTGAAATGTTTAAATGATTGCATGTCACCAGAATTTACAAACAAATTAATTTGAAATAAGTATAAAGGCAAAAGTGGTTTTAAAAAATACTTTTTATAAACGTTCATTGTTCGTCTTGAAAATAGCGTCTAATTTTTGAACTGCAATTCATTTTTTTTTCAAAAAATGTCCGTTGCAATACATTAAGTTTAGTGATGTAACATGCATGAATAAAATTATCGAAACAAAGAAATTGTTATAAGAAGATATGACTTTCATTTAAATGCAAATAAATATCTTTCGCAAATGTTTTCGGCTATATTTTGGCTCAGTTTGAATAGATTTTAAAACGACATTGAAATTTTATCTGCAACAAACAGTCTGACACAACTGTGTTTTTTCGTTAAAACATGAATTTGTTTTGAGAATTTCATTATTAGAAGTCAGTAAAAGGAAGTAGAACGGGGAAGGTCTTACTTTTAATAAAGCGCTTGACAGTTTGAAAGAAAGACTCGCATATAAATTAATTTCGGTACTTCTGTATTATCCAGGACAGGCAGAAAGATCGCCAAAAATGATTGTGAATCGCCAGTTTTGTTTATCGTTGTCAATTGCCAATCGTATTCGAAAAGCTAATTTAATGTATGTTTATAAAAACACAACATTTAAAAAAAGTTGGAAATTGCACGTCAAACATGGCAAATGAAGTTGAAATGAACGTCTGTTCTATAACTAGTTATATATATATATATATATATATATATATATATATATATACATTGCACCGCATATTGTACTGAATGTATATTTTAGTGCACTTGATAAGTGCATATTGATTTCATTCTGTTCGAAAGGCTGTAACATCATTAAAATTCACTTGAAATAATTTTTACCCATTGGCCGTAATGTAACGCAATAGTTTTGGTTGTCCCTGTAATTAAACTATGCATTCGATTTTCATAAAATTTGAAATGACTCGACAAAATGGTGCAACAATTATATATTTAAAATTTCAGACCACTCGGTTTTGTAGTTTTTACTCTGTTATATGCGGACGGGCGGACAGACAGATGGACCGAACGATGACTATAGGTGCTACGTATTTATATAATTACGAACGCACATAAAAAGGATAAATAATATAAAATCAAGTTAAAATTCAAGCTTAGACTAAATGATTCGTCACGTTTCAAAACACTGTATTGGGAGGTATACGACCTACGACGATGGGTGATACTTAACAAGAAACATACAATCACAGAGTTTAAAAGTTGGCCTCTTAGCTCGCGTGCGGGAACGCACCACTATTACTGTGGAGGACATTTACACAAACATGCTATTGAACGCATGGACGGAACTGGATTACCGTTGGGGTGTGTACCGGGCACAGAGCAAAGAGATAGATGGAAATGCAGTATGCAGTAAAAACGGTTTGCTACATAATGCGCGTTATCGTCAAATTTAAATGCTCTCACTCGACCCAAACAAAACAAGCACATGGAACGAATTTTTTTTCTCTAAATGAAAGTGATCTGCTTATTTTAAAGCATTCTAAAGCAGCATTCCATTGTATTATGAATTAAAAACTGTATTACTAAAAGTTTTCTTCTTTTTTCGTTGAAGAACGTGCTTGCGTTTGGGCCGTCTATAGCTGATTTCAGGGTTACTTTTTTGGAATCATCTCCAACCACCTTACTACATCTCCATCTATCTCTTTCCTCCATGGTACCGAGTGACTTAGGGCGCACCCATCGAACATTTGTAGTATGTACCAGAAACTTGGTGAGTGTATGTAACTTTTCATGTATCACCCGTCTTTGTACGTGGGATACTTGTAAATAAACAGTCTTTTGAAACCCGATGAATCATTTAGGCTAAACCTGTAGTACAAGCCAGTAATATAGTATTTATTAAACACATAACAGGAAATGGACGAATTTAGAAATGAACGATATTAATGATGGTATCTTTATTTGCAGTGGTTTTTTATGCCCACCAGAATGAATATAGATAAATATTATGTAATGTAAATATACTGTAACTATGAATATAATATATTACATCTATTGGACAATATCACAAAAAACGAAAATTGCAATCCGCACAATAAAATGTCTATTAAATGATAGATAATGCAATTTTCTTTTTTACATTCTAATTAAAAATATAGAAGTATTTTCAAGAGATATTATATTCATAATAACACAAAAATAAAGCAACTAAAACACTTAAACTTTCAGATTGTCATTTCCATGGCATGTAACACTGTGATGTGTGAAAGTAAAAGGCTTTCTGCTATACTGTACAAATATCGTTTTCTAGTTTTTTTTTTAATTTCTAATTATTAATTATACCTTATATAACACATATATGAGGAAGGTAATAAATTCTGTATTTTACAAATAATTTTCCATAATTAAAATATGATTGTTACTGAAAATGAATGCCATTTTCTTGGCCTGCTCATTTTAGTTCTTTATTAACTATAAAGATGACGCTGCAGATTAATATTTCTTGTTCTTGACATAGTTCAAGTCAGAAGTAGTAAAATCATTGCTACCAGTAATATCTTTTAGATTTTTCTTTGAAAATAATATGTTTAAAGGCTTTGTAAAAATTGAGTAGACTTTTATTATGTCATTTTCCTGGCTTCAATAATTTACAAATAAAACTGAACATTACACTGAATTTGAGGTACTATAGAGCAAACATGTTCCTTTAAACGAAATTAAAATGTTAGATCAAAAAATAAAAAAAACAATAATGTGAAAAATGTTTTAGAATGAAATTGTCATTATCCTGACATACATACAAATGCCAAGAAAATGACATATAATTATAATTACATAAAAATGAACTTAAGCTCTTCAAACTTTAACAATTTTACGTGTAAATTCCTTTATTCATCTGATCTAAAAACATTTTTTAAAGAATCAGAAGCTTTGAAACGATTTAAATTTTCAAAATATTTTGTTTCAAAATCTCACATTTCGTGATATTCACCCCTATATATATACTGCATTATTCTACATAGTTATGCTTAAACAAATACTTTCCTGATAATATGGATTTATTTTAATAAAGTATATTATGGTTATTATAATATCCTTTTTAATATGGTAACAATATAATATTAAATATACAGTTAATATTAAGGGGTCTCAGGTCTCTTAAAATTGGAAAAAAGAAGAAAAAAAAGACCATTTTAAACATTTAATATCTTAAAATGTATATGATTTAAAACACAATTTTTACTGGGAACGAAATATATATGTTCTTTCATTTCATGTATTTTAAAAATAGCAATATGTAGAGTTAGCATTTATAGGGTACTCCAAAGTGTCAAACATTTGGCAAGCAGAAAATTGGTATAACAGTTTACGCGCAGGATTACAAAAGAAATTTTGAAACTAGAATAAAAACTTTGTTGCCTACTCATGCTTCAGACTATAATAATTACCCTGAACCTAAATAAATTTGTATTTAAAGCATTTTTGTATTTTTAATAGAAAGTTGTATTTAGCTAATACAAAATTTTGAAAATTTTAACAGTATAATCATCTAAAACAAATATTTCTTTGAACACTAAAAAGGAAATTTTAGGTTCCGTTTATACAGACTAACATGAAACATTTGTTTTGAAAATTTCATGAAAAAATATTCAGAAGTTTCTGAGATATCATGCGCGTTATGGCCAAAAAAGTCATGGGAGAAAAATGAGTTCAAATTTTCCGAAACGCCGCTTGAGCTATTGAGCGGGTGTAATTCTGAAAGCCATAACTTCTGTTCTAATATGAATTTCAAGAAAACAGTTATATTAAAATGTTCAAAAAGGATAGGAGTTTAACATCGAAAAAAATTAAAATTCCGTAAAATTTCAAGCTTTAAGAGTCCTGAGACCCCTTAAGAAATAAAAATAAATAAAATGTAAAAATAAATAAATAAATAATGGGGAACTGTAATTAATATTCTGGCGCCATTGTTAGCGCAGTGAATATGGCCTTTTTCGGGAAATATGTAAGTACCATAATTTATTCTACCAGTTATAAGTTACTTTAGAAAGAATGGATTGCTTAACCCATTCAGGGGTAACGACAATTATTCTGTACCTGAGATGTTGAAATGATTGAATGTCTTCAGAATTTACGAACATATTTATTTAAACTGAATGCTTTTATTCACGAAACTTATAAAAGCAAAATTTTAAATATCGAACAAATCAGAACACCCAGACATAATATACTATATTCTTTGCTAAAAGCTGTTAAAAAACAGTAAATAAAGCAATAAAATTAAAGTTTTAAATAGGTGGCGCTGCTATGCTGCATTTTCCCCGAATTCTGCAATAGTCTTTAGAGGTTTTATTCAAACTTCAGATTCAGTTAGTCCTTCATATAAATTAGCACTGATTAATTTTGAGTGCAAATCACCCAACAGGTAGAGCTTCTATCTTGAATTTTTGAAGTTTTCCTTAATAGCCTCTATCTCAAAAACTAATACACGGATTTTCATGAAATTTCTGATTCTGTTAAACGTTGACATAAGTTGTTGCTGATTAGGTTTTTGTATAAATAATCCAACAGGTGTAGCTGCTATGCTGCATTTTTCAGGATTTCCGCATATTCAGCGATAATCATATCTAAAGAATTAATGCACTGAATTCCATACAGTTAGAATCCTCATGATGGGCATAGATTGTCATATAATTTTAGCACTGTGATAGCGAATATTGAAGTATTAACATGTATGATATAGAAGAAAGTTTTGGAATTGATACACCCGACTAGTTTATTCATAATTTATCTTCTACTTTCTGTCTTTAACCTCTTAACCTACAACGATATGTGAGACTCGTGGTCTTGTATTCGGGCCAAAACTGTTTATCACGGACTTGGCCCGTAGTCAGTGATCGAGCCAAATGTAAATTCTCTGATCACTAAAAATTTACAGTAAATATTGTCTTATTTAATTGTCGAAATCTCATGATTAAACATAGTCCAAGAGCTGTTAAACATTTTAGGGAAGGTATTTGAGGCACCCTGAAAATTTGTGCAACACTTCTTTTGTAATGCCTGAATACAAAATCGAATGTCTGGCTGAAGGATCGTGGCCCAAAACCTGTGCCAGACAAAAAATGGCACTTGACACGTGTCTGGCACAGTTTTTGTGCCGACTAAAGTGTCTGTCATTTTCAAAATATTTTTTTCTAAGCATAAATATTATTGTGCCTCAATCTCAGCGTGCCTCAAATACCTTTTTTGGGTAGTCAAAAAATGGCACTTGAGACGTGTCTGGCACAGTTTTTGGGCCGACTAAAGTGTCTGTCATTTTCAAAATATTTTTTTCTAACTATAAATATTATTCTGTTTCAATCTCAGCGTGCCTCAAATACTTTTTTTGGGTAGTGTCAAAAAATGGCACTTGACACGTGTCTGGCACAGGTTTTGGACCACGATCCTTCAGCCAGACATTCGATTTTGTATTCAGGCATTACAAAAGAAGTGCTGCACAAATTTTCAGGGTGCCTCAAATACCCACTCAAAAATGTTCAACAGCTCTCCTACTAACAAGGCGAAAATCTCTATTAAATTTTAGTGGTATCTGGATTTGCCGAATCGTGGAATGGTTCGAAGTCTGCGCGATCCTGTTTACGTTTCAGGCCCTGACTTTTGAGACGTAAATCGTAGGTTAAGGGGGCTGGTCACCCAGCTTCCGATTTCCCCTCATTAATGTAAACTCTATTTGATGCATTCGTATATTTAAAATATCTCCTCGGGAAATTAATATTTTTAACTTCTATCTTTTGTGTACACTTCCTAAAAGATGTCTCTTTTTTTCTTACTTCTCCAAATATTTCTGAAGTATAGACTAAATTTATAGGAAGTGTTAAAATCTTACTCGCAGTTCGCCCGCTTTTAATGCATAAAACATTAAATTCAACATAGATTTTAGGAATATTTTGAAAACTAAGAAAAAAAGAGACATCATTTAAGAAGAGTGAGTAAAAAAATGTTAAAAATGTGAATTTACAGAGGAGATATTTTAAATATACGAATGCATCAACAGTCCAAAGACTTAACATTAAGGAGGCAAATTGCGAAACTGAGTGACCAGGCCACTTAAGGGGTTAAAAGGTTTCATTTTTGACGTTTCACTGCGCTTTGATTTTGATTGGCAATCGTTTATTGGTCCATCATTAAATCCTTTATTTTTTTCAACTCACAGACAACTGTACGAGTTTCAGAGAAAATCGGGCAATTTCTTCCCTGTGACGGGCTAATTGAAAAATGCCCTAACCCTTCACGGCACGATTTTTTCTATTCTTATGAAAAAAAAAATTATTTAAATCTATATATCGGTCTAAAAACGGGAAAAATCGTAAAAAAAATTAAATTTCAAATTTTCAGCTAAAATTTGATATTTTATGGCGTGCACCATTAGGGCTTTAAAATATTGTATTGCTATATTTTACAACTAAATGAGTTTAAATTAATTAATTTCATCTGCTTAACACGCTGCAACTATTTTTATATTATTATTTTTAAGTTTCACTGAAAATAATGAAAGTAAATTTTACCTTAATAGCTTGATCGATTTTTTTTTTGCTTCCGAAGCACAAATTCTAATTTTTTGTGAAATGCAGCCATCTGACATGGGCAAAATAAGTGTTATTCCATTCTTTGGACTGTTCTTGATCAGGGATAGAGATCATATTGGCCAGATTCATTGCACATAATAGGAATTACAGTTTTTTTATGTATGTGCCAGATATGGCACGTCGTGCAGTGAACAGTTAAAATTAAGCATTAATTTATAAGTTAGTTACATAGTAAAACGTTGTATTGTAACCAGAAACACACTTGTAAACGTACTTTTTATAATTGTAAAGAAATGGGTGAAAAACCGATTACAAAATTGCACCTTTACATGCAAAAACGAGGTTGAGTTAAACAAGTCGGAAATTGTACGACAAACGTGGCAAATAAGGTGCGTTCGTACTACAACTAGTTTTATAAATATTCAGACTTGGCACAATAAGTGTTGCACTCTTCTGCAAAAATGCATGAATACAAGATTTATTAGGACTGTATATATTAAATTCAGTAATACGGAAATAATAGGGCTCCATCTTAAATTATGACCATGGTAATCTAGAATCATTACTTATCATGGAGTATCAATGAATTAATAGAATTTGAATGATAGAATTTAACAGAATAATCACCATGACAAGCTAGAATCTTTACCTATAAATCGGAAGTTATACGTTAAAAGTGGCAAATGAGGTGCGTTCATACTATAACTAGTTTTATAAATATTCAGATCTTGGCAGAAAGTTGTTGCACTCTTATGGAAAAATGCATGAATACAAAATTTGTTAAGATTATATATATTAAATTGACTAATACAGAAACAATATGACTCCATTTTAAATAGGACGTCATCACCATGGCAACCTAGAATCATCGCCTATCATGGGATGTCAGTGAATTAATTACGTATGATACGATTTAATAGAATGAAGACAACTTTTATTAATATCTTTTTAAGTTTTGATTTGATTTTCATCAAATTTGAAATGACTCGACAAAATTCTGCAACGATTATATATATTAAATTTCAAATTATTTGGTCGGCTAGTTTTTGAGCTGTTATATGTCTACAGACGGACTGACAGACATACACACCATAGACAACGACTATAGGTTCTATGTATTTATATGATTACGAACGCACCTAATAAAAAAGTGTAAAAAATCAATTAATGTAAATCAGATTTTTAAGAAAATGTCATCGAGATATTCTTTCATCTCCATTTGCAGATCTTTCTGTTGTATTTATAGTTGTTAGCCTTCCATCTATTACACAACAGTGCTTATAAAAGCGTAGACAAGCCCTTTCTTTGATTATTATAAGCAAATAAAAGATTCATTAAAACTCGAAAACGGAAAGACATTACTTAAGCGTCATTAATATTGCCTGAAGCACTTACAAAGTCTCGTGATCCAAGTAATTAATTCTGTTTATTTTGCCTAATAAACCTCCGTGCTTTATTTGCAAGGTTTCTAATTTTGCTTTGTTTTTATTCTATTATCTTAAGGATTCTACTCTGTTACTGAACTTTTGAAAATTCTATTCATTAAAATAAAGTCAATAAACACTCATGTAAGGGTTTTATATTTGTTTAAACGTTAAATGAATTAGAATGACGGGATGATTTAATGAACTTATCTGTAGTTAAATTTATTTGAACACAATTAATTTTCCCGGGAAAGATACTATACCAGAGAGTTGTTTAATTGAGATGGGGTTAATTCGGTGATATTTTCTCATTTTGTTTCCAATTGTACCTATTGATTAAGTATTAGCTAATAATAGCACAAGCCTGCGATGGTTGTGTTGTTTAACTTTTGATAATTGATTTTTATGTATTTTTTACCGCTGAATCCGAAAATGACCTTCATTTTTAACCATCAAGTCAGGCTTTTTACGAACCGTAAATTTCAATGGTAAAATGTAAAAAAATGGAGAATATCTGATACTTAAAGATACAGGAAAAGGTTATGTTTCTTAACTATTGATAACTGATTTTTATAAATATTTTTGTCGCTGAATTCGAAAATGACCTTCATTTTCAACCATCAAGTCAGGATTTTTTGAAAATCGTAAATTACAAAGTCGAAAAATAGCAAAATTCTTATACTATAAAATAAATGTGAAGGTTGTGTTTTTTAAATTTTTATAATTGATTTTTATGTATTTTTTAGCAATAAACTGAAAATAACATCCATTTTTAACCATCACGTCAGAATTTTTCGCAAATCGTAAATTTTAAAGTTAAAAATTAAAAAAACTGCAAAAAATCCTGACGTGATAGTAAAAAAATGAAGGCCATTTTCGGATTCAGTGCTACAAAATACGTAAGATTCAATTATCAAAAGCTAAGCAATATGACACAACTCAAATTTTGCATGCAAGCTTGTGTAGTTCATTGGCAATGGTAGGTGGTGGTTACAAAACAACTGCTGTAAAAATATTGAACGAAAAAGCATTCAACCCTATTGGCTGGAAAGTTAGTCCAAATTTATTAAAATCGTAAACACAGGAAATTACAGTGCTTCAATCCAATCCAAACTCGTTATTTTGTTCATATCGCATAAAGGAAATTTATTGATCTACCTACGAAGGTAATTCAAAAAGGGACTTACGTTTATGAATTAAAATATAAAACAAATGAAAGGAAACATTTTTTATTACTTACCATTTCAAAAAGGCACATTGTTCAGCTACTTCTCAACATAATCGCCGTTTAAATTAAAACATTTATCATAACGGTACACCATCTTGTTAACCCTTTATCTACTGGCGCTACTTATAAGTACCACTCACTTTAAACTTTCACCCCATAGTGAAGATTACTAATACTCTAAAGGTATTTTGCAAAAACACTCTTTTAATTCCACTTTTTAAGGATACGCGGCAGCGGTAGTTTCTAAGTTCGTTATTTTAGCGAGGAAGGAGGCCTATCTTTAAAGCAGTCGATGCGTTTTGTGCCGACATTTTGTACAGATTGTCACGCTTGTTACTTTCTTCTATCTTCAACAGAAGAAAGTATTGTAATCGAAATGTTTGTCTACTTCCGGTATTCAACGGATTTACAAGTTTTGGGGGTCAGAGATCCCAGAAAACATGCTTATAGAAAATGTCTGTGTGTCCGTATGTCCGTGTGTCGCCATTGTATCACTAAAAGGTGTATGAAGTGATGTAGAGAATTGAACCATTTTTTTTTTAATTTTTGGCTATGGCAAGCAGGTCCTTCCATAATTTGGAAAAAATCTGCCAGAAGGGTGCGCTGTAAGAGCGATTTTTGTACCATTTCGAAACTTACACGTTCAAAAAGTGTATGAAGTTATGCATAGAATTGAACCAAATTTTTTGTGTATGGTTTTCGCTATGGCTAGAAGGTTCTCCCGGATGTATAGAATGTCGGTGTGCTATACTGATGGCACGGGTTCGAGTCCCGGCATGGACTCTTTTCACCAGGTTGGTCTTTGCGCCTTTTAAGCAATTAATTTGATTTTCATTTGAAATATTGTATGCAAACCGAATGTTTCTCTGTGGAAAAATTTCCAAGTATTAATACTGTGATGAATTTTAAAATGCACAATTTTAAAATAAAGTTTTGTTTGAGATATAAAATAGTATCTTTTTAGCAAAATATAGTTATTTTGGAGTCCTATTCTTCTAAAATAGTTTTAATTTTTCCACTTAAAAAACAATGTTTGTCAACTAACATCTTTTTTTATTAAGTTCTAAGCTTGATCTTGAGTTCAAGCTTGATATTAAGAATGTGCAAAATTTTAAGGTGTTTTGGTTGTGATTAATTTTTGCTTTATTAAATACGACATAAGCCATATTTATTTAATTTTTTTTATTTCCGTGTATATTGTATTTTGTGAATATGAACTAAATAGATTTGGTATGTTCTATAGGAAAAGACTGATCTTGGAAATAGAAAAAACAAGTAAGAAAAATGATGCGTTAAGCATAGATTATAAAACACTTTCCAACACTTCCCGAATGCTTTAACAAAACTTCGTTATTTAGGGAAATAAGGTAAATAAAATAACTAAGTAAACATTTTAAAAAACGCATAAAACATTTGAAAAACTGATTTCCGCAGTTACTGTCCATAGCTAAATAGGTTTTCCAACTCTTTTGAACAGCCCTGTATTTGATCTGTCGGTTGATATATATATTATATAATGGGATAATTTAGTTTAGCAAGAAAACGCGTAACAGGTTGAAACTCTCTTTCAGCAATTTATACTAATATATGGAAACATACTTGAATACTTTTGTACAACCCTGTTGTTGACCTAGAACCTTCATTACACGCCACTGTTTAGTTAAAATTTAATTCAAACTAAAACACACTTGAAACAGCTGAAATCACATTTCCAGAAATTATAATTTATAGACGGCCATATGTATCCAATTCTTTGCATGACCCTGTATATCATTTTATCTATATTCTACAAACAGTAAATTAAATTCAGTTCAGCGTAAAAATGCATAGCTCATTTAAAAGCCACCTTTAAGTAACTTGCGCTCATACCCAGTAACCCTTGCGAATACTTTTGTGTAGCCCTGTATATGAATTATAACATTTATATACACCATATACAATGCATAAATATAGTGAATCATAAAAGCGTATATCATAATTAAAAATGCATTTCCAGCAATCATCACTAATGAACAGTACTTCGGATACAATATAGTATCTGAACTATATTGTGTGTGCCTGTAAATGCTATACACACTTCGTATTCTACATGAAAAATTTATAGTATATAAACATCAGCGACGTATATCATTTTCATTATATATGAAATAGATTAACATAATTAAAGTACGCCGCAAACAATTCCCTCCACCGCTATATCATTATGTATTGGAATTCCTTTTTAGCCCTGTAAATGAACAATAACTATTCTTTGCATCGCGTATTCTTCAGAATGCATATTTTAGTACGCTTCATAAATGCATATCAATTTTTTTCTGTTTGAAAACGTATAAAATCAGGAAAAATCCTTTGAAACGATTTTTACCCATAGGCCGTAATGTAACGGAATACTTTTGACTATCCCTGTAAATGAACTAAACATGCTACAAACTTCGTTACACATAGTGACCGTGTTATGGTAAACGTCAATAACATCTAAAAATTTCAGGGCAATCCGAGTATATTTACGAGAGTTAGAGCGCGGACAGACGGCTAGACAAACCAAAGTCATAATATAATATTTAACTCCAAAACAATAATGACGATAAATACTGTTATATGAGCGTTAGTAATCAGAAAAAAAGTAAGAAGCCGAAAAAAATTCCACATCACTGTCTCAATCTCAAGTAACTAGCAAATTAATGTTTATATTCATCCCACTATGATTGTAGGCTTAAATTTCTGCGTCAGCTTTTTTTTTTTTTTTTTTTTCTTGAGCAATGGCAGATTAACACATTTTAAGACATAGAATCGAAAAGGAAAATTTCGCTTCAAAACAATTCCAGATCAGTGATCCCTCTTTCTCAATGTATAACATAAAACTATTTAATTCACAATCATAATATACAAGACAGAAATAAAAAAATTAAATTAAATAAGACTTACCTTGTATGCTACAAATTAATAATATCCGAGTATTTTTGTCCGAAATTGGCAGACGTCTTTTTCTTACATTAAAAAAAGCATATACAAAAGTTGACATTGTAGACTTCGTGATGTTCTTTTCCCGCGTGTTATTACAAAAAGTTCTCTGTTTACCCTGTGGTTGCGGTCATATCCTACGCAGACGATCTTCGGCAGGTGATTTTACTACTTATTTGCTTTTGAACAGATTTGGAACTTTCATGGGCAATAGTTTTATGAGACAGTATGTAATTAAAATTTTCTATTTGAAGAATTTTCAAATGCATTTTACCATTTCTTTTTTATCAGTTTCAAAAAAATTCATTTGAAAATGGAAATTTATTAGATAAAACATTGCTTAAATTTGTAAAATGTGTAAAAATAAATTTAATGGTAATAAAACCACTCACCCCCTTTTTTTTAAGTAAAGTTTGTTTCACATGTAATAAATAAAAAATATCTTCTTAATAAATAAAAAAAATGTCTTCGAGGATAAAAAATTTTTCTTTGTCAATCTTTCATTCTTTTCATGTTCATTTTCTGCAGAATAAAACAATTTGTAAAATAACTTTTTTAAAAGTCATATCTCTAAAACACAAATTGGAAATGCGAATAATTAATTATATCATGTGTTTTGCATAAATTTTGTATATATATATATATATATATATATTTGGAAAATGCTAATTTTATTTAAAAAGGCTGAAAGAAGTAAATTTAAAAAAAAAACAGTTACTAAAAATAGATTAACAGGAAAAAATATGACTTGAATGCAAATTATAAAGCAATAAATGCATATGTGACTAAACTCTGAAGATTCTTTCTGCGTGCTCACTAAAATCTGCAGACTTAACTGTAAAAGAAAATTTTTAGTTTGAAACCACAAAAGTGTTTCGACCAGTGATCGCAAAAAAATTAAAAATTTTCCTCCCTGCAAACCAAATATGTAAAGTGTATGGATTTAACATTTCTAATTCTAAATATGTTATCCAAATGGCTCCAGCACGTAGCATTTTTCCGAGAAATACATTTATAATAATAACAATCAGTGAAGTATTATTATATTGCAATGCTAGATAAAATTGAAAGCATGAAACAAGTATACTTTCACTGTCTTAGATATGAAATTGATAAAATATAGCATGGAAATCTAGTTTGTTGATACTTGTACCGTGCATTTTCCTTTTTCTCTCCCAGCCCCCTTCTTTTCGTGTCCGAATTTACTATTTGCTATCCACTAATATATATTCATTCCTTATTCCGCTGTAACTAGGGCCTGTTTTAAATATTTCTCTTCATTTTTAAAAATTTTTGAAGTTAATATTTTTGTCACACTGTGATTTACAATATGGTGTTTTTTTTGTCACATATGTGACGTGACGTACTTTACATGCAGTGACATAACAGTGACGTTACAATTTTTTTTAATTGCCAGAAAAATAAAATTTTACAATAAGTAACATGTTTTAAAGAATTTTTGTAATTGTTTAAAGTTTTTTAAGAAGTTCACATCTCAGTCACAATGTGACATCACTGAGTGGTGGCAGTTTGGTCACAGATGTAACGTGACCACAGTGACTTACAGTGACGTCACAATGACGTCACTGTGACCATGCATGCTATGAGGGTTGTAGCAACAGGAAATCCAAAAAGTTGTGGCATTGTCACTCTATTGCTATGCTAGAAATGACAAATTTAAAATTCTATATAGCATATGTGAAGATGCGAAAGAACACGTTGTCCTTGGAATATAGGCGTTGCATAAGTAAAGCACTTGGCCCACCGTGGTTGAGTGGCTAAGGCACCACACCACTAATCGCTTGAGAGTGTAGGTGAGCTGCGAGTCCAACTAACGTTGTTTGTTGCATACGCTTTGTAGAGCTCCCGGATGTAATTCTCAGGTGTTGCAAATTTCCTTGTGCTATCTCGCTCTCATATATTTACGATGACTTATAAACGGGCCTCTTATGTCCAGCACACAAGTCAGATGTATGTATTCAATAAATAAAAATTAAGTTTAAAAAATCAAAAAACCCGACTGAGTAAAAGCGAACTAATTAATTATTTCTCATCAATGTGCAACTATTTTTTTTATATTACATACCTATTTTTTTATTTACTTGTATTGATGACTTTTAAGTTGCGTTTAATTGTTAGTTCCTACCTATAAACACTATTTTGATGAGGCCTATAGATGTCTATGATGGTTAGAGTTGCAGTAAAGCTAGAGATCCTACCTACACAGCTTCCAGGTTGTGTAATATTTAAACGGAGCTTCTGACTGTAAAATAGTCAATGAAACATCATCTTCATTTTGAAAGACCTATCCAATGATATGCCACTCAATATGGTGTGTGAAAAAAAAATTCGTCTCTACCGCCATTTTGTATTTTACGGCCGCCATTTTGAACTTATAAAAACAAAACCTACCCTATAACCATCGGGCGATTAAGACGAATTGATAAGAGACCTCATTCATTAAAATCCATCCAGCCGTTGGGATGTTTCGAGGGTATAAAGAAATGCAGATACCCAGATACGCGTGAAACACATAACTCTTCTTTTCATTCGGGTAATAAACTAAAGGACTGCTAACAAGATCGAAATCTGAAAAAAAAAAGTTTTTTTTATGCAATACAATTTTAATTTTTACTCGTTTTTCATGTGTGAAGTAAAAGTGTGTCAATTTAAAATTTTTTGAATATTAAAGATGTGAATTATCACATTGCTGACAAGGCGTAAACCAACCCGGGCCCCTGGAATAGATCTCCAGTGCTCTAGCACTAAGACACAAGGACAAAGCCCAGCTTGGCATCTCTCACTTATATAAGTCGGTAAGGCTGAAACCGCAGCACTAGATGGAAAAGTCTTCATGAGCACACAATCTAGCGGCGTAACATGAGACGCAAATGAACCCAGCATCGGTGAATATACACTTTTAATTACTTTTTCAACTACTTTTCAGCAGTAAAATTACGCTTGAAATTATTGAATATTAAAGATGTGAATTATCACATTGCTAACAAGGTCTAAACCAGCTTAGTGAAAAATGTCCAAGCCGGGAATCGAACCCGGGCCCCTGGAATAGATCTCCAGTGCTCTAGCACTAAAACACAAGGACAAAGCCCAGCTTGGCATCTCTCACTTATATAAGTCGGTAAGGCTGAAACCGCAGCACTAGATGGAAAAGTCTTCATGAGCACACAATCTAGCGGCGTAACATGAGACGCAAATGAACCCAGCATCGGTGAATATACACTTTTAATTAATTTTTCAACTACTTTTCAGCAGTGAAATTATGTTCCAGTGCTCTACCAGGGCACCTATTCCAGGGGCCCGGGTTCGATTACCGGCTTGGACATTTTCACTAAGTCGGTTTACGTATTGTTAGCAATGTGATAATTCACATCTTTAATATTCAATAATTTCAAGCGTAATTTCACTGCTGAAAAGTAGTTGAAAAATTAATTAAAAGTGTATATTCACCGATGCTGGGTTCATTTGCGTCTCATGTTACGCCGCTAGATTGTGTGCTCATGAAGACTCTTCCACCTAGTGCTGCGGTTGCAGCTTTACCGACTTATATAAGTGAGAGATGCCAAGCTGGGCATCGTCCTTGTGGCTTAGTGTTAGAGCACTGGAGATCTATTCCAGGGGCCCGGGTTCGATTCCCGGCTTGCACATTTTTAACTAAGTTGGTTTACGCCTTGTTAGCAATGTAATAATTCACATCTTTAATGTTGAATAATTTCAAGTGTAATTTCACTGCTGAAAAGTAGTTGAAAAATTAATTAAAAGTTAACATTTTTTATTGTTGAATTTCGAGAGACTTCTTATTATTTAGCATCTTTAAGAGTTTAAAGTTTATTTGAAATAGCATATCGGTTTTCTCTTACGAGAATATTTTGGGCATAGTGTACTGACGGTACTTAAGTACCACTTTAATTCATTATCTCTAACGAATTAAATTTCTCACGGGTGAATACCGTAATTTCCGGTGTATAGCCTGCAGGTCAAACAATTCAGTTTGGACCCAGAAATTTTATTCAGTATTTAAAGACCAATATTTACCGTGATCTAAAAAGTTACATTTTATTTAAAAAAAAAATCTGGGTCGAAACACGATTGCTTGATCCGCGGGCTATACAGCCGAAATTACGGTAATTTTTTTTTTTTTATTCTTTAAATTTCACTGTAGTAACTAAAAAAAAAAATTACATGAAAAAATTGCAGTAGATCATAATGCAGTAGATAAAGGGTTAATTCCATCGGCATAGAATTTCGCTTCGCGATTGATCGTGAACAAGCTGGCCGAGCTTTGTTAATGCTGAACTACGGTAGAAAAATCTTGCCCCGAACGATTTTTTCTTGGTTTCACACATAAAGACCTGGCTCGCAACACAACAGTTCGACGATGATAAGACACTGCACCCAGAAACTACGTCCCACTCCATGGTTGAAGTGTCAGGTGGCAAAATTCTATGGCAATGAAATTAACAAGCTGGTGTACCGTTATGATAAATGTTTTAATTTATGCGGTGATTACGTTAAGAACTAGCTGGACAACGTGCCTTTCAAATGTAAGTAATCCAAAATGTTTCCTTTCATTTTAACTTTTTTGTATTGAAGATAGACGAAAGTACTGTAATCGAAATTTTTTTCGACTTCCAGTTTTCGACAAATTTACACGTTTTAGGGGGTCAGAGATCCCGAAAAATATGTTTATACAAAATGTCTGTCTGTCTGTTCGTCTGTCCGTGTGTCGCTATTGTACCATTAGAAAGTGTATGAAGAATAGAATTGAACCATTTTTTAAAAAAAGTTTTTGACTATGGCAAGCAGGTCCTTCCTTAATTTGGAAAAAATCCGCCGGAAGAAGGGCTGTAATAGCGATTTTTGTGCTATTTTCAATATTGTACCATCGAAAAGTGTATGAAGTTATGCATAGAATTGAACCAAATTTCTTGTGTATGTTTTTGGCTATGCCAAGCAGAATTGAATTCGATTGAATCCTTGAATTTGGAAATACTCCGACGTAGGGAAAACTTAATAGCGAATTTTGTGTAATTTTCTGATTTTTTCGTAGTTTTATAGGTACACCGGTGGCTCCTGAAGCGGTGGAAACTTCGCATCCTACTAAGCCGGCTATTCGCGAGCAAATTAAGATTAAGTAGATTTGCCTAATTTGAGCAAAATGAGGCGACATCACTCAAAGTGCTAGAAGTGGTTACCATTCACATCCAAACATCTTTTAACTGGACCCTTCTTTTTTCGAAGTGTAGTTGACATGCGATGTCAATGAAATAATTATTGTGCTCCCCCAGCACTTTTCTTGACACCATAGCTTATCATAGGTTACAGGATTACCCGTCAGTTCTCTCGGCGTAACTAAAGGGCGTGAGGTCACTTCCTTGTAAGTTTCTGTTTTTCCGTGGTGAACTCTTATTTGCTTCGGCTAATTTGGAAGAGTCATATTTGTTGCGACATAGCCACCCTGGTATAGACGTCTCCCTGAATTACGGATTCGCCAAAATATTCCACGAGTGGTAAATTATCATGCCTCAACAAGGGCTTTGAGGATTTCTTTCTTCTGGTGGGTCTTGTGTCTCCCTTGTTCAGCTGTTTCGTCTGATAGGGTTGTCGTACCAGTTGGACCTCACTTGGTGCCTTTTGGGATGGGAGATCACTACGCGATCTCCTTTGAAGAACAGCATGGAGTCAAGCGACTCTGGTTCTTGATACTCTTAGTATTTCCAGAACTACTGGAAAAATGAACTCGTGTTTTTCTGCCCTAGTTTTGCAACGATATTTGAAAAGAATATGAATTGTAACTGTAGTATATTTAGTAACCAATTAATAATAATTAACACAACTCTTAGTAATGAGGTAGCTCGCAGATATATAAGCATTTAATATTCATTTTACAAACAAACACATCACTTGCAATACGTCACATCACACAAAACCAGAGAAGAACATTTCTCTGATATTTATTCCTAATGAATTGTGGGAGGAAAAACTTTGGTGCAGCCATCTAGACTTAATAAATTGAAACACAAACACGACAGTAAATTTTGTGGATTTCTACCAGATGTTGTGTATGAATAACAAATTTGCTACTATTTGAAATAGATTTTTAAGGACATGAAAATCAAGAAACATTTTCATGAGCGAGTACTTAGGATTAACCCTCTCGCTGCACATCCCGCGATTTCCACGGGCAGCGCAAAAAGAGCAAAATTTACGCAACCCATCGATTTCCGAGAGCTTTTTTTTATGATCTAATTCTATATTAAAAGAAGAACTCTTTTTAGAAAAAACTTTACATATTTTAACTCTGAAATATATGAATGTTTGAAATATATAATAAAATAATTGCGCAATTTTTTAACCTAATTTGATTAAAAAAGTATTATACAGCTAAAGGGTTAACATTTATTTCTATGTAAGAAAAGATTTTTTCTTGAGGAAAATAATCTTGAAAAAATTTCAAAAGCTCATTAACAATTTTCTACAGCTTACCTTCTGTATTGGGCTCGGATTTCATACCGCCGGGTTTGGGTGGGCTCAGATTTAATCCAGCAGGACTCGGGATCCCAAAAAGTGCCCGAACTTATGTGTAGTAGTTACACCTTAAATATACACATCCGTCACATAACATACAAACTTACAACGATACAACAATATTTAATACATTAAAGGCATGAAATAATCATTTTTTAACAATTTTAAGAAATAATGACTACTGCTACAAATCTTTTCTTTTAAATTTAAATCTACAACACAACACTGCAACACAATGTGATTTCCATGACTGGAGTACTTATTCTTTAAATGAAATGACATTTTTTGCTGATTGGCAGCAATAAATAACACTTCTTCTGAAAAATAAATGAAAGAAACACATGAATAAAAAAAAATCTACTTTTTAAAAATAAATTTTCGCACTAAATTTCCCTTTATCGTTAAAGCTATATATTTTCTTACGTTAACAGTTCTTTTTCGGAGAAGGATAATTTAGAGACGAAAGATAATGTTCACTCTACTAAAATCACTATCAAGAGAATTAATATTTTATTGAAGCATCTCATGAGAAATATAAGTCTCGTTGAATTTTTTTTTCTCTTCGGGTAATTTACTTTGAAAAAAAGAAAAACTTAATAAAGATGTTAATTTTGGAACATTGGTTGTTTTTAATCTCTCGTTCTTTTTTCGCATTTATCTTCATGAATAAAATGACGGGACGGTATGTATAAATTCTATAGATCATGGAAACTGAATAATTCCAAAACTTTACCTTCTATGGACAGTAATTGCTTAAAAATGAATTATAGCTATTTATAAGCAATCTATGTTTGTACTAAAACCCATGCCTAATTTCATGACTGTAATTCTTCTAATTTCAAAAAATCTCTTTACAATAGTTTAATGTAGAGTAAACCCAGATTATTGAAAATTCATCGCTTGATTTGTTCCAGATAAAATGCGAGAATTGGAAATTACTAAAAAGTCATAATTTTTAAGGTTCCGTACATAAAAAGTCAAAACGGAACCATTACAAGGTCTCTCCCGTGTCCGTCTATCACAGCTATTTTACTCGGAAACTATGGAACGCGGAAAGTTCAAATTGGCTGAAGAAATAAAAACTTTTAACCCACATATTTATAGATTATCAACCATTCGCAAATAAATTTAGGGAAAATGTCAATGGGCTAATTAAGTTACTTGAAAAAAAAAATCTTTTATTTGTATATAGAGTGAAAGATCTCGTAACTCCCAACTCGAAAATAAATTTCTTTTAATTTTAGGTATTACACTTTCAGAAATATTGTCGAAAATGTAATGGTAAAATATGTTCTCCCCCCCCCCCCCCTTCTATTTCTGAACATGACACAAATTTCACTTTGCAATCGTTCAGCAAGGGAGTTGAGGAGCGTCGGAGACACCTATCGTCGCAGAAATATAAAAGGATTGTTGATATTGATTTTCGAAAAAAATTGTCAATAACTAGGAAACAGGAATTCTGCTTTTTCAGAATTTAGTCTTGCCCCCGATGAAAAAAAAAAATGTACATATAAATAGTACAAAACATATTTCATATTTCAAACATATTTCATATTTCATATTTCAGACATATTTCAAAACATATTTCAATTTTTTAATTTAAATTTTGACGTCAATTTTTAGCACATACTTTTATTTTGTGTAAAATGACGTTATTCGCATTCGCTTAAGAATTCCCCATTTACGATCAACTCTTAAACATCTGCAGTAAAGCATGCATAGGATGTCACTATCGCAAAATAATACACACATGCAGCAAACAGGTGCCGTCATTAAAGAAACTCGACAAAAAAAAAAAACGCTATCTAATGATTCATAGGCCTTCATTTGTTTGTAACATTAATATAGACGATTTCAGTCGTGACGTCAGTCATGACGTTTTGGTTGGAAACTGACTCCAAACAAACGGTTGCTATGCTGCATTTTCTATTTTTTTTGTGTGTTGCAGCTATATCTTATATCTATATCTCACATCTAAGTGTTTTAATACTTCATATGCACTGATAACATTTTCCCGGTTTCATATTTAAAAAGAAATGACGCATAGCAAAGCAACCGTTTGTTTGGAGTCAGTTTCCAATCAAAATGTCATGACTAACGTCACACAGAAAGCGTCTATTGATACTTAAAATTAAATATAGTTTATAATAGCTCCATGTTGTAACAGAAATTATTCGTTTATATTTTTTCAAAATAGCACGTATTTTAATTACATTTTCTTTCGGTTGTTATGAGAAAATGGCAACAAAAAGATATAATTGCTATTTTTCAACTCTTCAACTATTTTCTCTTTACTTTCTACATAGATGGAGTACTTGAGTTGCCAAAATTAAACAAATGGTGCTAAAAACTACAAAAAAAAAAAATAATAATATTTCAAAAATAAATGGAGATACAGTTTTCAAACAAATTGTATTTAACCCCTTAACAGTGACATTTGTTTTCTTACAAAAAAAAAAAAATAAAATAAAATAAAAATAAATAAATAAATAAATAAAAATGGGGCTGGACACCACTTTTTCTAATCTAAAATATTTACCTTACTTAATCGAAAAATATCTGACAATCAATATAGATAAATTTACAGTTACAAATTAGTGGTATCAAAATGCTTTTAATAACGAAGCAAGCAAAGTGTTCTTGCCCGAATCCAGTTCGGGCCACACTGTTAAGGGGTTAAAAGTACTTTTATTTTCCAATACGACGGTATAAAAATTGAAAATGTGTGATGCTTAGAAATCTAAAAAATTGCTATAGAGTATTTAATCGTACTGCTTTTTTTTTTTTTTTTTTTTTTTTTTTTTTTTTTTTTTTTTTTTACGGCTGGCTTCTGTAAGGTAGCTTTATATTTTGGAGTCGACGTAAAATAAGCTGGGACAAAGAAATAGCATACCGTACTGGGGGCTAATTAGCCGAGATATTATCCCTTAAAGACACGGGTGGCGTACTCTGTGCATCATCATCTTTTAAAGCTTAGATAACAAATTTAATGATATACTTGAGTAATGCAATGCCGAATTACTAATTAATATATTTACTAGAAAGGTAGCCCGTCAAAAATGACGGAAATTTAGATATAAAGATATATACAACTCATGTGCAAGAATATGAGTTTTCTCGCTTGTTCCGCAGTGATAGATGAAAATAACACATTTTAAGAACGAAACACATTTATGAAAAACTTTGTACAGTAGAAGACCACTAATTTGCACAGTTTGGTTCCAAGTGTTATGGAGATTTGAGGCTTTTTGCGGTCATGTCTATTCAATCTTTGTTTACATTTTTTTTAAATTCATATATTGGACAATTTAGATTGTTGAGCCTTAAAAATAAATAAATAACACACTTGAAGTAAGGTTAAAAAATATTAAATTATCGTATACGATTTCATGAAATGGTATTATATGTGTGTGCTTCACGATCTTGGTTACGATGTTGGCGAAATTGGCTGCAACTTGTCATAATCCTAATAGTATGGGCCGCTATAACAAAAAAGTAACCAGTTTTTAGTAAAATTTCTGATATAAAGTAGCTTTCAAAAACTTGTGTAAAATTGCAGGCCGTTTTCGTGCTATGTCAGTCCTAGGAATAATATTTCTAACACTGAAGATTTTCCATGTATATATGGAATTTAGAAAAGCTTCTCCAAAAGAAAGGTCCTGAAATGACATTGTAATTCCTCTAACTTCAAAGTTTAATCGGGCCCTGATGCCTGAAATCTAATAAATACAGTTATTTTGAATATTAGAACAGAATTAAACAGTTAAACTTATTTAACTTAAACCCGCTGTTACTTCCCGATGTTATTTTTTAGTATTGAGAAAGAAAATTATTTAAAATTTTCAAATCATGCATTCATGATTTTGTTCCGTCTTTAATAACTAAATAATGAAAAAATAGGCTTTTGTTCTGAGCTCATAAATATGACAATAAAATAATGTAACTAAGAGACATTGCAAAATTAAATCTTTGTGATTACAAACCATAAACAAACGATACCGCCACCATTTTACCTACTATGACGTCATTAGAATATTGCCCATTGATTGTTGGAGAACTTACTTTGTGAATGATTACCTCGATGATTTAATATTTTTGACGTTTCACGATGAATGAATCACTTGTGTTTGTTTAGGTTTATGGAATGAGATATTAAGCTGTGAAACTAATTTCTATTGAAGTTATCCAAGGAAATATGTATTTTTAATCGAAATTAAAAACAATGCTTTGATCTCGAAATAAAAAGTTTTAGTTTGTATAGTTTGTTATTTCTGTTAATTATTTATTTAAGTACTTTTCCAGTACAGCGCATTTTTAAAAAAAGCTTGCCGCGATTCGGGCATCAGAAAGTGAGATATGTTGCGAAAATATATAAACAGCTATGAAAACAAATCTAATGAACTTTTATCTTTGTTTATATATGCACTTATATGCATAAAAAAATCGTTTCTAAGTATATATATATATATTTTTTTTATATACAAATTACGGCACAGATTTCAGATATGAACCGGGATACCTAACTGGCGCCAAAATGATGTTATTTTGCCTGCTATGGTAACCCGGCTATTGTTTTTTATTTATTAATAAATTGTTTATTTACTTTTATTTTCTGTTTTTTAATTATTTAAACTGCTTTGTTCTATAGTTATTATTCAAACTTTTATTTATTTAAAGTTATTTCCTTTTCAAAATGATAGCAAATAATTGAAAAATATATAAGTAACTGGTATTCGAAAGCGAGATTTCTGCCAAATTGGCGTCATAGAAAAATCACGCCAACCCCCATGCGTATATGACATCGGCGCAAAAATTACTTCTGTTTCTTTATAAAAATGGGTAAATAGCTTTTTTTATATTAAATTGTCGGCACAGATGTCATATACGCCTATATTGGCACGATTTTTTTTTTGACGCCGATATACGCACCGGGTACTTAACTGGCGCCAAAGTGTCGTTATTTTGCTTGTAATGGTAACCCGAATGTTGTTTATGCTGTTGATGTTTTCGCCAAATTGGCGTCCGAAAAAAAAATCGCGGCAATATTGTATATGACATCTGTGCAAAATTGTATACATATGGAAAAAATTGCTTGTGAGTATGAAGCAGTAAATAGGTAGCCAGAAAATACGTTGGCAAACTTCTTTCTCGCCAAGAAACTTTTCTCCGAAGTATTTTACATAAGCAATGATTGCTAGAAATGCATTTTTAATTATGATATGCGCTTTTATGTTTCACTACATTTATGCATACTATACTGTGTGTATAAATGCTACAGTTCATATGCAGGGCTACACAAAATAATTCGTAAGGGTTACTAAGTATGAGAGTAAATTGCTTAAAGGTGGTTTTTAAAGGAGTTATGCATTTTTACGGTGAATTGCATTTAGTTTCCTGAGAAATGTTTGTAGAATATAGATAAAATGATATACATGGTCACGCAAAGAATTGGATACATAACCGTCTATGGATGATAATATCTGGAAATGTGATTTCAGTAGTTTGAAGAGTAGTTTAAATTAAATTTTGGCTAAATAGTGGCATGTAATAACGATACTATTGGCTATGGACGGTAACTGCTGAAATTATTTTTAAAATTTTTTATGCGTTTTCTAAAATGTTTACTTAGTTATTTCTTAGTTATCCCGTCGACCAAATTACTGTCGCCAAATTGTAAGATTAATTGCCAATAATGGTTGCCATTAATTAATTAATTAAATGCCAATAATGGCCAATAAAATCATTAATTCGACGTTTTATTTGTATTTTTATTAATGTTTTACTATTGATTTGGAGATTTATATAATTTTGTGAAATTGATCGACGGGATATCTAAGAAGTAACGTTATCTTATTTACCTTATTTCCCTAAATAACGAAGTTTTATTAAAGCATTCAGGATGTGTTGGAAAGTGTTTCATATTCTATGCTTAATGCATGATTTTTCTTTCTTCTTTAGTCTTATTTTGCATTTATTTTATTCTTAATTTTTTAGTCTTATACTGCTTTATTAAACTTTGGCACAGTTGTCATATACGTTATCATATATTGGCGCGATTTTTTCCCGACGCCAATTTGGCGAAAACATCAACAGCATAAACAACAACATCCGGATTACCATATCAAGCAAAATTACGACACTTTGGCGCCAGTTAAGTACCCGTTGTGTATATGACATTGGCGTCAGAAAAAAATCGCGCCAATATGGGGCGTATATTGACATCTGTGCCGAAACTTTAATATTTAATGTTTAAACTCTTCGCTCCACTCCCCTTGCGTATAGTACAAACTATAACACGGATAGCGCAAAATAATAGACAGTTTGGTACTTTTCCACTGTAGGGGTTTTGGCATTTTTTAAAAAAAGCTTGGTGTAATTTGGGCATCAGAAAGTGAGATTTGGGTATTTTTCCGTTATGCGGACCCCATTGTGGCCAAGCGTAATAGTTGGCGCAAAATCATGAATTGAAGCATTTGAAAAATAAAAGAAAAACCATTTTCGATACTAAAGTGAGCATTTAAAAAATATAACATTTGAAAATTCTAGGCTTTTACGAACTATTTCATCAAATCACAAATATATACTTAAAATAAGTGAAAAAATTACTGCTATAAAATAAAGCAATAACATAAAACTCATATTAAACTGCTGGCATAAAATTACAAATATCTTTTAACATTTTGAAATAATTCGCGCATTAACATACATTTAGGCATGGTGTCCGTATAACGGAAAAATATCGAGATTTGTTGTCAAATCATATAAACAGCTATGAAAACAAACTTGATGAGCGTTTTTGTTTGTTTTATATGTTTGTTTTATATGTATATTATTGATGTTTTTATGTACAAATTACATCTGTTTCTGTATAAAATTAGAGAAACGGCTTTTTTATGTTAAATAAATCGTATAAATATCGAAAAAAATGCGTGTGTATCTACAATGAAACAGTGAATATGTTCCCGGAAAATATGTTACCAAATTTCCTTTTTCGCCAAGGCACCTATACCGGAAAAGTACCTAAAGCACATTAAAATCGCGCAGTTAGGAGCTCACACAGTACACCGTTGTCTATTGGCGGTTATTTTATTAGTAGCATCGGGAGGAAGATATAAAGATGTACTTTAAATTCTCACCCATAGATTTCGAAACAATATCTTAAAAGAGTGGAGTTTAAATTAAATTTCGGTGACCTCCATTATGAAAGATTAATGGTTTCAAATGGGAATTTTGCCAAATTAGCCATCTATCGCCAAGTTGGCTAACATTTGGCGCTACTGTGGTAACCCTACATTAATATTTTTCAACAACTACTCATTTCAATGAGGCGGTCCTACCGGAATAGTGAGGGACACACAGAGACTTGGATTTTATATAAATAGATTGTACGGAACCCTCTATGCGAAAATAATACTCACACCTGACTGGTTATTAAATTTAAATAAGTATACTGCAAAAAGACTTCTTCTTGTATAGCTTCTAATTTTAACTGTAGGTGATCAATGATAATAAAGACATAGAAAATAATTTTTTAGTTTAAACAGGTAATTTAATATACAGGGTGTATCTGAAATGCTTCAACAAACTTAGGGGGATGATAGTACTCATCAAGGCGAACGAAAAAAAAAAATGCAATAGAACATGGGATCGCAAATGACGTTTAAGTGGTGAAAATTGCAAAACTAATAAAAATATCGAAATCTCGCATGATGCTTTTCCGCAGAATTGGCTAGCAGCAGAAAACTGGTTTTCCTTTCACTTTGTGCATATCCGGTCAGAAAGAGATAACAAAAACTTGGAAGGAAGCCAAACAAATCTGTGAGCAGGAATCCACGTATTCAAATTTGAGCGTGTCCGCCAGTCGTTCTTCCGTAGATGTACTCAGCGTAATAATGTCCGCGGTCGACACTGTGAACAATTGTTGTAAAATATTTCTTTTCTCTGGACATCACTAACTGTGTTGTACCTATTCTGTGCAATCAATAATTTTCTGGAGTGTTTCTTTCTTGTCTCAGTTTGTCCATTTCCAGACGCATTTTCCCGATTTTCATCCTTTAAACGTCATTTGCGACCCCATGTTCTACTGCATTTTTTGTTAGTCATCATGAATACTATCATCCCTCTAAGTTTGTTGAAACATTTCAGAATCACTCTGTATATATACAGGGTCATTCATAAATATCGAAACAATAGGCTAACTCCTTAAATATTGCCCCTAGGCACATACTTCCAATTGCAAAGTTTTATAAAAAAAGTGCCAAATTTAATGACAGAAGTTGTAACTCCATTGGGGGGGGGGGGGGGGATCTATTTGAGAAAATACAAAAACTAATTTTTTATACGGCACCCGTGGGGTAAAATTTCCAATTAGGAAATTTTCTCTTATCCCTTCCTGAATTAAAAAAAAAAAAAAAAAAAAAAAAAAAAAAAGTCATCTCGGTATCTGCAAAACTCGCAGAGTTATTAAAATTAAAAATTTGCGACTTACACCATTTTCCCATGCCTCTGAGTGACGAGTTATTGACTCATTTTGAATGCAAGATAGGTATCATCCACAAATTGTACGTTATTAAAAGTCGATTTAAGACAGTGCCTCTCCTTTGGACATAAAATAGCAGCGTATAGATTTTAAGTTAAACCTTCTTTCAAATTATGCTGGAGGCCTTTATTAGAGGTCTGCATGGGTAGAAATATCCATACGTGGTCTTGAGCCGACCCATAGAAAAAAAAATCGTCCCAGCCTGGAAAAATGTTTAAATCTTAGCCAGAGTCTGGTCCGGCCTGATTGAATTTCTAGAAAACATAGTTTTTTTACGTCGATATGCTTCGGTATGAAAAATACATTAGGCCCGGTCGAGACTGGTCCGGCCCCAGAATACAGACTTTTTTTAACTGCTCGCCGGGACGATATAAAACCTGAAGTTGTGAGGGTTAAAATTATGAAAACACTCTTAATCGGTATGTTAGAAAAAAACTTGTTTTAAATAGTACAGAAAGAAGGTGGAAAGGGCAAAACTTAAACTGAATCGGAAGTTTAAGCTGCACATGCTCACCTGCAATATTTAAAAAAGCATTTAAATATTTTATTAGGAGCCAATCTTTGTTTAAAACTTTAAATGCATTTTAAATTATTAATTTCAATTGTAAAAAATAATTAACTTAAATTTATTAATTTAAATGAGTAATTAAAATGAAAATTAATGTAATTTAAATCTTTAATTTACATTTTTAAGTCAAGAATTGCTAAATAAAATGGTGCAAACTCATAACATGACCTTTTTGATTATTTTACATTAATTTTGTTTCGATAAATTTGAAAAAATATTTATTTTTGAAAATATGATTTTTTTTAAAAATAAGTTACATCATTTTTTTTAAATTTGTGTTTTTAATATTTTTAATATTAATATTTAAAAAAATCCTGAAACAAAATTAAAATTATATTTTCCACTTTAATTAAATCAAAAAAAGTTTGAAATTCGACGATAATATTTCGAGTTATAACGATTTTAAATTACCCCAATAAAAAAACTAGTATGTTGTGGCCATAACAAAACTTTCTTCTATATAAATCACGTCAATTAAATCATTTAAATAGTACAAGAAATAACAACGATTTAGCACCAATTCATATCAAACTATATCTGAATTTGAAGTTGGAAGAAAATTTGTGCATTAGTTCTTGAGATAGAGCTATAGCGGAAATTCTGAAAAAATGTAGCACAGCAGCGCCACCTGTTGAGCGATTAACACCAAAAGTAAACAGCACTAAATGATATCAAGGTATACCTGAATCTGAAGTTTGCTGAAAATCCAAGCATTAGTTCTTGAGATAAAGCTATTGCGGAAATCGCAAAAATACAGCATAGCAGCGCCACCTGTTGAGCGATTTACACCAAAAATTAAACAGCGCTAATTTAAACGTCAATTCATGTCAAAGACTAACTAAATCTGAAGTTTGATGAAAATCCGTGCAATAGTTCTTGAGATACAGCTCTTGTGGAAATCTTGAAAAATGCACCACAGCAGCGCCACCTGTTGGGCGATTTTCACCAAAACCTAAACAGCACTAATTTATATCAGGGACTAACTGAATCTGAAGTTTGATGAAAATTCGTGCATTTTTTCTTGAGTTAGAGCTATTGCGATAATCATGAACAATGCAGCATACCAGCGCCACCTGTTGAGCGATTTTCACAAAAAAGTAATCAGCACCAAACTATATCTTGGACTAACTGAATCTGAAGTTTTATGAAAATCCGTGCATTAGTTCTTCAGATATAGCTATTGCAGAAATCGTGAAAAATGCCACATAGCAGCGCCACCTGTTGGGCGATTTACACCAAAAATTAAACAGCACTAATTTAAATCAGGGACTAACTGAATCTGAAGTTTGATGAAAATTCGTGCATTTTTTCTTGAGTTAGAGCTATTGCGATAATCATGAACAATGCAGCATACCAGTGCCACCTGTTGGGCGATTTACACCAAAAGTAAACAGCACTAAACGATATAAGGTATACCTGAATCTGAAGTTTGTTCAAAATCCAAGCATTAGTTCCTGAGATAAAGCTATTGCGGAAATCGCAAAAATACAGCATAGCAGCGCCACCTGTTGAGCGATTTACACCAAAAATTAAACAGCGCTAATTTATACGTCAATTCATCTCAAGGACTAACTAAATCTGAAGTTTGATGAAAATCCGTGCAATAGTTCTTGAGATACAGCTCTTGTGGAAATCGTGAAAAATGCACCACAGCAGCGCCACCTGTTGGGCGATTTACACCAAAAATTAAACAGCACTAATTTATATCAGGGAGTAACTGAATCTGAAGTTTGATGAAAATTCGTGCATTTTTTCTTGAGTTAGAGCTATTGCGATAATCATGAACAATGCAGCATACCAGCGCCACCTGTTTTCGATTTTCACAAAAAAGTAATCAGCACCAAACTATATCTTGGACTAATTGAATCTGAAGTTTTATGAAAATCCGTGCATTAGTTCTTGAGATATAGCTATTGCAGAAATCGTGAAAAATGCCACATAGCAACGTTGTTGTTGGGTGACCACCTGTTGGGTGATTTTCACCAAAAACTAATCAGGTCCAGTTTATATCAAGGTCTAACTAAATATGAAGTTTTGTGAAATTGTGTGCATTAGTTCTTGAGATAGAGCGCCCACAAAATTTTTGTCACGTACAGACTCACAGAGTGACAGAGTGACGGAGTGACAGAGTGACAGACAGACTCACAGACAGACATTTTCTAAAAACCATTAAATCGTATTCTGGGCATTCTAAAACGTATAAATCCGTCGAAAACCGGAAGTCGAAATCAGGGGCGTAGCTACAGATATTTTTTCGGGGGGGAGAATTCGAAAATTTCCCAACTTGAAACAAATGTCTCCAATTTTCAACTAAAGTGATATGCACAACGTGTGTAATAATCAGTGTTGGAAAATTGGCGCAGAGTAGGAGCTTATTGACACAACTAAATTTTTATAGTGTTCTTCACCTTAATAAAAACTCACAAATTCTTTCATTAGATAAGCCGAAATATACCACTAAAATTTAGTGGTGTCAATAGGCTCCACCTCTGCGCTAATTTTCCAGCACTGGTAATAATGATACGGAAACTTATGCATAAAATTTTCTTTCCAAAGAAAGATTTTTAAACTAGAAAAGTAAAAATTCCAATTATTGTTTTTTTTTTAATAAGAAAACCAACCAGCTTTTTACTTTCTTCTATCTTTACAAGAAAAAAGTATTGAATTCGTAAAAAAAAAAAAAAAAAAAAAAAAAAATCGACTTCCGGCTTTCGACGGATTGATATTATTGGTGCAGATTCACGATCGCCAGTCGCCACGTTTCGACTTAATTTTTTTCTTTGGCTACTAATTTTCGGCATCTAAGTCGCCATCCTTTGGCGAAATTTCGCATTTTTTTTCCAGCGATCCTTGACAAAAATCATGTTTTTTTTTCGCGATACTTTTATGAAAATCACGGGTTTTTTAGCGATGCTTTGACAAAATTCGCCTGTTTGTTTTGCAATCCTTTGATAAAATTCGCATTTTTTCTGCAATCTGTTGACGAAATTCACGTTTTTCTGCAATCTTTTGCGAAATTCACGTTGTCTGTTTTGCGACCCTTTTACAAAATTATCGTTTTTTGCGAGATCCTTATAGAATTGGTGGTTTTCTTTTTTTTTTTTTTTTTTTTTTTTTGTTATCCTTTAACAAAATTGATGATTTTTCTGCAAAGAATGGCAAATTTCGCATTTTTCTCGCAATTCTTTGATAAAAAGACGCGTGTTTTTTGGGATTCTTTGACGAAATTTGCGCTTTTTTTTGCTAACGATTGACAAAATTTATTTTTTCGGCGTCCACTTGTCGAAATTCTTGATATTTTTCTCACCTCTGTAATAATCTGTGATAAGATTGTTTTTTAAGATAATTTTTCTTGTGTTTTGTTGAAAAACAAATGCTTGAATTCTGTTTTGACTTTTATAGTGCAAAATAATCTTACACACTCTTATTTTTTTCTTTTATGAACTCTTGTATGGCAAAATGAAAATAAGAAATATTGTTTTCCTAATATTCCCCACTACCACGATTCCTTAGCTCATTCTTATAGACATATATTTTTTCACCTCTGTCTTGCCCAACTTTATCTTCTGACAGTACATAGCTTAAGATTTATATTATACTTAATTTATATCCAAATTAAAAGAATTGGGTGATTAAATGAACTATACACTGCAAATGGAGGCGTCTTAAATTCAGACACATATGTGACTGAAAAAGTAATTCAGACATTTAAGTGTCTAAATGTGAAATTTCAGACATCATAGACGTCTAAATTTAAGACACATAAGTGTCTTACTATGATCATGTTATAAATGAACGGAGAAAAATGTCTGAATAATAGTGACATGTCTGAAATTAAGACATTTAGAAATTGAGACACTTAAGTGTCTGAATGCGATACAATTGTATCATATGAGTGATGACTGTACGTCATCACTCATATGATAATTGTATTACAATATGTATATCAGCGCTATCAGAAAATATTTCAGAATGAATGAAAGATATTTAAAATACTCTTTCATCCATTTAATTTAGTATTTATTTATAAATGAAGAAATCATGGGACATCTGAGAAAATTAGAAAAGTTCGCTTACTAAGGTTTGGAGCTAAGTTATTTTTGGCGCAATAAATAATTAAATAATTGCTTTTCACAAAATATAAAGTTTTCCAAAAATTACTTGTTATCATGATCGTATACAGGGAGAATCGCTCACCTAAATACTAAGAGTTATGAGTAGAGGGAGGAAGAAACGTACTGAGGAGCAAGATTTTAGAACATACAGTAAAACCTCCCTAAAGCGACCACGTTCGTTCCAATGAAAAGTGATCGCTCCGAGAGGTGGTCTCTTAATGGAGGTCATGTTTAAATCTAGATTTTAATTTTTGAAAAAAGGTAACAATTAATGTTACTAAAATTTATTTTTCACGTTAGTAAAAGAAACTATAAAAATTTAAGTATCAAAACAAAAGTTAATTATATAAATTAATTACTGCAGAGTTTAAAAAATGAATACATTGACGTTTGCTTTGATTTTACGGTTTTATATTTTATAACTTTTGTTTCCAAGTCTTTTCGAAGTCCAGTCAATAAATGCGTTTTTTTTTTTTTTTTTTTTTTTTTTTTTTTTTTTTTGACGGGAACAAATAAAGACGATTTGATTAAATTATGTATTTCTTTGAGAGTTTCCCGACAAAATAGGGCAGGGGAGTTTATCGACCGTCATTCTTAATTTGTCATCAGAGTTTAATTTATTACCTAAAAAGGCACAAACGGGTTTAAATATTTAAAAGTTACCGGAATAAAAAAAAATCTAAACTTAGTTTAGAAGTTTGGTGAATAATGCGTACTCCGGAACTATTTTTCTAATAAAATCTTCTTCAAGCGACCAGGAAAAAACGGGATTTGTTTCATTTTCTTCAAAGAAATGGGTCGCTCATGGAGGGAGTTCAACTGGGAAAGTCTTTGAATGGAGGTATAATTATGAGCCTGTGGGAATAAATTTCGTTCCATGAAAAAAAATGGTCGTTCAGAGAGGTGGTCGCTTAATGGAGGTGGTCGCACAGAGAGATTTCACTGTATATGCCTGGGGTCCACAGCCCAGTCCGCTTTTGTAAAATGCAGAATATAAACATCAAGTAGGCTAAACTAAGAATTTATGCCAGAACTCCTCGTGTAAGACAATTTTTAAGAAATTTAAAAATTAAGAAATATTAATCGTTTAAAAATAAGTTTCTAACGATATTTTTCACAATGGAGAACTGATTTCTTTTTCTCTCTCCTCTCTCTCTTTTTTTTTTTTTTTTTTTTTGAACTGCCCCTCCTCATTTAACATAAAGTTGATATATATGAACACTAACAGAAGAACAGAATTAAAAAAGTCCTTCCGGCCAGTGCCGGGAGGAAGAGGTAGCTTTCATAATCCTTATTTAAAAAAAGCCAAATTACATCATTCAAACACACGAAGCTCAATTTAGTGGAAACAGAATATAGGAGATTCAATACTAATTTTTATCAATATAATGAATGAGAATTACGCGAAATTAGTCAGCTTTATCCAAGCTGCTTTTCTTTAAAGTAACATATATTTGGCTGCCAAATTCGGCAATTTCTTAAAGTGCCTGTCATTTTAAGACAACATGGTGGATGAGGCTAAGCAGTGAACTTGGTCGAGACCTTAGTAATTGCTGTGCACATGCTCACTCACATCGGAATCGGTTAATATATAGGAGTGCTGTCGCGTGCCAAAAATCAGATTTTTCAAAATGTCACCCACAATAGAAATTGAAACTGCTATATCTGAGCCATTTTTTAAGGTAAAGACAAACAAAAAATGCTAATCAATCCTTATATCAAGGTCAAATACTTAAGAAAGAAACCTTTTTCAATTTCTAATTTTTTTGCACCTCACTTTAAATATATATATATTTTTTAATTTAATGGTCGCCATTTTGAAACAAGATGGCTGATGAATCTGGCCAGCGAACTTGGTCGAGGTGTTGATGTATACTATCCACATGCCTTCTTACATCGAAATAGGCGAATACGTGTGTTATCGCGTGACAAATACAAGATCGTTTCAAAATGTTAGCCATGCTAGAAATTCAAAGTGCTATAAATCAACCATTTTTTAAGATATAAACAAAAGAACAAATTTTCAGAAACAAAAACTGCTCCAGAATCTTTGTATCAAGGCCAAACACATAAAAAAATCTTTTTCATTTTCCAATTGTTTAATACCTCATTTTGAATTTTAAATTTAATTTTTTTTAAATGGCAACCCTTTTGAAACAAGATGGCGAATGAAGCTGGCCAACGAACTCGGTCGAGACATTGGTATGTACTATGTACAGACCAATCCAAATAGGTTCATAATTACGCCTGTTATCGCGTGACAAAAATCAGGTCGTTTTAAAATGTCAGCCACAAGAGAAATTCAAAATGCTATTACTCAGCCATTTTTTTTAGATATAGACGAAATAAAAACTGTTCCGGAATCTTTGTATTAAGGTCAAACACATACAAAAAAAAATCTTTTTCACTTTCCAATTTTTTGGTATCTCATTTAAATTTTTTTATTTTTTAATTTTTTTAAATGGCCGCCATTTTGAAACAACATGGCGGATGAAGCCGGCCAACGAACTCGGTCGAGATATTTGTATGTACTATGTACACACCAAGGTACATCCAAGTCGGTTCCTAAATACGCCTGTTATTACGTGAGAAAAATCAGGACGTTTCAAAATGTCAGCCACGCTAGAAATTCAAAATGCTATAACTCAGCCATTTTTTAAGATATAGACGAAACAAAAACTGCTCCCGAATCTTTTTATCAAGGTCAAACACATAAGAAGAAAATATTTTTTCAATTTTTAATTTTTTGGTACCACATTTCAAATTAAAATTTTTCTTAAAAATTTAAATGGCCACCATTTTTAAACAAGATGGCGGAAGAAGCTGACCAACGAACCCGGTCGAGACATTGGTATGTACTATGTATAAACGAAGTTACATCCAAATCGGTTCATAAATACGCCTTTTATCGCGTGACAAAATTCAGGACGTTTCAAAATGTCAGCCACGCTAGAAATTCAAAATGCTATAACTCAGCCATTTTTTAAGATATAGACGAAACAAAAACTGCTCCGGAATCTTTGTATAAAGGGCAAATACATAAGAAAAAACATTTTTCCATTTTCCATTTTTTGGTACCACATTTAAAATTTTAAAATTTTAAAAATATTTTAAATGGCCGCCATTTTGAAACAAAATGGCGGATGAAGCTGGCCAACGAACTCGGTCGAGAGATTGGTATGTACTATGTACACACTGAATTACATCCAAATCGGTTCATAAATACGCCTTTTATCGCGTGACAAAATTCAGGACGTTTCAAAATGTCAGTCACGCTAGAAATTCAAAATACTATAACTCAGCCATTTTTTAAGATATAGACGAAACAAAAACTCCTCCGGAATCTTTGTATAAAGGTCAAATACCTAAGAAAAAAATATTTTTCCATTTTTAATTTTTTGGTACCACATTTCAAGTTTTAAAATTTTTTAAAAATTTTAAATGGCCGCCATTTTGAAACAAAACGCGGATGAAGCTGGCGAACGAACTCGGTCGAGAGATTGGTATGTACTATGTACACACTGAATTACATCCAAATCGGTTCATAAATACGCCTTTTATCGCGTGACAAAATTCAGGACGTTTCAAAATGTCAGCCACGCTAGAAATTCAAAATGCTATAACTCAGCCATTTTTTAAGATATAGACGAAACAAAAACTGCTCCGGAATCTTTGTATAAAGGTCAAATACATAAGAAAAAAATATTTTTCCATTTTTAATTTTTTGATACCACATTTCAAGTTTTAAAATTTTTTAAAAATTTTAAATGGCCGCCATTTTGAAACAAAACGCGGATGAAGCTGGCGAACGAACTCGGTCGAGAGATTGGTATGTACTATGTACACACTGAATTACATCCAAATCGGTTCATAAATACGCCTTTTATCGCGTGACAAAATTCAGGACGTTTCAAAATGTCAGCCACGCTAGAAATTCAAAATGCTATAACTCAGCCATTTTTTAAGATATAGACGAAACAAAAACTGCTCCGGAATCTTTGTATAAAGGTCAAATACATAAGAAAAAAATATTTTTCCATTTTTAATTTTTTGATACCACATTTCAAGTTTTAAAATTTTTTTAAAATTTTAAATGGCCGCCATTTTGAAACAAAACGGCGGATGATGCTGGCCAACGAACTCGGTCGAGACATTGGTATGTACTATGTACACACCGAATTACATCGAAATCGGTTCATAATTACGGGAGTTACAGTGTGACATAGGTCAGATATATATATATATATATATAGATATATCAATTTTGAACGGAGGGTGGTTTCGGGGTCTGGGGGTCATGATCGATGAAAATGTACCAAAATTTTTTGAAATCGCTTTCCTCCGAACGGCTGCAATAGGTAGCTTTTTTGTAAAGAAAGCTACCTAATTGTCTTCTACGAGAAGTTAAGGAAGGGGGGGAGGGGCTCCTTTGGAGAAAAATTCTTAGCAGCATTTTCTCTTAGCGTTTAATTAATATATTGCTATTTGGAAGAGAAAAAAGTATTTTTTAAATAATCAAACGTATAAAAAATATAATTAATTAAATTTCAGGGATGGACAATTGCTCTCTTCATGACCACCGAAAATTCGATAAGTTATTTTCTAGTTTTACAATAAAATCCTTATTTAAAGTATGTTTTCTATATGTCTAAAAATAAAAAAACTGCAAAAACTATACTCAGATAAATATAACACATTAAGGGTGTATTCGAAAATATATTTTTCCACCCTCAACAGCTCGAAATGTTCTGAGACATTTTCAGACTCATTTTTAAAAGTAAAAACATGAAACTTGCTGGGGTGATTTCTGAAGACATGTTTAACATGCCGTGTGATTTCATTTTCAGCTCAATTAATTAGAATTTGATTTCTAAACAATTATTTTCTCAGTATGATTATTTTATTCATTACCAGATCACCCGCTTCGGAAAATTCGGTTCAAAACGGCAACTTTGACAGTGTTTTTTACAGTATTTTCTGCATTTATCAAAAAATTAAGAAGCACCGCACATTATATAGTTTCTAAATAAGAGAATGTCCAAGTTTGATGCGTTTGAGAGCAAAAATGAATTTTAAAATGAATCAGAAAATAAGCAGTTTGGATCGGAATACACCCTTAAGAAATATACCTAATAAAGAAAATAAAACTTTTCTTATTTCTTCTTATTCAATGATTTATTTCTCGCTGATAAAAAGTTCAAATGAGCTCATCAAGTCCTTTATAACGGTTTATAAACAGTAGGCTGAGATCAGCGACTGCAGTGGTAATTAAAATGCTGATTTCGCCTATTTCTCTTTGTTCGAATACGTCCGTTGGCAACTGGCGCGTTAAAACGGTTCTTTCAATGAGGTAGTTCCCTGTTTAACAAAGTTGCCCGCAATTTTTGTATGTGTAACATTATTTATATTCTGTGACTGTGTCATATACATAGCTGGAACAGTTTTTTGGAATAATTCATTTATGGAATAATATATGCGATTATTATAAAAATGATACGTTGAGTAATGTGATTGTGCCATCCACATAGATATATATGCAGCTTACTAATACACAGCTTATAAAGTGCATTTTTGGAATTTAAATAATTGTTCTTGAGAGATTGGAGAATAAGAAAGTGCGTGTGAAATGTGATTCGAAAAAGCGAATTGAATTAAATTCTGCATTATATTAAATTATATCATTATGAAAAAAATATGTTGAATAATGAAAAAAAAATGTCCTCGTTATATGTTTTTCAATTATCAGCATTCATCTGAATATTTAGTGAAATATGTAAGAAGAAAGTGTTTATATTTTTGTGTTACCGTTTATATTACATGGATTTACTTTATTACATTTAAGGAAATTCTAAAAAGGTAAGAATGTGATTATTTACAAAAATATAATTTTTATTTGGAAATAGAAATTTTCCTTGAACAATATTAATTATGTAATATTAATTATTTAAATCACTTTTTAAAGAATACATGTGTTATCATATTTGTATCTTTCTATATAGAATAAATATTTTTCAGTATTACAGTGTTTTTCATTATTTTCGACTAAATTTATTTCATTTTCAGGATTAATTAACTAACTTGCTTGATAATTCTTAAGTTATTGCTTGTGTACATTAACACCCAAATTTGTCAACATTTTTAGTAGTTATATTTTTGTCCAAGGAAAAAAAAAGCAGTTGCAGCACTATATAGTTTTTGTTGTGGATATAAGCTATTAATCTGGCTATAAAAATGTCAGTAAATATTAGCCATTTAATATAATGCCATTTTTTTAATAGTTAATTTTATTAAAATTATTTTTCTATAATAGCTATATAATGATTTACAATAAAATAAGTAAGGAAATAAATCATTATTTACTTTGTTTAATTGCTTAAAATTATATTTAAGTTTTGTACAACTTCAGATATTGAAAAATTTATTAATATTGATTTATTGATTGTTAAAAAGAAATTACAGATTTAGAACGGAAAAAAGACTTTATTTTCATATTTTACTGCATTTTTCACATAAAATTGGGGGGGATTTTTTTTCAACGTTTGTTCATTTTTATAAAAGATACAGAAATAACAATTAAATATGTATTTTTAATGCAAAATAAGTTTTGAAATTAGATGTTATTTCTCTTGCATGTTATTAAAAATATATATATGTTTAACTTTTTAAAGATAGCTTAGTAGCTCTGGTGATTACCACATGCTATATGTAAAAGAAATTGCCTACATGGCAAAATATAATTAAAAAGATCAAGTTATTAAATGATATTGTTATTAATAAACCCTTCCGTTGTAATTTCTAGTTACAGATAATATTAACATGATTTCGTATATGAATTTTTATGTTTAATGACAGATCATTTAATTCTTTTACACATTTTCGAAATTAATGTTTTCATGTAACAAAATTAAATTTATGTATAGGAAATGCTATGAACATTTTTGCTTCAAGTGGTGGGCATAAAATTTGAAAAATAATTATAAAAGTATCAGAATTGGAGTTATCGTGAAATTTTTAATGTTTTATAAATACATTTTAAATTGTTCCTTTGTAACGCTTTATTAAAAAGTTCGAAATTTCTACAGTATTTAATTACACGATGAAAGAATTTTTTTTTAGACTATGGAAACTTGTTCAAAGTAAAATAACTACATTTATATGTATTTCCTGTGTTTCACCTGCATAACATGTTTAAATTTTAAGACCCAGAAATTTTCTGACAACTTTCAACGTCAAAATTATTCTGATTTTTTATAGGATTATTTTTTATTATCATCGGAAAATGCATCCATTTGCACAAAGCAATTTATTGTACTTATTATATATCATATTGCATACTTTTAGATTAGGATGAAGTTAATGACAAAGGATATATTTATCCAAACATATATTTACATGTTCATATATATATATATATTAAGTCATCAATGTGTTTAAATTTTTGTTGCTGTATATGTAGTAGGGGGAAGGGGGGGGGGTAATGAATGTAAGCCGCTGGTACTGGAACTTATTAGAACCACATTTCCTATACTGTCAAAAAAAAAAAATCATTTTCTAACTTTTTTAGAATATATTTATAACTGTATATATTAAATAAAACCTCTCAATAGCAGACACCCTAGGACCGTAGAATTTGCCCGCTATTTAGAGGTTTTATTTTCATATGTAAAAAAAGTCCAGAGTGCACAAATACCCAGCATACCGAGTACAAATTACACAAAATATGCTTCAATATATTATTAATCTGCTTTTCAATCCACAAATGTTGTGGATTGAAAAAAGTGATCGCTATATTGGTGTCTGCTATTCGAGAATGTCCGTTATTACTGAAGCATACAGTAAAACGTCTATAACCGGTCACTCCCGAATAGCGGACAGCTCTATTTAGAAAAATATAAAGCAGGGTAGTGTTTCTTCTAGAAGCAGGACCTGATTAAAACATGGAAACTGATCCGCGGCCCTGCCCCCCCCCCCCCACCTTCCCATCGATTTTTGTAGCCCCAAATTTGGTATGCAATTTTACGAATTCAATGTTTTTATATATGTTTAGGTTTTTTAGTATTATAACTACATACAAAATTATCATATTAGGATTATAATTTCAGGAGATATTAATAAAAATATGAAAATGCAATTTAACATTAGAAGCTCTAAATTTTGAATGCTTATAATTCAAAAACTTATCATTCAAATGACTAGAAATTTCGTTTCTAAGCATAGTTTGAACCGAAGATTTAAAATATAGTGTCAAAATTGGGTGCATCCATTGGAAAAAAAAACAAAACAAAGTTTGGTCTAATTTTGATTTGTAGATGGCCCCTATGCAAATTTTAAATACATCATTTAAAAGTAGACTTTATTTCCAGACGATTGGTACCAGTAACTTTCTTCTATTATTGTTGTCTTCTAGTTGCAGAGTTAGTAGGAGGTGTTTATTTTTTTTTTCGACGACTGCTCCAATCATGTGGATAAGATATCGCTTTTGCGACTGATACTGCTTGTGTGATCGCAAGCAATGTGGGGAGCAGAAATGAAGGGTGCTCAAATCATAATGAAGGATTTCTGTGTCCATTGATATTTACTATATTATTTATCGTTTGAAAAGAGCAACATGAAGTCCATCCAGAATCTTATAACTACTGCTCGTCTCAGGCGCCGATGTGCGGTTGTCAAATGTTTAAGCATTTCTTGGTAATGATAAATAGCATAATAATAAAAACGAAGGGGGATAAAGAAAAGTAAGTGTTTCGTGCTCAAATTTCTTTTAATGTTCGGATCTCATATGCTGATAATTTTGTGAAATCTAGTGCTAGATTTTATTTAACACAGAAATAAAAATCCAAAAAATGCTTAAACTAATTGACTGGGAATATCTAATTTAAATAGAAAAAAATTGTACAACAAAGCAGGGATAGAATTCTTTCCGAAGAAGTGAATCATTTTTTATAAATGGGAATAATTTGTTACCATAAAGCAGAGCTGGTTGCAGCATGGACAAACTGGGCTTTTTCTATGGGACGTTAGCTTTACGGGCCCACAAATTTGGTATGAAATTTCCATAAAGCTGATATTTTAAATTTGTTTTGATCTTATAGTTATTTTGATAAATATTTTGTACTTTTAGAATATGATTAGGTTAAAGAAAAGGATATATTTATCCAAATATGTATTTGATGGCATCGAGCAGTCTTAATTTTTTTTTTTGTAGCAATATATGAAGGTGGCGGTGGTGGTGGGAGGGGGGGGGGCGAATAAATACTAGGTCTTTGGACTGGAATTAATTTAATAAACATTTTTGATGCCGTAGGGCATATATGAAATCGCATAAATACATATTTAGGTGAATATATTTATATATATTATCCTATTCTAAAACTACAAAATACTGATTACGATCATAATAAAGTCAAAACTGATATAAAATATCAGCTTTATAAAAATTTTGTACCCAATTTGGGGTACCCTAAAATCAGGGGGCAGAGAAGCATCCTAGTTTTACCACGCTGCAATTAGCTCTGCTTTATGGTAACAAATTATTCTCATTTATAAAAAATGATTCAATGTGGTCAAATATGGCTGCATATATGACTTAGAAAGAAAAGTGGTCAAAGATGGCTTCATATTGGCAAAAAAAAAAGGGCTCAAAGATGGCCGCAATTAAGACACTTGAAGCGTCTGAAATTCAGACGCAAGAAGTGTCTAAAAATTTTAAGACACTTTAAAACGTCTGAAAATCGAACACTTCAGTTTCAGTCACTTATGTGTTTGAAATTCAGACGCAAGAAGTGTCTGAAAATTTTCAGACATTTTAAAACGTCTGAAAATTGAACACTGCGTTTCAGACACTTAAGTGTCTGAATTTCAGACGTTTCAGTTTACAATGTACAAATTTGATGTAATTAGTCTGTTTCTTTTGTACATTTGTAGATTATTTTTCACTTTGATTTCCTGAAATTTTCTCTCATATAATTTCTATTGCTTTTATGCATTTCTTTCACAATTTGGCCACTGGATTATTTGGGTTCAGGAGCCACTGGCTCCTTAAAAACTTTGGAAATATGCACCTATAATTGATACGTTTTAGAACGATTTGACTGTTTTTAGGAAATGTCTGTCTTTGTGTATGTGACACATAGTTTGTGGGCGCTCTATCTCAAGAGCTAATGCGTGGAATTTAATAAAACTTTAGATTCAGTTATACCTTGATAAAAAAAAATTAATGCTGATTAGTTTTTGGTGTAAATCACCCAAAAGATGGCGCTGCTATGCTGCATTTTTCACGATTTACATGATTTTAGCGATAGTTATATCTCAAAAACTGTTGCACGGAATTTGATCAAACTTCATATTCTGTTAAATCTTGACATAATTTGGTGCTTATTAGGCTTTTGTGTATATCATATAACAGGTGGCACTGCTGTGAAGCATTTTTCACGATTTTTGCGTTAGCTATATCTGAAAAACTAATGCACGGAATTTGCCAAATTTCATATTCGGTTGGAATTCCTTATTGGGCTTGGGTGTATACTGTCCAAAGGTATCGCATTTGTGCTCTTTGGGTTTGGAATTTTGGTTGCAGACATCTAACAGGGAGTGCGCCCAAATTTAATGATTTGTTGGGATAATGCGATGCTTCTATCTCCTTTTTAAATTCACACAATTAAACGGATCTATTCCTTTAGAATTCGTTTTGCATTGTGATTGCAAATTTTGAGGTAGTAACATGTATTGGATAGAATTAAGTATTGGGATTGGCACATCCGACTAGTTTTCATTTAACTTTAATTCTTTTGGTCTTCAAAGAAGCCAACCTGATGATAACATCGTCCAGTTCAATAAAATCCGCTATTTCACTTTCATATTTTAAAATCATTAGGCTGTCAAGTCTGCCATCCCTCTTTGTAGTTTGCAATATATATTTTTAATTTTTTATTTGACTAAAGATTCTTTCATTAGATGCAATGCCATAAAGATAAGCTACTGTGAATGTTAAGATAAGAGTATATAGTTTGACGGCGTGTTCAAATAGTCTTTCAATTTCAAGGCATGAGAAAAAGGTTTTTTCAAGTGAGTTGGGATTTTGTTTATTTCTATTTGACTCTGCAAGTCATGTACATCTGGTTTCTCATATCCAGATGGAAACATTATTAACTTTCCTAAGTTACTGATACTCAAATTTGCATTGCACAATTGTAATTTAAATATGAAATGTATTGGTGCAATATTCTCCTGATATAGGGAACATTGTTATTTAAGCCCATTACTAAAGCTTTTATTTTGTATTTCTTATAATTCTTTCCTGTAATACTTGTGTGTATCAATGTTCATTGATGTACTATTATTTTTATCTATTCCCTTTGGTGATACCATTTTTCTACGGTGCTTTTGGAAGTCAGCTTCTTCAGTCATATTCTAATATTCATAACTCTTTGTGAACTTGTCTATAGGGAAATCTTTATTGATTCAAAATTTTATTCAAGTGCAACGTGTCAGTGTTACAATGCATGTCGATTTTTTCTTCAGTTGATGGACTGCTTTCACGGTCATATTTCTCTTCCAAATTCAAATGGTGCACTTTTTAGCTTTTTCGTCCTCGAATGGATTTTTAGATGCTCCAAAACCTTGCACGAAAAATATTTTCCTTATTATGAAGGGTTCTTTCGTGCTGAGATTTATAGTCATTTTTTAGTACAGTTTTAAAGATACAACACTGGATTTTTGGTTTAAAATTTCATAAACACCTATAAATATAAACGAACAGGACGGATATATATATCCGCACACAAAAAAATGTAAAATGTGACAAATTTATCTAAATCAGCGACTTCTTATATTCATATTTGCTCATAGAACGCCTTTTTCTTGATAGCGAAGGGTTAACTAATTTTTGCGGGAAAAATCATGAGAATGAGTAAAAGATTGTCCAAAAATCATGCAATTAGCTCTAAAATTAGTGCAATTTGTGAAAACTCATCAAATCTTCTTGCCCAGCTGTGTTTGAAGTAGGTAATTACATTCCTTTCTATTGTGCTACAAGTGATCTCCAATTTTCAAAAGAAGATGCAGTCCTTTTGGATTAAAATAGCAGGATTCTCTTTTGGGACGAGAAGGGGACGTAGGGTGACATTTTTGAGAAAGGAACAAAGTTTTGGAGGAAATAAAGGAACTGGATAATCAGCTATTGATGGATAGGAGTAGAGAAATTTAGGTCTGGTAGATGTATAATATTTTTGTAGAACTGAAAAACACAATGATAGATTGAGTGTGGCTGATTTCTTTTTGTATTTCTTTTGATAATTTAACATGTGTACTGTTACAGTACTCAGAAACATAATCACCAAAACAAACATTTCGTAATTTTTTTACTAGAAAAGGAAATGTCTCAAAAATCTAGAATTTCCCAACTTTAAGCTCAAATTTCCCAACTTCACATATATTGGGGGGGGGGGAGGCTCCCCCTAACCCCCCCATGGTGACGTCCCTGGTCGAAAATTTTCACGAATCCAATACTTTCTTCTTGTAAAGATAGAAGAAAGTAAAAATACTAACTTTAAAAATGTTAAACTTTCTGAGCGAAGTTAAGATTTTAAGATGTGATTTTATTTGCAAATAATATGGTTAATCATCACAAAAAACTGAAAAATCTAATTCTAACTCAATAAATACATTTTTTACATGTATCCTGGAACTTTTAAAGTAACATTGTTTCTTGAATAACACGCATTTCAATTTGCGTGCAATCCCTTAAAACCTGACGAATTATTTAAACAGGCATAACTCCATGAGTTTTGCAGATATGAAGATGGAACTTTTTGTGTTTAATTCAGGAATGGATAAGGAAAAAATTCCTAATTGGAAATTTTACCCTACGGGGGCCGCATAAAAATTTAATTTTCGTATTTTCTTAAATAAACCTCCCATGGAGTTGTAACTTATCTCATCAAATTTTCCACCTTTTTTTATGAAACTTTGCAATTGGAAGTATGTGACTAGGGGCATTAATTGAGGAGATAGCCTATTGTTTCGATATTTATGAATCACACTGTATATCACTATCAGAAAAAAGAGGAAAATTCAGAGCATACGACGAATCCTTTTATGACATAGTTTTATACTTATATAACTGCAACTTGATACTGCACATGCTACTAGAAACATCTTATGAAATATTACACTTATAATTTTACAATTAACATTTTTTGTGGCTTTAAAACTATTTTACATTTGTTTATTGAAACATTTAAATTTTACATCTAGTTTTCCATAATTTTAAATGACTGATGTGAAATGTGATAAACTGTCAGTACATAAATAAAAATGCTTGAAGATCATGTAAAAACTAAAACCAATCATTAGCATCGACGGCAAGTACAGGGGTCGTACTCACCCTGAAATTTCAAAACCAGGAAATTCTTCGGTACCAGTATTTTCGTATAGAAAATCTAATCTTAAATAGGGCGAAATTTTGCGTGTTTAACCTAGATTTATTTTTGTATAGACATATACTAATACTTGTTCTGAAAAATTCACTAAAGCGTATGACCCCTGCATGTATAGTCGATTATTTAAAATCGTTTGAATATTAAAATAACTGGGGAAAAATCATTCGATTATCAGAATAACTCGATTATACCCATGAATAATGGATGGTTGACAGATGTATTTATACTTATGAAAATTTCCATGTGCAAAAGACAAAAAAGCCTTCTCTTTCTATCAAAGGTACAAATAACATTAGCAGTGTTCAAGTATGGCATACGTTTTTACTAAGATTGAGGACTCCTATATTGTATGCACAACATATTTAAGTGGTTCCGGGACTAAAAATTCTCAGAAAAAGGGTTTTTTTTAATGGATTAAAAAAATACTGAACTTTTAGAATTAAATACCGCACACAGCATGCCCAGCAAACACAGAGCTATCGGTAAGCAATCGGCCGACAGCCGCTTGCCACTACCGGTGTGTAATGACACGATACCGGTTCCGTTTTTCTTTTGATACGCCGCGCAAGTGCGGCCCGATTCATGAGGCACGCAGCTGATCCAGTATCGACAGAAAACTATGCCGACAGCACGCCAACAGCTATACATATGAATGCCGGTCTCAGCCCGACACCAGCGTCCATTGAAAAAAAAATTCCCTTTCGATGGCGCCATCTATGAGCCATCGTGGAATGCATATTTGAAAGAAACGTGTTTCGGTGCTGGGAGAGGTTGGGTTTGACGCGAAGCACCCAGGGACAGGAAGCAGACGCCTTAACCACTTGGCTACTCAGACTTCATCAGGGGAGGATTCTATGAGGTAATAAGTGGAAGATAAATCGATAAGTAATGGTTTGTCGTTGAAGGTAAATGGTAGATGGGAAAATGAGAATTTTGAAGTGTTTTTATTTTATTTTTTATTTTTTTATTTGTAATTGTCTTACGCGCGTGTATTTATAAATTAATTTAATATTTAAATGAATGGAATAAATATCTTAGCGAATTCGTTAAAGCAAACGAATTTAAGAATAAATTTAAAAATATTTAAGATAGGGGAGACTAGGGAGGGTTTACCCACTTTTTACAAAATGATTTTTTATTTTTTAAATATTGAACGTAGAATAAAGTTTTATATATCATTTTGTTCGTTATACAATCAGTTATCAAAACAAAATTTCTATATAAGTGTAATATATAAGAAATTTGAAAAATTATGTATTTGAATCATGAGAAAATAATGGGTCAAGGCTCCCCACAAATGGGAGGGTTGATCCACTATATGGGAGCCTTGATCCACTTTGTTTTATATTGAAATATTTGTGAAGAGAAATAAAATCATTTTGAAAAAAACAAAATAACTTTATGCTACATGCTTTATTTATTGTAAAAAAAAAAATAATAATAATTTCAAAATATGATGCTTCAACAAACCTGTTTAGGCGCAGTCGCATGTCAGAGGAGAAAATTTTGTTTTAAACAGGATTTTGTCTGAACAGGTATAATTGTATAACAGGGAAAAAGAAATTTTAACATTTAAGACAGTATTCCGCTAGAGACAGGTTCCGTTTCCATAGGGTTTCATGAATTATAATGTTTGGATATAGTAGCCCCTGTCCCGATTTTTTTTGTCTCCTTGTCCTATTTTTGTGACATTCGACCTGACAACTCTAGTTGTCACATAGTTTGGCTTCATCTCACTCTATTCATTATGTTGAAATTTGTCTACATACCTTCCTAAAGTTTTTCGATACATGCTATGTTCTTTTGCAGCTGCATGAGTACGTAACTTATCATTAACATATTTTAATCCTTTCAGAGGCAAAGTACTTTCAGGACTAAAATGCTGAAATAAATGACTGTCACCGGAATATACGAACAAATATATAATAAACGTAATAAACGTATAATAAAAAGATTTCCAAAACCCCTTAATTAACACGTTGCCGACGGGCAATTTTTATCAAATCTGAATTTTAAAACAGTAGAAGCTCCTCCTTGTTCTGAAAGTCTTTTGTAAATTGGTGTTCTAGATAGGTTTCCAAAGTTTATACATCGGTAAATATCTTTCAGTGAACGAATTTAATATAAAATGTGATATAATCTAAAAAAAGATGGACAACATGATTTAAATGTATTTTCTGTAAGGTAGAAGCCACTCCCTTAGTCAATGATGTTTTTTGAATTGAACGAGAATTCTCGTTTCCCGTCGTGAATGTGGTAAGGGAGCCTTGAACTTCTGGTCAAACCCCCATCACATTGGCTGGGTCAAACCTCCCCACATAGTCTTTTTCTAAAGAATAGCAATTATTATGTTAAGCCAAACTTACTTTATAATCTTTATGCCGGGAATGAAAGCTCGATATTTCTGCATTACTTAAAAACTACTTATTTAAATTTCTGTCATATATTTTACCTGAAAAAAGCTTACAAAGTATTTCTAAATCAAAAACACAACTTTTAGGTAGAAAACGCCTCACAGTGAGTTTTTCTGCACCTATTTCGATTATCTGTATGAAACAAAGACTGTTGTTTGAGCATTGCGGTAGCTTTGGTAGACACCTATTGATAGAACTCTGAAATTTTTTAAATATGAAAACTGATGGGTGGGCCAAGCCTCCCTATGGTCAACCCTCCATAGTCTCCCCTATAGATATAATTAAGAATAGATATAAATTTAAGAATAATTAAGTATAAAAAAATATTTTTAGAGGTTTTGTACAGTTAATCAAATTTTCTTATTAGGAATTATAATGTAATTACATGCGTTGCGTTAATTTATAAAGTATGTATTTTTAACGAGGAAAAATTTATTTTAATAAATAAAAAGTTGGTAATTAATAACTTTTAATTAGAACAAGAATTCATTTTATGTCGTTTTAATGATTTGAAGTAGAACATATATTTAATGAGTATGTTACAATATTAATTTGATACTTATCAATATTTTTAACTTATAAATAAAATTAAAATATTAATTTACATATTTTTTTTTCTTTTGGAAGATAATTTTTTTATGGGGGATATTTCTGAATCTTTCTTATAAAATTAAGAATAATTATTAAATAAAAAAAGTGAATTTCAGAGGTTTTTCTCTTAATGCAATTTTCTCTTTAGGAATTATAATGTAATTAAATGTCTTAATTCAAGAAATATATATTTCTAACATAGAAAAACTAATTTTAATAAAAAAATAAATTGGTAATTAATCACTTTTAATTGGAATAAGAGTTCATTTTTTGTCATTTGATGATCTTATGTAGAATATATTTTTTGTGATTATGTAGCAATAATGATTCTTTTACTTATCAACATTTTTTAATCATCAAATAAAATAGAAATAGTAATTTATCTCTTTTTTTTTTTTTTTTTTTTTTGGTAAATTTCTTTTTTAGAACTGGGAGATTTCTGAATCTTTCTTTTAAATTTTAATGCTAAAAAGTTGGGTAGTTTTTATTTTTATTTTCATAGCTTGTAAAATAATTTTAAACACTTTTTTAATAATTTGATTTTTAAATAAAATAAGAAACATAGCTATTGCTTTTAAAATGAATATGTAGTTAGAAAATAATTAATTTATGAAGGGTTTTTTTTCTGCGATTAAGTTTATAATGATTAATAATTTTAAGGAGCGATTTAAAACACTCTTTTGATGATTCAAATACCGTATATACTCGCGTATAAGTCGACACTAAATTCGAGAGGAATAACAGACTGAATACCAGTATTTAAAAAAACCTATCTTCTTATTATCTAAATGCAGAATTTGCTGACATTAAATAAGATGAAGATAGCTACGAGGAAATATTGGTATGAAACACATTTTTTCCACGAATTTAGGGGTCGACTTACACGCGAGTATATACGGTAATTGTAAGTCCTCTTTAAAATGAATTCACTGACAGGTTTTATAAAATAAAAAAATATTGGCTATTTTTAATTTTTTTTTTTTTTTTTTTTTTTTTTTTTTTTTTTTTATCACTGTTAGAATTTTATATGAAATACTTGAAATAATCTTGAAAATCTTATCAAAACTCAAACTCAAACAAAATTAAGAAAAAAAAAATGTCAGCTAAGAGTAAAAATTCCGAATTCGGTCCGATGTTGGCAAATCTAATCGGGCCACTATCAGAAATGACATATCGGTCCTGCGTTACTTGCTGGTGTAAGTCGCTGGCCGATATATAACCATACGGGGATCGATTACGGCAACCGGCAGTCGAAAAAGCAGATTCTTAAGTTTCAGCTGCGACACTTCACCGAAACCACTGTGCCCATGCCGACACTTCACCGAAACCACTGTGCCCATGCCGACACTTAACCGGCACTGCCGGCTGAGGTCCGATCGTGTGCCGAAAGATATGTGTTTGCTGGGTGCTTTTATCTTCATTATATCCATAGATATAACATCTTTTGCCTTGAGAAATGATGCATCAGCTGCCCTCTGACGGAATTTTAACTTCATTTATCTCAGAATGAATTTTTTAACGATTTGTCAAATTTAAAAGAATATACATAAAGTTCCTTGCAAGATATATGTATGAAATTTCAACAGAGATTTTGTGCTATATTTCCAACAAATTGTCTGCCGGATGTTTAATTTTGTATGGTAATTGAAAAATATGCTGATTAATGCAAACTCACTCATAAAAAATTTTATTTTTTTTACTTAAATATTTTTTATGAAATTCATAATCAATATTTTAATAAATCCTGAAGACAAATTAAAATAACACATTTTCTGTACACAAAAGTATAAAAATTTTATAAATCGAGTAAAAACTTCCATCATAATGTAGCATGATATTTGTGTTTTAAAAAATTCAATTTGTAATAAAAATATAATTAATAAATAAAAATGTAATTTGCGTTAAAAAATTCAATATGTTTAAAAATTTAAAATTAAATAAAAAAATATTTAAAATTTTTCATATTTTTTTACATGCAATATTTTTATTATATTAAAGCATATTTCAGAAAAAAATTTCATAAAAAAATCTCTATAAATAAAAAAAATAGAATTTTGAACCCGAACCTCCTTAATTTGCAAAAAATCTGTGCAGACTGCAAACCATCTACTTTTTTTGCTAAATGCAATATTTATTATCTAAGAGTTTAAAAAATATATTTACATATATAAATTCCTAAAAGCGGTGTTGGCATAAAAAATTGAGCCGGTAGGCACAACTGCGCCCGGAACACTTGCTTGGAAATCTCTGCTGTGTGATTTTAATTTATTTTTCTAAATTTGTGCATAAATGTGAAACACCTTTTATTTTATAATTCCAATAGTATTTAAGGAACAAGTGCCTGGTTCTGGCATATGCGAAATGTCATTAACAATTTTAATTGAAAACAAGTAGGAAATTGTACGTCAGACGTGGCAAATGACACTTCGTACTATAACTAGTTTTATAAATATTCAGATCTTGCTGCAATAGCTGTTGCACTCTTACGCAAAAATGCATGAAAACATAATCTATTACGATTATATATATTAAATTTAGTAATACGGAAATAATATAACTCCTTCTTAAATGTAACCATGTCAACCTAGAATCATTACCTATCATGGGATATCATTGAATTAATTACGTATGATAGGATTTAACAAAAAAATCCCTATGGAAACCTAGAATCATTACCTATGATGGGGTATTATTGAATCAATAACGTACAATAGATTTTAATAGAATGAAGAAAACTTTTATTTTTAGGCTTTGATTCGATTTTCATAAAATTTGAAATGACTCGACAAAATTCCGCAACGATTATATATATTAAATTTCAAACCATTCGGTAGGGTAGTTCTTGCGATGATATATGCGGACAAACAGACAGACGGACGGATCAGACGACGACTATAGTGCTACACATTTATATAATTACGAACGAACCTAAAAGTTCTACATTCTAAATGCACTTATCTTTAGAATAATGTATTTCACAAAATGATTTTAACGTGTACTTGAAAATAACGATTTTTTTTTACTTAACTATATTGTTTTAATTACCACAATTCCTGTACTACAAAGCTAATTTTAAATGGTCATCTTAGTAACTGTCGTATATTAACCCCTTGGGGACGTGCGACACGTATACGTGCTGGAAATAGGCCTAAGGATCCTCGTTTATCCTCACCAGTAAACTTTTACTGTAAAATTTGCCTTATTTAATCCGAGCATTTTCCCGATTTGAATAGGCACAAACTTCTGTTTTTTAAAACCGGTAGCAAAGTAATAAACATTTCGTAAAAGGCTCACGTCGCGAAGGGGTTAAAACTTTTACTTAAGACTCTTCAACAGCTTAAAAAAATAGCGTATTTTTTTTTTAAACATTTTAATTGCATAGCAAATTATTAATTCTGAAACTTCATTTACACAAAGTTTAATTAAAATGTTTAGTTAAAAGAAGTTTTTTTTAAATACCTTGATAGTCCAAATTAGTAATTATTTCCAAATTAGCCTCTTAGAACAAAAAAAAAAATATGTGAAAAACAAAATCTAAATTAAAAAAAAATATTTGTCAAATTGTAGGTTAATTCCTTGGATTCAAATTACAGAGTATTTGTGAGATATAATTTTTTTAGGTGCGTTCGTAATTATATAAATACGTAGCACCTATAGTGGTCGTCTGGTCCGCCCGTCTGTCTGTCCATCTGTCCGCATATAACAGCGCAAAAACTACCCAACTGAATGGTTTTAAATATAATATATAGAATCGTTGCTGAATTTTGTTGAGTCATTTCAAATTTTATGAAAATCGAATCAAAACTTAAAAATAAAAGTTTTTTTCATCCTATTAAATCCTATCATACACAATTAATTCGATGATATCTCATGATAGGTAATGATTCTAGGTTGTCATGGTGATTACGTCCTATTTAGGGTAGAGTCATATTATTTCAGTATTATGGAATTTAATATATAGAATCGTAATAAATTTTGTACTCATCCATTTTTGTATAGGAGTGCAGCAGCTATTGCAACATAATCTGAATGTTTATAAAAATAACTATAGACGAACGTACCTCATTTGCCACGTTAGATGTACAATTTCCGACTTGTTATTATATGGGAGGTGCTGTACCTTGACATGGTTACGTAGTGTACAACGAGGAACGAGGTATTATTGGATAGGATGTTCTGCTCACATGTGACATCGCATGCTGAATTTAACTAATGTATAGCGTTCAACGATGAACGGGATATCATTGGATAGAATTATTCATCCGCATCTGACATTGTATACAGACTTTTCTTTAAAATACTTTGTTTGTGTGAAAATTCACTGTCACTGAGACTTATAACATTGTTTTTTTTTTTTTTTTTTTTTGTGTGTGTGTATCATACAGTTATGCAAGCTTTTCAGTGTTGCTACTGTAAAAGTGAGATGTTATGCACAGCTGTATTCTATCTAATCTTTAACCTCGAAGACGCATTGGTATCATTGGATGCATCATTTCATTGGATAGGATGTTTTGCTCACATCTGACATCGCATCCCGAATTTAACTAATAGGTATATAGCGTACAAAGATGAACGGGGTATCATTGGATAGAATTATTCCTTCGCATCTGACATTTCATACACTTTCCGTTAAAATACTTTGTTTGTTTGAAATGTTACTAGGATGTTTTGCTCAATCTGACATCGTATGCTGAATTTAACTAATATGTAGCGTTCAACGATGAACGGGGTATCATTGGATAGGCTTATTCGTCCGCATCTGACATTGCATATTACAGACTTTTCGTTAAAATACTTTGTTTGTTTGAAATTTTATTAGCTCACATCTGACATCTCATACTGAATTTAACTAATATGTAATGTACAACGATGAATGAGGTATCATTGGATAGAATCTTTTGCGCGCATCTGACATTGCATATAGACTTCTTGTTGAAATACTTTTTTTGAAATTTCACTGGCACTGGACTTTTAACATTTTATTTCTATGTATCATACAGCTGTGTAAGCTTTTCAACGTTGCTACGGTGAAAGTCAGATATTTTGCACAGCAGTATTCTAATCTTTAACTTCCTCCGATGTACTCAGATTACTTGGAATACTTTCAGATAAATTAAATTTGTATATTTTACTTTTTGTTAATTTCTATACAATAAATGTTACATATTACTTCATTCTCTGGCTTAAAAATTAAATACTGAAATATGTGCTCTAGAATAATTTTAGTTAGATTAAATGAACCGTAATTTTCGGCGTATCGGTGTCGGATGCAACAGACTTGTTTGAAACTAGAAATTGTATTTATTAACCCATATGCTTAAGAAGCGTGCATTTCAGGATTTTTTTTTTTAAATTCAGAAATTTCGAATTCATACAAGAAATTCTGAATATTATTATTTATGCTTTGTTTAATGACGGACGTTTCGTAACTGCATGCAGTAAAGATTGTGCTTTCGGAATTTCCTGCGTGGATTCGGAAATTCTGAACAAAAAAAGAAATTCCTAAAATGTACGAATATACAGGGTGATTCAAAAAACGCTTACAAAATAACATGGCAAATCAGGCATACAACAAGGATAAAAAATCACATAGGAACACAGGGTGGCTAACCACTTATTGAATCGCAAATACAGGATATTTTCTCCTAACTGAACCCGGGATGACGGTAATAATTTCGAGAAAAACAAAAACATTGTAATGAAAATGCAACGATATGTACCATGTCTTGTGTGAAATGTGATAACATCACGAAAAGATCTGGAAAAACATGTTGCTCAAGCAATCGATGATACCGTATGGATTGATAATCACAGTCCAAAATGTGAGGCGTCAAGTACATACTGCTGGCGCGTATAATGCAAACTTCTAACACTTTTGTTTGGTGTGATCACATTTACAACAACGGTGAGAATGGCTGTTAAATGTTTCATCATAATATACTTCAATTTTATGAAAGTTATTGCCGTTACCCAAATTGAGTTGGGATAAAACACACTGTATTTGTGGCTAAATAAGTGGTTTGCGACCCAATGTTCCTATGTGATTTTTCATCGTTGTGGTACCTGATTTGCCATGTCATTTTGTAAACGTTTTTTTCAATCACTTTGTATATGATAAAGATTCAATTGGGTTTCATAATTCAAAAAAGTCCTTCCGGCCAGTGCCGGGAGGAAGAGGTAGCTTTCATATTCCTTATTTTTAAAAAGCCAACTTATATTATTCAAACACACGAAGCTCAATTGAGTGGAAACCTAATGTAGGAGATTCAATACTAATTTTTATCAATACTAAATCATTATGAATGAGAATTTCGCGAAATTAGTCAGCTTTATCCAAGCTGCTTTTATTTAAAGTCACTTATATTTGGCTGGCAAATTCGGCGATTTCTTAAAGTGCCTGCCATTTTAAGACAACATGGTAGATGAGGCTAACCAGTGAACTTGGTCAAGACCTTAGTAACTGCTGTGCACATGCTCACTCATATCGGAATCGGTTGATATATACGAGTGCTGTCGCAGGCAAAAAATCAGATTTTTCAAAATGTCACCCACTTTAGAAATTGAAACTGCTATATCTGAGGCATTTCTTAAGATAAAGACAAACAAAAATTGCTCCTGAATCCTTATATCAAGGTCAAATACTTAAGAAAGAAACCTTTTTCAATTTCTAATTTTTTTGCACCTCACTTTAAATATAATTTTTTTAAATTTAATGGCCGCCATTTTGAAACAAGATGGCTGATGAAGCTGGCCAGCGAACTTGGTCGAGATATTGATGTATACTATCCACATGCCTTCTTCCATCGAAATAGGCGAATACGTGTGGTATCGCGTGACAAATACAAGATCGTTTCAAAGTGTTAGCCATGATAGAAATTCAAAGTGCTATAATTCAACCACTTTTTAAGATATAAACAAAAGAACAAATTTTCAGAAACAAAAACTGCTCCAGAATCTTTGTATCAAGGCCAAACACATAAAAAAATTCTTTTTCATTTTCCAATTTTTTAATACCTCATTTTAAATTTTAAATTACATTTTTTTTAAAAAATGGCAATCCTTTTGAAACAAGATGGCGAATGAAGCTGGCCAACGAACTCGGTCGAGACATTGGTATGTACTATGTACAGACCAAGTTACATTCAAATCGGTTCATAAATAGGCCTGTTATCGCGTGACAAAAATCAGGTCGTTTTAAAATGTCAGCCACAATAGAAATTCAAAATGTTATAACTCAGCCATTTTTTTAGATGTAGACGAAACAAAACCTGTTCCGGAATCTTTGTATTAAGGTCAAACACGTACAAAAAAAAATCTTTTTCATTTTCTAAGTTTTTGGTATCTCATTTTAAATTTAATTTTTTTTAAATTTTTTTAAATGGCCACCATTTTGAAAGAAGATGGCGAATGAAGCTGGTCAACGAACTCGGTTGAGTTATTTGTATGTACTATGTACACACCGAGGTACATCCAAATCGGTTCATAAATACGTCTGTTATCACGTGGCAAAAATCAGGACGTTTCAAAATGTCAGCCACGCTAGAAAGTCAAAATGCTATAACTCAGCCATTTTTTAAGATATAGACGAAACAAAACTGCTCCCGAATCTTTTTGTCAAGGTCAAACACATAAGAAAAAAATATTTTTTCAATTTTCAATTTTTTGCTACCACATTTAAAATTTAAATTTTTCTTAAAAATTTAAATGGCCGCCATTTTTAAACAAGATGGCGGATGAAGCTGGCCAACGAACTCCTTCGAGACATTGGTCTGTACTATGTATAAACGAAGTTACATCCAAATCGGTTCATAAATACGCCTTTTATCGCGTGACAAAATTCAGGACGTTTCAAAATGTCAGCATCGCTAGAAATTCAAAATGCTATAACTCAGCCATTTTTTAAGATATAGACAAAACAAAAACTGCTACGGAGTCTTTGTATAAAGGTAAAATACATAAGAAAATAATATTTTTCCATTTTCAATTTTTTGGTACCACATTTCAAATTTAAAATTTTTTAAAGATTTTTAAATGGCCGCCAGTTTGAAACAAAATGGCGGATGAAGCTGGCCAACGAACTCGGTTGAGACATTGGTATGTACTATGTACACACCGAATTACATCCAAATCGGTTCATAAATACGAGAGTTACAGTGTGACATATGTCAGATATATATATATATATATATATATATATATCCATTTTGAACGGAGGGTGGTTTCGGGGTCTGGGGGTCATGATCGATGAAAATGTACCAAAATTTTTTGAAATCGCTTTCCTCCGAACGGCTGCAATAGGTAGCTTTTTGTAAAGAAAGCTACCTAAAAGCATGAAGGGAATTTATATATACAGTATGCCCACTAAAGTTCCTTGCCACCCTCTGAACTTCGGAACGGCTGCTGCTCTATTCATAAAAGTGGCGTAGTAAAGTAGCCTACTGAATGAAACTGCCTATGGCGTCACCTGGTGGAAAGCTGCGGAGTTAGAATTCCTATCTCGAAAACGGAAAGGGATAAGGATAAAAGGATTTATAAAGTTGTAGAGCATCATCGATTTAGTACGAAAATACACCTTGTGGACATTATTGCGAAAAATAGAATGGTTAAAAAGCGCATTTGTTTTTTTGTGATTTCCTACATTGTGACGTCACAAAACTTGAACGGAAGGAGAAATGATTATCTTTCGGACAAATGTGCTTCCAACTGTGCATTGCAGATGACGGTGAGAAGTTTGAACTTCTCAAATAACGGTATATTATTATAACTAGTTGTTGTTTTCTTTCTAAGATCGTTTTGTCACGCCACAGTGTAGGAAATCACGAAAACACAAATGCGTATTTTAACCGTTCTATTCTTCGCATTAATGTCCATAAGGTGTCTTTTCGTACTAAATCGATGATGCTCTACAACTTTGAAAATCACTTTTTCCCCCTATCTCTTTCCGTTTTCGATATAGGAATGCTAACACCGCAGTTTTCCACGATGTGTGGCCGTAGGCGGTTTCCTTCAGTAACTCATGGCTACTTTAGTATACCTAGACACCACTTTTATGAATATAGTAGCAGCCTGTCCAAAGTTAAGAGTGGAACTTTATTTAGTGGGCATACTGTATTTTAAATTAGTTATAAACACAAACAAAATGCACCCTCCTAGTCAATAACAGCATCTATATATATATTATACTATCGTACGTGGCACAGAAATCGCGATTATGTGTTAATTGTTTAATAGCAACGCTCGAATGAAACGCATCTCATTGGTTATTGGACAGCATTTAATGCATTTTGTGCAGGGACAGCATTTAATGCATTTTTAATGCAGGGACCCTGTTCCGTCGTCAAATGTCACCATGTTTGTCGCCATCTTACGGATATATCGCCAAATTTGGCGACCAAATTAGTTGCCAAAAGTGACGCCAGCTTGGAGATATCTCTAATATTTCGCCAAGTTACCATAGTATACAGCATTTGTAAACCAATAGGGTTTACTAACTTACAGAAATCAACAAATTGAGATATTTTAATGCAACAAAAACTAATATTAGCTTAAGGGATTATATTAATCATATTTAAGGGAGTCCAAGTAAATTAATTATGAATAAAAGTAACACGATACAATGCTTAGCATGCTTTATCAAACATAAATTTTAAGAGAGACCAAACTGGTCGCCAAGGGCGGCTAGTAGTATTTTATTTAATAAATGAACAATTCTTAAACGCATGTTTTATTTTTTTTTCTGTATTTTGCGTTATATGCATGAAATATCTGAGCATGTTATTTTCAGAATATTTTCTTTGTTATTAGGTTAGTGCAAAAATAATGCATGATTTTACAATTGAACGCATTTTGTACACAGAAATTAATACTAGTGATATGTATTATATATCATTTTAAAGCTTATTTTTAGTTCTTTCTTTGCAAATTGTTTAATGTTATGTAATTTTAATCTGAGATATCAAACATTTTCGCCAAATTTAGTTTGCGAGTTTAATCTCGGTCGCAGTGCATAACAAACTGAGCGAAACATTATAAAAGTTTGGGCGAGGGGAACGTCAACGTAAACATAGTTCAGAGCGAATTTCAAAACTTTCATTGAGGAGATTTTGATCATCAAGAAAAGGATCGTCGCGGGTATCCTTCTGTTGTTGACGATCATCAACTGAAGGCAATATCTGAAGTCTATCCAATCAGAACAACTCGAGAAATTGAGTATGAACTCAACGTTGACAATTCCAGTATCGTTCGCTACTCACAAGGAAGGTCTCCATACGGGTATACTCAGAAAAATCTGAAAAAATTACAGAATGTTCTTCTCATGTGGGTGTATATGTTTATAAAAAAATTCGGCGGAACCTCGATAGAGCGTCCGCAAAAAATAATGAAAATTTCGTTTATTTGGCGATTTATCACCGGTTGAAGATGAAATGAAATTTCAAAATATATATTTTCATGTTGAATACTCTTTAAGGAAAAAACTTTTTATGTTAAATTTGAAAAATAAGTTTAATTTAAATAATTTTAGTTTTGTCATTTTTAGTTTTTTTACTATAGATTTGTCATATATATTTATATTATTTAGAATGAAATGTAGCTATCATATTTTAGGATTTAAAACAAAATTTAAATTGATTTAAATTGTTTCAAGATCACAATGAGTCCGATTGAGCAATGTTGATTTGATTTTGTTGCTATGGAAACAACGAGTTCTTCGATATGGACGTATACACATGGCAAAATTCTTCATGTGAACTTTACTTTTGAACAGCTGCTTCAATTTAAATAATCTTGGATTGGAGGATAAAGCAATGGCAAAATTTCATTCAAATAGGAAATAAAAAGAAAAAAAAAGATGAATTATTTATTACTTTATAGAACATTTAAAATTAACATTGCTGCAAATGAAATAAGTGACTAGTAATTGAAACTTGAAAAATATAAAAGAAACAAATTAAATAATTAATCAAATATAAGCTGGCTATAACTTAAAATAGGTATTTGTATGTTGCAAACATAGAAAGTATTTTTCCAGTGATAAAATTAAATAACGATAGTAACAAGCATCATGTACGTGTAATAATAATAAAAAAACATATATACTAAACTCTTTCATTGATTAAGTCATTAAATACCTCGCATTCTTAAAAACAATTAACAAGCAATTTTCAAATTTATTAAAATCGTTTGCTTTTGGCGAGGGAAAGTCCTGTTCGCCAAATCGCGTGTCACTTTCGTATTTTTGTGCCAAATATCCGAAAGTATTTTATTTTTTTATAGACTTTCTATTGGAATTCCGCTGATCGGAATTTAACTGATCCTTTATTACATACATGAGTTGTTTCAGTACTATTTTTTTCAAAATGTTCTGAGCATGCCCAGTAAGGAGACCTTCCTTGTCAGAGCATATTGGCAAGGTGAACAAACTCGATAAGTGTCAAGAGTTTAACGACAACTCAAGTCTTACAATTGACCCTCCAAAAGTTACACGCGTTAGCTTTCAAAACACTACCTCTTCCACTGTACCCACAGGACCTCTCGCCAGCCGACTACCACTTCTTTAACCCTTCATGTACTGAATTATGAATTCATGAAACATTTATCTTCTAATGCATTTTTCGTGAATTGTTTAGAGTACATTAGAAGATTTAGATAATCATTTAATAAATTTTAGAAGGATTTTAGGAGGATTGAAGGATTTAGAAGGATTCATTAAATTTGAATTTATAGGGACTTTGTGCAATATTTATAATCCTACTCAAATCTTTTATTTTAAATATTTTTCTTAGTATTTTGTAGAATTAGGAAATATACAAACATAATGTTCTTACATTAGAAATATAGAAATATTTCCGAATTGAAAAATACCCCCCCCCTTCTCCCTATGCCATGAAAGCTGAAAAGATGCCGAGGCAAAAGAAATCATCCTTTCAAAAATATTTTTGTTTTGTGTAACCAATAATGCTTTTGGAACAAGATAAAGTAATGTAGCTATAACTCATTCTAAACTGTATTACAACTAATCGATGTGTAAAATGAATTTTATAACAAATTATTTTAGCGGTACTAATAAGTACCGTCAGTAGATAAAGGGTTAAAAACCTAGACACAGAAGCGGATCAACTACCACCTGGGACCCTAGGCTTGACTTTTTTTAGAGATCCCGTCCTCTCCTTCAAAGCAATATATTTCAGTGTTTTCTAGTATTAAAAACAGAAAGAAGCACTTTTCGTGAAGGTAAACATTGAAATTTGATAAAATTCAAAGTGCCATAATTTGGTAAGTTGTGGTCGTATACGAACAGAATTTTTCATATATCATTCCTAGACAGAGAACAGCATTTTTTTAAATATAAATTATTATATGCAGGCAGCATATAAAAAATAATATTTCCTTTTTTAATATGCACACAGTATATGTATACTTCTTATTAAACAAATCCATATCTAAAAGCTTTCTTTCAGAATGGATTTACAATAAATAAACTTACAATTTAACCCACTTTCACACAGGCGTCATGGAAAATCTAATCTAAAAAAAACTTCCTTAGTTTAATAATGAATTTACCAGAATAAAAGGGCAAGGCCAAGTGATGGCTCAGGGCACTAAAAACTATATAAGGAATTATTTTTATATATAAAGAAGAAATTAAGAGTTGATTAGCGTTTAGAATACCACCTTAATCTCAATAACCTATAAGAATTAATAAATGAGTGTAAGAAAGAATACTGTATATCATTTCTCTTTTGCATAAAATATCAGCTTGTTATGAATGAAAAACAACAAAAATATCTTCTCACCGTGGCCTCTTCCTTCCGGAGCCCCTAAGCTTTAGCCTACTCAGCCTAATGGGTAATCCGCCTCTGCCTAAGACAATTGCTTGAGTGGAAAAAAGTTTGTCAATTGAGATTATGTCGGAAACGCCTTTCGAGAATTTGTTGTTTGCAGTAGCCCGAACTTTTATGTCACAGAAATGACTAAACTCATCTCTCGTTGGGAAAATTATACTGATTGTAATGGCTCTTACTTTTATTAAATTATATTTAGTTTGAAAATACGTTGTACAGTTTTAATTCTGAAATGAAAAATCATGCTTTATTTTTGAACTAACTTAATAGATATAATATTCAGTAGGCGTATTAATAAATTATATACCAAGAAGTGCAAGTCAGAAGAAATTTCTTCAAAATTTCTCCAGAATATCTTTGAAGTTTGTTAAATTTGTTCCGAAAAGCTACTAATCCAACTAGCCTTGAACGAAAATTCGGGTGATTCAAATTGTATTTGTGGCAGAATAAGTAGTTTTCGACCATGGTTTACCCAACAAAAATTATTGTCTTAATATTATCCTTTCACCTTTCTTATATTTTCACATTATATTTTCACCTTTCTTATATTTTTTATATTGTATTTTCACCTTTATTATTTTTGAAAGACAAAAAAATAATGTAAAACAGTTTTTTTCCTTTCTTTCATCTAAATCGTCATTTCAAAGTTTCTCTACGTTTTACGCATAAATCATTAGTTCAAATATTTCTACAGTATTTGTAATCCTAATCTTTCTAGTGTAGTAATTTTTCTCTTAAACATTAAATTGGTCTGAAGATCATTTTCTTGCATAAACTTATTAAGGGTATCCGAACACTGAAATAAACCTTATTTTTTGTACACTAAATATCATCACAAAATAAATCAAGTTTTTGTGCGCTACATTAGAAAAAAAATATGCTCCTATTATTATTTCGTAAACTCTTACCACAGTGTGACGCAGCACTTTTCAAGGTACACCTCACATAACTCGCAGCACACTTGACTGACTTAACTCGCGGCACACCAGGCATATCCTCGGGACACACCTGAAATAACTCGAGGCACGATTGAGATTATACGTGCACACTTGAGATAACTCGCGGTACACCAGTGAAAAAACACTAAGTTATTATCATTTTTTTAAAAAATACGCCTCGGCAGATACATAAAAGAGAAAAAAATGTGCCTTTAAAATATTCTAAATTCAGAACAAATAATTTTTCGGAAAATTCTTTTATGCAAAGTGCATTAAAATGACTTTCGTTAAAAGAAATTGATGATTAAAATAACGATTTTTTTTACTTAACTGTGTAGAATTAATTATCACCTTTTTTTCTTTTATAAAACTTTTTTTTGATTATTATCTAAACAACTGCCATATAAAATGTTTTATTTCTTTAATCTAAATTATTATGCAAAAAATAAGACTCGGCATATATATAAAAACAGAGTATTTTATTTTATATTCTAAACACAGTACAAATAAGTATTTCTGAAGATTCTTTTATATAAAGTGTAATAAAAAGACTGTTAATAATGTTGATTATCTGAATTATTAATTATTTTCCAACGAGACTCTTACGTCAAATAATATTTAAAAAAAACCTAATTAAATTAAAATAAAAACATTAAGTGAAGACTTTTTATCTTAAATGTTTTTTGATTAGTGTAAGTTTTAAAACAACCAAATCATAGATTTCTTCATACTTGAAAGTACTATTTTTCTCATGTAACTGTGCAGGTTTAATTAGAACTTTTTTTCTGAGCAAAACAATTTATTTTCAATTACTATAAAGAAAGTGCCCGTAAATTGAAACTTTCATTTCTTTAACATAAATTAATAAAGAAAAAAATCTCAGACAAAACGTAAAAAAAGAATAGTGCATACTTTACATATTCTAATTGCAGAGCAAACTATTTACAGAACTAATTCGTTTTATAAAACGTGCAATTAAAATGTCTTAAACTAAAAGAAGCTTAAAGAATAATTTTTTATAAATGTTGATAATTCAAAATTATTGATATAGTTTTTTTCAGTGTGAAATGTGTAATCTGTTTCTTATACATTTTTAATGCTGATTTAGAAAAAAAATGATCTAAAATTTTGAGAATTTCTGTCTGGGTTGATAAATTTAAATTTAACAACGATGATGACATCAAAACATTTTTATTGGTAAATTGTAAATTACACAAGACACGAATAAACCCGATAACCGTTTACTGCATATAGTAATTATTTAACAAAGAGAGGACCCGAGGTCGGGGACATAGAATGCAGCGACCATTTTTGCATCGATATAGTATAGTCAATAGATAAAAGTATTACAAGGCTAAAATTCAAAATATGCAGGGGAGTCTTAAAAATAATCTCCAAAGTTACTCAATTGTGACGCATTAAAACATAATCGAAAATTTACACGCATTTCTGAGCGGTTAAATGGTGCAGTTGTCAGAGCATTTTAGCTTTTCGCTCTCGGAACTCTGTGGATTCGATAACCTGACAAGACTTTTTTTCGCTATGAATTGTGTCTTCTGAAATTCATTCTTCAATATATGAAAATTTAGAAACTTCTTCACTAGACATTTTTTTCCCCAAAAAATCTTTATTTATTTTAACTACGACATTTTCTAAAGAACTACGTCTAATCTCCGCAAAACATTGAAAACAAAATGCCGTGCTCACTCGGTCTGCAGCAGATGGCTGTTAAAACTTTAAAACAAACAAGAGTAAACATTCTAAACACACCCTGTTTATTTTCAATACTTTACATGTTTTGCTAAAATCCACGTGAAAATCTACGTAATTAATGAATATTAATGCCAATGAAAAGATGTTTAATTGTCGAAAACAGTTATTCTAATTTGAACACAAGATCCGGAGATTAATATATACACACATATATATATGTATATATAAAATTGAAAATTATAATTTTTTTAAATAGTTAAGTATTAGAAAGGATGAATCTGAAATGCCGTATTTCAATTTTATGTAGTACTTTTTAATTGATTTTGCTGAGGAGAACATAGGTCTATTCGTATAAAAACTATAAATATACGATGTTGTATCAATAAGTTTTTGCCATCACATAGAAATAATTGAGTGAAATTTATGAAATTGCTACATTTATTAGTCCTTTTCTATATAGTCACCGTGCACAGTAACATATTTCTGCTATTCCAGGAGGTGCGATAGTAGACCCAAAGGGGGACATTTTTCTAACTTTTGCTGACCCCGCACATGTGACATATTTTGGAAAGGCCTGTGACCACTTTTTCATATTATACACTCCTGAGCCACTCCCCCCAAATTTGCTCCGCGTGGGGCATGAATGATGTCCGAAAAATTTAGAAAAGTGTCCGACAGCTGCCAAATTTAGGGGGGGGGGAGCCCTGGAGGTGCATAGCAAGAATAAGTAGTCTCAGGCTTTTCCAATAATATGTTACATGTAGGGGTCGGTAAAAGTTAGAAAAACGCCCCTTTTGGTCTACTATCGCGCCTTCTGGAATACATCCCCTCCCCTTCTCTTTGAAATACCGGTTGCACAAATGTGTTACTGTGCACACTGACTATATAGAAAAGGACTCATACAATATAGTGATTTCATACATTTCATTCAATTATTTCTATGTGAAGGCAAAAACTTATTGATACTCTCTCGTATATGAATAAAATAAAAATTTTGTCGTCTCAAGAATTGAGATTGTATATTTTTTTCTTTTACTTTTCATTAGATCCGTAAAACTGCCATAAAATTCTAATATATCTCTAAATAAATAAGTGTATATCTGCGCGTGCAGAAGGGCATGTTTTTATTTATATTTAGCTGAATTTTAAATAATATGTATGTTTTATACTTGTGTATCGATTTAATCATTATTTTCGCTGCGGGAAAGAAAAGAAAAGGAAAAGCTGTCGGTATCGAACTCATTGAGTACCGAGAGAGAAAATTTAGAAGGCATGGCGCTCTGCCAAATGTACTATCCGGCCGCCGAGAAATGTGCATAATTTACCCGATTATGTACTAAAGCGTCAAAATTTGATGACTTCGGGGCTTGTTTTTTAAGACCCCCTGCCTATTGCACTTATTCTTGTCATATGTTTATCTATTGACTACAAGGTATTTCAAAACTTTGTGTCAGAAATGTAAAGGCAGGTAGAGGGGACCTAAATAAGCAGATTTAGAATAGGAATGTGGCTGCAGGAATGCAGCATAGAGGCAGTAGTGGGCGCTGTTAAGTTCTGCACATGAAAGTGCTTAGCTGGCTTGAATCGTCATTCCGTCAAGGATTTCAAGCAACATGCATCGTTACACTAATGTGAATCTTGCCGACATACATTTCATGTATGGAACTAAGTAAGGAAATGGCTCATACCCAACGCACGTCCAACAGCCCTTTGAGCTTGTCGAAGGACTATCATCGACAGTGCGCAATACTGCTTCTTCCACTTCTGGAATTCTGCGATATCTTACAGTGTCCGTATCATGTCTGGAAACATAAAACGATCCACTTGAGAACGACTCCCATTGAAGACGTTCTAATGTTCAGGGATCTGGCAGAATCTATTTCTGCTTATTTAGATCCTCTCTACCTGCCTTTACATTTCTGACATACAATTTTGAAACACGCTGTATAATCTATCAATGCATAAAAGGTTGCCGCATTCCTTTGTCCCCGACATCAGATCCTCTTCTTGTGAGAGGTTTCATTAATTTCATCACAGACACCTATACTGACCCAGAAACTATTTGGAATGTGTGGTAATGGTTCACTGTTTTGAACCATCGTAAAAAAATATACAGTCAAAAGTAAATTATTATATGTTTATTGACAATTTCAGTGCAAAAAAAGAGCATCTTGAAAAAACATAAAGTAAATTTGGTAAATTATCTCCAAGTACAACTCTGGTACGATTTTATTAGTAGGAGAGCTGTTGAACATTTTTATGTAGGTATTTGAGGCACCCTGAAAATTTGTACAACACTTCTTTTGTAATGCCTGAATACAAAATCGAATGTCTGGCTGAAGGATCGTGGCCCAAAAACTGTGCCAGACACGTGTCAAGTGCCATTTTTTGACTACCCAAAAAATGTATTTGAGGCACGCTGAGATTGAGACAGAATAATATTTATACTTAGAAAAAAATATTTTGAAAATGACAGACACTTTAGTCGGCCCAAAAACTGTGCCAGACACGTGTCAAGTGCCATTTTTTGACTACCCAAAAAAGGTATTTGAGGCACGCTGAGATTGAGGCAGAATAATATTTATGCTTAGAAAAAAATATTTTGAAAATGACAGACACTTTAGTCGGCACAAAATCTGTGCCAGACACGTGTCAAGTGCTATTTTGCCAAAAATGGCACGTGTCTGGCACAGATTTTGGGCCGACTAACGTGTCTGTCATTTTCAAAATATTTTTTTCTAAGTATAAATATTATTCTGTCTCAATCTCAGCGTGCCTCAAATACCTTTTTTGGGTAGTCAAAAAATGGCACTTGACACGTGTCTGGCACAGTTTTTGGGCCACGATCCTTCAGCCAGACATTCGATTTTGTATTCAGCCATTACAAAAGAAGTGTTGCACAAATTTTCAGGGTGCCTCAAATACCTTCCCTAAAATGTTTAACAGCTCTTGGACTATATAGAAGAAATGTAAATCACAAATCTGCAATTAATTAATATGAAGGTGGTAAAGAATGCATTATTTACTTTATCAACATGCAAACAAGAAAAACTCGCTGAAAGAGTGACAAATAGTAAACACCGGCTATCAAGTCCGTTGTGCATTGGATCAACGTTGGGGGTGGAAGCAGTGTTGTCATGTTTACTCTCACAAAAAGTAGGACAGGGAGTCAGAATAGGAGGGACAGTGGTTTTTTAATCGGGACATAAAATAAATTGAATCCTATCAAAACAGAACATGTCTATAGAGGAATTTTAGCTTAAAAAAATTGTCGTTGGGGTCACCATAACACTTACCCATCATGGATATGCATAATATAAAATATGAAAATAAAACATGTGTAAACTATTTATAAAATGCATTGGAATTCCAAAATAAAATTTAAACGTCAATTTAAATATTTTTAATACATTATACTGATCTATTACTGAAATTCGGGTACTACTTGATTATCCCGTCGACCCATTTTGACAAATTATATAAATCGCCAAACTACTCGCAAAATTATACAAATTGGCATAATTTTTATTTTAAATAACGAAGAAACAAATAAATTAGTAAAAGATTAATAAAAATACGAATAAAACGTCGAATTAAAAATTACTTGATGACGCAACAGACACGTGTAACGTGTTTAATGTCAAGTGAATGTGATATTTACGATGAGCCATTATTGGCATTTAATCTGATAATTTGTCGATAGTTTTTTGGTCGACGGGATAATCGAGTAGTACCAAATTGCGTAAAAGAAACATCTTTATAACTCCAAAAATGATAATCATATTAACTAACAGTTTACTGCGTCGGATTAAGTATCTTATTTTCAATTAAAATACATCTTTGAATTAAAATTTCAATGAAATACAGGGTCATGAATCTATGTTTTTTTATTGTCTTTTATATCCACTCCTTAAAAAACTATTTCGAAAATTTTTATATACCTTTTATCAGAACGACTATTTCGAGAGTCCGAAAAAAATAGTTCCGGATAATCGAAGCTACTGATATTCAATAGGATTCTTCCTATTGTTACATACTAAGTACACACCAAATTTCAAATCTCTAACTCCATTTATTCCGGAGATAGAGCGCTTACACACACATACACACACACATACGGATGGCAATTTTTATTTTCTAAAAATATGTTTTTCGGAATCTCCAGTGTCTGAAACGTGTAAATCCGTCAAATCTTTTAAAGATTTTTAAAACGATTACAAGACACCCTATACTACGTATGATGGGCAAGTAAAAACCGTAAAAATTTCATGGTCCTGTCGGAAAGAACACCATACAAATCTGTCTGCTAAGATGAAAACCTGTCTTAAATTTAATCTTTTTCTGGTCACTTGAGATTCCGTCTAAGTGAGTCTTGCTGCGCTAAATAAACATCGCTCGGAAGCGAGACGAAATTCCGTACTGGAGAGGTTTTTAACTGCAACATATTCTCTTCCATAGTACAGCAAAGTCACAATAATAATTTAGTTGTGCTTTTTACTTTCATCTATCTTTAACCCTTTCTATACTGACGGTACTTATAAATACCATTAAAATAACTTGTTATAAAATTCATTTATTACATCGATTAGTTGTAATACAGTTAAGTATGAGTTATAGATACATTACTTTATCTTGTTCCAAAAGCATTATGGGTTACACAAAATAAAAATATTTTTAAAAGGATGATTTCTTTTGCCTTTGCATCTTTTCGGCATCCTTGGCGTTGGAGGGGGTGGAGGGAAGGGGTGCTGGGAAGGGGTGCTGGGAAGGGGGGATTTATCAATTCGGAAATATTTCTATATTTCTATTGTAAGAACATTATACTTGTATATTTCCTAATTCTACAAAATACTAAGAAAATGATTTAAAATAAAAGATTTGAGTGGGGTTATAAATATTGCACAAAACCCCTATAAATTCAAATTTAATTGACCCTTCTAAATCCTTCTAAAACTTATTAAATGATTATGTAAATCTTCTAATGTAGTTTCAAAAATTCCCGAAAAATGCTTTAGAAGATAAAATTTTCTTGAATTCATAATTCAGTACATAAAGGGTTAAACGAAGAAAGTGTTGAAAAGTTTCGATAGATTTACATGTTTTAGGGGTAAGAGATCCCGAAAAACACGTTTCTTTAAAAATGAGACTGTGACTCCGCCTGTCTGAATGTGATAGAAATTTTGTGGGCGAACTGTCTCAAGAACTAATGTGCGGAATTTAATAAGAAATTATATTCAGTTTGTCCCTGATAAATTGGTGCTGATTAGTTTTTTGTTTAAATCGCCTAACAGGGCCTCTGTTATGCTGCATTTTTCACGATTTCAGCAATAGGTATGCACGAATTTTTTATCAAATTTAAAATTCAGGTATAGCTTGGTGAATATTGGTGCTGATTATATTTTGGAGTGAATCGTCCAATAGGGGGCTCTGGTGTGCTGCATTTTCACGATTTCCTTAATATCTCTGTTTCAAGAACTAACGCACGAATTTTAACTTCAGATTCAGGTAGATGTTAACACAAGTTGTTGCTGATTAGATTTTGGAGTTAATCAGCCAATAGGTAGCGTAGTTATGATAGATTTTTCACGATTTTCGCATTACTTCTATATCAAAAACTAATGCACAGATTTTATCGAACTTCAGATGGAATTAGACATTGTCATAAGTTGTTTTTGATTAGGTTTTGGTGTAAATCTTCCAACAGGCCTCGCTGCATTTTTCAGGATTTTCGTGATTATAGGGATAGTCCTATCTCAAGAACGAATGCACGGAATTTCACATCTTTAGAATCCTCATGATGGTTATAGATTGCCATTTAATTTTGTCGCTGTGATAGCGAATTCTGAAGTATAAACATGTATGAGATAGAAGAAAGTTTCGGAATTTGCGCATAGGATTCATAAATGATCTTCATAAATGATTGCTACTGTATTCATTTCGAATGCTAAAAAGTGTAAATTAAAACTTCAAAACTAGTAAAAATACGTTTATTTCCACTGTTGACATGTTCCGACTCACCCCGCGTCATTTTAAAAAACAAACGAATGAAGGTCAATATCTGAAAACTGGACAATTTCACTCCGGAATTTTTATTTTTTTTTTCAATTAATGTACCAACTTCCAAATGCAAATATATAATATGATACATGTTTTGTCATTTAAATTCTGTAGTGTTTTGAGATCACGGATGTATATTTTATGCGTAGGATAAACTTTTATGGAAGGAAGTGCCTGTTAACACCATAATCAGTGGCTAATAATCGGGACTGAGATGATAGGGACTGAGGTGATGTTTTTGTCTTAGCAACTGCACATTTTGTTGGATCATTTTGCACACATGTGAATTATTAAATATGGCATGTGACATTTGTATGTTACATAAATAAAGTTGCAATTTTTTTTTTTTTTTTTTTTTTTTTTTTTTTATAAATAACAATTTAAATATGGGGACATGAGTGATGCTATAAAAAAAATATCCTTCCCTATTCAGAACAAAAACTAAATAGTTCTAAATATGAAACAAACAGAAGAACGACTTACTTTCAGCCATGGTGGCTAGTTGAACTTTAATTGCTGTTGCAATGGAAATAATTCTGCCAGCGCCATCTAGTATCTGTTAACCTAAATGAGAGTTTAGAGGGACTGAGATGATAGTCAACGTCAGGGACAAATATATTTACTACAATATTTCACTACACAATCTATAACAATAAAGAATAATTATATTTTCCCATACTGTATATATATATATATATATATAGGTATAAATATATAACAGCAAAAGTTAATAATATTTATAGAAATGTTTACAGCATACAATTAATATTGGATATTTGTACCTGAGGACAGAGACTGAAATGATAATTTCGTTTGCTTAAAGCTTAAAATTAATTATTTATACATCATTATATGTTCATTTATCATTGGTAATTGTTATAAGAAATGTTACAATATATTACATTTTTCAGTTTTTGGTTTCAGAATAATTAATGAAATATTATTCGCAGTGGACTCAAATTGTCCGATTTTCAGATATTGACCCGTAAAGCTATTCTAAATTTACACAGTCTATGACACGCCATCATTCAGCTTTTCACGTATTCTTTCCTATTATGCCGTTATTTTTTATTTTACTTGGATGTTTATTTTATTTTTATTTTCATAATCATTGAGTAGCTCGAGACATATTTTTGGTACGTCAATTGTTAAAAGGTGTAAATTAAATCTTTAAAACCAGTGAAAATGCGCTTATTTCCATTGTTGACATGTTTCGACTCACCCCGAGTCATTTTCAAAGACGATTAGCTTTATTTATCTGTTTTTGAAAATGGTTCAGAGTGAGTCGAAACATGTAGACAGTCGAAATAGGCGTATTTTTACTGGTTTTAAAGTTTTAATTTACACCTTTTAGCATTTTAAATCAATATATTAGTATAAGATGTTAATTTGTTACATATTTACATAACTATCGAAGATTGCTAGTGTGTTTTATCGTACTAACTGAACACTATATTCTTAGAGAGTAAAATCTGTGAAAGTGACTTCGCTCCGGAACCAGACAGAACTCCGTACTGGAGAGGTTTCTCACTGCAACACATTCTTTTCCATAGTTACAACATAGGCATAATAATAAATTAGTTGTGCTTTTTTTTTAAATGATTGCGATTTTTCGGATTACTATTTCTCATTAATAAATAACTCCGTCTCTTAAGGAGTCTCAGGACTCTTACAGCTTCATAATTTTCGAAATTTTAATTTTTTTTTTTAGATATTTAACTCCTATCTTTTCTGAACATTTTGATATAATTGTTTCCTTGAAATTCCGATTAGAATAGAAGTTATGGCTTTTAGAATTATACCCGCTCAATAGCTGAAGCAGTGTTTCCGAAATTTTGAAATCATTTTTCTCTAAATGACGTTTTTGGGCATAACGCGCACAATATTTCAAAAACTTCAGAATATTTTTTCATGAAAATTTCAAAACATATGTTTCATGTTAGTTTGTATAAACTGAACCTAAAATTTCCTGTTAGGTTGTTATACTGTTGAAAATTTCAAAAATTTGCATTAGCTAAATACAACTTTTTGTTAAAAATACAAAAATACTTTAAATACAAATTTTTTTAGGTTCAGAGTAATTGATACAATCAGAAATATAAGTAGGTACTAATATTAAGATCCTAGTTGCAATATTTATTTTGTAATAGTGCGCAAAAACTGTTATATCAATTTTCTTCTCGTTAAATATCTGACAGTTTGCAGCCCCCTGTAAATGCTAATTCTGCATCTTGCAATTTTTTAAATACAGAAAATGTATAAAAAAATGATAAAATAAAATGAGGTCAAAATAAACCTATGTTGATGATCTGCGAGTACGAGACAACTTGGAATAATTATTTTACACAAATTATGAGTAAACGATATAAGCTTGGATAACTCGATAAATAAGGTACCTGAGTCCAATATGTCCCGGGTCCCAATATGGCCCACGTTGTATATTTCATTTACTTTCTTTTTAATTCAGTAGATGGTAGTATATGTTCGATACTCAGGACGATAGAAAGTGGGAAAAAATAAAGGCGAAGTCGTATCACGTGGGCAACGCTACTGGCAGAAGAAGTGAAATTTTCGGCCAAAAAATCGTGTTATTATTTCTTAAACATAAGGAATAGTTCGTATTACTAATATTTTTTAGGATTTAATACAAAGTAAAAATGAATATAATAACACCGTTAATCTACTTTAAGATACTATCAATAGTTTTATCATTACTTATTAGCATATCCGTTTTTGGGGGGCAAAATGAAAAATGGCGGAGATTCCCATTATGGCCAGGGTGAGCCATATTGGGATTATTTTTCTGTTATGTTTTTTTTATACTGATTTAGCTGCCTTTTTTATTATTAGCCATAATTTTGTTTCACTTCTGTTCTCCAATTATTAAATTTCTTAGTAAAAATAAAGAAATTTTTTTAATTTTTTTTTCGTTTTAATAAAAAAAAATGTTTGCGATTTTTTGTAATTTTCCTAGTCTTAAAAAAAATGCAATTATATATATATATATATATATATATATATATATATATATATTACATATAAAAATTTGCAATTCTTTTGCAATTTCCTAATTTTATTTCGCAGTTTTCTAAAAAAGTGGATCATATTGAGAACGGGGTGTTTCCATTATGGTCTATATGACACTTTTTACATTTCAGCTTATATAATTTTTAATAGTATAATTACAAGTATAAAGACTTTTCTTTTATTTACCACATTAATTTCTCTAAGCAATAGCATAAATAGTTTCAGGGAAAAATAATATTAACATGGTGAGAAAAGCAATCAAACGTTAGGTAGGCCATAATGGGGCCAGATACCTTAGTTAATATCGAAGTCAATATACCAATAATCCTACTCGTAAAAACAAAAATATACATGATATTTTCAAATTTAGAAGCGCGCTTTTCTACTCAAATTTTCATAATGTCATACTTCCAATAACAAAACATAGAAAAAACTTTACGTTATTCTTCATAGATCAATATTTTAAATTTGTAGTAGTTTATTGTGACATGTAGCAAACTGCTTCAGGCGATAACATAAACATTTTATAAACACATGTGACACAATTCAGCATTAAAATAGTGCTGTAGGCGATAAAATTGTCATTTTTATTCACAAAATAAGTCAATAAATCGATAAAAAAGCTTTATAGCCGTAGTTATTGGCATTTGTGAGTTACATGTTTTTCCGGGTACTATGTATTCTAAAATAAAAGTGACATATGTATGGAATTTAAAAATATAATGCGAATTTAAATTATGCAGGCCGGCCGGTGCATTTATGCATCATTTATAGAATTATTGTTAAGAAATTCTAAATTCTCTCCAGAAAGACTTATTGTGTAGTTATTTTTTATTAGTATAACGATAAATATTTCGTGAATAAATTAAATAAAATTTTATATTAACATTTTTCAAGTTTGAACTAGAAATTTGCGAATAAAAACCACCAGATTTGGGGACACCGTTTGCGGCTTGTTAACCCTTTATGTACTGAATTATGAATTCAGGAAAATTTTATCTTCTAAAGAATTTTTCGTGAATTGTTTAAACTACATTAGAAGATTGACATAATCATTTAATAAAATTTAGAATGATTTTAGAACGATTGAAGGATGTAGAAGGAATAATTAAATTTAAATTTATAGGGTTTTTGTGCAATATTTGTAACCCCACTCAAATCTTTTATTTAAAATCTTTTTCTTAGTATTTTGTAGAATTAGGAACTGTACAAATACAATGTTTTTACAATAGAAATATAGAAACATTTCCGAGTTGAAAAATTCCCTGCCCCCGAACGCCAAGAAAGCTTAAATGATGCAAAAGCAAAATAAGTCATCCTTTTAAGAACATTTTTGTTTTTTGTAACCTATAATGCTTTTGGAACATGATAAAATAATGTAAACTCATTCTAAGCTGTATTACAACTAATCGATGTATTACATGAATTTTATAATAAGTTATTTTAATGGTACTTATAAGTACTGTCAGCAGATAAATGATTAAAGTATTAATCTCTTGCGCTTTGTGACGTACGCAGCATACGTCATGTTATTTTGATCATTTCCAATAATGACGTTCGACCACACGTCAGGCAATAGGTGCGAAAATGTGTTCCCTTGCAGTCGTGTTGTTGTTTTCTTACAAAGTCGTAAAAAGAAAACTAGTCGGTTCGTGTAGGGAGGCGTGTTGGGATACTCTGTTTATCTGTTCTGGTTGCATAGATTTTCTATGGCATTGTAATTAAAGCTATTTTGATACCTATCACAGAGAGTAGATTATGAAACTATACTTCCATGATAAATTTTGTTTTGTATGCATTTGATGTAGTATTCGTATTTGATTTATGTAATTATTAGGTACGTGCATAATTATATAAATAGGTAGCGCTTATAGTCGTCTTTCGGCACGTCTGTCTGTCTGCCCGCTCGCCCGTCAGTTCGCATGTAACAGAGCAAAAACTACCCAACCGAATGGTTTGAAATTTTAAATATATAATTGTTGCAAAATTGTGTCGAGTTATTTCAAATTTTATGAATATTGGATGTATAGTTTCATTACAGAGACAGTCAAACGTTTTACGTTACATTACGGCCAATGGGGAAAAATTATTTCAAGTGCATTTTAATGAAGTTACAGCCTATCGAACAGAATGAAGTTGATATGAACTTATGAAGTGCACTAAAATGTACTTTCAGTACAATATGCGGTGTAAAAAATATTTATAAAGCTAGTTGTAATACGAACGCACCTCATTTGCCACGTGCAATTTCCAACTTGTTTTGTATTTGCATTAATTATGTTAATTTGTAAATGTGAATTACAGTTTAATTAAAATTGGTTAAATAATTAAACTTGATTAATTAAATTTGTTTTTTTTTTTACAAGCTCATCAACTGATATTACATATAGTTATCATACTCTAATCATTTCGCATGGCCGACAAAGTTTCCGTCCGAAAATTAATATTATTACGAAGCCTTGTGACTCGTGACATACATCCGCTAGCAGCTTTAGAGCGCAAGAGTTTAAGAGGAATTTATAAAAGATAGATAATAGAGGTTTAAATGTTTATTAATTATCGTTCACATCATTCTGGGGAAATATTTAATTAGGATTATTAGAGGGGCTCCGCCCCTTCTCGTTACGTTCATTAACCCCCCGCGTATTCGCTTCACGATTCTGTTCGGTATCGGAAACAATCCCTATTTTCTAGCCAACCCCAGGCGTAATTGTTTCGCGTTTCCATTTAGGATCGCTTTGCGATCCCTTTATTTCTATACATTAAATTTTTATATTCCAAAAGCAGATGACCCCTCATTTGAGAGTGCTCCAAAAAGTATGCTGCCAAAAAAAATATATATATATGAGAATTTGCTGCACGAATACAATTTGGGTCGAAATTAGGCCAATGCGTACCGACGCGATATGCCGTCAAAGAATGAGGCAAGGAAAGATAATCACAACGTACTATAAATCGATAATTGGAAAACAATCGTTCACTTAAAACAAGTCTTCAAGATGTGAACAACTAGCAAACCCCGCGGCTTTGCTCGCGTAATAGTTGAAATATGCCAAGTGATATTTGCATGACTATTTTTTTTAGAAGAACAATTTTTGAAATAATTCAACAATTACAAATTAAGCCACAGTTTGACTAAACTTCATTATAAAAGTGCAATAGACAGAAATGAAATTTTAATTAATAAAAATAACTAAAACTAATTCTAATTAAATGATAATTTAGAAAGTATTTTGTGACATTTATGCTCATTTCAGTATTCATTTGAAGATTTGAATTTTTTATAAACCAACTTAACACATTTACATCTTAAAATTAACCATCATGCCAAATCCCAAGCTTCTTGTCTAACAGTCTACCACCTCTCTGGTGTTAGTGGCACCAACATAAAATGCCTAAATAGAGTTGAAATAGAATGTCTCGAAAAATGCTGAAACCATTAATTTGCCAACATTAATCTTGAAATCGGTTGGTATTTTCTAATATTTTATGGAAAACGGAATTTAGGTGTTTTTAAAGGCTTTCTTGTTGTTCCTGCCAACCAGGTGGTAGTGACACCGGCATAAAATATAGACCGTATAGGATCAGGGACTATCACTCTTGATTCGCAACAAATAACCTGTAATAGGTTTATTATTTCCTGAGATTTCTTAGAAATCGTAATTTAGAACACTTTTAGAATCCTTTTCGCTCCTTCCCTTCGCTTCATCCCTTTATAATTTCGAATTTATTTTCGACTGTTCTTAGAGAACACTTATATTTGAAAGGTAACTACCGTGCTATATTTAAAGTTTCTAGCCTCTTCAATACCGCAGAAATCGCAATTAGAAAGTTTTTGCTCCTGCAACCTTCTAGGGTTTATGGCACCGACATAAACTATAGCTTATGTTTGAGCAGGTTCTATCACCATCAATTTGCAACTATTATGTTTGAAATCGGTTTCGCATTTTATACGATTGCATACAAAACGTAATTTAGAAAGCTTATAGAACGCTTTTCGCTCACTTCATCTTTTTAAATTTGGAAGTTTCTTTCGACAATTCTTAGAAAGCATTTGCATCTTTGAAGTAATTACCATTCCAAATTTAAAATGTCAGACCCCCCTCAGTAACACAAAAAAACGCAATTTAGAACACTTTTTGCTCCTGTAACACCCAGTGGTAGTGACAACAATGTAAAATATAGGCTATGTTGGAGCGGGGACTGTCATCATCAATTCTAAATAATTACTTCTGAAATCGGTTTATATTTCCTGAGATTGCGTAGAAATTGCTATTTAGAACGTTTTTAGAACTCTCTTCGTTCATTTTCACCCCTTTTAAATTTCAAATTTTTAAGGAACTCTTCTCAGAGGGCATTTACATCTCACAAAAAATTAAAATGCTAAATTTCAAATTGCTAGCTTCAGTATCATAAAAATCACGATTTAGAACTTTTTTAAAATGCAACCGCAATGTGGTAGTGACGCCGACATGAAATAGATCCTATATTGGAGCAAGGGCTGTCATCATCAATTTCCAACCGTTACTGTTGAAATCAGTTGGGTACCTGTCTGAGATTGCGTAGAAATCGCAATTTAGATCGTTTTTTAGAACGTTTTTCGTCCATTTTCACTCCTTTTAAATTTCGAATTATTTAAGAGATGTCCTGAGAGATCATTTATATCTTATTAGTAACTACCATGTCTTGTTTCAAGTTGCTATCCCCTGAAGTATTACAAAAAAAAAAAAAAAAAAAAAAAAAAAAAAAAAACGAAAATTAGATCGTTTTTTGCTCCTTCACCCCCTTTAGGGTAGTGGCACCGACATGAAATACAGCTTATGTTGAAGCGAGGGCTGTCACCATCGTTTTCACTCCATTATTTTTTAAATCGGTTCGCTATTTCCTGAGACTACGTAGAAATCGCAATTTAGAAAGTTTTTTAGAACACTTTTCGCTCATTTTCACCCCTTTTGAATTTCGATTTTTTAGGAAACATTCTTTGAGATCATTTGTATCTTACAAATAACTGCCCTGCCTAATTTCAGGATTCTAGGCCCTTCAGTAACACAAAAAAACGCAATTTATAGCATTTTTGTTTCTGAAACCCCTAGGTGGTAGTGACACCGATATGAAATAGAGCCCATGTTGGAGCAAGGACTGTCATCATCAATTTCCAACCATTACTTATGATATAGGTTGGGCATGTTCTGAGATTGCGTAGAAATCGCCATTTAGAACGTTTTTTAGAACTCTTTTCGCTCCTTTTCACCCCTTTTAAATTTCGAATATTTTAAGAAATGATCTTAGAGATCATTTATATCTTATACGTAACTACCATTCCAAATTTCATGTTTCTAGGAACTTTAGTAACACAAAAATCGCATTTTCGAACGTTTTTTGCTCCTACACCCCATTTGGGGGTAATGGCACCGACATAAAATGTAGCCTATGTTGGAGCAAGGGTTGTCATCATCGTTTTGACACCATTATTTTTTAAATCAGTTTGGTACTTCCTGAAATTGCGTAAAAATCTCCATGTAGAACGTTTTTTAGAAGTCTTTTCGCACATTTTCACCCCTTTTAAATTTCGAATTTTTTAAAAAACGTCCTTAGAGATCATTAGTATCTTACAAGTAACTACCATTCCAAATTTCATGTTTCTAGGCCTTTCAGTAACACAAAAATCGCATTTTTAGAACGTTTTTTGCTCCTGCACCCCCTTTTGGCCAGTGGTATGGACAAAAGATATAGCCTATGTTCTAAGTTGGACTAACACCATCATTTTGATACCATTACTTTTCGGATCGGTTCGGTAGATCCAGAGCTTACCTCCTACAAATAAACAATTTTTACCTCTTTATAATATGACTAGCGAACTTGCCCGGCATTGCCCGGGTACGTCAAAAAACAGCAGGAATTGCGAAAAAGCTCTGAAAATCACAATAAGATATCGCGAAAAAATTTTTAATCGATGCGCAAATTTCGAAAAGAAAAAATATATATATATTGTCTTCAAAGATTGAAAGTTGATTCCTTTCACTAATATGGAAAAATTTCATCAGACTGTATTTCATCAGACTGTTAAAAGAGGCATGCTATTTTTATCTGGCATAGAAACAATTTACACTTTACATTAGCACGCTTAATTCGATTGATAGGCGGGATCTTTCTCATGCCTTCTTTTTTTATTTTTTGATTGTGTCTCTACAGTTGCATCATATTTTTCCAACGTATAAATTCTTGTCATAAATTTTGTCTGCAATATCTTTTATTTTCAATTGCATATGGCTTCAAACGACTCGCGCGCCTAATTCCAATGGTTTGGCAAACCCCCTGTAAAATGCGGCTTTGTGGCTTTCGGTTGTTCATACTTTCCCGATTATCTGGTTGGCATTAATATTCATATTTTGACCTTTCGCCCTCCTCATTGGGAATTCGTTAACGGAAATTAATACGTGTCTCATCTCAACTTAATTCTCGCCAGGTATCTACTGGTTAACATTTTCTGTAAATTGCCCCTCGCCAATAACCCTCCTCTCTCAGAATTTTAATGACACCACTTCTCTTTTGACTGTCGGGCTGATAAAATAAATATGTACTACGTTTTCTCTCCCCTCCTGCATCGGCATTTGCGTCTGAAAATCTCTCGAAGTGTGTTAAAGAACCTGGTGATTAATAAACAGCGTTCAGATATTCTTCGATATTCGTCTATTGATATAAAATGGCTTCCTGTCCTTTATTCAAATAATTAATATTTAGTTAAAGGCTTTCTGATGTTTCTGAGATATCATCGAGAATCACCTATACGATAAATATCAACATAACACTTGCTAAGCATTGTATCATGCTACTTTTATTCATAATTTAAATTACTTGGATTCTCTTAAACATAATTAATGTAATCCCTTACGTTAATATTAGTTTTTGTTGCATTAAAATATCTCAATTTGTTGATTTTCTGTTAGCAAGTAATCCCGATAGCTTTACAATGGAAGTCTATGGGAATTTGGCGAAATATCAGAGATATCGCCAAGTTGACGTCACTTTTGGCGACTTATTTTGGCCGCCAAATTTGGCGATATATCGCCAAGTTGGCGACAAACTTGGCGGTATTTGGCGACAAAGCTGTTCCCCCCCCCCCCTCCCTGCGGTAACTCCCTTATAAGTATGAAGATGCATTAAATGTTGTTCAATAAACGCATAAAAATTCGCTAAAAATTCAAAAATCGCTGTACGAATTCCGAATAAACTTTTTTGAAAAGAGAACAAAATTTACTATATTGGGTTAAAAGAAAGAAACAGTATTATTTTCACTAATGTGGAAAAATCGCCTCGAAACTTAAAAAAGTGCAAAAGAGTGCATAAAAAATTAAATTAAAAAAATCTAATCAAAAAATCGAAAATCGGGCTTCGAGGTGCAAAACTTCGTATATAGACGTACCTTTTCCCCAAATTTTGTAGTTCTACGTGCAGTGGTCTCTTTAGAACACCGTCGACACACTCACACACAAACTTCTTTCTTTATTATTATAGATGTTATAGCACGGACTGTCACCACTGATTTGCAACCATTACTTTTGAAATAGCATTGGTATTTCCAGAGATTGCGTAGAAATCGCAATTTACAACGTTTTTAGAAAGCTTTTCGCGCATTTTCACCCCTTTTTAAATTTCCAATTTTTTCGAAACTGTTCTTAAAGATCATTTATATCTAATAAATATGTACCTTGCCTAATTTTAAGTTGCTAGCCCCTACCGATCACAAAAATCGAAATTTAAAACGCTTTTTTGCTCCTGCAACGTCTAGGTGATAGTGATACCGACATAAAATAGCGTCTATGTTACAACAGAGGCTATCAGCATCAATATCCTACCATTAAGTTTGAAATCAGTTTGATTCTTCCTGAGAAATTGCTGACAAATCGGCATTCAGAAAGTTTTTAGAACGCTTTTCGCGCATTTTGCTTCTGAATCTTCTCTGGGGTTGTGGAAACAGATATAAAATATAGCCTATCTTGGAGCAAGATCTGCCACCATCATTTTTACACCATTATATTTGAAATCGGTTCAGTACTTCCTGAGATTGCATAGAAATCGCAATTTAGAACGTTTTTTACAACGCTTTTTTCGCATTATCATCCCTTTTAAATTTTGAATTGTTTAAGAACTGTTCTTAGAAATCCTTTATATCTAATAAGTAGCTAATATTTCAAATTTCATATTTCTATGCCCTTCAGTAACGCAAAAATCGCATTTTTAGAACGTTTTTTGCTCCTGCAACCTATTTTGGGTAGTGGCACCGACATAAACATAGCCTATGTTGGAGCAAGGGTTCTGACCGTCATTTTAACACCATTATTTTTTAAATCGTTTTGCTATTTCCTGAGATTGTGCAGAAACCACCATTTAGAACGTTTTTAGAACGCTTTTCGCGCATTTTCACCCCTTTCAAATTTCGAATTGTTTAAGAACTGTTCTTATAAATCCTTTATATCTAATAAGTAGCTAATATTTCATATTTCTAGGCCCTTCAGTAACACATACATCGCATTTTTAGAACGTTTTTTTCTCCTCCACCCCCAAAAGGGTAGTGGCACCGACATAAAACATAGCCTATCTTGGAGCAAGCGTTATCACCATCATTTTGACACCAATATTTTTCAAATCAGTTTGGTATTTCCTGAGATTTTGTAGAAACTACCATTTAGAACGTTTTTTAGAACACTTTTTGTGCATTTTCACTCCTTTTAAATTTCGAATTGTTTAAGAACTGTTCTTAGAGATCATTTATATCTTATAAGTAACTAATATTCCAAATTTTATATTTCTAGGCCCTTCAGTAACGCAAAAATCGCACTTTTAGAAAGTTTTTTGCTCCTGCACCCCCTTTGGGGTAGTGACACCGACATAAAACATAGCCTATCTTGGAGCAAGCGTTGTCACTATCATATTGACACCAATATTTTTCAAATCGGTTTGGTATTTCCTGAGATTTTGTAGAAACTACCATTTAGAACGTTTTTTAGAACGCTTTTTGTGCATTTTCACCCCTTTTAAATTTCGAATTGTTTAAGAACTGTTCTTAGACATCATTTATATCATATAAGTAATTAATATTCAAAATTTCATATTGCTAGGCCCTTCAGTAACGCTAAAATCGCATTTTTAGAACGTTTTTTGCTCCTACACCCCCTTTGGGGTAGTGGCACCGACATAAGATATAGCCTATGTTCTAAGTTGGACTAACACCATCATTTTGATACCATTACTTTTGGAATCGGTTCGGTAGTTCCAGAGCTTACCTCCTACAAATAAACAATTTTTTCCTCTTTATAATAGGAGTATAGATGACTAGCAAACCCCGCGGCTTTGCTCGCGTAATATTTGAAATATGCCAAGTGATATTTATCTGTCTAATTTTTATTAAAAGGTACTAACTAAATTTTTATTTTATTAAAAGGTAATATTTTATTTTATTAAAAGGTACTTATTACTTTTAGGAATAATTGAAAAAATTACTATTTAAAACACAGTTTGATTAAACATCATTGTTACACTGCATAAGGCAGAAATGAGATTTAAATTAATAAAACGAAATAAAACTAAATAAGTAATAATTTAGAAAATATTTTGAAACTTTTATGCTCAATTAATACGCTCATTTCAGTATTCCTTTGAAGTTTTGAATTTTTTAGAAACCATCTTCTTACATCTTAAAATTAACCATCATGTCAAATTCCAAGTCCTACCACCTCTCTCAACATAAAGGGCTATGTTGAAATAGGAACTGTCACCATTAATTTGCCAACATTAATTTTGAAATTGGTTTGTTATTTCCTAATATTCCACAGAAACGTAATTTAGAGAGCTTTTAAAGGCCTTTTTTAGAGCGTTTGTTGTTCCTATGAACCCCAGGTGGTACAATCATCGGCATAAAATATAGCCTGTGTAGGATCAGAGACTGTTACCATTGATTCGCAACTATTACTTTTATATTTGGTTTATATTCCCTGAAATTGCGTAGAAATAGTAATTTAGGACTTTTTTAGAATGCTTTCGCACCTCCCTTTCACTTCACCCCTTTTTAATTCGAATTTATCTTCGACAGTCCTTCGAGGGCATTTATATTTTATAAGTAACTATCATGCCGTATTTAAAGTTTCTAGCCTTTTCAGTATCACAGAAATCGCAATTTAGAAAGCTTTTAGCTACTGCAACCCTCTGGTGGTAGTGGCACCGACATAAAATATAGCTTATGTTTGAGTAGGTTCTATCACCAACAATTTGTTATCATTATTTTTTTAATCGGTTTGGTATTTGATAAGATTACATAAAAATTGTAATTTATAACGCTTTTCGCTCACTTCATCTTTTTAAATTTGAAATTTTCTTTCGACAGTTCATAGAAAGCAGTTGCATCTTGTAAGTAAATAACATGCCATACTTCAAAGTGTTAGACCCTTCAGTTATGCAAAAAACGCAAATTAGAACATGTTTTGCTTTTGCAACCCTCAGATGGTAGAGACAGCAACATAAAATATAACCTATGTTATAGCAGGGACTGTCACCATTGATTTGCAACCATTACTTTTGAAATAGCTTTGGAATTTCTTGAGATTGAGTAGAAATCGCAATTTAGAACGTTTTTAGAAAGCTTTTAGCGCATTTTCACCCATTTTTAAATTTCCAAGTTTTTCGAAACTGTTCTTAAAGATCATTTATATGTAATAAATATGTACCTTGCCTAATTTTAAGTTGCTAGCCCCTACCGATCACAAAAATCGAAATTTGGAATGCTTCTTTTCTCCTGCAACGTCTAGGTGATAGTGATACCGACTTGAAATAGCATCTATGTTAGAGCAGAGGCTGTCAGCATCAATTTCTTACCGTTACTTTTGAAATCAGTTTGATTTTTCCTGAGATATTGGTGAGAAATCGGCATTTAGAACGTTTTTAGAACGCTAGAAAAAATTTCTAAAGTGTGGCTAGTCTTGGTCTGTGATTAAATTGATCTGTCACTTGTAATTCGCTGAGTGTGCGTGTTTCGAGTGTTTCTGGAAGGTAGTTCTGCTTAGTCAGGCGCAATCGAACCTGTGCTGATAGTATGTTTGATTCGCTTGCATAAAAACTGCTGAGCGCCTGCGTAATGTTAGACTGAGTGTGTTGATAACACCCTGTATATAATGCTACATCCAAAGCAGCTAAATTCAATCGAGTTTTGTGATTTGATGACGAAAATTTTTCTAGAGATGGAATCGATGTAGAGCTAATCAAATTAAGAATATATTCTATCAGAATGCTAGACAGACACCTTGAAGCTATCGAAGAGGTGACTCGTCGTATGCTTTTTCAAGAAAATACCAGAATGTTTACTTTGCTAAGTGTCAAAATTTTGTCATTCCAGAAGCAGTTTTCGATATAGCCTGCTACCCAAGCGAATTCTATGCTCTTTTGATCAAACACGACCATGTGTTCGTTGAGTTTGGATCAATTTGTGATACTACAGACTACTACCTGTCTGAATACTTTAGTCGACTCTCTTTGTCATGAACAAAAGACTGATATTTTTTTTAATTACGTAAGGGATTTTAATAAACTTTGTGATTTATTAAGAAATCACAATTTAAATTCAGAATTAAATTTAATTATTGGTTCTGACAAATTTTAACTTGTAAAAATTCTCTAATTATACTTAAAAAATGCCTGCATTGTACACAGAACCAATACTCAGCATGTTGATGATAAATCAGAAATCACGTAAAATAAATTGGACACCCCATATAATAACTGTTATTTTCACATAATCAACTTGTGATCTTGCATACATTACCCCCACTGGTGTTCTAACATTCAGAAACGCATCCAAATCTCGCATCCAAAAAAAAACAGTGATGTTACACTATTT